>JAZHRO010000054.1:58983485-59608978 GCA_037157565.1 Thalassia testudinum
TCTATTTGTGAGTTTCTAATAATCTCTTCTCTCTTTTGTGTGCAGGTATAGGAAAATCAAGAAGCAGCCACACAACAACCACTCCAAGGACATGTAATTTTCTATCCTCTCACTATTAACCCGTAAATTCTAAAGAGGAAGAAAAAGAAAAGAATAAACAATATAGGTATAACCTGTCTTTCATACCTAGTAACAGCTGCATGTTTTCAAACCACTATTCCTGCACACACTATTGAGGGTACTTAAGGGCTAACACCTTCTTGCCTGAGCCCTAATTACCCAACAAGGAGTTAACTGGACCAAGTAGAGCCAACATAGGATTTAACATTAGGGTTTCAGAGACACACTCAATCAAGAATTGAGAAAATCCAAACGAATTGTACCTAAGCCATTGATTGAAAATACCTATTCAGAAAAATCCTAAGCAATTGGCTCTCTAAAAACACTTGAACCCTAAAAGACAAGACCTAATAAGCTCTCAACAGAACTAGCAGGTAAAGTTGACCCCTTGGGTCAACCAAACTTCAACTTAGGTCACTCTTTGCACTCAACAAGCATAAAGTTCAAGTGAAAATCTAAGCACCTTGATCTTAAACTATAAGTAGTAGACTTAAGAGGTCAAGATCCCCATTTTGGTCTACCTGGAATCTCAGTGACAAGAGAGGTTAGGTGGGGGAAACCCTGTAACCCGTGGGGACGCTCTACCGTGTAGGGGTCTTCGTGGGACTCACCCTCTCTGGCTGCCCAGGTAATTCTCAGGTGGTCGATCTTTTGATCAAGGGGTCCATCTGCCCCGAACCTCTATAGTCACCCAACATTTTGGGTATCTCGATTGGGTCCAACACCTGCTAAACTCATCTCTTCCAACAGTGTATGTTTGGAAGGAGGTCCTTGAAACCTCCTTTGGAAATTCACTTTCCTCGAGGCCAAGCCTCAGTACCCTTGTTTGAGCAAACAACACTTCACATAGACCTCTCCTCCGACTCCGAACCCAACTCACCTTCTTCTTCCCCAATGGCTCAGCCAGTTGAGGAAGAGAACAATCTGGAGCACCAGCTCTAGCAACTCAATGACCTCTTTCAGAACTTTGTGCACCCACCATAGCATCCTATGATGCGGGACCATTATAATCCTGTTGCGGTGGCTATTGAGCCTTGAGTCAGAATCCCGACTGGAGGACCTGATTATGAATTAAAGCCCAATATGATTCATGCTATACCTAAATTTCATGGGCTTAATTCTAAAGACCCCTTCCAGCACATCAAACAGCTAAAGCATCTGGCCGAAACTTTTGGGTCAGATGGACAAAATTGGGACATTCTCCTCATGAAGATGTTCTCCTTCTCCCTTATGGACAAGGCCTCTCATTGGTATCAAACACAGACCTGGCCGATCAACAATTGGGAAGAACTTCAGTCTGAATTTTTGAAGAAGTTCATTCCTGTTGGTTGGACCAATGCCTTGCGCCATCAGATTACCCACTTCACTCAGCAATCGGGAGAACCTCTCCATGAGGCATGGGATCGCTTTCAGGATCTCATGAGAAAGTGCCCCCATTACGGAGTTCCTAAATGGGAACAAGTCCAGTCTTTTTACAAGGGACTCCATGAAGATATTAGACTTTTCGTCAATGCAACTTGCGGAGGGAATATCATGGGTCAGCATGAGGCCACCGTGTGGGAGATTCTCGAAAATTTGTGCGAGAAATCCATTAATAATGACTCCATGGGATTATTCGACAGGATGAATACCCGTGTGTCGATGAACCTTAGGGGAGCACACGAGACGCAGGGCTTGTCCGTATCAGTCGATCTGGAACTGATGGCTAGTCGATTGGACAAGGTCTCTATCATTGAGAAGAAGGTGGACGAGCTGACTCAGCACTTGCAGCGAGCCACCCCTACACATAGTTCCTTTGCACAGCCTCCTTCCACATGGGAGACTGTGCAAAACATTCTCCATCGACCTTCTCCTAGGATGGATCCGTATCCACCCCCATCTGATTCTCGGATCGGAGGACCCTCCGATCCTTTCTATACTAGCCAGGGGAATTCCATTCCCCCATTCTCTGATTCTTTGGAGGTTCCTTAGACCTGCGAGGACCTCAACGCCATCCAGAATGATCCATTCTCCAACACCTACAATCCTGGATGGCGAAACCATCCCAACTTCCAGTGGACGGGAAATTCCCAAACTCAAAGACCACCCTTTCAGCCCCATCCACAACCACCTCGTCCTTACCAGCCGCCTCAGCCTCGGCCCAATCCTCCTTATCCATCAGGGCCAAACCAGGACTAAATGTCCCTCATCCTTCAGACTCTGGCTTACATTCAAAGAACGAATGCGGCTATTCAGAAACAGCACAAGGACGAACTTACAGAGGTTCGAAATCAACTAACCCAGTTGGCAAATTCTCGCCAGCCGGGCACACTTCCTTCCCAACCTCTTCCTAACCCTAATAACGTGTCGACCCAGCGGAGCGTTATGAACCCAAACCCGGGCCAAGCACACATGATCTATTAGGCCCCCTCTGTTCCTTCACCTGACGAGATGGAGGCTTCCACTTCTTATACGGGCTATCAGCAGTAACCCATCTTATCCAACCCTAACCAAAACCAGGCAGGACTAAATTCTGTAGCAACCCGTAGTGGTAAGGAGACCCATGATCCACCTTATCCAGACCACTCCAAGCCTGGTAGTGATTCTAACCCTAGGATAGTAATCCAAAACGTTCCTATCCCTGTCCTAGATCAAAGACCTGGACCTATCCTAGAAGAACCAAGGTTCCATTCTTCGAGGCCTTGACCAAGGGAAAGAAGACAACCAAGCCCGTGACACCTGAGGAGGACCTGGTCAAGCTCTTTGAGCAGGTCCAAATAAACATCCCCTTGATGGATGCAATTCGCTATGTATCGGCTTACGCATGATTCTTAAAGAATGTGTGTACACCTCAGCGTAAGCCGCGAACCAAGAGTGGGAGTCCAATTGTACTGTCAGAACAAGCCAGCTCTGTAATCCTAAGCAGGCTCCCACCCAAGGCAAAAGATCCTGGTACTCCCTTGAGTTCCTGCAAAATAGGTGAAACCCAATTTGACAGAGCATTGCTAGACTTGGGTGCTTCCATAAACCTAATACCGACATCCTTACTTAACCACCTAGAAGAATCTGAGCTAAAACAGACTGAGGTGACACTACAGTTAGGAGATTGATCTATAAAGTCACCTAAAGGGATTCTCGAGGATGTTATTGTAAGAGTACGGGATTTCTATTTCCTTGTCGACTTTATAGTCTTAGAAATGGATGCACCTGAGAACCCTAGGGATACACTGATCATTCTAGGGAGACCTTTCCTGGCTACTGCTAGAGCCAACATTAGCTGTGAGGAGGGCCAAGTAGAGCTCAAATTTGGGAATCAAACCCTCAAAATTGATATATTTAAGGCCCAACAAGGAATCAATTGTGGTTCATCAAACAAATCTGTGATATTAGGGCTTTGGTTGATGAAACACATTTTGAGAATGACCTGATCATACCTCATCAACCACAGAAAGAACTTGAACCGCAAGTAGAGGAGTCAGATCCTAATGTGGACAGACCCATAACTCCTATCCTTGAACCTCACACTTACCCTGAACCACCCGCTGCCGCTGATAACCCTGTCCTTGAACTGAAACCCTTTCCCGATCATTTGAAATATATCTTTTTGGGTTCTAATCAGACCCTTCCTGTGATTATAAATTCCAAACTTTCTCCTGATCAGGAATCCCGTCTGATTGCTGTTCTCCAGCAACATCGCAGAGCCATTGGATGGACTCTCGATGACTTGACTGGAATAAGTCCCTCTTATTGCACACACCATATTTACTCAGAAGAGGGCGCATGACCTTCCCGTGAAATGCAGAGACCTTTAAACCCCAATCTGCAAGAGGTCGTGAAAAAGGAGATCATCGAGTGGTTAGATGCAGGGATCATCTACCTGATCTCCGACAGTCGTTGGGTGAGCTCAATTCAGGTTGTGCCTAAAAAGGCAGGGCTCACCACCATTACGACTGAAACCGGAGAAGTCATACCTACCCGATTAGCCAACTCGTGGAGAGTCTGCATAGATTACCGACGACTCAATTCCTCCACGAAGAAGGATCATTTACCACTACCTTTCATTGATCAGATTCTCGAGAAATTAGCGGGAAATTGATTCTTCTGCTTTCTTGATGGGTACTCCGGTTATAACCAAGTAGCTATTCATCCTAAGGACCAAGAGAAGACCACGTTCACTTGCCCCTTCGGAACGTATGCATTCCGAAGGATGCCTTTCGTTCTCTGCAATGCACCTGTGACTTTTCAGCGGTGCATGCTTACCATATTCTCTGATATGGTAGGTGATTATCTGGAAGTCTTCATGGATGACTTCTCAGTTTTCGGGGCATCATTTGATGATTGCCTCCAGCACTTGATTCATATACTCAGGTGCTGCATCGATGTTAATTTTGTTCTTTCCTGGGAAAAGAGCCATTTTATGGTACCTGAGGGGATCGTCCTAGGACATCTGATTTCTGAGAAAGGCATCCAAGTGGATCGAGCCAAGGTTGATTTAATTTCTCGTCTTCCTATGCCTAGCTCGATCAGGGACATCCATTCTTTTCTGGGGCACGTCGATTTTATCGTCGTTTCATTCCTGATTTTTTGAAAATCGCGCGCCTCTTGACGACTCTTCTCTTTAAGGATGTACCATTTGAAATCTCCAAGGAATGCACTCAAGCCTTTGAGAACCTTCGTGACCGAGTCACCCAGGCCCCGATCCTACAATCCCCTAATTGGTCTCAACCCTTTGAGATCATGTGCGATGCATCTGATTTCGCTGTAGGAGCAGTTCTGGGGTAGAAAGCTGATGGGAAACCCGTGGTCATCTACTACACTAGCAAGACACTTGACGAGGCTCAGCGTAACTACATAGTTACGGAGAAAGAGCTGCTAGCCGTAGTATTTGCCCTTGAAAAATTTTGATCTTATCTCCTGGGTTCCCACGTCATCATCTACTCGGATCACACGACTGTGAGGCATCTCCTTGCCAAGAAGGATGCGAAGCCCCGACTAATCCGATGGATCTTGCTGTTGCAAGAATTCGACCTCGAGATTCGCGACAAGGCGGGAAGACAAAATGTGGTAGCTGACCATTTGTCTCGCCTTCCTTCTGAGATCATCAACCCTTCCGGGCCCATCACGGAGCATTTCCTTGATGAACACCTGCTGACTATTGGTACTAGACTTCCATGGTTTGCTAATATAGTAAACTACTTGGCATCTCATCAGATCTCGTCTGATTAGCCGAAGGTCAAGAAAGACAAATTGCACTCTGATGCCAAGTACTACATATGGGAAGATCCGTACCTCTTCCGCATAGGTGCCGACCAAATCATCCGGAGATGTGTCCCGGAAGGTGAAGTCAATGATATTCTATCCTTCTGCCATGACCAGGCATGTAGTGGCCATTTCTCTGGGCACAAAATCGCATCGAAAATCCTCCAGTGTGGCTTTTATTGGCCCACTCTATTCAAGGATGCATACAATCACTGCAAGGCATGCAGTCGTTGCCAAACTTTAGGCAACATGAGCCATCGCGACATGATGCCTTTGTAGCCGATCCTTGTATGTGAAATCTTTGATGTTTGGGGGATTGATTTTATGGGCCCCTTTCCTGTTTCGGATGGCTTCGAGTACATTCTGCTGGCTGTGGACTACGTGTCCAAATGGATCGAAGCCATACCGACCCGGACTTGTGATCATAAAATCGTTCTCAAATTCATTCATCACAATATCTTCTTACGGTTCGGGTTTCCTCATGCTATCATCTCTGACGGGGGGACCCATTTCACAAATGCTCAGTTCAGGTCACTGATGACCAAATATGGGGTGTCTCACCGAATCTCCACTCCTTATCACCCCCAGACTAATGGTCTAGCTGAGCTATCAAATCGGGAGATCAAGAAAATCCTGCAGGTCACTGTTCGACCTGACAGGAAGGACTGGTCGTCCCGACCTCCGGAAGCCTTGTGGGCCTATAGGACCGCCCACAAAACCCAATTAGGCATGTCTCCCTTTAGACTGGTGTACGGGAAGGCGTGTCACCATCCCGTCGAACTGGAGCACAAAGCCTATTGGGCAGTACGAAATTGTAATCTAGATCTTTCTAAGGCCGGAACCCACAGAAAGCTTCAAATCAGCGAGATCGATGAACTACGTCTTGATGCGTAAGAGAACTTGCGAATCTACAAGGAGCGGGTTAAAGCCTTCCGTGACAAGCATATCTCTAGAAAGATCTTTCATCCTGGTCAGAAGGTCCTACTCTTCGATGCCCGACTCAAACTTTTCCCTGGGAAGTTGCGATCCAAGTGGGTCGGACCATACCTTGTCCGACAGGTTTTTGGAAATGGAGCCATCGAAATCAGTCCACTCAGCCATGATTTCGAACCTTTCATCGTGAATGGTCAGAGACTCAAACTGTTCATTGATGTAAACTCTACTGATTTAGCTGAATCATCATCTATCCTCCATTTTCCCTTAGCATATTGCGCCTAGCCGATGGCGTAAAACTCAGCGCTCAACAGGAGGCAGCCCGTCATTCTCTTTGAAAACCTGAAACCTTTTCTGACACCTTTGTGCACTTAAGGTTCACCCTTTAGGACAGCTGACTCCACCTCAGGTGCTTGCATTTGAGATTAGAAATCGTCCGCAACAGTCACCCCAACCCATTCACACATCAAAACATCTGTCCTAATGTATGAACTAAGTTAAATAAAAACCCCCCTAAGTTACAATGAGGACATTGTAAATCTTAGGCATGGGGAGGTATGAAAGTGCAAGTCTTGTAAGAAAAGGTTTTAAATAAAAAAAAAATCACATATGCCAAAAACACCATAAAAATTAAAAAACATTTTGAAAAAGAATAATAAAATGAGAGGAGGAAAAGAAAATTTTGTGGACTATACAAAGGAGGAGGAGAAGAAAAAGGAACAAAATGAAAAGGAGCACAAAATGAAAGAAAAAAGTGATAGTCGTTAGTAAGAAATTAAGGAATTAACCTAAGTTCTAGACCTCATTCAGGAAAAGAAATGGAAAGTGGACAGTGAGATTAGTAAGAACATGAACTTTAGGCATTCTTGGATAGACTCTTAGTACCCATTAAGATCTAGACATTCCTCAAGAGGTTGAGGAAAATGAAAAGCTTAAGTATTAGGTCCAAGACTTAGGGAGTATTTGGCCTCGTTAACTAACTTTTGGTTTACGGGACTCAGTAACCTAAGCACCCTAATTTCACACATAGCCTGTTTCAGTAAGTATAAAAATCAAAATCACGTAAAAGCGTTGCAAAAATTCTGTAAATAACACCTAGAGTAGGAGCGGTCGACCAACACAAGTTGATTTGGATGAGTTCCCAACGCGGAGAGGTGGGAAATCCCCCTCAAAGATGCATAACAAAATGTCATCTCCTCAGTGCTTGTCTCTTAGGATATTTACATATCCTACTGGGGGCATGTAAGCACTCTGCTGGTTCAGATTCCATGGATGGCATTATCACGAAATGTCAATTGCCAGGGTCTTAATTCGGCCATGGAACACCATGGATGGGATTATCTCGAAATCTCAACAGCCAGGGTTCTGGGGATTACCATGGGCGATGCTATCTCGAAACATCAACTGCCAGGAACCCTTGAGGATTGATGATGGGGACAAGGAATCTGATACAGACCGTGTTGAAAAGCCAATCCTAAGCTAGAATTAAAAGGAAAAAGAGAGGGAAAACTCTCCAAACAGATAAATCTTCTACCTCTCTTTCTTACAAAACACACTGCGAACTGAGCTAGGGCTAAAATTATCTCAAGCACGGGTGCTTTAACCACAAAGTCCAATAAGCCTTAGGTTAGTTTTTGTAGGCCTTAAAAACCTTTGTTAAGGACTAAGGCTGAGGCTAGATAGATCTGGATCTTGGTTGGTACTAGAGTAACCTTTTAGGCCTATGGTTGGCATTTTGACCTAATCTAGGTTGCAAAAGAAAAAGCACTTATCTGAAATCATTAAGAACTTCATGGTCTAAAATAAGGGTTGAAACCTTAAAATTTTGCTAAGGGACTAGAAAAAGCTAGGCATGGGGGTATAATGAGAACCTCATCATGAACCCTAACTAGCACAATCTAATCCAAATAAGTATGAAAAAGCTCCTACAAAATCCAAAGGAGGCTTAACTCAGAGAATTCTGAGTTAAAGAATAAAATAAATCATCAGGGGTAAAACTGTAATTTTATCAATGCAGTTTGCGAACAAGGTAATTAAGGGTCCAAACACAGGTCAAACAAGCTTAACAATGAGGGAAGTGGGATGATCTGATCTGAAAAGGGTAATAGCAACTTCTAGGAATTAAATGACATTCTGTAACCCTAAAACAAACCTACTTCAATTCACAAGGTTTGAGGCATGATAAAAATTAACTAAACCCTCTAAAATTCATAGAAAAATATTCCCTAGGGTTTAGAACCTTCAATTTGGCCTTAGAAACCTATTTTGACCTAAAAAGAGAACCATGCCCAATTAATAACTTAATTTGGGTTTTAGCGGAAATTGGCCAGTCAAACATGGTCCAACCTAGAATTAAAATTCACCATTAAAATCCTTAGGTTCAAATTAGTCTGGTATAAAAACTTGAGCCTAAGAAGAGACCTCCTTGACCGACTTTACAATTTGGTCCTCTTTGTTTACTTTCTGACCCTTATCTTTTGAAACCCTTGCATTTAGGCCCCCAACTTTTCATCATTCTTTGCAAAACGATCCTCCCTGCCACTTTTGCACAGTGCCATGCCTCCGACGACCTTGCGTGGAGGATGGCGTTGCGCAGGGTAGGGCTGCCGTCCTCTAGAACAGAATAGGGGTTCCCTGCGACGTCCTCTGTCGCAGGGACCCGCCCACGACCTCTGCCGACCACCATACCTTCCATGCGAACGCGCGGAAGGTATGGGTGTCCCTTCCATCCATACTCTGGCGAGGCTGGCACGACGCCACCTCGCCCCTTTCTACGCGCCAAGCCCTTTATAAGGAGCGGCAGACCTTGCTGACTCCCCGAAGCTTCCTTTGACGGAGAAAACACCCCCTCTTCATCCCTTTCTCCTCTGGTTAGAGAGCCCGAAGCTTCCGGTGATCTCCTCCTCCTCCACCTCGTCACTCTGCTGCCCTACCTGCAGCAGGGTTTGCCCTGCTCTGTCGTCCGCGCTAGGCTGTACCCACTGGCGCCCTCCGACTGCTTCCTCGTCGCCGAAACCCTCCTCCAGGGCATCTTCGTCTCCAGCTCTGGCAGGCACGAGCCAGCTGCTCCTCCCTCCCCCTTCGTCGAGTAATTAGGTAATTAGCTTCCTCTCTCCTTCCCTTGTAGTTTCCCCCTTTTAAACTGCCATTTCAACCACCCGACTGCCACTGTCCAGACCCATCCTCTCCACCTCCGATCACCCTCTCCGGCGAGTCCATCCCACATCCACAGACCCCTTCGCACCTCGCCGACCAGCCCAGAAGCTCCCTCACACTCCACTCCACCGATTCCCCCTCTCCATTCACTACCAAGCGCCACCCAACCTCCCCTCGAACAAACCCACCTTTCCGCCCACAGTCTGACCTAGGTCAGCCTCTGCACGCACTCCCGCACCTAGCCGACCACCGCACGAGCTTCGCCACACTCCGGCGAAGCTTTCCACGTCTTCTGACTTGGCCGAGAGGCTGTCACTGTGATTTCAGATTCGTGCCCTCTCGCCGCCATTGTCGACGAGCTACAGCAGCTTCACCTGCAGCTGCAGGCATCCTCTAGCCCAGGCGCACATCCCAGGCTATGCGGGCAGTAGTCGCGAAGGCACCCAGGCTTGCAGCTGGGTCGCAAGCCTTACGAGTTGCCTCAATTGGCCGCGGATTGCTCACCTGCGGGCACCAAATCGGGAGGTGGGACTTTAGTCCCACCTCGTAAGTGTGTGGTTGAGCACCCGCACTTAAATTGAAAAAGTGCATAGGGCTTACTACCTTCGAACACAGGGGTCAAGTCCTTCTCCCGCATGTAGCGCGCCACGCGCTCGATCACCCTCACCCGCGCTCGGGTCTGGGCAGGATCCGACTACTCGAACCATGCACTCCTCGCCCACCACCGCACGCCGGTGGGCCTGGTCCTGGACGCGATATCCGCACCCGATTACCTGGCTCTTGGGGAGCAGTCCTCAGAGAGAATTCTGAGAAAGAGAGAGACGCGGGGAAGGGGTAGGGGTAGGTTTTACTCTGACCTTTGTGTGAGCGTGAAGGAGGAAAAGAAGAAGAAGAGAAGCGACCGAAGCCTTAGCCGCTCGGTGCAGCTGAAAAAGGAAGGAAGGAGAGAAACAGAAGAAGAAAGAAGGGTGGCACTGTAGCAAAGCCACAGATAAGTCGTCTGAGCACTGCATCAGACGTCGGAATCACTACAGCCGCAGAAGAAGAAAGAAGCCTTTGCAGCTGCCAAGAAGAAGAAGAAGGTAGGAAGGAAAAGAAGAAAGAAGAAGGCAAGAAGAAAAGAAGAAGAAAAAGAAGGAAGAAGACACAACCGCCAGAAAGAAAGAAGGAAAAGAAGAAAGAAGGCAAGAAGAAAAGAAGAAGAAAAAGAAGGAAGAAGACACAGCCGCCAGAAAGAAAGAAAGAAAAGAAGAATAGAAGAAGGAAAAGAGAAAGAAAGAAGGCACAGCCGTAAGCCAGGAAGGAAAGAAGAAAGAAAGAAAGAATAAGAAGAGGAAGAAAAGAGAAAAAGAGAAGAAGAAGAAGCCAAAAAGATCTTTCTCTCTCTCTCTTATTTTTGTAACATAATAGAGACCTTATTTATACTTCTAGAAACATAGTTGCTCCCTGAGTTCGACCTCGGGAAAACCTTGTTCCGAGTAAAATATTTTAAATAGTAATCTGGTAGCTGTTTTGTCAAATACTACAACGATTGTAAACCATAATAACATAAAGATGAAACACAGTGCTACCACAAGCCAAGCACACATGATTTATCAGGCCCCTTCTGTTCCATCACTTGACAGGATGGAAGTTTCAACATCTTACACAGGTTATCAACAGCAGCCACCCATTTTACCGACTCCTAACCCAAACCAGGCAGGATTAAACTATGTAACAACCTGTAGTGGTAAAGTAACCCAAGACCCACCCTATCCAGACCACTATAAGCCTAGTAGTGATCCAAGCCCTAGGATAGTTATCCATGATGTTCCTGTCCCAGATCAAAAACCTGGACCTATTCTAGAGGAACCAACCAAGGTTCCATTTCCCGAGGCCTTGACCAAGGGAAAAAGGACAACCAAACCCGTGGCTCCTGAGGAGGACCTGATCAAGCTCTTTGAACAGGTCCAAATAAACATCCCCTTGATGGATGCAATTTGCCACGTACCGACTTATGCACGATTCTTGAAAAACGTGTGTACACCCCAGCGTAAGCCGCGAACCAAGAGTGGGAGTCTGATTGTACTGTTAGAGCAAGCCAGCTCTATAATCTTGAGTAAACTCCCACCCAAGGCAAAAGACCCAGGCACTCTCCTGATCTCATGTAAAATTGGTGAAACCCAATTTGATAAAGCATTACTAGACCTTGGTGCCTCCATAAACCTAATACCCACATCCTTGCTTAACCACCTTGAAGAATCCGAGCTTAAACCGATTGAGGTGACATTGCAATTAGCTGATCGATCCATTAAGTCACCTAAGGGAATACTTGAGGATGTTATTATTAGGGTGTGGGATTTCTACTTCCCAGTAGACTTTATAGTTCTAGATATGGATGCACTTGAGAACCCAAGGGATACACCAATTATACTAGGGAGACCTTTTCTGGCCACTGCTAGGGCCAACATAAGCTGTGAGGAGGGCCAAATAGAGTTGAAATTTGGGAATCAAACTCTTAAGATTGACATCTTTAAGACCCAACAAGGGATTAATTATGGTGTTGTAGAGCAAATATGTGATATCAGAGCCGTGGATGATGAACCGCATATTGAGGACAACCTGATTATCTCCAATCAACCATAAGAAGATAAAACCCGCAATTAGAGGAGTTTGAACCTGATTTAGATACACCCATAACTCCTACCCTTGTTCTTCACACCCACTCCGAACCACCTGTTGCTGCTGATAATCCCGTCTTGGAACTCAAGCCCCTTCTCGATCATCTGAAATACGTCTTTTTGGGTTCCAATCAGACGCTTCTTGTGATTATAAACTCCAGACTCACACCTGATCAGGAATCCCGTCTGATTACTATTCTCTAGCAACATCATAGAGCCATTGGTTAGACTCTCGATGATTTGACTGGGATAAGTCCCTCTTATTGCACACACCACATCTATTCCGAAGAGGGTGCACGACCTTCTTGTGAGATGCAGAGATGTTTGAACCATAATCTGCAGGAGGTCGTGAAAAAGGAGATCATTAAGTGGTTAGATGCAGGGATCATCTACCCCATCTCTGATGTGTGAGCCCAATCTAGGTTGTGCCAAAGAAGGCAAGACTCACCACTATCACGATTGAAACCGGAGAGGTCATACCGACCCGTATAGCCAACTCATGGAGAGTCTGCATGGATTACTGAAGACTCAATTTCTCCACGAAGAAGGATCATTTCCCACTATCGTTTATTGATCAGATCATTGAAAAACTAGTGGGAAATAGATTCTTCTGCTTTCTTGACGGATACTTCGATTACAACCAAGTGGCGATCCATCCAAAGGACCAAGAGAAGACCACGTTCACCTGTCCCTTCGGGCTGTACGCATTTCGAAGGATGCCTTTCGATCTCTGCAATGCACTCGCGACTTTTCAGCGGTGCATGCTTGCCATATTCTCTGATATGGTAGGTGATTATCTGGAAGTCTTCATGGATGACTTCTCAGTATTTGGGGCATCATTTGACGATTGCCTCTAGCACTTGGTTCAAATACTTAGGCGATGCATTGAAGTGAATTTGGTTCTTTCCTGGAAAAAGAGCCATTTCATGGTGCCTGAGGGGATCATCCTGGGACATCTGATTTCAGAGAGAGGCATCCAAGTCAATCGAGCTAAGGTTAACTTGATTTCCAAGCTCCATCTGCCTAGCTCGATAAGGGACATTTGATCTTTTCTGGGGCACGTCGATTTTTATCGTCGATTCATCCCTGATTTCTCAAAAATCTCGCATCCCATGACCACTCTTCTCTCCAAGGATGTACCTTTTGAAATTTCCAAGGAATGCACTCAAGCATTTGAGATCCTTCGTGATCGAGTTACCCAAGCCCCGATCCTACAGTCCCCTGATTGGTCTCAACCCTTTGAAATCATGTGCGATGCATCTGACTTCGCTGTAGGAGCGATTTTGGGGCAGAAAATTGACGGGAACCCTGTGGTCATCTACTACGCTAGCAAGACACTTGACGAGGCTCAGTGTAACTATACGGCTACAGAGAAAGAGCTGTTGCCATAGTATTTGCCCTTGAAAATTCAGATCTTATCTCCTAGGTTCCCATGTTATTATTTACTCGGATCACACAGTTGTGAGGCATCTCCTTGAGAAGAAGGACACGAAACCTCGATTAATCCGATGGATCATGCTGTTGCAAGAATTCGACCTTGAGATTCGCGATAAAGCGGGAAGACAGAACGTGGTAGCTGACCACTTGTCCCGCCTTCCTTCTGAGATCATCGACCCTTCCGGACCCATCACGGAGCATTTTCCTGATGAGCACCTCTTGACTATTGGTACAAGGCTTCCATGGTTGGCTGATATAGTAAACTACTTGGCATCACACTAGATCTCGTCTGATTGGCCAAAGGCCAAGAAAGACAAATTACGCTCCGATGCCAAGTATTACATTTGGGAAGACTTGTATCTATTCCGCATAGGTGCTAACCAAATCATCCGACTATGTGTCATGGAAGGCGAAATCAAAGACATACTCTCTTTCTGCCATGACCAGGCATGCGGTGGCCATTTTTCTGGGCACAAAACCGCATCAAAAGTCCTCCGGTGTGGCTTTTACTGGCCCACAAATTTCAAGGATGCATACAATCACTGTAAGGCATGCAACCGTTGCCAAACTTTGGGCAACATGAGCCATCGCAACATGATGCCTTTACAATCGATTCTCGTATGCGAGATTTTTGACATTTGGGGGATTGATTTTATGGGCCCCTTCCCCATCTCGGACGGCTTCGAGTACATTTTACTCGTTGTTGACTACGTGTCCAAATGAATCGAAGCCATTTCGACCCGAACCAATGATCATAAAGTTGTCAAATTCATTCACCAAAACATTTTTTCACAGTTCGGGATTCCTCGAGCGATCATTTCTGATGGAGGGACCCATTTCACAAATGCTCAGTCCAGGTCACTGATGACCAAATACGGGGTGTCGTACCAAATCTCTACTCCCTACCATCCCCAAACTATTGGTCTAGCTGATCTATCAAATAGGGAGATCAAGAAAATCCTCCAGGTTACTGTTTGACCTGACAGGAAAGACAGGTCATCCCGACTTCCGGAAGCTTTGTGGACTTATAGGATCGCCCACAAGACCCAATTAGGCATGTCTCCTTTCAGACTGGTGTATGGGAAGGTGTGTCACCTCCCTGTCAAATTGGAGCATAAAGCCTATTGGGTAATATGGAACTGTAACATGGATCTTTCTAAGGCTGGTACCCACAGAAAGCTTCAGATAAGTGAGATTGATGAATTACGCCTCTATGCATATGAAAACTCGCGAATCTACAAAGAGCGGGTTAAAGCCTTTCATGACAAGCACATATCTAGAAAGATCTTTCACCCTGGTCAAAAGGTCCTACTCTTTGATGCCCGACTCAAACTATTCCCGGGAAAGCTACGATCCAAGTGGATGGGACCATACTTAGTCCAGCAAATCTTTGGAAATGGAGCCGTTGAGATCAGTTCACTCAGCCACGATTCTGAACCCTTTATCGTGAACGGTCAGAGACTCAAACCGTTCATTGACATGACCAATACAGATTTGGCTGAGTCATTCTTTATCCTCCATTCTCCCTGAGCTCATTACGCCCAGTCGATGGCGTAAAACTCAGCGCTTAACAGGGGCAACCCGTCATTCTTTTGAAAACCCGAAACCTTTTATGACATTTCTTTGCACTTTAGGGTTCACCCTTTAGGACAGCCGACTCCACCTCAGGTACCCATACCCGAGATTAGAAATCGTTCACAATAGTCACCTCGACCCATCCACTCACCCAACACCTGTCCTAATGAATGAACCAAGCTAAATACAAACCCACCTAATTTACAATGAGGACATTGCAAATCTTAGGCATGGGGGGGTATGAAAGTGCAAAATGAATGAAAACTCATAACAAGAAAAGGTTTCAACAAGAAAATCACATCAAAATTAATTTTTTTTTTTTTTGAAAAAGAACAAAAAAAATTGGAGGAGGGAAGAAATTTTTGTGGGCTTTACAGAGCAAAATGCTAAAAAGGAGCACAAAATGAAAAAGAAAGAGATAGTCATTAGTAAGAGATTAAGGGATTAACCGAAGTTTTAGACCACATTAAGAAAAGTAAAGAAAAAAGTGCTAAAGAGACACAAAGAGATTAGTAGGAACACTGACCTTAGGCCTTTTTGGCCAGACTCTTAGTACCCGTTAAGATCTGGATATTCCTCAGGAGGTTGAGGAAAATGAAAAGCTTAAGTATTAAGTCTAAGGCTTAGGGAGTATTTGGCCTCGATAACTGACCTTCGGTTTGCAGGACTCGGTAACCTAAGCACCCCAATTCACACATAGTCTGGTTTAGTGCGCATAACAATCAAAATCACGTAGAAGCGTTTTAATGTTCTAAAAAGGTTGCCTAGATTAGGAGTGGTTGATCAACACAAGTTGATTTGGACGAGTTCTCGGCGCAGAGAGGTGGGAAATTCCCCTCGAAGATGCGTAAACAACATATCGTCTCCTCGGTGCTTGTCTCTTAGGATATTTATATATCCTACCGGGGGCATGTAAGCACTCTGTTGGTTCAGATACCATGGATGGCATTATCACGAAATGTCAATCGCCAGGGTCTAGATTCGACCATGGAACGCCATGGGTGAGATTATCTCAAAATCTCGGAAGCCAGGGTTCTGGGGGTTACCATGGGCGGTGCTATCATGAAGCATCGATTGCCAGGGACCTTTGAGGATTGATGATGAGGATGAAGAATCCGATACAGACCGTGTTGAGAAGCCAATCCGAAGCTAGAAATAAAAAGAAAAGAGAGAGAAAACTCTCCAAACAAATAAACCCTCTATCTCTCTCTTCTAAAAACGCACTGCAAACTGAACCAAGGCTAAAAATGTCTCAAGCACGGGTGCTTTAACCACGGAGTCCAATAAACCTTCGGGTAGTTCCTGCGGGCCTTAAAAACCTTCGCTAAGGACTGAGGCTAAAGCTAGACAGGTTCGGATCTTGGTTGGTACTAGAGTACCTTGAGGCCCATTGTCGGCATTCTGACCTAATCAAAGAAAAGAAAAGCACTTATCATAACTGGTGAAAGAAATTCATGGTCAAGAACTGAAGTTAAAACCTTAAAATTTTGCTAAGGGACTAGTAAAAGGTAGGCATGCGGGTATGATGAGAACCTCATCATGAACCCTAACTAGCTTACTTTGATTTAATAAACTGAACAAAAGCTCCTACATAACCAAAAGAAAGGCCTAATTCAGGGAACCATTAATCTGGGAAGAGAACATAAAACAAGGGGTAAAACTGTAATTTTACCATTGCAGTGCATCAATGGGATTTCTAAGGGTCTAGACATAGGTTAATTGGACTTAATAAGATAAAAAGTGGGATGGTTTAGACAGAAAAGGGTTATTGTGAAATCCATGAATTAAATAACATTCTCTAACCCTAAAACAAATCCACTTAAATTCACAAGGTTCCAGGCAAGATAAAAATCAACTAAATCCCCTAAAAATCATGGAAAAATATCCTCTAGGGTGTAGAACCTTCAATTTGACCTTTGGAACCTGTTTTGACCTAGATTGGGGTCCATGCCTAATATTTGACCTAATTTGGGTTTTTGTGCAAAATATCCAGTCGAACGTGGTCAAACCTAAAATCCAACTTCACCATTGGATTCCTTAGGTCCAAATTAGGTTTATACCAAAATTTGGATCTAAGGGAAGTTCGTCTTGACCTACTTTGCAAATTGGTCCACCAAATTACATTTAGACACTCAACTTTTTGAAACCCTTGCAAATTCCCCCCTAACTTCTTCATCTCTTTATTCATTTTGGTCCCTCTGCCATCACAGCAGGGACCATACCTCCGGCGACTTTGCGCGGAGGTTTTCTCCTCGCTTGCGTGGGGAGCCGCCCCCAGATTTGAAAGGAGAGCTCCCTACGAAGCCTAGAATCGCATTGGCAGCTCCCCATGCCTTGAAACCCCCCATACCTCTCGTGCGAACGCTCAAGATGTATGGGTCTCCCTCCGACCTTACCTCCGACGTGGCATTCCCGCCTCCTCCGTGCGCTTCCTGCTCTGCCTACGCCTATTTAAGGAAGCCCAAACCTCGCTGCTTCCTTCAAGCTCGAATTGGCCGAAGATTACCCCCAAATTCATCTCCTCCTTACTTCGGTCAACTGCTCGAAGCTTCTGGCGACTCTTCCTCCCTCTTCTCGTTGCTCTGCCACCGTACCAGTGGTAGAGCCAGCTCCGCCGTACTCCGCACCGCGCCGTACCAGCGCGCATCCTCTGACCCTCTTCCTCGTCGCCGCTTCTTCCCCTAGGCCTCTTCGTCTCCGATGACGGCAAGCACCCGCCGCTCACCCTCCACCTCCCCCCTTCACTCTAAACACCTTAGATAAGTACCCCTTTTTCCCCTCTTCATTTTCCCCATATTAATTCCCTAAATCGACTACTGCCACATGCCAACCACCATCATCCCCTTCACCTCCAGCCACCAACTCTAGTGAGGTCGCTCCACCTCCACAGGCTGTCCCACCCCTCGCCGAAAAACCCACGAGCTCCACCTCACCTCACTGATCATTTCCCCTCACTCCACTCATTGTGCCACTCACTCGAACCACTCCCCGAACACACCTACTCGTACTCACACAGTGCGCCCTAGATACATACTCACAGACACTGCCACGCCACGCCAACACCCCCAGCACCTTTGTCATGCTCTGGCGAACCTCCTTGAGTGATTTGACGTGGCCGCAAGGCCATTCTTGTGTTTTCAGGTTCCAAGGGCTTGCTGCTATTGAAGCGTAGCTCGAAGCTTACTTGAAGCTTCGCTCAGGCCTTGCTGTTCCAGGCCTACACTCCCAGGTCGCATGGCTTAGTCTCATGCACACACCCAAGCATTTGATTGGCTTCGAGGACCCTCGCAGCAGCTGCAATTGAGGAGCTTAACCTCTGCAGGCACACGCGACAAGAAGGTGGGATGTTTAGTCCCACCTCGGAAGTGGGTGAGCAAGCACAACAATATAAATTGAAAAACTGCTATAATCTCATTGCCTCAGATCCACTGGGTGAGGTTCCACTCACCCGACCCGGTCTTGTCCGCGACCCACGCCTCCGCGGACCTATTCTGACCCGTTTACCCTGCACTCCTCACGCACCACCCACGCCGATGCGCCTGGACCCAGGTGCGCGTAACCCGACCCGATTACCCGGCTAGCTTTGAGAGAGCGAAGAGAGAAATAGAAAGAGAGAGACGCGAGGAGGGTAGGGGGTAGGTTTTGCTTCTCTGTGTTGTGCAGGGAAGAAGGAGGAAGAGGAAGCAGCTGCGGGGAAGAAGAAGAGGAGGCGCAGCAGTTGAAGGAAGTAGAAGCAAAGACTTAGCCGCAAAAAGGCCAAGGAAGAAGGAGCCGCAGAAGAAGAAGAAGAGGAAGGACTTGAAGAGGAAGAAGAGAGGTGCAATAGCTGAAGACTTAGCCTCAGAGAAAGAGAAGGACTTGGCTAAGAAAGAAGGAAGAGGAAGACCAGCTGAGGGAAGGAAAGAAGAAGAAGAGGTGTGGCAGAGAGAAGCAGGAGCAGAAGAAAGAAGAAGGTTCAGCACTGTAGCAGGAGTCAGTTAAGGTGTCTGATTCAAAGAATCAGACATCTGAGAGAGAAAAGATAGAGAAAAGAGAAGGAAGAGAGAAAAGAAAGAGAAAGAGAGGAGGAGAAGAAAGAAGAGAAAATTTTATTTCCTTTTACTCTCTAGATTTTTATAAACACTACATTATTGTTGAGAATTGTGATATTTTTCTTCTAAATACCGAATTGCTCCCTGAGTTCGACCTCAGAAGGTTTATGAATTTCGAGTAATAGATAAATAAAATTTGATAATTGTTTTCGCGGTATACTACAACGAGCATATTCTTAAAACCTGCCAAAAACGACCATCAGCAGGTAAATGTGCACTAACACTTCAAACTCCTGATATGGAAACCATAATTGGCTCTATTTTCAAGTCCAATTTAATCTCAAATATGGCACTTTGGATTCAAACAAGAATGTGAATAGTCCAAGATGTCGAGAATTTAAGCATAAATCCCTAATAGGTACAGGAAATCAGGATGTGGATCTTTAATCAAAATCGTCTCAATTCAATCAGATTTCAATCAATTTCGCAAATCAAGAAACTTTGCCTTTAAATGATCTTACTAAGAAAACATGGCAAGTGGATCCTAATTTATGTTATTTCCTTTTTCTCTTTCCCAAGATTAGGAGGTGCTTAGGGAAGATGAGAAATTTTACCTAACCCTGGAGAGTTTGATTGCACAGAAGATCTCTTTGTGATGTACCTCGCAAAATCAAAGCAAAATAGATAGGGCAAATTAGAAATCAATTCAATCAAGAAAGATAAGATTATGGTGAATTGCATGTTTCTCTTCGGCAACGGTGCCAAAATGTTGCGTGCAAAACTAGTCATTTAAAGTATAACGACGTAGTATAGGACTAGAATTGCAACAACACTTAAATTTAGAATCTCGAAAATCAACATGAGTCTGAGGTCATTCGCAGGAAGCAAATTGGAATTCATACACTAATCATAATTAAAAACAATGAGAATAATAAGATATTCAATGAATAATGGAATTTTACTCAAAATGATATTCAATAATAGCAAATGTATCTCAATAAATAATGAGATAAAAAGAATATAACAGCCCAAAAATGGTGATTTGAATCACCATTTAATCCCCCATATTAAGCACATATCACAATCTCTGAATCAACTCAAATATCGCTCAGTGGTTTTGAACTACTTATGCCTCAATTTCCATGTCAGCGAATACTAGAATATGTCTCAAATAATTCCACAGTATCAGAGTTCCAAGCCAAAGCCAAGCATCAGACATCACAAGGGTACTTCAGATGCATTAAATGTTACCAAGCCTCAGAACAGGCATAAGGGTGCCAAGCATAGAGTAGAGACCTCAGAGATGCTAAATGTTAAGCATATCAGCATGCATCTCGAGGCATATGGCATAAATCCCAATGCAAAACCTACCCCTACTCTTGTCAGATTTCTCTCTTTCTTCCTGAACCGGGTATTTAATCGGGTAATCCAGTGTAAACAGTATCGGGTCGCGAGTCTAGGCTCATTGGGCGTGTGAGGTGAGCGAGGAGTGAGGGCTGAGTGAAAGGGGACCTGACCCCTGTGCCATGGGCGAATAGCCAGTGGCGTGAATTTAATTTATTTGACATTGTTGATATGGAAACCCACGATGTGGGACTAAGCGGAGGTCATCTTCTTCGTGTAGAATCGTGAGCAGCTCGCCTTCAATTCAGTTGCTGCCTTGGTTCTCTCTTTCAATTGGAGCTGCTACTGGGATCGTGAGATGGTTTCACAGCTCGAGGTGGTGGAACCAAGCCTTGAAGTTGACGAAGTGCGGCGGATGGCGACGGTGATTAGCGGCGGAGAAGAAGCATCCATCAAACCCTTGAAAAGACAAACCATACAAAACATGGGCTATTCACCCTAATCAGAAGGTTGAAAGGCTTTGCCGTGTGGTGGCGAAGGTGATGGTGGTGTCGGTGTGGTGGTTGGAGGTCTGTGGTGGCTGCACAACATTGTGCGGGCACACTCTTGCAAGGTCCTATTTTTCTTTTCAACTACACCATTTTGAGGTGCGACTCTAGGGAAAGCAAATTCATGCTTTATCCCATATTGATCACAAAAATTAGAAAAAGATTCATTCTTAAATTCTTCGCCGTGATCACTTCTAATCCTCATCACTTCAAATCCTTTTTCATTTTGTAGTCTTCTAACAGTTTGTTAAAAGCATCAATGGTTAAGTCCTTACTTCTTAAGAAGGATACCCAAGTAAATTTAGAGAAGTCATCAATTATGACTAGACAATATCTGCACCGGCCTAGGCTTTCGGATTTGGTTGGTTCGAATAAGTCTAAGTGAAGTAGCTCCAGAGGTTGTGAGGTGCTAACCATCCTTTTTGGTTTAAAAGGATTTTAATTTGTTTACCAACTTGACAAGAATCACAAACTTTGCTTTTCTTGAAGCTGATTTTTGGCAGACCTTTGACAAACTCATGCTTCATAAGTCTACTAATGTTTCTGATGTGAACATGACCTAGTCATCTGTGCTAAAGTGTTGCCTCTTCATCAGATACGACAAGACATTCAAGACTGTCACATTTATTGAAGTTGATAGTATAGATATCTTTATGCTTGTTTCCTTTGAGAAGAGTTTGTTTTGTTTGCTTATCCCATATTTTAAATCCATTAGATGTGAAAGTGATTTTATATCCTTTATCACATATTTGGCTTATACTTAGAAGATTATGCTTTAATCTACTAACTAAATATACATTATCAAAAGAGGTGGAGGAGTTACCGATTTAGCCAATACCAATAATATGGCCCTTGTGGTTGTTCCAAAATGTGACCATACCACCTTCTTGGCGGTGAAGCTGCAGGAATAGGTCTTCCTCCCTAGTCATGTGCTTTGAACATCTACTATCCATGATCCATCTCCTTTCTTCTTGCTCCTATCATTAGTTTGCGTTTGTGAGGTCTTGGTTTGGATGATCTATGTAGTGGCTTCAATGTTCCATTGATTTGTTGATATGTCCACTTCTTATAGTTTACTTGACCTACAAAATAGGATTGCAATAGTGCTTTTGGTACCTGATAACACTGCACAAGGGGGTGGTAATTATGTTGAATATGGCCCATCTTAAGAATAAAAGGCACAACATAAGTAAAATGGGAGCATTGCATGCATCATGTACCAAGATTGCTTATAAAACTGTATTAATGGCCATTTGTGTAAGCATTTGTCAAAGCAGGCCTCAGATGAGCAATCAGACCGCATGGATGGATTCAGAACGACGAACAGAGTCCAACGGACTCAAGATCGGCCAAATCCGACATCCGGAGCTCCTACAATGGGCCCAAGAAGTTCTGACCGTTGATATGGAGATCAACGGCCCATATTGCGCCACGTCAGCCCCCGCTCCACCGCACGCCGCCTCTTCATCAAGCCGAGATCAGATCTCGGTCGTCAATCTTCGATCGAACGGCCGAGACTCGTGCTCCCGCCCGCAATCGCCGCTACAAAGCGCGGGCATGGCGCAACGATTAGCTCACACGCCTGCCCGCATGCGACGTGGGTTCGAGCCGCGCGGAGCCTGAAATTGAAGATGAAGGTAGCGCGCGGCGAAATTGGGCTGCCCGATCAGCAGTGGGCGGCCGAGATTTCGCCACGCGGAGCAACCACAGCTCACTAGCGCCCACGCGCGCATGCACGTCGGGCGATGACGCCCGTGCACACGCGTGCCCGAGGTGCGATCCCAGCGCAGCCAAGGAGAGATCTCAACCATCCGATCTTCGATCGGATCTCTCTCACGCAGCAGCCGTGGATCGCACGAGAAGAAACAAGGCGGGTGGCTGACCGACGGCTGGGGGGCTTCACCGACGCTTTTGGGAAGTGGTTTTAGCGACGCTCTGGATGTCACTAAAGCCCCTTCTTCTTTTAGGAAGCCCTTAACCCTATTTAAAACCCCTCCAACCACTCATTCAAGGCATTAACTCCCCTTGCAACTACTCCACCCCTCTCTTAGCTAGCTTTAGGCCCTCTTGTAATCATCGGAGACGATGAGCCGTCGACGGAGCCTCCTCCACTGCCGTGGCCGCCTCGTCGCTCTCCACCCTCTCTCTCTCTCTTTTAAGCTTTCCATTACTTTTGTTTGAAGCATGTATTTAATGTTGTAAGCTATGAACTACAAGTGCATGATTAATGAAGTTATTTTCCATGCAATTGTCACTTTAATTTCCTTTCAAGTTGCATGATCAAACAATGAACATTCTAACCCTAATCTCTCTCTCTCTCTATCTCTCTCTCTCCTTTCAAAACTACATCCTTCGCAAGCAAAACTCCTTACTTTCTGTGACAACAAGTGATAAGCAAAAATCCGATTTTCACGGCTCCCTGAGACCGACACTTGGACTCACCTCCGTTTACTTATTTTAAAATCGACGTTGCAAGTGCGACTATAACGACACTTCTTAACACACACGCATAACAGCACGTCAGTTTTTAGTGCCGTTGCCGGGGAGGCAACGGATTTGTTTTATCACCTCCATTCCACATTCGTCCTCACATCGTCTAATGCCCTATTTTCCTTTTTACTTGATGGTTGCAGGAATTCGGTGCATGGACGACGAAGCGACGCATCCCATGACGGTAGCAAGGGAGTAGGCGCTACGAGGACCGATAGTGAGTAATCTTTCTCTCATGATTGTTTACTTGCGTGAAAAAACTAAAAAGAATTGGCGTGGTGTATGATTGCTTGACCCACATCCTTAACACATCACCCCACAAAAAATGCACACTCTAACATTCTGAATAAATTCTTGGAGTGCTCTTTTCTTTTTCTTGAGTGGTGTTTGCGAAGCCACCTTGAGTTGACCTAGGCCGCACCACTCAACCCTAAAATCGACTCATCTAATAGAAGCTGCATGATCATTAGGATGAGTACATTAGGGTTTTAGAGCCTCTACAGAATAAAAAGGAAATCTACTTTCACCAAGTTGTGTGCAGAACTTGACGTGCCCACTGAAACTTGTTTGAAAACATTAAGACACGTCAACCCTAAAAAGTAATAAAGTAAGGATGAAACACTAAAAGACACCACATCTTAACAAATCCTTGCTTGAAAACCATGTTTTGCTAGAAGCACACACCTTGAAAGTGGAAAATTAAGAGGCACCACCCCAATCAACGCCTCATCACATAACCCTAAGCACAAGCACTATCCTAGCCCTTTAAAACTGAGTAGACGTGCCCTAGGCAGAACTGAGTTAAGTCTCAAAAGGCGAGGTTTTGTTCGCTAGGCACTTGGCTTTCATTCCCTTGGTAGAATCTGGTGACTAGGCTGTGGGGCAGTGTCAAACGACAGCGGTTGTGGGGTCTACGGAACCGGAGGCACAAGCCAAAGGAAGAACCTTCCCTGCAATCCCCTCGTAATCAACCTGGCCAGATTAGCCTTGGGAAGGGGAGTCCAGTGCTTACGGACTTAATCACCCTTTGTGAGATTTCTAGGTCTCCTAAGGAATACACCATAAGGACTAGGCTTGTGTGCTTGATTGAAATACATTTCTCCCATCTATCGCCCTCCGCATCCCCTCCTGTTCTTCTCTAGTGTATGCACGGGAGACACTCACTGCATCTCGAGTTGTGTGTTTTGGGGCAGGAATCTAGGCGACGTAATTCTGTTAACATGGCTGAACCTAGGGTAGATGAGGCTAAGGATCAACCCCCACCAGATGCTATAGCCATCATCCAAGCTCAAATCAATGCTAACCACCGGCTTCAACAACAACAAATCCACACCATCATGTAAGCCATACAACGGTTACAGAACACACAAGAACAACCACCACCACCTTTCCAAAACATACCAGGGCAACCACCACTTGATTTACCACCATATCAGGATCAGCCGAGGCCCCTCCGCGATTTCTATAATCCTTCTGCTATTAGAGTCGAGCCACACCTTAGGATCCCCGAGGGGGGAGATGATTTTGAGCTAAAATCGAATGTCTTAAGTCTGATCCAGATCCACTTTCATGGAAGCTCAAATGAGGACCCCTTTCAGCACCTAGACGATCTTGATCGCATAGCATGAATTGTGAAACCTAGGAACATTAGCCTTGACATTGTTCTAATCAAGATGTTCCCCTTCTCATTAAGAGACAAGGCTTCTCATTGGCTTAGAACCCTAGGTAGACTCATCACCACCTAGGAAGAACTGAGGCATGCATTTTTAAAGGAATTCTTCCCCATAGGAAAGACCAATGCCCTCAGAAGAGCTATCACTACCTTTACACTCCAGGGTGGGGAACAATTTCATGAGGTGTGGGAAAGATTTAATGAACTTTTGAGGAAATGCCCACACCACAAAGTACCAAGGTGGCAATTGGCCTAGATCTTCTACCATGGTCTGGACAGCAACCTACGGAACTTCATCGATGACTCATGCGGGGGAAACTTCCTGAACAAAGACGAGGAGAGTGCGTTTGAGCTCTTTGAGTCTATGAGCGAGAATTCGCTCAACAATGCCTCCATGAACCAGTTTAACAGGTCCAGTCAACCCCTTGGCGGGATTTATGAGGTACAAGCAAATTCTGGAATGGTTGACATGGACATCATTGCCAAGAAGTTGGATCGAGTGGAATTGGTGGACAAAAAGATTGATGAGCTACTGAACCAGACCAGGAACCCCTTGCAGACTTTCTCCCTAGCAAAGGAGCACATAATGTTGAACTGGTCCAGCCCTTTACCCAACTGAACCTGGAACAGCCCCTAACCACGTTCCAAGGAGGGACCTTTGCTCCCTCGACCCTTGATTACTCCCTTCCCTCTTCATCAACATCGGCTATCCTAGAATATGTGCAAGCTGTCCAAGGTTATGCGAAACCTGAACCTTTCTCCAACACTTACAACACTGGCTGGCGTAACCACCCCAACTTTGGTTGGACAAACCAGAAACCACCGCAATTCCAAAACCAACCTAGGCCAAACCAGCAGCCACACTTGCCCCCCTATCAGCAAGGACCACTAGTTAGACCCCAATATAATCAGAATAGGGCGGCCCCTCCCCCACAAAACCAAATGGATACCCTAATAAAGATGATGGCTGACATGAACCAGAAACATCAGGAGAAAATGGCCTTGGTAAAGGGACAGTTAAGCCAACTCTTGGACTGTAAACAACAAGGATCCCTACCTTCCCAACCACAACTGAACCCGCGAAATATAATTAATAGAGGCCCCAATTCGCAAGGGTTCCAAAGCAACCCCGGGCAGGCTCACATGGTCCAGCCAGCCCCGCAAACACCTCTTGGGTTTGGTGCTTCTTCGTCCTCGTCTTCTAAAGGATCAACCCATGGCCCCAATGCCTTTGCGAATGCGGTGACCTTGAGAAGCGGCACCAAAACCCAGGATCCCAAATGGCCGACTCTCCCGAAGACTTCACCCGCTGAAATACCCGACTCAGAAGAGGCACCAACCAAGGACCCAGACATGGAACCAATCCACATTCAGACACCTACCCTGAGGCCTTGGAAATAATCAAGAAAAAGAAGAATACTGTGGCAACTGAGCTGTTGGAAATTTTTAAGCAAGTACAGATTAATATTCTGCTCCTTGAAGCCGTCAAACACATCCCTGCTTACGCCAAGTTTTTAAAGGATGCCTGTACACCCAAGCGTAAGCCGAGACCTCAAGCACCTAGGAAGGTTGTACTCTCTGAGCAAGCAAGTTCTGTGATATCAAGCAACCTTCCACTCAAGCGAACTGACCCAGGAGCGCCCTTGATTTCCTGTAATATCGGGGACATGACATTTGATAGAGCGCTCCTGGACCTAGGTGTTTCTATCAATCTGATTCCAACAACCCTGTACCACCAATTTGGTTTTGGGGAGCTGACACCAACCCCTGTCACCATCCATCTGGCTGATAGATCAGTGAAAACCCCGAAGGGGGTTGTCGAGGATGTGATTGTACGGGTCAAGGACTTCTATTTCCCGGTAGACTTTTTGGTGCTCGACATGGAAGTCCTTGAAAAATTACAGAACGCACCCATAATCTTAGGCAGACCTTTCTTAGCTACGGCTAAAGCAAACATTGATTGCAACACGGGATGTATGGAAATTGCCTTCGGGGACAAGAAAATGCAATTGGATATCTTCCGGGCGACAAAGTCTTTTGATTGCGATTGCATTGAGGAACATGATCCCGTGGAAACTCTAATCGAGGAATGCCTTACCCTCAGTCCTGTATCAGACCACCAAACCCGTAGTGACTGTTCTGACCCGTCACCATCATTACCCGTCACCATCTGGCTGAGTACCATCACACGACACCTTTTGAAGAGATCGATGTTGATCAACTCCCGTTCTTTCCCTTCCCATCAACTGTGGTCCCACCCGCACTTGAACTTAAACCATTGCCCGAGAATCTCAAGTACGTCTACTTGGGACCTGACCAGACCTTCCCAGTGATTATTAATTCTCATCTAACCAAGGATCAGGAACTCAGGTTGACTGCAACCCTTTCAGAACATCGGGCCGCCATTGGTTGGACCATTTCAAATTTAAGAGGAATTAGCCCCACCTATTGCATCCATAAAATTTACCTGGAAGACGGGGCCCGACCTTCCCGCCAGATGCAGAGACGTTTAAACCCAAACATGCGGGAGGTCTTTAAAAAAGAAATTATCAAATGGCTTGACGCCGACATCATCTACTCAATCTCCGATAACCCCTGGGTGAGCCCCACTCAAGTGGTTCCAAAGAAAGCTGGGCTCACCGTTGTCACCAATGATCATGGCGAATCCATCCCCACCCGCACCACCACTGCATGGTGGGTGTGTATTGATTCTAGGAAGCTTAATGAAGCCACTAAGAAGGACCACTTCCCCTTGCCATTCATTGACCAAATCCTTGAAAGATTGGCAGGGCAGAAGTATTTTTGCTTCCTAGATGGATATTCAGGATATAACCAAGTCGCAATTGCTCTGGAAGATCAGGAAAAGACCACATTCACTTGCCCGTATGGCACGTTTGCATTCCGTCGAATGCCGTTCGGGTTATGCAATGCACCTGCGACCTTCCAGCGTTGCATGCTAGCCATTTTTTCAGAAATGGTGGGTGAATACTTGGAGGTCTTTATGGATGATTTCTCTGTATTTGGGAATTCATTCGACCATTGTTTGAGCAACTTGGAGAAAATCCTGAAATGATGTATTGAGGTTAACCTGGTGTTAAGTTGGGAAAAGAGCCATTTTATGGTTCAAGAAGGAATTGTCCTTGGTCACATCGTATCGCATAAGGGCATCGAGGTAGATCGGGCTAAGGTTGATTTAATTTCCAAACTTCCTCCACCTAGTTCGGTCCGATAGATTCGCTCCTTCCTAAGACATGTTGGCTTCTACCGAAGGTTCATTAAAGACTTTTCCAAGCTTTCCAAACCCTTGACGGACCTTCTAGCCAACGACGCCATATTCCACATGTCTCCTGATTGCATCCAGGCTTATCACACCCTCCAGGACTTAGTCTCCACCGCACCTGTACTTCAACCCCCAGACTGGTCCCAGGACTTTGAGATTATGTGTGATGCATCAGATTTTGCCATAGGCGCTGTCCTGGGACAAAGGCAAGACAAGAAGCCCGTGGTGATCTACTACGCGAGCAAAACGTTGGACGAGGCCCAACGTAATTATACTGTCACAGAGAAATAGTTGCTCGCTGTAGTCTTTGGACTTGAAAAATTCCGATCGTACTTGCGGGATCCCACGTGACCATTTACACTGGCCATTCAGCCATCCGGCACCTATTGGCCAAAAAGGATGCAAAGCCCAGGCTCATTAGATGGATCCTGCTTTTGCAAGAATTTGACCTGGAAATCCGAGACAAGGCCGGATCGAAGAATGTGGTGGCTGACCACTTGTCGAGACTTCATCTAGACCACATTGGACCCTCCCTACCCCTATCTGACGCCTTCCCTGATGAACACATCCTAGCCGTGCAAGACAAGAAAATGCCATGGTATGCTGACTATGTCAATTACCTGGTTGTAGGACAAACCCTGCACAGCTAGTCCAGACAGCAATGGGACAGGTTGAGGCCAAGCACTATTTTTGGGATGATCCCATGCTGATTCACCTCTGTGCTGATCAGATCATCAGGAGGTGTATCCCCAAAGATGAAGTGTAATGACCCGATTCCCAAGTCCCTACGAGACACGAGAACCGGACTGACTCGACTAATCCCAAGACCTAGTCGTCCAACGAGGAAGTAACCAAAAGAGCAGTAAAATAAACCACATTCAGCATGAATATAATTAACTGTAAGGAAATACAGCAGTAAGGAAAGAAACCACTACAGTATATACCACCACAACAGTAGAACAACATTCATAACATAATATGAATTGCAGGTAAAGAAAAGTACAGCAGAAACAAGAACTACTCACTATAACGGAACAAAAAGAGGTACAAGAGAACAGTGGTAACTCTACTGGACCCTACTCGGCCCAGCGTCCTCTGCAGCCGCTGACCCTGGCTGCTCAACACCTGGTCCAAAAAGGTAACGAGTGTAACACGTCAGCAAAACGCTGAGTAGAGTGGCAGCTAAACTAAAGAAACAGTAAAGTGTACAGTAGCTGTTTAATTTTCTTTCTTCCTTTATTTACGTCTTTCTATTGTTTCACAATTTATCTATTTCTCAGATCCTTCACTTGACCTCGAATGTTCCTCGTGGGAACGATCTTGATTGCAGTCTTTTCCGAACAGTAGAAGTAGCACGTGGTGCTCTCCTGGCCGGGAGAGTCCCCCGTGGTGATCCTACTCTCAGTCAACCACCCCAAGGTTACTGACAGACGTAACGGTGACTACAGCATGCGCGGTAAATGCACGGGTAACTAACCCTCACTGGCACGCGGTCAGTCGTTTCCGTCAACGGGTGCGCCCAAAGCACAGCACGGAACCAGTACAGGGCAGGGCCCTCTCAGTAACAGGGGTCCAACCCCTCCACAGTAACCAAACAGGGGCCTCGGCCCTCCACAGTCCGCGCACCCTCACCTGACTACCCTGGTTTGCCCCAGTGGGCCTAACAAGTCGGTGTGGGAGGCGAGCAGAACCCTGGGGCCCGTGGGGTAGCTAGTACCTCCCTACACTAGTAGCTCTCCTCAGTACTACGTACACGAGGGCCAGCAAGTTGGTACAGAGTGGCCAGTCCTAACCCCGGGTCCCTAGGGCGGCTGGCTCCGCTCTGCACTAAACAGGGGGGATAGTCGCTCTCCTTGGTACTCCGTACTCAAGGGCCAGCTCACTTCCCCAATTCTATTCCATTCACTTTCCAGGAGTTCTACTCCTAATTCCCCATAGGGTTCCAGCTCTTTAACTCAGAACATTCTAGTTTCACCATTCCAGTTTCACGTTCATACATCCCATATTCTTAATCATGTTCATTTATTCATAACAGGCAACCATTATTTCCTTTCCACATTTTCCAAGACTGCAGTATTCATACATTCCACTAGTTTTCCCATCCTAGGATTCATGCCATATCCTAGGATCTATCATACAATCTAGTTTTCCAGCCCTAGGATTCATGCAACACCCTAGGAATCTACCATTCAATCTATTTCTCATTCCTAGGATTCATGCAATGTCCTAGGTTCTATTTATGGTTTCATAATTTAACAGATTATACTTAAAGCCACTCTACCGGTTACAACAGGCGAACTGGGGGTGTGGTCGGGAATCCCGCGTGCCTCCGCAACCCCCGAGACTGCAACGGAATGGGGTCCTATCACAAGGATCAAATACAAGGAACTTCTCAAAACAGTATACAGCTACTGTAGACAGGTAGAGGATGTAATTTCGAAAAGAACGCAACTCGAAATTCGGAAAACGGAGCCCGAACGGGCCCGAAATGGGTCGAAAACAACGAAACAGTGCAAAATCAGACGTCTGGAGCTTCTTACAGATGTCTTAAAAAGTGGATCAGGGAATTACCTCGCTCTGCGTGGGCTCTCAGACGTCCAGAAGCCTGTGGGGGCGTCTGGCCTAGTTCCCAGACATCCGATGGTCACCCAGGACGTCTAGAAGTCGTTCCCGCCGTCTGGCACTGCAGCCAGACGTCTGATGCACGTTGGATGCGAATCTCCGACCCTGCGCGTACCCATGTCCTCTCTCTCTTAGTACGGTCAATCGAAGGGAAGGAAGAAGGCGGAAAAACTCACCTTTCATACGTCTGGACAGTCTTCCAGACGTCGTTCTCGTCGTCTGGCTATCATCCCCGATGTCTGATTCTGGAAAGTTTCCAGAACCAGGGCGCGACTCGCCCTCTGCTCGCGACGCCCGGCCGCGCTGCGAGTGCTCCGCCTGCTGCTCGAGCTGCAGCAAGCCTCCCGCGTCGCTCCGCGCCTGCTACGCCCCCGCCGGCCGGCTCTCGCTGCCCCGGCAGGCTCTAGCCCTCACTGCCGACGCCTCCTCCCCCGCGCAGCACCTCCTCCCGCACCCGCCGCGGCTGTCGCCGCCGCCGCTCACCCTCGCGCTCGCTCTCGCGCACTGGCTGGAAGGAGAAAAGGAAGGAGACGGAGGTAACGGGAGTGAGGGAGAGGGCGTGGCCTTTTAAGGCCGCACGAGGAGGAGAGAGAGAGCGCGACAGAGGGCGTAGGAGGGAGAGGGAAAAAGAGGGAGAGGGTATTTCCGCAGGTCTGCATGCTCAGGCGCGCAGACGAAACAATTGTACCAAAATAACCAATTTCCAGACGTCTGTAAATGATCCCAGATGTCTTATCAGACGTCTGAAATCCTATCAGACGTCTGGAGGTGATTCCAGACGTTTAGTCCAACGTCTGGGCCACCTCCTAGACGTCTTAAAAGACGTCTGGAGCGCACGTTCATAACAATATAATAAACTCAAAGGAAGTTTCGTCCCCAAAACTTGCGCTAACTAGGGTGCGGAAAAGACGTCAAAATAGCCATAACAAACTCAAAGAGGACCGAAGCCGGTCCGAAAAGACGTACCCGCGAAGAGTTCCAGGTACCGCTCCTGCATTGCCGCCTCAGGCTCCCAGGTAGCCTCCTCGTATCGCTGGCTCCTCCACAAAACCTTTACCAGAGGTACTTGCTTTCGTCTCAAACTGCAGACGGCACGGTCTAGAATCTGCACTGGCCGCTCGGGGTAGGTCAGGTCGTCGCTCACCTCGACGCTCTCGTGACTCAGTACGTGACTGGGATCAGCTACGTACTTCCTTAGGTTGGACACGTGGAATACGCCGTGCACACCAGAAAGCTGCGGGGGGGAGGGCAAGCCTGTAAGCAACGGGTCCAACCTGCTCCAGGACCTCAAAGGGCCCCACAAACCTCGGCGCGAGCTTCCCTCTCACCCCAAACCGCTGCAGGCCCTTCATGGGCGAAACACGAAGAAAGACGTGGTCCCCAACCTCAAACTGCACCTCTCTACGTCTCCGATCCGCGTAGCTCTTCTGTCTGCTCCTAACAGTGCGGAGTCGCCTGTGGATCTGCTCGACTACCTCCTGACTCTGCCGGATCAACCTGGGGCCAACCTCCCACTTGGTCCCCACCTCAACCCAACTCAAGGGTGCCGTACACCTCCGTCCGTACAGAGCCTCGTAGGGAGCCATGCCGATACTCGAGTGATAACTGTTGTTGTATGCAAACTCCGCTAGGGGCAGGTGCGCCTCCCAAGAGCCCCTCTAGTCCAGTACACATGCACGCAAAAGGTCCTCAAGTGTCTATATCGTGCGCTCAGACTGTCCGTCCGTCTGGGGGTGGTAAGCTGTACTAAACCTCAACCGCGTCCCCAAGGCCTGCTGAAACTCAGCCCAAAACTGGGACGTAAAGCGAGTATCCCGGTCGGATACGATCTCCCGCGGAACTCCGTGTAGTCGTACCACATCACGGATATACCTCTCTGCCAACTGTGCTGGTCCCAACGTGACTCGGATCGGCAAGAATCGCGCCGTCTTCGTCAGTCTATCCACTATTACCCAGACTGCATCGTGTCCCCACTGGGTAACAGGTAAGCCCACCACCAAGTCCATGGTGATGCTCTCCCACTTCCACTCTGGCACTGGAAGCGGCTGTAGCGGCCTTGTAGGCCTCTGATGCTCGGCTTTCACCTGCGGGCACACTAAGCACTGCTGCACGAATTCACCCACATCCCGCTTCATCCCCCTCCACCAAAACTCGCGTCTCAAGTCGTGGTACATCTTCGTGTTTCCGGGATGTATGGTGAATCTGGAACCGTGTGCCTCAGTCAGGAGCACTCTCAACAGCTCCTCATCTCTGGGAACGCACAACCGTCCCCTCAAGAGCAGCACCTGGTCTGTGAAGGAGAAGTCCCCCGGGTCTCCCGACAGTACTCTGTCGCGCAAGGGCTGCAAGTACGGATCGACCATCTGTCCTGTGATGATGCGGTCTATCAGCTCTGGCCTGGTCTGCTGTGTCACCGTCACTGCCCCACAGTACCCTCGTAACTCCAGAGGTCGCCAACTGCCCACCTCCTCCAAAAGGCTCCAACTCTGTAACTGTAGACTGGCCAAGTGTGCGGGCGCCTTACGGCTCAAGGCGTCAGCCACCACATTGGCCTTTCCCGGGTGGTAGGAGATGCTGCAGTCGTAGTCCTTCAGGAGCTCCAACCAACGTCTCTGTCTCATGTTGAGCTCCTTCTGATCAAAAAGGTATCTGAGGCTCTTGTGATCTATGAAAATTTCGAAGGTCTCACCGTACAAGTAGTGCCTCCAGGTCTTCAGCGCGAAGACAACAGCTGCCAACTCTAGGTCGTGGGTAGGGTAGGTATGCTCATGGGGCTTCAGTTGCCGCGAAGCGTAAGCGACAACGTGACCCCTCTGCATGAGCACACCTCCTAACCCCTGCAAGGAGGCGTCCGTGTACACAACGAACCCGCCACTACTGTCAGGGATGGTGAGCACGGGAGCCGAGGTCAACCTCTCCTTCAGCTCCAGAAAACATGCCTCACAGGTGTCTGTCCAAGCGAAGGGCACGTCCTTCCAGGTCAACTGTGTCATAGGACGTGCAATCTGTGAAAAACCTCTGATGAATCGTCTGTAGTAGCCTGCCAGTTCCAGGAAACTATGAATCTCAGTGACTGAACGCGGTCTCTCCCACCTGAGTACTGCCTCAACCTTGGCTGGGCCCACCGCCAAGCCGTCTCCAGAGATCACATGACCTAAGAAGGTCACCTCCCTCAACCAGAACTCGCACTTGCTGTATTTGGCGTACAGCCTACGTCATCTCAGTGTGTCCAGAACCATCCGCAAGTGATGTCCGTGCTGCGTCCGATCTCTAGAATAGACGAGTACATCATCTATGAAAACCACCACGAACTGGTCCAAGTACGGTCTAAACACCCGGTTAATCAGGTCCATGAAAGTAGCGGGGGCATTGGTCAGCCCAAACGGCATGACCAAGAACTCGTAGTGTCCGTACCGGGTGCGGAAAGCTGTCTTGGAGACGTCGGTCTCCCTGATCCTCAACTGGTGGTATCCAGACCTCAAGTCGATCTTGGAAAACACCGTGGCACCCTGCAACTGGTCAAACAAGTCGTCGATCCTCGGCAGCGGATATCTGTTCTTGATGGTGACCCTATTCAGCTGTCGGTAGTCCACACAAAGGCGTAGGGTACCATCCTTCTTCTTCACAAACAGTACCGGGGCTCCCCAGGGAGACGCACTGGGCCTCACGAAACCTTTCTCCAAAAGGTCCTGCAACTGGGACTTGAGCTCTCGCAGCTCAAGCGGTGCCATCCTGTATGGCGCGGTGGAGATGGGGCTGGTCCCTGGTACTAGTGAGATCTCAAACTCGATCTCACGCTCGGGTGGAAGTCCTGGTAACTCGTCTGGGAACATGTCAGGGTACTCTGACCACCGGGATACTCTGGAAGTCTGCCACAGGGCTGGGCTCTGCCACCACACAAGCTAGGAAGCCCTCACACCCCTGGCTCAAAAGTCTCGCCGCCCGAAGTGCCGAAATGTACCTGAAACCTCCGTCCACTGGCTGTCCGTGAAACTCGAAATAAGGCAACTCCGGCATGGAGAAGACAATCTTCCTCTCAAAACAGTCCACCAAGGTGTGGTAAGTGGACAGCCAATCCATCCCCAAAATCACTCCAAAGTCTTCCATCTGTAACATAAGTAGGTCAGCTGGCAGGCTATGTCCCCCGATGCTGACCTCGCAATCCGTGTACACCTCCTCAGCTACAAACAGCTGACCACTCGGACCTCTGATTGCGAACGGATTTTCTAATGCTGTATAATCCTGCTCCAAACTAACTGCGAAACTGGCTGCGACAAACGAGTGCGTAGCGTCGGAATCGAAAAGCATGTAAACGAGTCTACCAGAAACTGAAACCATACCTGCTACCACCGATCCCGAAGCTTTGGCGTCCCTGTGTGTCAGGGCGTTGATATGCCCTTCAGCTCTAGGTGCGGACGAAGTAGCCACACTCTGCGTCGAACGGGTAGGTGCTGGCCGGTACCCTCCTCGTGACTGCTGTCCTCCTCCTCGCGCCTGGTAACCGCGGCCTCCTGCGCGCCCTCCAGTGCTCTGCGCGGGAAGTATCTGCTGACCTCCTGCCCTAGACGGGCAGTCCCTCCTTATGTGGCCCGACTGGCCACACTGGTAACAGAGGGGAACCCGACTCCAGCCCTCAGTGGGTCCCTGCTGTCGGCTGGGCGGGGGTCCGGTGCTGGCGACTGGCCCCTGTCGAGGGCCCCCAAAGGCCACTAATGGCCCTGTAAAACGTGATGGCTCTCCTGCGGACGCCACATGTCTCCTTTGGGTTTTCCTAACACGCCTAGTGTGACGGCGGAAATCTCGTTCCACCACCAACTCCCCTGTCGTACGCTCGGAAGGGGGAGGAGGGGGTGGTGATGTGGATGGAAGCTGAAATTCTTCACGAACCACCTCTCGAATTAGTTGGACGAGGTCCGGAGACGGTATGCTCAGGAGAAGAGGAGGGGTAGTATGTACTCCAAGCCCGACACATCTGTCCCTCGGGCCCCGACCTCGGCCGTGCCCGTGGCCCACCATCCTAGTTCCACGACGAGGCATCTCCTACAAGGAGACGCAAAACAACGAAATACGTCAGTACGGAACGGTACCTAATGAAAACGTCTAAGAGCTCATGTCAAGAGATATGTTGTGGTGGCTACTCTAGTTATAGACATGTGAATTGGTTATTTTCCAGTCAGTTGATTCATTTCTCGGGACGACCTTGCTCTGATACCATCTTGTAACGACCCGATTCCCAAGTCCCTACAAGACACGAGAACCGGACCGACTCGACTAATCCCAAGACCTAGTCGTCCAACGAGGAAGTAACCAAAAGAGCAGTAAAATAAACCACATTCAGCATGAATATAACTAACCGTAAGGAAATACAGCAGTAAGGAAAGAAACAACTACAGTATATACCACCACAACAGTAGAACAACATTCATAACATAATATGAACTGCAGGTAAAGAAAAGTACAGCAGAAACAAGAACTACTCACTATAACGGAACAAAAAGAGGTACAAGAGAACAGTGGTAACTCTACTGGACCCTACTCGGCCCAGCGTCCTTTGCAACCGCTGACCCTGGCTGCTCAACACCTGGTCCTGAAAGGTAACGAGTGTAACACGTCAGCAAAATGCTGAGTAGAGTGGCAGCTAAACTAAAGAAACAGTAAAGTATACAGTAGCTGTTTAATTTTCTTTCTTCCTTTATTTACGTCTTTCTATTGTTTCACAATTTATCTATTTCTCAGATCCTTCACTTGATCTCGAATGTTCCTCGTGGGAACGATCTTGATTGCAGTCTTTTTCGAACAGTAGAAGTAGCACGTGGTGCTCTCCTGGCCGGGAGAGTCCCCCGTGGTGATCCTACTCTCAGTCAACCACCTTAAGGTCACTGACAGACGTAACGGTGACTACGGCACGCGCGGTAAATGCACGGGTAGCTAACCCGCACTGGCACGCGGTCAGTCGTTTCCGTTAACGGGTGCGCCCAAAGCACAGCACAGAACCAGTACAGGGCAGAGCCCTCTCAGTAACAGGGGTCCAACCCCTCCACAGTAACCAAACAGGGGCCTCGGCCCTCCACAGTCCGCGCACCCTCCCCTGACTACCCTGGTTTGCCCCAGTGGGCCTAACAAGTCGATGTGGGAGGCTAGCAGAACCCCGGGGCCCGTGGGGTAGCTAGTACCTCCCTACACTAGTAGCTCTCCTCGGTACTACGTACACGAGGGCCAGCAAGTCGGTATAGAGTGGCCAGTCCTAACCCCGGGTCCCTGGGGCGGCTGGCTCCGCTCTGCACTAAACAGGGGGACAGTCGCTCTCCTTGGTACTCCGTACTCAAGGGCCAGCTCACTTCCCCAATTCTATTCCATTCACTTTCCAGGAGTTCTACTCCTAATTCCCCGTAGGGTTCCAGCTCTTTAACTCAGAACATTCCAGTTTCACCATTCCAGTTTCACGTTCATACATCCCATATTCTTAATCATGTTCATTTATTCATAACAGGCAGCTATTAATTCAATTCACAGGCAGCTATTATTTCCTTTCCACATTTTCCAAGACTGCAGTATTCATACATTCCACTAGTTTTCCTGTCCTAGGATTCATGCCATATCCTAGGATCTATCATACAATCTAGTTTTCCAACCATAGGATTCATGCAACACCCTAGGAATCTACCATTCAATCTATTTCTCATTCCTAGGATTCATGCAATGTCCTAGGTTCTATTTATGGTTTCATAATTTAACGGATTATACTTAAAGCCACTCTATCGGTTACAACAGGCGAACTGGGGGCATGGTCGGGAATCCCGCGTGCCTCCGCAACCCCCGAGACTGCAATGGAACAGGGTCCTATCACAAGGATCAAACACAAGGAACTTCTCAAAATAGTATACAGCTACTGTAGACAGGTAGAGGATGTAATTTCGAAAAGAACGCAACTCGAAATGAGGAAAACGGAGTCCAAACGGGCCCGAAACGGGTCGAAAATAACGAAACAGTGCAAAATCAGACGTCTGGAACTTCTTACAGACGTCTTAAAAAGTGGATCAGGGAATTACCTCACTCTGTGTAGGCTCTCAAATGTCCAGAAGCCTACGAAGGCGTCTGGCCGAGGGCGTCTGGCCTAGTTCCCAGACGTCCGATGGTCACCCAGGACGTCTGGAAGTCGTTCCCGCTGTCTGGCACTGCAGCCAGACGTCTGATGCGTGTTGGATGCGAATCTCCGACCCTGCGCGTACCCATTTCCTCTCTCTCTTAGTATGATCAATCGAAGGGAAGGAAGAAGGCGGAAAGACTCACCTTTCAGACGTCTGGACAGTCTTCTAGACGTCGTTCCCGTCGTCTGGCTATCATCCCCGACGTCTGATTCTGGAAAAGTTTCCAGAACCAGGGCGCGACTCGCCCTCCGCTCGCGATGCCCGGCCGCGCTGCGAGTGCTCCGCCTGCTGCTCGAGCTGCGGCAGGCCTCCCGCGTATCTCCGCGCCCGCTGCGCCCCCGCCGGCCGGCTCCCGCTGCCCCGGCAGGCTCGAGCCCTCACGGCAGACGCCTCCTCCCCCGCGCAGCACCTCCTCCCGCACCTGCCGCGGCTGTCGCCGCCGCCGCTCACCCTCGCGCTCGCTCTCCTGCACTAGCTGGAAGGAGAAAAGGAAGGAGACGGAGGTAACGGGAGTGAGGGAGAGGGCGTGGCCTTTTAAGGCCACGCGAAGAGGAGAGAGAGAGCGCGACAGAGGGCGCAGGAGGGAGAGGGAAAAAGAGGGAGAGGGTATTTCCGCAGGTCTGCGCACTCAGGCGCGTAGAGGAAACAATCGTGCCAAAATAACCGATTTCCAGACGTCTGTAAATGATCCCAAACGTCTTATTAGACGTCTGGAGGTGATTCCAGGCGTCTGGTTCGACATCTGGGCCACCTCCCAGACGTCTTAAAAGACGTCTGGGGCACGCGTTCATAACATGAAGTTCAGAGTGTGCTTTCCTTTTGTCATGACTAAGCGTGTGGCAGCCACTTCTCTGGAAAGAAAACAGCTGCAAAAGTTTTGCAGTCTGGATTTTACTGACCATCCCTATTTAAGGATGCACACATCTTTGCCAAGACTTGCTCACGCTGTCAAACGTTGGGGACCATGACCAAGAAAATATGATGCCCCTTCAACCCATTTTGATTGTCGAAATCTTCAATGTTTGGGGTATCGATTTTATGGGCCCCTTTCCACCATCCAACGGCTTCGAGTACATCCTGGTCTCGGTAGACTATGTTTCCAAATGGATTGAAGCCGTCGCCACCCGACGATGCGATCACAGGGCTGTCATGGACTTTGTTAAGAAGAACATCTTTTCCCGATTTGGAATACCCAAAGCCATGATCTGTGATGGTGGAATCCATTTTATCCATTCCCAATTCCGTGCCCTACTTAGAAAATATGGGGTAAACCACCGCATTGCCACCCCGTATCATCCACAAACAAATGGGTAGACTGAGGTCTCAAATAGACAAATCAAGAACATTTTACAGAAGACTGTGAAACTTGACAGGAAAGACTGGTCCACACGACTTGATGATGCCCTGTGGGCATACAGGATCACTTTCAAGACCCCGATAGGCATGTCGCCTTATCGCCTGGTCTTTGGCAAGGCCTGCCATCTTCCTGCCGAATTGAAACACTGGGTTTACTGGGCTGTCAAGCAATGTAACATGGATCCCCAGTTAGCCGGTACGTAGAGGAAGCTCCAATTATCTGAGCTCGAAGAAATTCGTCGGGACGCATTTGACAATAGTCGTCTGTATAAGGAGAAAATGAAAGCCGTCCACGACCGACTCATTCATAGAAAAACCTTTGAGCCTAACCAACAAGTCTGGCTGTTTGACGCCCACCTAAAACTCTTCCCGGGGAAACTTAGGTCCAAATGGACAGGACCATTTCGGGTGGTTAAGCCCTACTCTAATGGGGCGGTTGAAATCGTTGATCTTAACACTAGGCACACTTTTACAGTTAATGGTCAAAGATTAAAGCATTTCCTGGCCCAGGTTCCCCCAAAGGAAAGTATCACCCTCGTTGAGGGCTGACACCGAGCACCGCCCAGCTGGAGGCATTAAACTCAGCGCTTCCTGGGAGGCAACCTAGAGGATTCAGACTGATCTGGTAGTTTACGTCACTCAGGTACTATCTTTTTGAACCCTTTTGCATCCATGAACTTGCCAATGAGGACATTGTCCGACTTAAGCATGGAGGGGTGGTAAATTGCATAATCCTGAGCTCAGTTAATCAATTTGAATGAATAAATAAATAAAAAAAAATTGAATTTAGGAAGAAAACTTAGGCATTAGAAACTTGTCAATAGTGGGAAATAATACAAAAAGAACTTAAACACTTAGACTTTTCAGGCCTTCAGGCTTAATCAGCCCTGGTGTCTGTTAAAATATGGATTTAGCGATGAATCCTTGCAACCTTAAGCTATTCTAATCCACCTTCTAAATAAGATAATAAGTATACGACTTATCAACTCACCCTCTAACTCAGAAAAACTTTGAGTCTAAGCATCTGCACACATTTTTGCACAGACTCACTTCTCGGAGATTTTGACAGAAATTGGGTAGCTAATGAACTCTCTAGGGTGGTATGGGTGGCAAGTTGTTGTGGGTAACAGCCCATTGGCAAGTTGTCCAGAACCCAGCCACATGCCATTTCTTCTTCATTGCCTCTAGGTACATTTGAGATCAGGGAAGCCACCTACGAAAAATAAAAATAAAAGTAAAAATAAAAAAAGGAAGAAGAAGAAGAAAAAAAAATAAACCACACTTCACCGCTCAAGTATGGCTAGCAAGTGATCGTGGGTAACAGCCCATTAGTCAGTTGTCCAGAGCCCAGCTCAATAATTGCACAAAAAAGACCAAAACACTTAAGGAAGAAGCGGGGAAGTAGTACAAGCCGGGGAGATATACACTGGAAAAATCCTTGTGTTGACCCCAATTAAAACAAACGTAGGGAGAAAGCTACCAATCGAACAAATACACCTTCAGGCAAATTTATTTCCTTTTCCGGTCACCTAGAGGCGTAGAAACCTGAAGTCTGTCTCAATTACCGTTAAGTGAGTCTATCACAACATTCACACCAAGATGCTTAGCACTTAGGGTTTTGACCGAGTTTTGGGTGGGTTGGGTAGCCATAAAAAGTTACCAACCCACACTGAATTCCGAAAAAAATTCTAAAAAGATATATATATACATATACATATGTATAGTTATATACATTAAAGCAAGGATTCGGGCGATTCGTATTTTGGCAGACACCCGGGCGCTGCTTAGTCTTCGTATATTTCCTCTTATTGACAAATAACGAAGTGTCTAAGCAATTATTTCTTAAATTCTGAAAGGAAATAAAGGCTAGAATAACCCTTGCTAGGGACTAGCAAGGAGTAAGCATGGGGGTATGATAACAATGCACAAGGGGATGGTAATTATGTTGAATATGGCCCATCTTAAGAATAAAAGGCACAACATAAGTAGAATGGGAGCATTGCATGCATCATGTACCAAGATTGCTTATAAAACTGTATTAATGGCCATTTGTGTAAGCATTTGTCAAAGCAGGCCTCAGATGAGCAATCGAACCACATGGATGGATTCAGAACGACGAACGGAGTCCAATGGACTAAAGATCAGCCAAATCCGACATCCGGAGCTCCTACAATGGGCCAAAGAAGTTCTGACCGTTGATGTGGAGATCAACGGCCCATATTGCACCACGTTAGCCCCCGCTCCACCGCACGCCGCCTCTTCATCAAGCCGAGATCAGATCTCGGCCGTCGATCTTCGAACGAACGGCCGAGGCTTGCGTGCCTGCCCGCAGTCGCCGTGACAAAGCGCGGGCGTGGCGCAACGGTTAGCGCACACGCCCACACGTACACGACGCGGGTTCGAGCCGCGCGGAGCCTGAAATTGAAGACGGAGGTAGTGCACGGCGAAATTGGGATGCCCGATCAGCAGCGGGCTGCCAAGATTTCGTCACGCGGTGCAACCACAGCTCACGGGCGCCCACACGCACGTGCATGCTGGGTGATGATGCCCGCGCACACGCGCGCCCGAGGCACGATCCCAGCGTAGCCGAGGAGAGATCTCAGCCGTCCGATCTTCGATAGGACGGCTCTCACACAGCAGCCGCGGATCGCACGAGAAGAAGAAACAAAGCGGGTAGCTGACTGACGGCTGGAGGGCTTCACCGACGCTTTTGGGAGTGGTTTTAGCAACGCTCTAGACGTCGCTAAAGCCCCTTCTTCTTTTAGGAAGCCCTTAACCCTATTTAAACCCCCTTCAACCACTCATTGAAGGCATTCACTCCCCATGAAACTACTCCACCCCTCTCTTAGCTAGCTTTAGGCCCTCTTGTAATTGCCGGAGACGACGAGCTGCCGACGGAGCCTCCTCCACCGCCGTGGCCGCCTCGTCGCTCTCCACCCTCTCTCTCTCTTTTAAGCTTTCTATTACTTTTGTTTGAAGCATGTATTTAATGTTGTAAGCTATGAACTACAAGTGCATGATTAATGAAGTTATTTTCCATTCAATTCACTTTAATTTCCATTCAAGTTGCATGATCAAACAAGGAACATTATAACCCTAATCTCTCTCTCTCTCTCTCGCATTTCAAAACCGCATCCTTCGAAAGCAAAACTCCGCACTTTCCGTGACAACAAGTGATAAGCAAAAATCTGATTTTCACGCCTCCCTAAGACCGACACTCGGACTTACCTCCGTTTACTTATTTTAAAATCGACATTGTAAGTGCGACTATAATGACACTTCTTAACACACACGCACAACAGCACGTCAGTACCCATTTTTGTTTGGGTCCAAGGTGGCTAACTTGTGCTACCTATTTAGGCAAGCTACCTTTCTTTTTGTTTTGGCTAGAACTAGATGCTTCATGATCGCTTTTAGGTATGTAGCCTGACCCAAATTTTGTGGTGCTCCAGGTTTGTGTTCCTAATAGCTTATGCAAGTTCCTACTTCCCTTAGTAAATTTAACCAGATCATTTAAGAGAATATCAGAATTTTCTTTTAATTTATCTATATCTACCTTTAAATTATCTATATGTGATTCGATGATTTCATCAGATAACTCTTTATTTCATTGAGTAAGCATACCTTTTTGTGCTCTTTCTTCCCCTAATGCTTTTGCTAAGTTTTTATTTTCTAATTTTAATGTCTTAGCTATGTCATGTATCTCAAAAAAAGCTTCTAATAACTCATCTTGTGAGAAAGATGTTACCTCATCTTCTAGAGCCATTAGTCCTAGAAGAGCTTCTTCTCCGAAAGTTTCTTCTTCTTCTGAACTCGAGTCTGATTCATCCCATGTTGCTGTGAAGGCCTTCTTCTTTCCTTCCTTTCTGGGAAACTTCTTTTTTGACTCCATCCTGAGAAATGGACAATCCTTCTTGATGTATCCTTTTCTCTTGTAGTTGTAGCAGATAATGAGGTCTGCTTTGTCCTATTCTTTCTTCTTTCTCTAGCTCCTCTTGTTTTTTAGGAACTTTCTAAACTTTCTTGAGAGGAGGCCTATGTCTTCCTCTTCGCCTTCGCTTGAGAAATCTTCAGATTGTTGATTGGCTTCAAGGGCTATGGTCTTTTTCTTGACTCCTTCATCTTCATGCTCCATCTTCATGCTCCTTCATGTGTTGGAGCTGAACCTCGTAGGCCATTAGGCTTCCAGTAAGATCGTCTCGTTTCAAAGTAGACAGATCTTTTGACTCTTGTATGGCCGTAGTCGTAATCTCCCAATCACTGGTGGGAGATCGGAGGATCTTCCTCACCAAGGCTTTGTTCTTGATCTCCTGGTCTAGATTCCTTAGGGAGTTTATGATGTCCGTGAATCTCGTGAACATCTCTTTGATTGATTCTCCCTTTTTCATCTTAAAAAGCTCATAATTTTGCATCAATAGATTGATTCTAGTTTCTTTTACCTTAGACGTCCCCTCATGGGTGACTTTGAGGATGCTCCAGATCTCTTAAGCTGCCTTGCAAGTAGAGACGCGATTGAATTCTGCTCTAGAAAGCCTGCAGAAGAGTGCATTCATGGCTTTGGCAATATGCGTTGCCATCTTCTTCTGATTTGGAGTTGCTGCCACTCCCTCCTTAATCTCAGGGCATGTGTACTTGGAGGCAATGACATCCCACACCTCGAAATCCATCGAGTCTAGGAAGATCTGCATAATGGTCTTCTAGTAGCCATGGTTCGTTCCATCAAAGAGTGGAGGTTGAACTGCTAATTGCCCCTCAGCGTCTGTGTCAACAGATGACTTTGACATCTTCTAGACAACTAGGCTCTGATATCAAATGAGGGTTTGCTTGTGGATCGTAACGTATACTAAAGGGGATGGGTGAATGTTAAGACCCGTGCTGTTTGAGGCTTTTAAGACGTCTGGAATTTGGTCAGACGTCTGGACACCTTCCCAGACGTCTGCAAATCGAAAATTTTGAGTACGAGCTCGCGTCTGCGTGCGTGTTGCGTGTAGACAGTATACTTCCTTCGTTTTCTTCTTCTTCTCTCTCCTTCTGCCCGATGAAAACTGATGAGAACCTCATCATGAGCCATAACTAGCTCATTTTGACCTAATACAAAGGATAAAAGCTCCTACATATCTCAAGGAAAGGCTTAACTCAGAGGATTCTGAGTTTGAGAAGAAAACAAGTCATAAGGGGTAAAAATGCAACTTTACCAGTATAATCTGCATACAGGGTAATTCAGGGCCCAAACATAGGTCAAAGCAGCTTAATAAGAATAAAAGTGGGATGAGATGATCTAGCAAGGGCTACAGCACTTCCAAGAAACTAAATGATAATCTGTAACCCTAAAACAACCCACTTCAATTCACGAGGTTCGAGGTAAAGTAAAAATAGAATAAACCCTCTAAAATTCATAGAAAAATAATCTCTAGGGTTTAGAACCTTCAATTTGGCCTTCAGAACCCATTTTGACCTACATTGAGAACCATGCCCAATTAATAACTTAATTTGGGTTTTTGCATAAATTGACTGGTCAAAAAAGGTTTAATATAGAAATGAAATTCACCATCAGATTCCTTAGGTCCTAATTAATCATGTATAAAAACTTGAGCCTAAGAAGAAACCTCCTTGACCGACTTTACACTTTGGTCCTCATATATTTACTTTTTGGCCCTCAACTTCTGAACCATCGCATTTTGGCCCCTAACTCTCCTTTGTTCTTCGCATTCAGGTCCCCCCTGCAAAACCTGCCAGCACCATGCTCCGGCGACCTTGCGCGGAGCATGGCGCCGCACAGGGTGAGGGGGGAAGCCTGGCAAGTAAACCGGGGGTGCCCTGCGTCGTCAGCCGTCGCAGGGACACCCCCCTGGTCGTTGTAGCCCACCATACCGGCCGTGCGAACGCACGGACGGTATGGGTTTTTGTTTCCGGCCATCCTCCGGCGAGGGAGACACGTCGTCTCCCTCCGCCTTCCTCCCTATTTTGATCCCTATAAATACCCCCCGTTGCTCCACCGACCGGGGCAGCTCGGGTCTGACGGAGGAAACCCCCAACTTTCCTCTCTTCTCTCTCCGGCAGACGCTCACCAGCTCCGGCGGTTCCTCCCCCTTCTCCTCTTTGCTCTGCCGCAATACCAGCAGTAGAGACTTCCTCCCCTGCCCTTCCCGCGCCACGCCGCACCCAGCTGGCGCCTCTCCGGCTCTCTGCTCGCCGCCGCCCCTTTCCCTGAGCATCGTCTTCTCCGGCGACAGTCGATACGACTGTCGCCCTGCTGCTCCCCCTTCGTCCCTGCAAGTAAGCTATAACTACTTCCCTTCTTCTCCTCTTTCTTTCCCCGCTTTCAATTTGTTCAATTAAGCCCTCGACCGACCCTGACCATCGTCACCCCCTTCGTCTCCGGCCACCCTCCGGCGAGATGCTCCCATCGCTCCACAGCCTCACACACCTCGCCGACCCTCACCGAACCTCCGCCTCATCACACTGAGCACCCCCCACCCCTCCACTACCACTCCACACCTCCGTAACGCTCCCCCGAACAAACCCATTCCTCCGGTTGCAGTCCAACCTAGGGCTGCCGCCAGACACCACCTTGCGGCTTGCCGCGCAGCTCCACACCTTCGCCGTGCCACGGCGAAGGTTCCCCAGTGGTTTGATCAGGCCGAGAGGCCATATTCGTGTCCGACAGGTTTTGAGGTTCGACCGCCATTAACGCACATTGAAGCAGCTTCTCCCGCGCTCCAGGCTTGAGGACTCCAGGTCTCCAGCTGCTGCGGATTACGGGGGTCTTGCGAAGGCAGCCAGCCAGCAACCGACGCAAATCGAAGCCGCAACTGCAGAAGCTAGGCCACGGTCTCCCAGCAGGCGCACGCGAGGAGAGGCCTCCGTTTAGTCCCACATCGGTAAGCCTCACAACCTCTTCACCGTTTAAATTGATTTTGTGCATTAGCCTTACTGCCTCAGCACACGGGGTGAGGTCCCCTTCACCCGCCCGGTTACCCGGTCTCGTCCGCGCTCACGCCCCGCGGACCTGACCCGACCCGACTTAAGACTGACCTGCACTCCTCGCCCACCACGCACGCCGGTGGGCCTGGACCCGGACCTGACCCGTACCCGACTACCCGGCAGCTCTGGGAGAGCTTTCCCAAGAGTGGTTTCAGAGAGAGAGAGACGCGGGGGGAGGGGGTAGAGTAGGTTTTGTCCTCTGACGTAAGCTCTGAAGTGTGCAGGCACAGGTGAAGAAGAAGGACCGCGGAAGAAGAAGGAAGCTGAGGGAGACACTGTAGCAACAGGCAGTTTAAGTCGTCTGATTTGGAAATCAGACGACGTCCTGAAGGGAAAAGAAGAAAGAAGGAGGGGCGACGTCCTGACTGGAAAAGGGAAAAGAAGAAAGAAGGAGGGGCAACGTCCTGACTGGACAAAGAAAAGAAGAAAGAAGGAGATCTGAAGAACAACAGAAGAAGGCGAGGCAGAGGAGAACACAAAAGAACAAGGGAAGAACTGAAAGAAGAAAAACAAAGAAGAAAGAAGAAGATCTGAAGAAAGACAGAAGAAAAAGGAAGAGCAGGAACAGCTGGAAGAAGAAGAAGAGCATCACCACTGCAGAAGAAGAAGATCACCTCTGCAGACAAAGAAGAAGAAGAAGAGCATCACCACTGCAGAAGAAGAAGATCACCTCTGCAGACAAAGAAGAAGAAGATCTGAGACGAGGAGAAACAAGGAGAAAACAACAAATCCTTTCTCTCTCTTTCTTTATTTTTGAAAAAGAAACATGTATATCTCTAGAATACAACTTGCTCCCTGAGTTCGACCTCGGGAACTCTTTTCCGAGTAAAAAAAATTTTTATTTGAAATGATGGCAACAACTGGCTATACTACGACGCTATAACAATAAAACCCGGTTGTCAACCCAAACGCGCCGCCACCACTTTTGGCGCCGTTGCCGGGGAGCCACCATTTTTGGCGCCGTTGCCGGGGAGCAACGGCTATTCTAGAGGTAAACATTCCTGTTTCTTTTTAATTTCTGATAATCTCCTCTCTTTTGTGCAGAAAACTACAGGAAATCAAGAAGACAAGCAACCGCACAACAACCACTCTGAGGACAGGTAAATTTTTCCTCTCGCTATTAACCCCTAAACTCTAAAGAGGAAAAAAAAAGAAAAGAACAAGCAATATAGGGCTAACCTGTCTTCCATACTTAGTAACCATAAAAGTTGCATGTTTTCAACTCATTATTCCTGCACACTATTAAGGGTATTTAAGGGCTAACACATTCTTGCTTGAGCCCTAATTACCCAACAGAGAACTAACTGGACCAAGTAGAGCCAACATAAGATTCAACATTAGGGTTTTAGAGACACACTACTTAAATCAAGAATGGAGAAAATCCAAAAGAAGTGTGCCTAGACAGTTGATTGAAAATACCTATTCAAAAGAAAACCTAAAACAATTGGCTCTCTAAACACCTGAACCCTAAAAGACAAGACCTAAAAGCTCTCAAAGAAAACAAGAGGTAAAGTTGACCCCTTGGGTCAACCAACCTTAAATTAGGTCACTCTTTGCACTTAAAAGACTAAAGTTCAAGTGAAACCTTAAGCACCCTGATCTTAAAATTGGTAGACTTAAGAGGTCAAGATCCCCATTCTGGTCTACCTGGAACCGCAGTGACAAGAGAGGTCGGGTGGGGGAAACCCTGTAACCCGTGGGGACGCTCTACCGTGTAGGGGTCTTCGCGGGACTCTCCCTCTCTGGCTGCCCAGGTAATTCTCAGGTGGACGATCTTTCTGATCAAGGGGTCCATCTGCCCCGCACCTCTATAGTCACCCAACACATTTTTGGGTGCCTTGATTGGGTCCAGCACCTTCTAAACTTACCTCTTCCAACAGTGCATGTACGGAAGGAGGTCCCTAAGACCACCCTTAAGACCTCCTTTAGAAATTCGCTCTCGTCAAGGCCAAGCCTCGACGTCCGTGTTTGTGCAGAAACACCCTCACATTATTCTCTCTTCTGATTCAGAACCAAGTTCTTCTTCTTCCCCCATCATGGCTCAGCCAGTTGAGGAAGAAAATAATCTGGAACACCAGCTCCAGCGACTCAATGACCTCTTCCAAAACTTCGTGCACCCACCACAGCGTCCTATGATGCGGGACCACTACAATCCTGCTGCGGTGGCCATTGAGCCTCGAGTCAGAATCCCGACTGGAGGACCTGATTCCGAACTAAAGCCCAACATGATTCATGCTATACCTAAATTCCATGGGCTTAATTCTGAAGATCCCTTCCAGCACATCAAACAGCTAAAGCATCTGGCCCACACTTTTGGATCAGATGCGCAAAATCGGGATATTCTTCTCATGAAGATGTTCTCCTTTTCTCTTATGGACAAGGCCGCCCATTGGTATCAAACTCAGACCCGGCCGATCAACACTTGGGAAGAACTTCAATCCGAGTTTTTGAAAAAGTTTTTTCCCGTTGGTCGGACCAACGCCTTGCGCCATCAGATTACACACTTCACTCAACAATCAGGAGAACCTCTTCATGAGGCATGGGATCGTTTTCAGGATCTCATGAGGAAGTGCCCCCATCACGGAGTTCCTAAATGGGAACAAGTCCAATCTTTTTACCAGGGACTCCGTGAGGACATCCGCCTTTTCGTCAATGCAACTTGCAGAGGAAACATCATGGGTCAACATGAAGACACCGTATGGGAGATTCTCGAAAACATGTGCGAGAACTCCATCAACAATGACTCCATGGGATTATTCGACAGGACGAATACCCGCGCAGCGACGAATCTTAAGGGAGCACATGAGACGCAGGGCCTGTCCGCATCAGTCGACCTGGAATTAATGGCCAGTCGATTGGACAAGGTCTCAATCATTGAAAAGAAGGTGGATGAGCTGACTCAGCACTTGCAGCGAGCCACCTCCGCGCGTAACACCTTTGCACAACCTCCTTCCACACAGGAGACTGTGCAAAACATCCTCCACCGATCTTCCCCTGGGATGGATCCATATCCATCCCCATCTGATTCTTGGACTGGAGGATCATCCGATCCTTTCTACACCAGCCGGGGGAACTCCATTCCCCCTTTCCCTGATTCTCAGGAGGTTCCTCAGACCTGCGAGGACCTCAACACCATCCAGAACGACCCATTCTCCAACACTTACAACCCTGGATGGCGAAACCATCCCAATTTTCAGTGGGCGGGAAATTCCCAAACCCAAAGACCACCTTTTCAGTCCCGCCCACAGCCCTCTCGTCACTACCAGCCGCCTCAGCCTCGGCCCAACCCTACTTATCCATCAGGGCCAAATCAAGATCAAATGTCCTTAATCCTTCAGACTCTGGCTGACATTCAAAAAACGAATGCAGCTATTCAGAAACAGCACAAGGACGAGCTTACAGAAGTTAAAACTCAACTGGCCCAGTTGGCAAATTCTCGCCAACCAGGCACACTCCCTTCCCAACCTCTTCCTAACCCAAATAACGTGCCAACCCAGAAGCGCGTTATGAATCCAAATTTAGGCCACGCCCAATGGATTTATCAGGCTCCTACTGCTCCATCTCCAGACGAGATGGAAGCCTCAACTTCTTATGCGGGATTTCAGCAGCAGCCACCCCTCCTACCAAACCCAAACCAAAATCAGGCCGGATTAAATTCTGTAACAACACGTAGTGGTAAAACAACTCAAGACCCGCATTATCCAAACCACTCCAAGCCTGATAACCATGACCCTAGGATAGTTATCCAAGGTACCGCTGTTCCAGAACCACAACCTGGACCTATCCTAGAAGAACCAACCAAGATCCCGTTTCCCGAGGCCCTGACCAAGGGAAAGAAGACCACCAAACCCGTGGCCCCTGAGGAGGACCTGGTCAAGCTCTTTGAGCAGGTCCACATAAACATCCCCTTGATGGATGCAATCCGCCACGTACCAGCTTACGCACGATTTCTAAAGAATATATGTACACCCCAGCGTAAGCCGCGAACCAAGGGAGGGAGCCCAATTGTTCTGTCAGAGCAAGCCAGCTCGGTAATCCTTAGTAGACTCCCACCCAAGGCAAAAGATCCTGGAACTCCCCTGATTTCCTGTAAGATAGGTGGTACCCAATTTGATAGAGCATTGTTAGACTTGGGTGCATCCATAAACCTGATACCCACATCCTTACTTGACCATCTAGAAGAATCTGAGCTGAAACCAACCGAGGTGACATTACAATTAGCAGATCGATCTATAAAGTCACCAAAAGGGATTCTCGAGGATGTTATCGTGAGAGTGCAGGATTTCTATTTTCCAGTGGGCTTTATAGTCTTAGATATGGATGCACCTGAGAACCCTAAGGATACACCAATCATTCTAGGGAGACCTTTCTTGGCTACTGCTAGAGCCAACATCAGCTGTGAGGAGGGCCAAATAGAGCTTAAGTTTGGAGATCAAACACTAAAAATTGATATATTTAAGGCCCAACAAGGAATTAATTGCGGCGTCATCGAACAAATTTGTGACATCAAGACTTTGGTTGATGAATCACACCTCCAGAATGACTCGATTATGCCTCATCAACCACAGAAGGATCTTGACCCGCAAACAGAGGAGTCGAATCCAGATATGAACAACCCAGTAACTCCCACCCTTGAACCTCACATCTATACTGAACCACCCGCTGCTGCTGAAAACCCCATCCTCGAACTGAAACCCCTTCCTGCTCACTTGAAATACGTCTTTTTGGGTTCTAATCAGACCCTTCCTGTGATTATCAATTCCAACCTCAGTCCTGAACAGGAATCTCGTCTGATTGTTGTCCTCCAGCAACATCGCAGAGCCATCGGATGGACTCTCGATGATTTGACTGGAATAAGTCCCTCTTATTGTACTCATCATATCTATTCAGAAGAGGGCACACGACCTTCTCGAGAAATGCAGAGACGCTTAAACCCCAATCTGCAGGAGGTCGTGAAAAAGGAGATCATCAAATGGTTAGATGCCGGAATCATCTACCCGATCTCCGATAGTCGTTGGGTGAGCCCAATTCAGGTCGTGCCCAAAAAGGCAGGACTCACCACTATAACGACTGAGACCGGAGAAATCATTCCTACCCGATTAGCCAACTCGTGGAGAGTCTGTATCGATTACCGTCGACTCAATTCCTCCACGAAGAAGGATCATTTCCCACTACCCTTCATTGATCAAATTCTCGAAAAACTAGCGGGAAATAGGTTCTTCTGCTTTCTTGACGGGTACTCCGGTTATAACCAGGTGGCAATCCATCCTGAGGACCAAGAAAAGACCACGTTCACCTGCCCCTTCGGAACATACGCTTTCCGAAGGATGCCTTTCGGTCTTTGCAATGCACCCGCTACTTTTCAGCGATGCATGCTTGCCATATTCTCAGATATGGTAGGTGATTATCTGGAAGTCTTCATGGATGACTTTTCAGTTTTCGGAGCATCGTTCGACGATTGCCTCCAACACTTGGTCCAGATACTCAGGCGGTGCATTGATGTGAATTTGGTTCTTTCCTGGGAAAAGAGCCATTTCATGGTGCCTGAGGGAATTGTCCTGGGACACTCAATTTCGGAGAAAGGTATCCAAGTGGATCGAGCTAAGGTTAATCTGATTTCTCACCTTCCTATGCCTAGCTCGATCAGGGACATCCGATCCTTTTTAGGGCATGTCGATTTTTATCGACGATTTATCCATGATTTTTCAAAAATCGCACGCCCCCTGACCACTCTTCTCTCCAAGGATGTTCCCTTCGAAATTTCCAAGGAATGCACTCAAGCATTTGAAATCCTGCGTGACCGAGTCACCCAAGCCCCGATCCTACAGTCCCCTGATTGGTCTCAACCCTTTGAGATCATGTGTGATGCATCCGACTTCGCTGTAGGAGCGGTTTTGGGACAGAAAAATGATAAGAAACCTGTGGTCATTTACTACGCCAGCAAAACACTCGATGAGGCTCAGCGTAACTATACGGTTACTGAGAAAGAGCTGCTAGCTGTAGTATTTGCCCTAGAAAAGTTCAGATCGTACCTTCTGGGTTCCCGTGCCATCATATACTCGGATCACACAGCTGTGAGGCATCTCCTTGCAAAGAAGGACGCGAAACCTCGATTAATCCGATGGATCTTGCTGTTGCAAGAATTTGACCTTGAGATTCACGACAAAGCGGGAAAGCAAAACATGGTAGCTGATCACTTGTCCCGTCTTCCTTCTGAAATAATTGACCCTTCCGGACCCATCACTGAGCATTTTCCCGATGAGCACCTGCTGACTATTGGTACTAGCCTTCCATGGTTTGCTAATATAGTAAATTACTTGGCATCTCATCAGACCCCGTCTGATTGGCCGAAGGCCAAGAAAGACAAATTACGCTCCGATGCCAAGTATTACATTTGGGAAGACCCGTACCTCTTCCGCATAAGTGCCGATCAGATCATCCGGAGATGTGTCCCGGAAGGGGAATTCAACAATATCCTCTCTTTCTGCCATGACCAGGCATGCGGTGGCCATTTTGCCGGGCATAAAACCGCATCAAAAGTCCTCCAGTGCGGCTTTTACTGGCCCACACTGTTCAAAGACGCATACAATCACTGCAAGGCATGCAGTCGTTGCCAGACTTTGGGCAACATGAGCCATCGCGACATGATGCCTATGCAACCGATTCTAGTATGCGAAATCTTTGATGTTTGGGGGATTGATTTTATGGGCCCCTTTCCTGTTTCGGATGGTTTCGAATACATTCTGCTGGCTGCGGACTACGTGTCCAAATGGATCGAAGCCATACCGACCCGAACCTGTGATCACAAAATCGTTCTCAAATTCATTCATCAACACATTTTCTCAAGGTTCGGGATTCCTCGTGCAATAATCTCTGATGGGGGGACCCATTTCACAAATGCTCAGTTTAGGTCACTGATGACCAAATACGGGGTGTCTCACCGAATCTCTACTCCTTACCACCCCCAAACTAATGGTCTAGCTGAGCTGTCCAATCGGGAGATCAAGAAAATCCTGCAAGTCACTGTTCGACCTGACAGGAAGGACTGGTCGTCCCGACTTCCGGAAGCACTGTGGGCCTATAGGACCGCCCACAAAACCCAATTAGGCATGTCTCCCTTTAGACTGGTGTACGGAAAGGCATGCCACCTTCCCGTCGAACTGGAGCATAAAGCCTATTGGGCAGTACGGAACTGTAATCTAGATCTTTCCAAGGCTGGGACCCACAGAAAACTCCAAATCAGCGAGATCGATGAATTACGCATAGACGCGTACGAGAACTCGCAAATCTACAAGGAGCGGGTTAAAGCCTTCCACGACAAACACATCTTGAGAAAGATCTTTCATCCTGGTCAAAAGGTCCTACTCTTTGATACCCGACTCAAACTCTTCCCAGGAAAACTGAGATCTAAGTGGGTCGGACCATATTTGGTCCGACAGGTTTTTGGAAATGGAGCAATCGAAATCAGTCCACTCAGCCACGATTCTGAACCTTTCATCGTGAACGGTCAGAGACTCAAGCCGTTCATCGATGTAACTTCTACTGATTTGGCTGAGGCATCTTATATCCTCCTTTCCCCTTGAGCTTATTGCGCCCAGCCGATGGCGTAAAACTCAGCGCTTAACGGGAGGCAGCCCGTCATTCTCTTTGAAAACCTGAAACTTGTTCTGACACCTTTTAGCACTCGAAGTTCACCCTTGTAGACAACCGACCCCAACTCAGATGCTTGCATCTGGGATTTGAAATCGTCCGCAAAAATTCAACCCGACCCATCCACTCATCCAAATTTCTGTCTTAAGGAATGAACTAAGACCCCCTAGGTTACAATGAGGACATTGCAAATCTTAGGCATGGGGGGGTATGAAAGTGCAAAACTTGTAAGAAAAGGTTTCAAACAAAAAAATTCACATATGCCAAAAACACCATAAAAATTAAAAAATTTTCGAAAAAGAATAAGAGGAAAAGAGGAGAAGGAAATTTTGTGAAGGAGAAAAGAAACAAAATGAAAAAGGAGCACAAAATTATGAGAAAAAGTGATAGTCATTAGTAAGGAACTAAGGAATTAACCTAAGTTCTAGACCTCATTCAAGAAAAGTGCACAAAGAGATTAGTAAAGAATGCAAACCTTAGGCATTCTTGAATAGACTCTTAGTACCCATTAAGATCTGGACACTCCTCGAGAGGTTGAGGAAAATGAAAAGCTGAAGTATTAGGTCTAAGGCTTAGGGAGTATTCGGCCTCGTTAACTAATTTTTGGTTTACGGGACTCAGTAACCTAAGCACCCTAACCTCACACACAGCCTGGTTCAGTAAGCGTAAAAATCAGAATCACGCAGAAGCGTCGCAAAATTCTGAAAAGAACACCTAGAATAGGAGCGGCCGATCAACACAAGTTGATTTGGACGAGTTCCCAGCGCGGAGAGGCGGGAAATCCCCTCGAAGATGCGTAACAAAATATCATCTCCTCGGTGCTTGTCTCTTAGGATATTTACATATCCTACTGGGGGCATGTAAGCACTCTGCTGGTTCAGATTCCATGGATGGCATTATCTCGAAGTGTCAATTGCTAGGGTCTGGATTCGGCCACGGAACACCATGGATGGGATTATCTTGAAATCTCAATAGCCAGGGTTCCGGGGGTTGCCATGGGCGGTGCTATCTCGAAGCATCGATCGCCAGGAACCCTTGAGGATTGATGATGGGAGCAAGGAATCTGATACAGACCGTGTTGAAAAGCCAATCCTAGGCTAGAACTAAAAAGAAAAAGAGAGAGAAAACTCTCCAAACAGAAAAACTTTCTATCTCTCTCTTACAAAACGCACTGCGAACTGAGCCAGGGCTAAAATCATTTCAAGCACGGGTGCTTTAACCACGAAGTCCAATAAACCTTAGGTTAGTTCTTGTAGACCTTAAAAACCTTTGCTAAAAGACTGAGGCTAAGGCTAGACAGATTTGGATCTTGATTGGTACTAGAGTACCTTTTAGGCCTATGGTCAGCATTCTAACCTAATCTATGCTCAAATAAAAAAGGGCACTTATCTAAAACTATTAAAAACTTCATGGTCTAGAACAAGGGTTGAAACCTTAAGTTTTTGCTAAGGGACTAGCAAAAGCTAGGCATGGGGGTATGATGAGAACCTCATCATGAGTCATAACTAGCTCATTTTGACCTAATACAAAGGATAAAAGCTCCTACATATCTCAAGGAAAGGCTTAACTCAGAGGATTCTGAGTTTGAGAAGAAAACAAGTCATAAGGGGTAAAAATGCAACTTTACCAGTATAATCTGCATACAGGGTAATTCAGGGCCCAAACATAGGTCAAAGCAGCTTAATAAGAATAAAAGTGGGATGAGATGATCTAGCAAGGGCTACAGCACTTCCAAGAAACTAAATGATAATCTGTAACCCTAAAACAACCCACTTCAATTCACGAGGTTCGAGGCAAAGTAAAAATAGAATAAACCCTCTAAAATTCATAGAAAAATAATCTCTAGGGTTTAGAACCTTCAATTTGGCCTTCAGAACCCATTTTGACCTACATTGAGAACCATGCCCAATTAATAACTTAATTTGGGTTTTTGCATAAATTGACCGATCAAACAAGGTTTAATATAGAAATGAAATTCACCATCAGATTCCTTAGGTCCTAATTAATCATGTATAAAAACTTGAGCCTAAGAAGAAACCTCCTTGACCGACTTTACACTTTGGTCCTCATATATTTACTTTTTGGCCCTCAACTTCTGAACCATCGCATTTTGGCCCCTAACTCTCCTTCGTTCTTCGCATTCAGGTCCCCCCTGCAAAACCTGCCAGCACCATGCTCCGGCGACCTTGCGCGGAGCATGGCGCCGCGCAGGGTGAGGGGGGAAGCCTGGCAAATAAACCGGGGGTGCCCTGCGTCGTCAGCCATCGCAGGGACACCCCCCTGGTCGTTGTAGCCCACCATACCGGCCGTGCGAACGCACGGACGGTATGGGTTTTTGTTTCCGGCCATCCTCCGGCGAGGGAGACACGTCGTCTCCCTCCACCTTCCTCCCTGTTTTGATCCCTATAAATACCCCCCGTTGCTCCACCGACCGGGGCAGCTCGGGTCTGACGGAGAAAACCCCCAACTTTCCTCTCTTCTCTCTCCGGCAGACGCTCACCAGCTCCGGCGGTTCCTCCCCCTTCTCCTCTTCGCTCTGCCGCAATACCAGCAGCAGAGACTTCCTCCCCTGCTCTTCCCGCGCCACGCCGCACCCAGCTGGCGCCTCTCCGGCTCTCTGCTCGCCGCCGCCCCTTTCCCTGAGCATCGTCTTCTCCGGCGACAGTCGATACGACTGTCGCCCTGCTGCTCCCCCTTCGTCCCTGCAAGTAAGCTATAACTACTTCCCTTCTTCTCCTCTTTCTTTCCCCGCTTTCAATTTGTTCAATTAAGCCCTCGACCGACCCTGACCATCGTCACCCCCTTCGTCTCCGGCCACCCTCCGGCGAGATGCTCCCATCGCTCCACAGCCTCACACACCTCGCCGACCCTCACCGAACCTCCGCCTCATCACACTGAGCACCCCCCACCCCTCCACTGCCACTCCACACCTCCGTAACGCTCCCCCGAACAAACCCATTCCTCCGGTTGCAGTCCAACCTAGGGCTGCCGCCAGACACCACCTTGCGGCTTGCCGCGCAGCTCCACACCTTCGCCGTGCCACGGCGAAGGTTCTCCAGTGGTTTGATCAGGCCGAGAGGCCATATTCGTGTCCGACAGGTTTTGAGGTTCGACCGCCATTAACGCACATTGAAGCAGCTTCTCCCGCGCTCCAGGCTTGAGGACTCCAGGTCTCCAGCTGCTGCGGATTACGGGGAGTCTTGCGAAGGCAGCCAGCCAGCAACCGACGCAAATCGAAGCCGCAGCTGCAGAAGCTAGGCCGCGGTCTCCCAGCAGGCGCACGCGAGGAGAGGCCTCCGTTTAGTCCCACATCGGTAAGCCTCACAACCTCTTCACCGTTTAAATTGATTTTGTGCATTAGCCTTACTGCCTCAGCACACGGGGTGAGGTCCCCTTCACCCGCCCGGTTACCCGGTCTCGTCCGCGCTCACGCCCCACGGACCTGACCCGACCCGACTTAAGACTGACCTGCACTCCTCGCCCACCACGCACGCCGGTGGGCCTGGACCCGGACCTGACCCGTACCCGACTACCCGGCAGCTCTGGGAGAGCTTTCCCAAGAGTGGTTTCAGAGAGAGAGAGACGCGGGGGGAGGGGGTAGAGTAGGTTTTGTCCTCTGACGTAAGCTCTGAAGTGTGCAGGCACAGGTGAAGAAGAAGGACCGCGGAAGAAGAAGGAAGCTGAGGGAGACACTGTAGCAACAGGCAGTTTAAGTCGTCTGATTTGGAAATCAGACGACGTCCTGAAGGGAAAAGAAGAAAGAAGGAGGGGCGACGTCCTGACTGGAAAAGGGAAAAGAAGAAAGAAGGAGGGGCAACGTCCTGACTGGACAAAGAAAAGAAGAAAGAAGGAGATCTGAAGAACAACAGAAGAAGGCGAGGCAGAGGAGAACACAAAAGAACAAGGGAAGAACTGAAAGAAGAAAAACAAAGAAGAAAGAAGAAGATCTGAAGAAAGACAGAAGAAAAAGGAAGAGCAGGAACAGCTGGAAGAAGAAGAAGAGCATCACCACTGCAGAAGAAGAAGATCACCTCTGCAGACAAAGAAGAAGAAGATCTGAGACGAGGAGAAACGAAGAGAAAACAACAAATCCTTTCTCTCTCTTTCTTTATTTTTGAAAAAGAAACATGTATATCTCTAGAATACAACTTGCTCCCTGAGTTCGACCTCGGGAACTCTTTTCCGAGTAAAAAAAATTTTTATTTGAAATGATGGCAACAACTGGCTATACTACGACGCTATAACAATAAAACCCGGTTGTCAACCCAAACGCGCCGCCACCACTTTTGGCGCCGTTGCCGGGGAGCCACCAAAAACCCTAACCCCACACCCTTATATAAGCCCCCCTCCACTCCCTTGTTCCACCCCTACTTCCCAGCCACCTTCCTCCCCTCCAGCGAGAGCAGCAGATCGGTGAGAGCTTAGGCGTGGCGCGAGAAGGAGAGGAGGAGCAGCGTGAAAGGGAGAGAACTTAGCTTGTGAGCTCGTGTGGGAGCTCACCGGTGAGCTCACGATCGGAGCGGCGCGTGCGCAAGGCGGAGGAGTGCGTCGGGGAGGTCCTCCCCGACACTGCTGCAGGCAGAGCAGCAGGCGAGAGGGTGCGGCGCAGCCACGTGCGGCGGGAGAGGGCGGAAGCAGGTTCTGTTTCTGGGTTTTTCCCAGAATCAGATGTTTGGATTGGCGTCCAGATGACGTAGCCGATGTCTGGAGGAGGTTCCGGATGACTGAGAAGTAGATTTCGCGAAAGTACATCTTCTTTGCAGATACGGCCAAGTAGGTCACTCCTCCGAGGCACTGCTTCATGCCTTTTCTAGGAGATTTCGTTGATTCGCACAGGAGTTTCTTCGGGAAGGCGCGGGACATGCCCTCCTACGCATTTTAAACGTCTGAGCGAGGCACCAGACGATGGGAAGTGCTTCCAGACGTCCAGAGAGGTGGTTGGAGGTCTGAAACTGGGTCCAGATGGTCCAGCGGAGTTACTGGACGTCTGAGGATTGATGTAGAGGCTTAGGTATGTTACTGGACTCTTTTAAGACGTTTTGAAGGTATTCTAGACGTCAGATTTGAGTAAGGAACACTGATTTTGACCCGTTTAGGGTCCGTTTGAGGTTCGATTTCCGCAATTAAGATATCGATGTTTCCCGTAAGATTTCCCCTACTTGTTGGAATACTTTCTATACTGTTCTGAGTATTCTCTTGTGATTGATCCTTGTGATAGGACCTCGTTCCGTTGTAGGTTTGAGGTTTGCTGAGGCATGTGGACCTGCCGTTCAAGCCTCCACTACTCCTAGGTTGACTGGTAGAGTGGTTTTCCCTTAATTTAATTTAAACCTAAATGCATGTGTGGAATGAATGATTAGAACCTAGGATATGGAATGAATCCTAGGACTAAAAACACTGGAATGTCTGTATTGAATGAATGAATTGCAGTCTTGAATGAGTAGATAGAATGATAACAATTGCCTGTAAATGAATAACAGTTGCCTGCGAAATATGTAGTATTTGAACTAGTTAATTGTTGCATGTAACTTTCCTGTCGTACAAGTGAAATGACATAATATGAGCTGCATATATATAAATTGGAAATGAAACAATGAACGTTGTAAACACGAGCTACCTGTGAATAACCTGAATGTGGAAATGTGAACAATAAGATTACAATTTACATGTGTTAACCTGAGAATGGAAATAGAAATGATGAAATCTTGTATGGAATGGCCTGAGGAATATGAACATGAACCCTACGGGGAATTAGGAGATGAGCTCCTAGAAATAAATGGAATGGATCTGGGAATGTGCTGGGAAGTGTGCTGGCCCTTGAGTACGTGGTACCAAGGGGAGCACATGTTAGTGTAGAGGGGAGCTTGCTACCTTCGGGTTGAGACCTGGGGTGTATTTGATCACTTTGCACCAATTCTGTGGCCCTCTTGTACACTGTATCGGGGAGAGCTACTAGTGTAGGGAGAGAGCTATCCTCCCCACGGGGCCCGGGGTTCAGCTAGTCACCCTACACCGACTTATTAGGCCCACTGGGCAAACCAGGGTAGTCAGGTGACGGTACGCAGATTGTGGAGGGGCGAGACCCTTGTTTGGTTCTTAGGGGCTAGACCCCTGTTACTGAGAGGGCTATTCCCTATACTGGTTCCGTGTTGTGCTTTGGACGCACCTGCTAACAGAAACGACTGACCGCATGCCAGTGCAGGGTAGCCACCCGTGCGCTTATCGCCCATGCCATAGTCACTGTTACGTCTGTCTGTGACCTTGGGGTGGTTGATTGGGTGTAGGACCACCACAAGGGACTCTCCCGACTATGAGAGCACCACGTGCGACTTCTACTCTTCGAAAAAGACTACAATCAAGATCGTTCCCACGAGGAACATCCGAGATCAAGAAAGAGACCTGATAAGCAAACTAAATGGTGGAAAAGAATAAGTAGTTAAAGAAAGTAATTGAAAAATAACAGCTACCTGTCCACCCTTACTGTTTAGTTAGTTGGTTGCCACTCTGCTCAGCATTCGCTGACTTCGTGTACTCATAACCCTTTTCAGGTCCAGGTATTGAGTAGCCAGAGCCTACGGCTGCAGAGGGTGCTAGGCCCAGTAGAGCCCAGTAGTTGTAGCTCTTTTTGTACTCGTTTGTAGTAATGAGTAGCTTCTTGTACCTTTATATTCTATACTCTTTCGTTCTGCACATTATATTTCTGTACCCGTTTACTTTTCTACTATTGTGGTAGTGTGTACTGTAGTAGTTTTACTTCTTTACTTCTGTACTTTTGTTACTGTTAATTACTTAGCATAGTGAATGTAGTTTACTTTCCTGCTTTTTGGGTTACTTTCTTGTTGGATGACTGGGTCTTGAGATAATCGAGTCAGTCTGGTCTCGTGTCCTGTAAGGATTCGAAAACTAGGTCGTAACAGTGAATAGTATCACCTTTTTGAAATAGTAAAAAGAAAAATGAATTCACAATAGAATTAAGCACAAGTTACACCTGGATTTAGAGTGGAAACCCAAACTAGGTGAAAATCACTACCTAAGTCTCTCAACTTAGGATTTTCCGACTAGTCAAGGCTAGTCAATCTACTGTCGTACCACTTGAACGAGGGTGGCACAACCTCTTTACAAACACTTCTCTTTATACCCTGAAGAGAAGCACAATAACAATAATGGATCTTACCAACAACTTAGGATCCGTTAATCAAAATAACAATGTAAAAAATATATATATATATCTATGGAACCTCAATAACAATCAAGCTAGAATTTCAGCAGAGGTTTGAAACGATGTACTTTGAATGACGTCAATAGGGAAGCATAGAAACACTTGAAAGAAGCGCGAGAAGCTCTACTCTTTTAGAGGATTTTTCTATTAAAAGTTGATTTGAAAAAGAGCTGCATACGACCTCTATTTATATTGAAAAGTTGACTTGAAAAGGAAGTTAAATTGGTCGATTAATTAAGGTATATTGGTAGATCAAAATGTTGTTGATTGATTAATATAGTTATTTGATTGATCACTAATTAGTCAATTAATTAACTTGGTTGGTTGATCAAAAGGGTTTTAATCGACTTCCTAAAGTGAGCTGGTTTGATCGATTAACTAAGTTGGTTGGTCGATCAATCAAATTTGGTCTATCAAGTTGTAAAATTGGTCGATCAATAACCTAAATATGATATAGACCATGAGCCACACGTCCCTTAAGCAAAGGTTTCTTTGACTGTAGGTCCTTGATGACCAGATGTTGTGGATAAATCTTAAAATAGCAGTTATTATCATTAGTGAATCTGTAAATGGACATAAGATTCTTGGAGGCATCGGGTACACACAAAATATCTGACATAGATAATTGTTTAAAATGAAGATGGAATTTATTTCGCACCAATATGACTAATATACGCACCTAGACCATTTGCAAACTGAACTTCATCAGTACCTTGGTATTCTTGGGAGATGTCCATATTTGCAAAGGAATTTGTTAAATGGTGGGAGGCACCAAATTCTATGTGCCATAGTTGAGGTGAAGTGGTTGCTGCAGTGTTGGCCTGAGGTGGAGTATATTGACCATAGTGATAGAAAGGGGTGACTGTTGTATGATTGTTGCGTCCGCAGATTTGACACGGATTTGTTGTAGTTGTTCGTGCACGACCACGACCTCTAGAAAAGGAATTTGAGGACTGCCCTGAATCTAGCTAGGTTTGAGACCCGCGTCCTCTATAAAAACGCCCTCTAGAACCACGCTTAAAAGAACCGCGTGATGGAGCAGCACGAGAAAATTGATTTACTTCAATAAGATTATGATATTTTTGAAAGCGCTGCTCATGGGCCAAGAGCATGCCCAGAACATCATCAAGTGAAGAAATTGTACGCTAGCTTGTAATAACCATAACAACTGAATCGTAATCTGTACCAAGTCCATTTAAAAGTGCAATAACTAAATCTTCATCTGAAATAGGTTTGCCACAAATAGCAAGATTTGTGGCAGGTTCTTGTGCACGAACAACATAATCAGTGATGGTAGAATCACCCTTTTTAGGAGTGTTAAGTGAAGACCGGTACTGAAGAACTCTAGAAAGAGATTGTGTGGCAAAATATCGTTCAAGAAACTGCCATACCTCGCATGCAGTTTTAAACCTGGAGATTTGACTGCAAATACATTCAGTAGTGGAGGAAAGCAACCAGCTTAGAACTAGCTGATCTTGGCATTTCCACTTGGTGTAGGATGGATTTGGACCTGTTGATTGGCCATTATCATCAAAAGAAAACTGAGTAGGTGGTGGTTCTGATTCATCAACAATACCTATTAATTCATAAGCATGAAGAATCGGCTCTAATTGAGCCTTCCATAGTTGATAATTGGAGGGTGACAATTTGAAGGGGACCAAATTATGACTTGTGGCTGGTGGCAATCCAGAGTTGGTCCCTTCAGAGGAGTCCCCTTTGTTGCTCAGGGAGGAATTGGAAGACAACAGGATCGTATGGATGAGCTGCAGGCTCATCAATGTTCTGGTACCATATTGTAATAAGTGGAAAACGGTATATGAAAAGGGAGAGTATGTTTTTACCATATCAATACTCACGTCTACACTTGATATATATATATATATATATATATATATATGTATTGGTTATACAGGACCCAATAGATATTTTACACAGCACCACAGGACAGAGGTGCCAGCTGCACTTTCTGTTATGGGCAGCGGAGAAAACCGCAATCGGCTGAATAAGTTAAGCCAGGTGGCAATTTTGTTGCGCACAACAGTTGTCAAGGTTGGCGTATGGTTATCATTGACTCCTTGTCCAGGTGCGGCCACAAAAGGATGGTTGCTGAGGGAGAATATTGCACCTGAGTAATAGTCTCCAAGATCAGTGGTCATCTACCAATGCTAATAGATGTCTCCTAAGGTTTATTGAGATTGGTAGATGTCTACTGTAGCTAGTGCACTTGGTTCCTTGTGATTGGTGTTGCGAGCATGTGTTCGGATCACCTATCAATTAGCTCTCTAAATGCAAATAATTTTACTAAGGATAAGCCTCATTTTTATCTATCACAACATACATACGTTTCTTAGATATATGTGTAATTTCACGTGTGGGAATTTATGATCTGTTAGTTTAAAAGACCCATTGAAAATCGAGCAGTCTTCTTTGTTTTATTACGTTTTTTCCAGACCTATACCTATAATGCATCAAACCTATTCATCACATTACACATGGGTACACTCGATGAGGGTAAAAAAATTATCTCACAAGTCGGGTCACACAGAGGATCTGGCTGCTCGACAAGTAGTAAAAACCTAATTCCCCAAGATAGATCCATTTACTCAGATTCGCATGCTCAACAGGATGGCGGATCATTCTAAAACACCACCAACTGACATGCTTGTCACCGCCATTGAGTGGAAATCGTGAGGAGTACAGAATTGACTCATGATATTCTGTCGATTAGAATCTTGACATCACGGGAACAGAAAAACAGGTTCGCAACCATGGGAATCCTAGTCTATAAATATTGGGGGTAGACTAGCTTTTATTTTTTACGTATTCAAAGAGAGAAACAAAGAGTATCACCCGAATACTAGTGCATTTTGGGAGTACCATCCTACCCCCATACGTACACCACTTTCTCGGTGGAATTGGGTCATCAAATCTCGTGTGCACCTTTCTTTGTGATTGTTTGTTGATTCGGGGTTCCTATTCTAAGGGCCTTAATCAATTGGAGTTGTCTGTGGGGAACGTGCAATGCTACATTTCTCTACTCCATCCCTCCTAACATGGCTCTTTCTACACGGCACTCTTCTCGTGCCAACCCAGAAAAACCTAGCCTAGTCGAGTCTAGCATTTTCATGCCAAGGAAACGCCAACAGCCCCCAGGTTAAGCAAAGGCGAGAAGGAGTGGCCACTGAGTATGCCTTTGGAGCCTCCATGTCAGGAGGACCCTCCAATGGACACCTTCCTCGATATACAAGTAAAGGACAAGTATGAGGACAAGCTAGTGGCCCTAAGGACTAAGTAGTAGTTGGTGGTGGAGCAGCTACAGGAGATCTGACTAATGAAGGATCGGGTGGAATTCCTACAAGAAGAGCCCCAGAGTTCCATCCCTACCGACAACCAGCTAAAGTGGCATCATGTGGTGGAAAAAGAAAATGCACGCCTGTGACAATAGCAATAAAAAAATGAAGTGTGAGCTTAGTAGCCAGAAGGGTGAGGTCCCTCCTAGCCCACCAAAGGCCCCCACCCTCCTCCATGGGAGTCGAACGAACAATCAGGGGATCGTCTCCTGGTGACTAGCGACGGAGGCTTGATCCTCGAGATCGTCCACCAGGTCACTAGAGACATGAGAAGCATGAGGCCTCAGGCATATGTAACCACGTACCCCTTCTCAGAGAAAGTAATGACCGCCTTGATCCCTGAGAATTTCAAGAAACCCATCCTGGTTCAATATGATGGGACGTCAGATCCTAACAGCTTCTGGGGAGTTACAGGGAAATGATGCTGGTCCACGGGTGCCCAGGTGGAGTCCTCTATCGAGTGTTCTCATCCTACCTGCCCGGGATGGCCCATGAGTAGTTCAACAAACTACTGGCAAGCCAAATCACGTGGTTCCAAGAGTTGGCCGACGAGTTTTGTCAATATTTTGCTGGTCAGTAGTGGATCAGAGATAATCCTAAGAGGTTGTTCGAGATTCGGTAGAGGTAGACTAAGTCGTTTCGGTTCTATTCAAACCAATTGAAGACTCAGAACTTTAAGTGCAAGCGTCCTCACGATGCTATAGCTATCTAGTAATTTAAGTCAAGCTTGCTGACTCAAAGGTTCTGGTATGACATAGACGATTTTCCTCCAAGGGACATGGAAGAGCTCTGAAATCGTACCACTAAGTTTGCCAAATAGGATGACTCCTTCCACTCAGGGACCTCCTGGCAGATGGACACTACGAGGACCACACCACCCCCGAGGCAAGGAGGACCCCAGGAGAGGTAGCAACGATATTGACTAGGAACAACCATCATCTCAATAAGCGGAAGGGGAACATCTCGGATTTGAGTGATTGGCTTCATAAGAGCCGACTCAATGGCCCCCAACAACCCAGGTGGAACCCCTACGAAGAGTACACTCTCCTAGCTGTGAATTAAAAGGATGTGTTGGTAGAAGTGTGGTCCACTGACAAAGACTTCCTCCACCAAAGCCCTTAAAGAAGAAGTCGAAGACTGGGCCTTACTGCAAATACCATCTGGCTTGGGGGCATGCCACGAAGGACTGTCGTGATCTATGCGACCAGATTGAGTCGTTGATCCGGTATAGCAATCTGGCCCATTTCATCAAATGAAATGAAGGCTAGGACAAGGGGAAACATCTCATGGACGGTCTCGAGAACTAACATCGGGAGAAGCTCCAGCAGCTCTGGGGAGTCTAGGTAATCTTCTTCTTGGAGCAAGGGTGGAGAAGACCAGGGCTCTGGAGGCCCAATAGAAGATCCCAGAGGAACTTTCGCCTAGGGAGTATTATCGCCAGGTTATGGCAGCACTCAAGGCTGGGCAGCCAGAAAATAAACCGGTTGGGGCTTTGCTGCCCCGACCGACACTGTCTCCCCATGTCCGGCACGTAAATCACTTTTTAAAAGTTAATTCAGCTGTAGTATAGCGCAAAAATACGTCGAAAAATAATATTTATAAAATCGGTGAGTACCAGGTCATTTGCAAGGAGGCAATCACAATTTATGCAAAAGCTTTTCAATAGAATTTGTTCTAAATATATATTTATATATGTATATATGTATAAGAATCAGATATATGCATTCAGAAGATCAGAATTTTATTGCAATTAAAATAGAGTTTTCACAATAGAGAATGCTACTAGAAACAAATAGATAGATAGATAGAGAGAGGGATAGAGAGAGAGAGAGAAAGTGGTAGAGAGATGATGCTGCTTGTAGGATGCTTGTGCAAGGTGCAGCAGCACCTTAGATCCAGAGCATCGGGATGAAGGTTGGAGCAGAGTTGCAGAGGGAAGGAGAGTTGTAGAGAAGATGGAAGATATCTGGGGTTGTTGGAAGAGAGATGCTTCAACTGGGGGGGCTTTAGCCTTCTTTTATAGCTTTTATGGAGGGCAAAAAGGGTTTTTTGGTCCCTATCTCATGCAAAAAATTTAGGATTAATCAGATCCGTTAATTGGGAGATCCATGGTCCTGATTAGGCCTCAAAACAACCTCCGACGTGCCTGCATCGTGCGGATTCACTCTCTGGCTGACACGTGGTGCCCACTGCGCCCTTGGATCAAGATTGCACGGCCTCGCTTTCTCCTCTCTCACACGCTTTAACGATTCTCTCTCCGTGCATTTGCCCGCAAGCCTCATCTGAGCACCTCATCCTCAGCCATCCGATCTCACGATCGGACGGCTCACACGCTTTCCTCGCGCGCTCAATTTCCTCTCTTCACGCTCATTTACGTGAATTCAAATCGCGTCCAACGATCTCAACCGTCCGATCGTGAGATCGGATGGCTTGAGCACGTGTGCCTCACCTTCCGGATTTCGCAAAACACGTGGGATCACGTGTTCGGCTGTGGCGTGCTTAGATTGTGCCACGTGGTCGCGCCTCCGCCCTTCGATCGCCATATGACAACACAATTGCGCTCGAGCTAGCGCTCCTTCAATTTCGTGTAGCATCACTCGAATGCACGTCTCGCTCTTTTGCGTAAGCACGTAAGCCAACACGCTATGCATGAGTTCTATTATAGTTTCCTATTTGTGTCTATTTGTCCTTACCCGTTGGATGGACAGCGTGGATGCATCGTGGACCATTGGATGGCCATCCAACGGTTGAGAGCGGGTGAGGATGGTCTTCAGAGATGGGCCGGCAGTGAGGGTAGGCTGTGATGGTGCCATGTGGCTCCATCATGGCCATCCATCTTCTTTTCTTTGTATCTCGTGATGTAGACCACTGATCGAGTTAATTTTTGCGTTGTTGGACTACGATTGTTGATCCGGATCCATCCGTGCGGTTGCATCTTTCATTTGAGGCTCGGATCTTTGTCCTTTGGCTCCATGATCTCCGTTCTTCTATGATCTACACACGATGCTCTGGTTGTTTGATCACGACGATTTAGGAAGTGTTACGAACGCGTGCCCGGTTGAGACGTCCAATGCTCCTGACTGAGGCACACGGTTCAAGATTCACCATACATCCCGGAAACACGAAGATGTACCACGACTTGAGACGCGAGTTTTGGTGGAGGGTGATGAAGCGGGATGTGGGTGAATTCGTGCAGCAGTGCTTAGTGTGCCAGCAGGTGAAAGCCGAGCATCAGAGGCCTGCAGGGCCGCTTCAGCCGCTTCCAGTGCCAGAGTGGAAGTGGGAGAGCATCACCATGGACTTGGTGGTGGGCTTGCCTGTTACCCAGCGGGGACACGACACAGTCTGGGTAATAGTGGATAGATTGACGAAGACGGCGCGGTTCTTGCCGATACGAGTCACTTTGGGACCAGCACAGTTGGCAGAGAGGTATATCCGTGATGTGGTACGACTACACGGAGTTCCGCGGGAGATCGTATCCGACCGGGATACCCGCTTTACGTCCCAGTTTTGGGCTAAGTTTTAGCAGGCCTTGGGGACGAGGTTAAGGTTTAGCACAGCTTACCACCCCCAGACGGATGGACAGTCTGAGCGCACGATACAGACACTCGAGGACCTTTTGCGTGCCTGTGTACTGGACTGGAGGGGCTCTTGGGAGGAGCACCTGCCCCTAGCGGAGTTTGCATACAACAACAGTTATCACTCGAGCATCGGCATGGCTCCCTACGAGGCTTTGTACGGACGGAGGTGTACGGCACCCTTGAGTTGGGTTGAGGTGGGGACCAAGTGGGAGGTTGGCCCCAGGTTGATCCGGCAGAGTCAGGAGGTAGTTGAGCAGATACACAGACGACTTCGCACTGTCAGGAGCAGACAGAAGAGCTACGCGGATTGGAGATGCAGAGAGGTACAGTTTGAGGTTGGGGACCACGTCTTTCTTCGTGTTTCGCCCATGAAGGGACTGCAGCGGTTTGGGGTGAGAGGGAAGCTCGCGCTGAGGTTCGTGGGGCCCTTTGAGGTCCTGGAGCGGGTTGGACCCGTTGCCTACCGACTTGCCCTCCCACCGCAGTTTTCTGGTGTGCACGACGTGTTCCACGTGTCCAACCTCAGGAAGTACGTAGCCGATCCCAGCCACGTACTGAGTCACGAGAGCGTCGAGGTGGGTGACGACCTGACCTACCCCGAGTAGCCAGTGTAGATTCTAGACCGAGCCGTCCGCAGTTTGAGACGAAAGCAAGTACCCCTGGTAAAGGTTTTGTGGAGGAGCCAGCGGTACGAGGAGGCTACCTGGGAGCCTGAGGCGGCAATGCGGGAGCGGTACCCGGAGCTTTTCGCGGGTACGTCTTTCGGACCGGCTTCGGTCCTCTTTGAGTTTGTTATGGTTATTTGGACGTCTTTTCGCACCCTAGTTAGCGCAAGTTTCGGGGACGAAACTTCCTTTGAGTTTGTTATATTGTTACGAACGCGTGCCCCGGACGTCTTTTAAGACGTCTAGGAGGTGGCCCAGACGTTGGACCAGACGTCTGGGATCACATCCAGACGTCTTGCCAGACGTCTGGGATGGTTTCCAGACGTCTGAAAAATCGTTATCTTCCACACGCGCGAGTCGTCTGCATGCCTGAGCGCGTAGACCGCATATTCGTTATTCCCTTTTTTTTTTCTGCGGCTACAGACGCCTGCCGCGCCCTCTCTCCTCCTCGCGCGGCCTTAAAAGGCCACGCCTCCCCTCACTCCGTCACCACCGTCTCCTTCCCCTTCTCCTTCAGCCAGTGCGCGAGAGTGAGCGCGAGAGTGAGCGCGAGGGCGGCAGCGGCGGCCGCAATGAGCGCGAAGGAGGTGCTGCGTGCGAGAGCGGAGCTTTGCCGTGCGGGCGAGCTCGCCGGGGCTGCTAGGGCCGGCCGGCGGAGGGCGCAGGGGGGCGCGGAACGGCGCGGGAGGGACTGCTGCGGCCTGAGCAGCAGGCGCGCGAGGTGCGACGCGGGCGGCGTCGCGAGTGGAGGCCGAGTGGCGCCCTGGAATCAGACGTCTGGGTAGATAGACAGACGGTGAGGGAGACGTCTGGAGGACCATACAGACGTCTGAAAGGTGAGTTTTCCATCTTCTTCTTCCTTCCTGTCGACTGACCGTACTGAGGGAGGGAGTTGGGTGTGCGCAGGCTCGGTGATTCCCCATCCTTTGCGAATCAGACGTCTGGCTGTTGTACCAGACGGCAGGAGAGACCTCCAGACGTCCGGGGTGACCATCGGACGTCTGGGAGCTAGGCCAGACGTCCCCGCAGACTTCTGGACGTCTGAGAAACCTCGCGGAACAAGGTAATTCTCTGATCCACTTTTTAAGACGTCTGGAAGAAGTTCCAGATGTCTGATTTTGCACAGTGTCGTCATTTTCGACCCGTTTAGGGCCCGTTCGGGTCCCGTTTTCCGTGATTCAAGTTGCGTTCCTTTCAGAATTAATTCCTCTACCGTCTACAGTAGCTATACACTATTTTGAGACAGTCCTTGTGTTTGATCCTTGTGATAGGACCTCGTTCAGTTGCAGTCTTGGGAGTCGCGGAGGCACGCGGGATTCCCGATCACGCCCCCATTACTCCCGTTGTACCTGGTTGAGTGGCTTTAAGTTATTAATAAATCTGTTAAAGTGTGGAACCATAACTAGAACCTAGGACATTGCATGAATCCTAGGAATGAGAAATAGATTAAATGATAGCTCCTAGGTGTTGCATGAATCCTAAGGCTGGAGAACTAGATTGTATGATAGATCCTAGGATATGGCATGAATCCTAGGATGGAAGAAACTAGTGGAATGTATAATACTGCAGTCTTGGAAAAATGGAAAGGAATATAAAGCTGCCTGTAAATTGAATTAACAGCTACCTGTTATGAATAAAGAAACATGATTGAGATCATGGTTTGTAAGAACGTGAAACTGGAAAGTGAGACATAAGACGTTCTGGAACCCTACGGGGAAGTTGGAGTAGAACTCCTGGAAAGCGAATGGAATAGAATTGGGGAAGTGAGCTGGCCCTTGAGTACGGAGTACCAAGGAGAGCGACTGTCCCCCTGTTTAGTGCAGAGCTGAGCTAGCCGCCCCAGGGACCCGGGGTTAGGACTGGCCACTCTGTACCGACTTGTTGGCTCTCGTGTACGTAGTACCAAGGAGAGCTACTAGTGTTAAGAGAGCACTAGCTACCCCACGGGCCCCGGGGTTCTGCTAGCCTCCTTCACCGACTTGTTAGGCCCACTGGGGCAAACCAGGGTAGTCAGGCGAGGGTGCGCGGACTGTGGAGGGGCAAGGCCCCGGTTTAGTTACTGTGGAGGGGTTGGACCCCTGTTTCTGAGAGGGCTCTGCCCTGGACTGGTTCCGTGCTATGCTTTGGGCGCACCCGTTAACGAAAATGACTGACCGCGTGCCAGTACGGGTTAGCTACCTGTGCGTTTATCGCGCGTGCCGTAGTCACCGTTACGTCTGTTCAGTGACCTTGGGGTGGTTGACTAGGGGTAGGATCACCACGGGGGACTCTCCCGGCCAGGACAGCACCACGTGCTACTTCTACCTTTTGGAAAAGACTGCAATCAAGATCGTTCCCACGAGGAACATTCGAGATCAAGTAAAGGATCTGAGAAATAAATGAATTAGTGAGAAAATTGAAAGATGTGAATAAAGAAAGTAATAGAACATAACAGCTACTGTACACTCTACTGTTGTCTTAGTTTAGTTTGCCACTCTACTCAGCATTTTGCTGACGTGTTACACTCGTTACCTTTCAGGACCAGGTGTTGAGCAGCCAGGGTCAGCGGCTGCAGAGGATGCTGGGCCGAGTAGGGTCCAGTAGAGTTACCACTGTCTTTTGTACCTCTTTTGTTTCTGTTATAGTGAGTAGTTCTTGTTTCCACTGTACTTTCTTTACCTACAGTTCATGTTATATGATAAATGTTGTTATACTGTTGTGGTGGTATCTACTGTAGTAGTTTCTTTCCTTACTGCTGTACTTTCTTACTGTTAGTTATATTCATGCTGAATGTGGTTTATTTTACTACTCTTTTGGTTACTTCCTCGTTGGACGACTGGGTCTTGGGATTAGTTGAGTCGGTCCGGTTCTCGAGTCTCGTAGGGGCTCGGGAAACGGGTCGTTACAGGAAGTGTTGGACTCCCGTTGTCTTTCTGATCAGATCTGTCTGGTCTGATCTAACATTCGCAACTTCGAATCATTTGTGATTAAAAATCATCTCTCATTAGTACATAAAATGATGATTCTATCTATATGACTAATAAATTAGCTATTGAGCAAATTACAATGCCTATGAATGCATTATTCCTAAGTTATATTATGATCTAGCTTAATTCAGGTGATTTAGGCTATATGATTGTTGTGCAATCCACCTCCATGCCTAAATCTTACTAGTCCCTAGCAAATGCATGACTAAATGCAAAGCGGTCCTATATGAGTAATTTTTATCGAGAGTTTGACTAGAAGTTTATGCCTTTTGTTTTCATCTGAAGCTTTTGTAATCCAGATAATCGTGAATATGTTTTGTTGTAGTCTATGAAACGGATTCAAGTGAAAAGTCAATTTACGTCTAAAGCTCGTACTTGACCCTTAGTAAAAATCTATTGGGATAGGCGAACTTCTTCCCTCAGGATTATAAGATAATCTATAAATTCAACCCCGATTTTTGGCTTAGGTAGAAGATTTCTAAGTCAAGTTGATTTGTGTTTGGTGGCTCACACTCATATGGTGCTACATATAGACTAGTAATTTAGAACCTAGATTTCCAGATTCTTAAATAATTCAACTCAAAGAGAGGCGGAGAAACTATGCTCTCTTTAGTTCCTTTGTACTCATTCTCTCTCTTGCTTTCTCTTTCTTTTTCTTTTTCTTATCTTATCTTATCTTTTTTTTCTTTTTGAGTTCACAATCTCACCCGATTTATCAGTATATTTGGTGTCTCTCTTGGCATTAACACTTTGATTAGGTTTTGATAAGTCTAAGACTAAGTCAGAATTCCTTAGCCCGTATTCAGGTGGCCAGAAATAAAGAAAAGTAGGTAAAGGCTGTATTTGGTGGATTATGAGGGTGGTAGGTGTTGTTGCCTCATTATACTTGAAATAAACTCTAACTAATAAACTCTTTTTTTTTTCCTACTCTTTTCTTTCTCTAAATTTTTTCTATGTATATATATATATTTCTTTTTTTTTCTTTTTCCCCTGTTATATATATATATATATCTTTTCAAATATCTACTAACACAACGCAGTATAGCAAACAAATTTTTATTTACGAGCCATTATTCAGGATTAGGGGTGTTTAAGAGAATATCGAGTGCCTTATTTGGTGGAAATGCCTATTCTCGGCACTGGGAAGGGAATCGATAGGACAGTGTATTTCTGATCTTGACAATGATACCCTCCTTCAGCCGAGGATTCCGTAAAGGACGATTGTGACCATTCACCTCAGTACTAGTTTTATCAGAACTCGTTCTTTGCGTATTTTTCTTATTTGGTGACTCTTAAGAGATTTGCTCTAAGAACTTGTACACAGAAATCGAGAGCGAAAATTATTCCTAACTCCCTAATTTCTGTCCAAGGGTTTAGGAGAAGAAGCGTTGCTTCTTCTCGACAAACTAAAGATGTTTATCGGTCTTCACAGAGGATTCATTGCAAATTCTATGTGTAAGTGTGAAATTATACTAGATTCTAAACTCAAGAGTCAACTTAAGAATAAATCCCTAATAAAACCTTAATAAAAATTCTTTATGCCTAAATGCATTTTTTTGATATAAAAATTAGACATGCAATGTCCACCCCCCCATGCCTATTCATTAGAATGTCCTTATTGAAATGTATGCATCAAAATATAATAAGCAAGAGGAGGGGATATCGCCTGACTATGCTTGTTAATCCAGGTTAGCATGAATACAGAGGGTGAAAAGCTACCTGTAATGAATACTAGGTTGCCTCCCAGCCAGCGCTAAGTTTAATGTCATTTGCCAGACTTAAACCCAAAAATATGTAGTTCAATACTGTGGGTTAAGAGAAGAGGTAATTGTTGCAGGGGAATTTAAGATTAGTAGAAAGATATGATCATTTGATCTCAGAATCAGTGATCCACAAATGTGAATCAATTGATGATGTAGCCCTATTCCAAAGAGTCATTCTGATTTGGAATATGGATGGATGAGGTTTAAATTGCAGAGCCTGTCTGTCAATCCAGTTCCACAAATCAAGAAGAGGTGGTATAGGGTCTGGATTGAAATCATGATTTAGAATTATATCTGGTTCTGAATCATAGTAATAAGGGTCATCATAATGGTAGTTGATATAAAAAATCGTGAGTTCTCCAGTCACTTCTTCTGAGTCAAGCCATCCATTTGAACCAGTTGGCTTATAAGTTCTTCCCTAGTCCATTATGTGTTGAACTTCTTCTTCTGGGGTTACTTGCTGGTTCATGTCCTTAGATTGTCCATTTTCTTGAACTCCCTCAGAATTCAAAAGTTCTTGAATTTCAGGGTGGATGTATTGAGGATTCTTTATATTATAATCTAACTCATCATAAGTTATCCCCAGGAGTTTCTCAATCTCACTAATGTCCTGTTCGATTTGATTTTCCATGGGAGATTATTACGACCCAATTCCTGAATCCCTACAGGACACGAGACCGGACCGACGCGACTGATCCCAAGATCCAGTTGTCCAACGAGAAAGTAACCAAAAAGTAAGAAAGCAAACCACATTCACTATGCTAAGCAACTAACAATAAAGAGGTACAGCAGTAAAAAAGTAAAAACTGCTACAGTACATACCACCACCACAACAGTAGAAAAGTAACCAATTACAAGAATATAAAGTACTGAACGCAAGAGTGCAAAACGTAAAGGTACAAGAGTCTACTCACTACTATAAATGAGTACAACAAAAGAGCTACAACTACTGGGCTCTACTGGGCCCAGCACCCTCTGCAGCCGTAGGCTCTGGTTGCTCAACACCTGGACCTAAAAAGGGTTATGAGTACACGAAGTCAGTGAACGCTGAGTAGAGTGGCAACCAACTGACTAAAGCAGTAAAAGTGCACAGGCAGGTGTTGTTTCCTAATTACATTATTTCACAAGTTATTCCCTTTTTACCCATTGGTTTATTTATCAGATCTCTTTCTTGATCTTGAATGTTCCTCGTGGGAACGATCTTGATTGCAGTCTTTTTCGAAGAGTAGAAGGCACACGTGGTACTCTCTGGCCGGGAGAGTCCCCTGTGGTGATCCTACACCCAGTCAACCACCCCAAGGTCACGGACAAACGTAACGGTGACTACGGCACGCGCAATAAATGCACGGGTAGCTACCCCGCACTGGCATGCGGTCAGTCGTTTCCGCTAACGGGTGCGCCCAAAGTACAGCATGGAACCAGTATAGGGCCTAGCCCTCTCAGTAACAAGGGTCTAGCCCCTAAGAACTAAACAGGGGTCTCACCCCTCCACAGTCCGTGCACCCTCGCCTGACTACCCTAGTTTTCCCAGTGGGCCTAACAAGTCGGTGTAGGTGGCTAGCTGAACCCCAGGCCCCGTGGGGTGGCTAGCTCTCCCCCTACACTAGTAGCTCTCCCCGGTACTGTGTACGCGAGGGCCAAGAAGTCGGTACAGAGTGGCCAATCCTAACCCTAGGTCCCAACCCAAGGGCGACTAGCTTGACTCTGCACTAAACAGCGGGACAGTCGCTCTCCTTGGCACTTCGTACTCAAGGGCCAGCTCACTTCCCCACTCACTTTTCCAGATCCATTCCATTTATTTCCAGGAGTTCAACTCCTAATTCCCTGTAGGGTTCATGCTCATATTCCTTATGTTATTCCATACCAGGTTTCATCATTTCTATTTCCATTCTCAGGTTATATACATGCATCTTGTATTGCTATCGTTTATATTTCTATACTCAGGTTATACACAGGTAGCTCGTATTTCCATCATTCACATTACCATTCTCAAATTATACACATACAACTCGTATTGTGTCATTTAACGTATACAACAAGAAAGGTTACATACAACAGTTAACAAGCACAATTATTTCAAATTTCACAGGCAGTTGTTATTCATTTACAGGAAGTTGTCATCATTTCTATCTACTCATTCAAGACTGCAATTCATTCATCCAATACAGACAATTTCAGTATTTCTCATCCTAGGATTCATGCCATATCCTAGATTCTATTCATTCATTCCACACATGCATTTAGGTTTGTAATTAGATTAAGGGAAGCCACTCTACCAGTAAACCCAGGAGTAGTGGGGGCTTGAATGGTAGGCTCACGTGCTTTAGCAAGCCCCGGACCCGCAACGGAATGAAGTCCTATCACAAGGATCAATCACAAGAGAATATTCAGAATAGCATAGAAAGTCTTCTAACAAGTAGAGGAATTCATACGGGAAACATCGGTATCTTATTTGCGGAAAACATACCTCAAACACACCCTAAACGGGTCAAAAATAGCGTTTCTGACTCAAATCAGACGTCTGGAACAACTTCCAGACGTCTTAAAAGTGTTCAGTGTCATACCTCAAGCCCTTAAAAGTGTTCAGTGTCATACCTCAAGCCCTACGCCAATCCTCAGATGTCCAGGAACTCTTCTGGGTCGTCTAGACCCAGCTCCAGACGTCCGACCACCTCTCCGGACGTCTAGAAGTGCCTACAATCGTCTGGTAAGCTCCCCAAACGTCTAAAAAGCGTGGGAGGGCGTGTCCCGCACCTTCCCAAAGTGAATCCTGCACGTAGACACCAGATCTTCTTAAAATGGGCATGTAAAGTGGTAGCAGTGGAGCGGCCTGCATGGCCGGATCCGTAAAGAGGACGTACCTTCGCGAAACTCTCACCCTGGACGTTTGGAACCTCCTCCAGACGTCAGCTCCGTCGTCTGGACATCGCTCCAGACGTCTTATTCTAAGAAAAACCCAGAACCAGAACCTGCTTTCGCCCTCTCACGCCATACATGGCCGCGTTGCGCCCTCTCGCCTACAGCTCCAGCTGTAGTAGTGTAGGGGAGGACCTCCCCAAAGCACTCCTCTTCCTCGTGCACGCGCCGCTCCGGTCGTGCGCTCACCAGTGAGCTCCCACGTGAGCTCGCGAGTTTGCTGTCCTCCTCCTCCTCTCCTCACGCTGCTCCTCCTCGACACTGCCCGCGTGCTCTCTCGCTCGCGTTGCCTCTCTTGCTGGAGGGAAGAAGGAAGGTGGCTGGTGGCTGAGAAGTGAGGGGAACGAGAGAGGAGGAGGGGGTTATATAAGGTTGGGGTTAGGGTTTGCTTGGAGGTGAGGGAAGAGAGAGAAGAAGGAGGAAAAACGAGGGGTACTGTCTACGTGCAGCACGCATGCAGACGCGAACTCGTACTCAAAATTTTTGATTTCTAGACATCTGGGAAGGTATCCAGACGTCTGACCAGACGTCTGACCCACAGTTCAAACGTCTTAAAAGGCTCAAACAATACGGATCTTAACATCATAACAAACTTAAAGGAAGTTTTGTCCCTGAAACTTGAGATAGCTAGGGTGCGGAAAAAGAACAACACGTGCATAACAAACTTAAAGAGGACCGAAGCCGATCCAAAAAGACGTACCCTCAAAAAGCTCCGGGTACCGCTCTCGCATCGTCGCCTCAAGCTCCCAGGTAGCCTCCTCGTACTTCTAGCTCCTCTGCAAGACCTTAACCAGGGGTACCTGCTTTCGTCTCAAACTCCAGACAGCTCTATCTAGTATCTGCACTGGTCGCTCGGGGTAGGTCAAGTCGTCACTCACCTCGACACTCTCGTGGCTTAGAACGTGACTGAGATCGACGACGTACTTCCTGAGGTTGGACACGTGGAACACGTCGTGCACACCAAGAAGCTGGGGAGGAAGGGCAAGCCTGTAAGCAATAGGTTCAACCTGCTCCAGGACCTCAAAGGACCCCACAAACCTCGACACAAGCTTCCCTTTCACCCCAAAATGCTGCAAGCCCTTCATGGGAGAAACACGAAGGAAGACGTGATCCCCAACCTCAAACTGCACCTCTCTGCGCTTCCGATCAGCATAACTCTTATGTCTGCTCTTGACGGTGCGAAGTTGTCTGTGAATCTACTCGATCACCTCTTGACTCTGTCGGATCAGCCGGGGGCCAACCTCCCACTTGGTCCCCACCTTAACCCAACTCAAGGATACAGTACACCTCCGTCCGTACAGAGCCTCGTATGGTGCCATGTCAATATTCGAATGATAGCTGTTGTTATATGCAAACTCTGCCTGGGGCAACTCTCTTCCCAAGAGCCCCCCCAGTCCAGTACACAGGCACGCAAAAGGTCCTCAAGTGTCTGTATCGTGTGCTTTGACTGTCCATCCGTCTAGGGGTGGTATGCCATGCTGAACCTCAACTGTGTCCCCAAAGCATGTTAAAACTCAGCCCAAAACTGGGACGTAAAATGAGTATCCGGTCGGATACAATCTCATGTGGAACTCCATGTGGATGTACCACGTCGCAAATATACCTCTCTGCCAACTGTGCTGGTCCCAAGGTGACTCGGATCGGCAAGAAATGTGCCGTCTTCGTCAATCTGTCTACAATCACCAAAACTAAGTCGTGTCCTCGCTGGGTAACGGGTAAGCCCACCACCAAGTCCATGGTGATGCTCTCCCTCTTCCACTTTGGTACTGGAAGTGGCTGCAACGACCCTGCAGGCCTTTGATGCTCGGCCTTCACCTGCTAGCACACCAAACATTGCTGCACGAACTCACCTACATCCCACTTCATCCCCCTCCACCAAAAGTCACGTCTCAGATCATGATACATCTTCGTGTTCCCGGGATGTATGGTGAACCAGGAACCGTGTGCCTCAGTCAGGAGCTCTCTCAACAACTCCTCGTCCCTAGGAACGCACAAACGTCCCCTCATGCGTAGTACCTCGTCAATAAAGGAGAAGTCTCTAGGATCCCCTAACAGTACTCTGTCACGCAACGACTGAAGGTACGGGTCTGTCATCTGTCTTGTGATGAGCGGTTTATCAACTCTGGTCTCGTCTACCGTGTCACTGTCACTGACCCGTAGTGCCCCTGTAACTCTAGGGGTCACCAACTGCCCATCTCCTCCATGTGTCTCCAACTCTGTGACTGTAAACTGGCCAAGTGGGTAGGTGCCTTCCCGCTCAAGGCGGCAGCCATCATGTTGGCCTTCCCCGGATGGTAGGAGATGCTGCAGTCATAGTCCTTCAGGAGCTTTAACCAATGTCTCTGTCTCATGTTAAGCTCCTTCTAATCAAACAAATACCTGAGGCTCTAATGATCTGTGAATATCTCAAAAGTCTCACCGTATAGGTAGTGCCTCCATGTCTTTAGCACGAAGATGACAGCTGCCAGCTCTAAGTCATGGGTAGGGTAGCTATGCTCATGGGGCTTCAGTTGCCGCTAAGCATAAGCGACAACGTGGCCCTGCTGCATGAGCACACCCCCTAACCCCTGCAACGAAGTATTCGTGTACACAACGAACCCACCACTACTGTCTGGGATGGTAAGCACAGGAGCCGAAGTCAGCCTCTCCTTCAACTCCTGAAAACATGCCTCACAAGCGTCTGTCCAAGAAAAGGGCACGTCCTTCTAGGTCAACTATGTCATAGGACATGCAATCTGCTAGAAACCCATGATAAACCACCGGTAGTAGCCTACTAGTCCCAAGAAACTGCGAATCTCTATGACTGTACATGGTCTCTCCCACCTGAGCACTGCTTCTACCTTAGCTGGATCCACAGCCAAGCCATCCCCTGAAATCACATGACCTAAGAAGGTCACCTGCCTCAACCAGAACTCACACTTGTTGTATTTGGCATACAGCCTACGTCGTCTTAATGTGTCCAAAATCATCTGCAAGTGCTGTTCGTGCTGCGCCTGATCCCGCGAGTAGATGAGCACATCATCGATAAATACTACCAAAAATTGATCCAGATACGGTCTGAACACCCGGTTCATCAAATCCATGAAAGCAACGGGGGCGTTGGTCAGCCCAAATGGCATGACCAAAAACTCGTAGTATCCATACTGGGTGCGGAAAGCTGTCTTGGAGACGTCGGTCTCCTTGATCCTCAACTGGTGGTAGCTAGACCTCAAGTCTATCTTGGAGAAAATCGTGGCACCTCGCAACTGATCAAACAAATCATCAATCCTCGGCAGCGGATACCTGTTCTTGATGGTGACCCTATTCAGCTGTTTGTAGTCCACACAAAGGCGTAGGGTACCATCCTTCTTCACAAATAATACCGGGGCTCCCCACAGAGACACACTAGGCCTCACAAAGCCCTTCTCCAGAAGGTCCTGCAACTGGGACTTGAGCTCTCGCAGCTCAAGTGGTGCCATCCTGTAAGGTGCTGTAGAAATGGGGCTGGTCCCCAGTACCAGTGAGATCTCATACTCGATCTCACACTCAGGCGGTAGTCTTGGTAGCTCCTCTGGAAACACGTCGGGGTACTCTCTGACCACCGGGTTACTCTGAAAGTCTGCCACAGGGCTGGGCTCTGCCACTACACAAGCCAAAAAGCCCTCACACCCCTGGCCTAAAAGTCTCGCTGCCTGAAGTGCAGAAATGCACCTGAAGTCTCCGTCCACCGGCTGTCCGTGAAACTCAAAAGAAGGTATCTCCGGTATGGAGAAGATGATTTTCCTCTCAAAACAGTCCACCAAAGCGTGGTAAGCGGACAACCAATCCATCTCCAGAATCACGCCAAAGTCCTCCATCGGTATCACAATCAGGTCAGCGGGGAGGCTGTGTCCCCCAACACTGACCTCACAGTCTGTGTAAACCTCCTCAGCTACAAACAGCTGACCACCTGGACCTTTGATCACAAAAGGATCCTCTAACAGCACATAGTCCTGTCCCAAACTGATAGGAAAACTAGCAACAATAAATGAGTGTGTGGCGCTGGAATCAAAAAGTGTGTGAACTAGTCTGTCAGAAACTGTAACCATACCTGCCATCACTGAACCCAAAGCTCTGGCGTCTCTGTGTGTCAGGGCGTTGATACGCCCCTCGGCTCTCGGTGTGGAAGAAGCAACCACACTCTACGTCGGACGGGTAACCATTGGCTGGTACCCTCCCCTCGACTGCTGTCCTCCCCCACGCGCCTAGGAACTACGACCTCCTGCTCGTCCTCCAGCGCTAGGTGCGGGGAGCATCCGCTGACCTCTAGCCCTAGACGAGCAATCCCTCCTGATGTGGCCCTGCTGGCCACACTGGTAGCAAAGGGGAACTCGACTCCCGCCCTCGGTAGGTCCCTGCTGACGGTTGGGCAGGGGTCCAGTGCTGGCAGGTGGCCCCTATCGGGGACCCCCAAAGGCCACTGACGGCCCCGCAAAGTGTGACGGCTCTCCTGCAGGCACCACATGCCTCCTCTCTCGCCAGCCCTTTGAGTAGTCCGACTGGTAGGGTCGCTTCCGTCCGCTGTCAGTGTTACGTGCGGCCAGGTTGGTCTCCTCATATGTCATAGCTGCCTCCACCACTCTCGAGAACGTGGGCAGCTTCATGGGTTTGACAAACCCCCGAATAGCCAGCCGAAGCCCCTCGATGAACCTCCACAGGCGCTCCTCCTCAGTAGCCACAGTTGTCGCGGCGAAATGTGACAGCTCTAGAAAACGCATACGATACGCGCTCACAATCATCGTCCCCTGGCGGAGAGTGTGGAATTCCTGCCTCCTCTGATCCTGCCATGTTTGCGGGAAGTACTGCTCGCAAAAGAGGATGACAAACTGGTCCCACATCGGCTCTACCCTCTCCTGACCTCTGACCACCCTCTACCACCTGTGTGCCGCGTTCTCCAGCTAGTACGTGGCAAAGGCCATGCGGCACTCCGCAGGGGGCGAAGGGTGTCAAACACCTTCTCGATCTGCTCGAGCCAGTCCTCCACCTCGGTCGGGTCCTCATCCCCCTTAAAGGAGGGGGGCTTCAGCTTCCGGAACTGTCTGAAAAGCTCGTAGTGTTGCTGTAGTGGGGAAACGGGCACTCCTCCAAGAAGGGAGGGCTCATGCTCGGAAGTGTCAAAGTGCAATGGGGGTGGTGGAGGACCACCCCCTCCCCCACGTCTAGCGCTGCGTCTGTCTCGTGGTCCCATAGAGGACTCCCCCTCCACATCCCCAGGGAGAGGCGCCCGTGGAGGCGGGTGGAGCTCCTCTCGTACAATCTCCCGTATCAGTTGGGTGAGGTCCTGGGCCTGAATGCCTGGGAGAAGTGGCTGGTCCACTGAAACATCGGGTTCAGCACGTCCGCCCCTCCAACCTCGTCCACGACCACATCTGCAGCTCGCTTCAATGACTCCACATCGAGGCATCTCTAGCAAGGAGACGTGAACAACAGAACAAGAAGACATCAATTCCAACGGACATTCAACAAAAGAACCTCAGAACATATGTCAAAAGGTACATTGCGGTGGTTACTCAAGTTACAAGCACGTGAATTGGTTATTCTAAAGCTAGTTGGTTCACTTCTCGAGATGACCTTGCTCTAATACCATCTTGATACGACCCGGTTCCCGAATCCCTACAGGACACAAGACTGGACCGACTCAACTGATCTCAAGACCCAGTCGTCCAACGTGAAAGTAACCAAAAAGCAAGAAAGCAAACCACATTAACTATGCTAAGCAACTAACAGTAAAGAGGTACAGCAATAAAGAAGTAAAAACTGCTACAGTACATACCACCATCACAATAGTAGAAAAGTAACCAGGTACAAGAATATAAAGTACTGAACGCAAGAGTGCAAAAAGTAAAGGTACAAGAGTCTACTCACTACTACAAACGAGTACAACAAAAGAGCTAGAACTACTGGGCTCTACTGGGCCCAGCACCCTCTGCAGCCATAGGCTCTGGCTGCTCAACACCTGGACCTGAAAAGGGTTATAAGTACACGAAGTCAGCGAACGCTGAGTAGAGTGGCAACCAACTGACTAAAGCAGTAAAAGTGGACAGGCAGCTGTTGTTTTCTAATTACATTATTTCACAAGTTATTCCTTTTTACCCATTGGTTTATTTATCAGATCTCTTTCTTGATCTCAAATGTTTCTCGTGGGAACGATCTTGATTGCAGCCTTTTCCGAAGAGTAGAAGGCACATGTGGTGCTCTCCTGACCGGGAGAGTCTCCCGTGGTGATCCTACACCCAGTCAACCACCCTAAGGTCACGAATAGACGTAACGGTGACTACGGCACGTGCGATAAATGCACGGGTAGCTACCCCGCACTGGCATGCGGTCAGTCGTTTCCGCTAACGGGTGCGCCCAAAGTACAGCACGGAACCAGTATAGGGTCTAGCCCTCTCAGTAACAAGGGTCTAGCCCCTAAGAACCAAACAGGGGTCTCACCCCTCCACAGTCCGCGCACCCTCGCCTAACTACCCTGGTTTGCCCAGTGGGCCTAACAAGTCGGTGTAGGGTGGCTAGCTGAACCCCAACCCCCGTGGGGTGGCTAGCTCTCCCCCTATACTAGTAGCTCTCCCTGGTACTGTGTACGCGAGGGCCAAGAAGTCGGTACAGAGTGGCCAATCCTAACCCCAGGTCCCAACCCAAGGGCGACTAGCTCGACTCTGCACTAAACAGGTTGACAGTCGCTCTCCTTGGTACTTCGTACTCAAGGGCCAGCTCACTTCCCCACTGACTTTTCCAGATCCATTCCATTTATTTCCAGGAGTTCAACTCCTAATTCCCTGTAGGGTTCATGCTCATATTCCTTATGTTATTCCATACCAGGTTTCATCATTTCTATTTCCATTCTCAGGTTATACACATGCATCTTGTATTGCTATCGTTCACATTTCCATACTCAGGTTATACACAGGTAGCTCGTATTTCCATCATTCACATTACCATTCTCAAATTATACACATGCAGCTCGTATTGTGTCATTTAACGTATACAACAGGAAAGGTTACATACAACAGTTAACAAGCACAATTATTTCAAATTTCACAGGCAGCTGTTATTCATTTACAGGTAGTTGTTATCATTTCTATCTACTCATTCAAGACTGCAATTCATTCATCCAATACAGACAATTTCAGTATTTCTCATCCTAGGATTCATGCCATATCCTAGATTCTATTCATTCATTCCACACATGCATTTAGGTTTGTAATTAGATTAAGGGAAGCCACTCTACCAGTAAACCCAGGAGTAGTGGGGGCTTGAATGGCAGGCTCACGTGCCTCAGCAAGTCCCGAACCTGCAACGGAACGAAGTCCTATCACAAGGATCAATCACAAGGGAATATTCAGAATAGTATAGAAAGCCTTCTAACAATTAGAGGAATTCATACAGGAAACATCGGTATCTTATTTGCAGAAAACAGACCTCAAACGGACCCTAAACGGGTCAAAAATAGCGTTTCTGACTCAAATCAAACGTCTAGAACAACTTCCAGATGTCTTAAAAGTGTTCAGTGTCATACCTCAAGCCTTGCGCCAATCCTCAGATGTCCAGGAACTCTTTTGGGTCATCTAGACCCAGCTCCAGATGTCTGACCACCTCTCCAGACGTCTGGAAGTGCCTACAGTCATCTGGTAAGCTCCCTAGACGTCTCAAAAGCGTGGGAGGGCGTGTCCCGCACCTTCCCAAAGTGAATCCTGCACGCAGACACCTGATCTTCTTAAAACGGGCATGTAAAGTGGTGGCAGTGGAGCGGCCTGCATGGTCGTATCCGCAAAGAGGACGTACCTTCGCGAAACTCTCACCCTAGACGCCTGGAACCTCCTCCAAACGTCAACTTTGTCGTCTGGACGTCGCTCCAGACGTCTAATTCTAGGAAAAACCCAGAACCAGAACATGCTTCCGCCTACTCGCGCTGCGCGTGGCCGTGCCATGCCCTCTCGCCTGCAGCTCCGGCTGCAGTAGTGTCGGGGAGGACCTCCCTGACGCACTCCTCCTCGCGCACGTGCCACTTCGGCCGTGTGCTCACCGGTGAGCTCCCACGTGACCTCGCGAGTTTTCTCTCCTCCTCCTCCTCTCCTCACCTTGCTCCTCGATGCCGCCCGCGCGCTCTCTTGCTCGTACTGCCTCTCTCGCTGAAGGGAAAAAGAAGGAAGGTGGCTGGTGGCTGAGAAGTGAGGGGAACGAGAGAGGAGGAGGGGGCTATATAAGGTTGGGGTTAGGGTTTGCTTGGAGGCGAGGGGAGAGAGAGAAAAAGGAGGAGAAACGAGGGGTACTGTCGGCGCGCAGCACGCATGCAGACGCGAGCTTTTACTCAAAATTTTTGATTTCTAAATGTCTGGGAAGGTGTCCAGAGTTCTGACCAGACGTCTGACCCACAGTCTAGACGTCTTAAAAGGCTCAAACAGCACGGGTCTTAACAGAGATGGTAGATCAGAATTATCCTCAAGTACATCCCCTTCTTTCCCTTTGTGCTAGTCTTGTTCTTTGGCAGAATTCGGATCATCTTTAGTGTGAATTGCCAAAACTTGTTCAATTTTTCCTACAAACTCGATGGAATCACAATTCACCTTATTCTTTTGGGAAGTTTTAAGATATTGAGTTGATAATTTTTCCTTCCAGAGGTGATGTGCATAATCCCTGTCTCACAGTTGATTAGAGCCTTAGTAGTGGCCAAGAAAGGTCTCCCTAAGATTATTAGGGTGTGGTTCAAGTTTTCTGATGCTTGCATATCTAGAACAAGGAAGTCCACAGGATACTCAGAATCCCTCACTTTTATAATCACATTCAGCAGAAGGCCCATCAGAATTTTGGTTGACCTATCAGCGAGCTGAATGGTCACATCAGTGTGTTGCAAGTGGCCTAAATTCAACTATTCATATAATTCTGTGGGGATTAAGTTGATGGAGGCACCAAGGTCTAGTAAGGCTCGATCCAGGATGAATCCATCTATTTCACATGAAATTAAGGGGGTCCCCAGATCTTTCTTTTTAGGATGAAGCTTATTTAGGATGATGGCAATGGCTTATTCAGAAATCACTATCCTTTTTGATGATTTGGCCTGGCATTTCGGTGTGCATAATTCTTTCAGAAATTTCGCATAGGCAGGGATGTTCTCAATAGCCTCAAGGAGTGGTATATTTACCTAGACTTGCTTTAGAATCTCAAGCTACTCCTTAGATTGGTCAATTTTCTTTTCCCTGGGTTTGATCAAGGCTTCAGGAAAAGGTGCTTGAGAAAAATCATGAGCATTCAAATCCTTAGTCTTGTTTTCAAGATTAGCTTGGTGTAAAGACCCGTTCTGATTTAAGCCTTTTAAGACGTCTGGATTGTCAGTCAGACGTCTAGACCCCTTCTTAGACGTCTGAAAATTGAAAAAAAACATGTATGCACATTTGCTTTCTGCGCACAAGCAACGCGCAGTTCGTCTCTCTCTCCTCCCTTCTCTCATTTTTCCCCCCTCGCCGAACCCTAACCCCTTGTCTCTAAGAGCACCCCATTCCACTCCACTCCACCACCACCACCTTACTCCCCACTCCACTGCTGTGACTGAGGCACGCGAGAGAGAGGGAGCGAGAGCGAGGAGGAGAGGGAGTGAAGAGAAGGAGAAGGTTGACCTCGCAAACTTTGTAGGAGCTCGCCAGAGGGTTGCACGGTCGCTGCGGCGCATGTGGGAGGAGGAGAGTGTCGAGGCGTCATCCCTGATTTCCTGCAGTAGTCGGAGCTGAAGCAGAGTAGGAGGGGCTGCGGCGGAGCACGGCGAGAGAAGTGGGAGCGTGGTCTAATACTGGAGTTTTTCCAGTATCAGACGTTTGGAGTGCCTTCCGGACGACAGACTGGACGTCTGGCGATGACACTAGATGTCTGAAAGCGGGTATTCACGCAGGTATGTCTTCCTCACGGTTATGGCCATGTAGGCCGCACTGTAGAGGCATTTTGCTTGGCTAAAAAGGGTTGTACTGCTCTGTCGTGCGCAGGAGCAGCTTTGGGAAGGCGTGCGGCATTCCCTCCTACGCTTTTCAGATGTTTGGACAACTTACTAAACGACCGAAGGCATTCCTAGATGACCGGAGGACTAGTCGAGCGTTTGGAACTGGGTCCATATGATTGAGGAGTCGTAGACGTCTGAGGTCATCACAAGAACCTGAGGTGAGACTCTATTGACATTTAAGACGTCTGGACTTTATCCCAGACATCTAATTTGGGTCTACAAACGTGTTTTTTTCCCGTTTGGGGTCCTATCGGGATCCGTTTTACGCAAACGAAATATCTGTGGTTTCCATGTGAGTTCCTCTACATGTTAGAATCCTTTATATACTATTCTGAATGCTCCACTATGATGTGTTCCTTGGTATAGGACTTCGATCTGTTGCGTGTCTAGGGCTTGTAGAGGCACGTGGGCCTGCAGTTCGAGCCCCTAGTACTATCGGATTGTCTGGTAGAGTGGTTTCTCCCTGTTCTGTTTATAAAACATGAATGCAATCATGAAAATTAGATAACTAGAAACCTAGGATGTGGCATAAATCCTAGGACGAGAAACAGCTGCACTGTTTGTGTGCATGATTGAGTTTGTATTCATAAATGAATGAGCTGAATTGTTAGCAACTGCCTGTTAACAAATACGAGCTGCCGGTTAAAATATGAAATGCCTGAGATAACTAAATAGTTACCTGTGATATTGCTTGTGCATGTGTTAAATTGTGAAAATACGAGCTGCATGTGTATAATACGAATGAAATTGTGAATGATGAAACCTGGTATGGAATAATATGGTGAATATGAGCATAAACCCTATGGGGAGTTAGGAGTAGAGCTCCTGTGGATGAATGGAAAGGCCTAGGAATGTGGATGGGAAGTGTGCTAGCACTTGAGTACGTGGTATCAAGGAGAGCAACTGTCCGCTTTTTTAGTGTAGAGCAGAGCTAGCCCCCCTTGAGTTGGGATTCGGGGTTAGGATTGACCACTCTACACCGACTTCTGTTAGCCCTCGTGTTCATGGTATCGGGGAGAGCTACTAGTGTAGGGAGGGAGCTAGCCACCCCACGGGACCAGGGGTTCAGCTAGCCACCCTACACCGACTTGTTAGGCCTACTAGGCAAATCGGGGTAGTCAAACGAGGGTGTGCGGACTGTGGAGGGGTGAGACCCCTATTTGGTTCTGAGGGGCAAGACCCCTATTTCTGAGAAGACTAGGCCCTATACTGTTCCGTGTTATACTTTGGGTGTACCCGCTAGCGGAAACGACTGACCGCATGCCAGTGTGGGGTAGCTACCCGTACGCTTATCGCGCATGCCGTAGTCACCACTACGTCTATTTGTGACCTCAGGGTAGTTGACTAGGTGTAGGACTACCATGGGGGACTCTCCCGCCCAGGAGAGCACCATGTGTACTTTTTACTCTTCGGAAAAGACTACAATCGAGATCGTTCCCACGAGGAACATGCGAGATCAAGAAAGAAATCTGAAAGTAAACCAATGGGGTAAAAAGGAATTACTTGTAAAATGAAATAAACAGAAAAAATAAATTTACCTGCTAGCTTTTACTGCTTTAGATAGTCTGGTTACCACTCTACTCAGTGTTCGCTGACCCCGTTTTCTCATAACCCTTTACAGGTCCAGGAGTTGAGCAGCCCGAGTTACCAGCTGCAGAGGGTGCTGGGCCCAGTTAAGCCCAGCAGTAGTTTCGTACTGTTGTTGTACTCTCGTTTTGCTATAGTGAGTTTCAGACTTTGTTTACTGTTCCAGTTACAGTTAATTTTGTTCTACTTTCCTGTTGTTGTGGTGGTATGTACTGATTAGCAGCTTTTACTTCCTTTACTGCTTGTACACTTTTACTGTTAGTTACATTGCATAGTGAATGTAGTTTATTTTCCTACTTTTCGGTTATTTCTTGTTAGACGACTGGGTCATGGGATTAGTCGATTCGAGCCAGTCTCAGGTCCTGTAGGGATTCGGGAACCGGGTCGTACACTTGGTCTCCTAGGTTAGATTCAGGCTCCTCAAGATCTTGGTAAGATTTTGATGTAGAAGGATCTTGGATTTGTTTCCCACTTCTCAAAGTGATAGCATAGGCATGTGCTTAAGGGTTAGAAGGGTGAGGTGGGTTTTATAAAATGGGTTGAGCCTGGGTTGGGTTAGGGTTAACAAAACCTGGTGGGTGCTGGGGAGCAGGTTGAATTAGGTGTGCTTGTTGCTCCTATGTGTTGTGCTGGTTAACCCTATTAAGGTTCCTTGGGTTCGGGACGGGTTAGGATGGCAACATCCCGTGTTGTCTAGCATCAACTAGTTGGTCTAATCGTCCTATCAAATCTGTCCTCAATTGATTTATTTCTTCTTTATGTCTTAGATTCATTTCTCACATTTCTTTGAGGACCAGACTCAGATCAGTGGGCTGGTTTTCCTGAGTAGGTTGTGGCTGGTATGTGCGCGGTTGTGTGTACCTACTAGGTTGCCCAGAAGTGTTTGGCTTGGTCAAGTTAGGACCCTGGGTGGATTTCTGACTTGACCAAGCAAAGTTAGGATGGTTGTGCCATCCAGGGTTGTAAGTGTTTGAATAAGGCTCATTTCTAGTGTAACCCTGGAGTGCATTCACATCCTTAGGTTAACTAGGCATTGGGCTACCTAGTTCAGAATTCGAGGGCATCAAGGTCCCTCCTTGGTACCCAGAAAGAGATGGGTCCAAGTACAATTGGCTCATAGGTGGAGCCATGGTTAGGTCATTGATGTTGTGCACTGATTCTTGACCTAGTGGGTTGGGGAATTGGTTGTGGGTTAGTATAGGCACTCCTTGGGTAGGCATAGGATTTAATCTGGATTGTGTACCTAAGGAATTCCCGCCCTTTAGAATGTTATCCAGCTTCTTATCCAAGTTCTCCACATTTTTTCCCACAAGTTCCACCTTGTCTAATCATTGTGCAATTAGGTCTAAATCAACAAAGTTTGAATTGTTGTTAACTTCATAAACTCCGCTCCTTGGTTGATTAGCTCTGTTAAAGGAGGACATTGAGGTATTGTTGAGGGAATTTTCACTCATATTTTCAAACAATTGAAAGGTTCCCTCAGCATCTCAACTTAGGAAATTGCCCCCACATGCTGCATCAACAAAATTCTTCAGATTCTCACTCAACCCATAATCGAAAATATGGGCCAAATGTCACTTCGGAACCCCATGATGGGGGCATTTCTTAACAAATCATTGAACCTCTCCCAAGCCTCATGTAGTTGTTCCCCAGGGTTCTGCTTAAAGGTTGTTATGGCACATCTAAGGGCATTAATTTTTCCTACAGGGAATAATTTCTTTAGGAATGTGCTTCTCAGGCATTCTCAAGTTAGGATTGATCTACCAATTGTTCTCAACCAATGTTCAACTCTATCTTTCAAGGAGAATGGGAACATCTTCATCATCAGGGTACCTTCATTCATGTTTCTAGGGCCAAAAGTTCTTCCTATGTGTAGGAGCTCTTCAAGGTGGTGGAAGGAGTCATCTGACTCACGATCATGAAAGTGGGGAATCAAGTTAATGATATGAGGTTTGAGTTCAAAATATTCCCCATCTTGAGGTACCCTAACAAAGGATTCAGGTTGGGCATTAGGAGGGTTGTAAAAGTCACGGAGGGGTCGGTTTGCCCTTCCATTTTGGAGTCGAGTGGTGGCTTGCACTATGACTTCCTTCCGTTAGTCATAATGTTGGCCTTGCTTAGTGATCTGCCTTTGTAAGAGAGTCATAGGATCCAGCTTTTGTTCATTAATCTCTTCTTCCTCGTGGTGACTAGCCATTGCAGAGGGTTTAGATTCAAATCCTGGAAAAATAGGTCTTCTCCTAGGATTTCTTTCTAATGGTGGTAGCAAATTAGGATTTTGAGATCTTCTAACTTGCATACACCAGAAGAATGTCTGTAGATGAGAAGGAGAAGATAGATGAGAGAAAACCCCACCTGCTCAATGAAAGAAATCAAACTGGTCCTTAAAGTGTTATCCCTAAATAGACCTGATCCTAGCTCCTTAAAACACTATTGGGTTAGATCAACCCTTAAATTATTTAACTGGCCGGAAGGGTGGGACCCTTTAGGACACCCCACACGGTGGGACACCACTAAAGGTTAACGTGGTTACCTCACCGACCTTTCTTGTCACCAGCGGGTCTAAGTAGACAAGGCCTTAACCTTAACCCAATCTAACTTCAAGTCCCCAAGTCTATAAGCCCTACCTAGGGCACGTCTACTCAGTTTTAGGCGTAGGTTTGATGTGCTTCTGGAATATGATGGGTGTTAGGGGGGTGTTTGCCCTTAAGATTGATTTCAGAGATGTGAAGTGCGCAGGCAAAAACGATTCACAAGCAATTTTTCTTGATGAAGTAAATTTTAAGATTCAATTGCTTGTGTTAATGCGTTTTAGGGTTCACTTGAGTTAATATTTTCAATCAAGGTTCTGATGAGGCACACAAGAGTTTTTGCAAATCCCAGTTTGTTTGATATATTTCCTTTAAGTATGGAAATGCAGGTGTGCTCTACCCTTAATGTGAAACCCTACGCACAGATATTTCTAAATGATTATTTTAAGTTCAAATTCAGATGAGTGGTGCGACCCAAGTAATGAAATCAATTGGTCCTATTGCACCACTAACTAGCCACTTAGAAAATATTTTTAAGGAATTTTTAATGCACGTTTTCTATTTTTTTCTGATTTAAAGTGTACTAGGGGTTTTGCAATCTACTTTGAACCCCAGTTGGTGATTGGGTAATTCGTGCAATCAAAATGCAAGAAATATTTTTTTTAGATTTTTCCTAAATTCTTGATAATCTCAAAAATTCAATTCCACAAATTTTAGGTCAATTGGAGTTGTATAAAAATTCTTATGATATTTTGTACTTCGAAAAATCAAAAACAATAACTGAATTGATAACAGATCAGTGAGTGAATTTTAAAATTTTTATATAACTCCGATTTGCATGAAATTTGGATGTTGTTCTTGACTTTGAAATCCACGTCCAGTAAAAAATTACGAATTTTTTGATGTACAAAACTTCGTGAATTGAATTTTTATTATAAAAATTTATTTCAGCTCGAAAATCAAGAGAATTTTTTTTTCGATAAGCAAACAAATTCTAACTAATCCTAAGGTTCAAGCAAATCTTAAATCTAGCTAATCTAACATACGGGTACTGACTTGAGATTCGAACCCACACTTTCTTCGTTTGTTGCGTCTTCTTCCTGGATTTCTACACTTCCTGCATACACAAATAGAATAGACTAGAAATCTCAAATAAGAACTATGAAGAAAGGCTTCAAAAATATCTGTTGCCTCCCCGGCAATGGCGCCAACTTGTCTGGCATGTAAATCGTGGTTTAAAAGTTAATTCAGTTGTAGTATAGCATGAAAACACGTTGACAAATAATATTTATAAAATCAGTGAGTATTGGGTCGTTTGTAGGGAGGAAATCACAATTTATGTAGAGGGTTTTCAATAGAATTTGTTCTAAATAGATATTTATATATGTATATATATATAAGAATCAGATATATGCATTCAGAAGATCAGAATTTTATTGCAATTAAAATAGAGTTTTCACGATAGAGAATGCTACTAGAAATAAATAGATAGATAGAGAGAGAGAGAGATAGAAAGCGGCAGAGGGACAATGCCGCTTGTAGGATGCTTGTACGAGGTGCGACAGCACCTCAGATCCAAAGCACCGAGATTAAAGATAGAGTAGAGTTGCAGAGGGATGAAGAGTTGCAAAGAAGGTGGAAGATATCTGGAGTTGTTGGAAGAGAGATGCTTCAACTAGGGTTCTTTGGCCTTCTTTTATAGCTTTTATGGAGGACAAAAAGGGTCATTTGGCCCCTATCTCGTGCAACAACTTTAGTATTAATAAAATCCGTCGATCAGGAGATCAATGGACTTGATTAGGCCTCAAAACAACCTCCAACGTGACTCTATTGCATGGATTCACTCTGGCTGACACGTGGCACCTATTGCGCCCTTGGATCAAGATCGCATGGCCCCGCTTTCTCCTCGTGGGCTCGCTTCAATGATTCTCTCTCCGCGCATGCACCCGTAAGCCTCATCTAAGCACCTCATCCTCAGTCTGAGATTGGACGGCTCACGCACTTTCCTCACATGCTCAATTTCCTCTCTTTGCACTCGCCTGTGTGAATTTGTGTCACGCCCAACGATCTTAGATGTCTGATCGTGAGATCGAATAGCTTAAGTGTGTGCGCCTCGCCTTTCTGATTTAGCAAAACATGTAGGATCACGCGATTGGCCGCGGTGCGCTTAGATTGTGCTACATGGTCGCGCCTCTGCCCTTCGATCGCCATCTGACGGCGCAACTGCCCCTGCGCCAGTGCTCCTTCAATTTCTTGCAGCACTGCTCAAACGCGTGTCTCCCGCTTTTGCGCAAGCGCGTGAGTTAATGCACAAGCGCGTGAGCTAATGCGCTACGCATGAGTTCTGTTATGGTTTCCTATTTGTGTCTATTCGTCCTTACCTGTTGGCTGGATGGCATGGATGCATCGTGGTCCGTTGGATGGCTATCCAACGGTTTAAAGCGGGCGAGGATGGTCTTCAGAGCTGGGCCGGTGGTGAGGGGCGGCTGTGATGGCACCACGTGGTGCCATCATGGCCGTCCATCTAATTTTCTTTGTATCTAGTGATGTAGACCTCCGATTGGGTTGATTTTTACGTCGTTGGACTGTGATCATTGACCTGGATCCATCCGTGTGGTTGGATCTTTCATCTAAGACTTGGATCTTTGTCCTTTGGCTCCATGATCTCCGTTCTTCTATGGTCTGCACATGATGCTCTAGTTGTCTGATCGCGATGATTTCGGAAGCGTTGGACTCCCGTCGATGTTCTGATCAGATCTGTTTGGTCTGATCTAACATCCGTGGCTTCAAATCATCTATGACTAAAAATCATCTCTCATTAGTACATAAAATGATGATATTATTTATATGACTAATAAACTAGCTATTGTGCAAATTTTGTTGCCTATGAATACATTATTCCTATGTTATGTTAAGATCTAGCTTAATTCAGGTGGTTTAGGTTGCATGATTGTTGTGCAATCACCCTAACATCCGACGGAATGATAGGTAGCCGTAATCTTTGACATCAATGCAGCACCCACCCCTAAGAAGGCCACTCGGGAGGAGTATCCCACTTTACAATGTGAGGAAAAGAGTTTTGTTGGGCAAGCCACCTCAAGTCTCTTCTCCTGCTTGCCCAACCCAGTGGATCACACGGACTCGCTGTTAGTAACGCTCCTCCTAGTTAAGTGTTGACAACCCTATCTCCTTGTAAACGAGAGTAGCATCGTTAATGTCCTCTTCCTTAAGACCCTCACATAGCTGGGTCTCGGTGAAGAACACCTATCCCTGTCAACCCTTCCGATGGTAGGGTTCGGGAACCACAAAGTGATGTCCAAAGGGGAAATTAGCTTGCTGGTGCCAATATGCAAGAGAGATAAACACTTCAACAGGATGGCCACTTTCATGTCGTAAATGCTACTCTCGTTTAAACGTGATGTCGTAAATGCTTGCTACAGCGAACGAATTATTTAAACATGTTTTGCAACATCAGAAGTCCACGAGTTGCTCCTGCTACCAAGGGCCAATGCAGACATTTTCGCCTGGTCAGCCAATGACCTGCCGGGAGTTGATCCATCTCGGATTGAGCATCGGCTCGATATACAGTCGGGTTCTCTAGTGATCAAACAAGTTTGGCAGCATAAATCAACTGAGCTATGGTAGGCAGTCGCCGCAAAAGTAGACAAATTACTGGAAGCAGGCTTCATCAGGTAGCCTGTCTACCCATATTGGCTATCCAACATTGTGATGGTCAGGAAGTTAAATGGAAAGCGGAGGATGTGTGTGGACTTCACGAATGTGAATATCGCCTACCCGAAGGACGAGTTCCCATTCTGAAGATCGATGCCCTCGTAGATTTTTGCAGCAGATAGTCACGCATGTCTTTCCTCGATGCTTACAGTGGTTATTGTTGGTGCAAGGTCACCACTATTGGTAATTTTGATGATAACAAAACATTTGTATTTAACATTTGCATTTGAAGTCTAAGATTTCAGGCTATTTGCAAATGGATACAAGTTTGAAGGTGAAGTGTGAAGAGCTCACGTCCATGGTGGATTGGAGGAGCTCATTGGAGGAGGAGCTTTGCGTGGAGCGAGAGCTTGAAGACAAGAAGAATATGATAGATTTTTTTTGTCTTGCAGTCTGTTATTTGTTTTCGTTTGTTCTTTGCTCTTTATTTTCTTAGAGTACTTGTTAAAGAGCCAAAAGTAACAATACAGTAGTCCTAGGAATAATTACACAATCCTAGGACACTTAGACATTTCGTAGAGAACTTAGAAAACCAAAGTAGGCATCAGACAGCCTGATCAGACGTCCAATCCTGAAATCAGACGTCTAATCTTTGACTTTAAGACGTCTGACTGTTTGTTCAGACGTCCAAAAACACTTAGGTTAGAAACAACTCTCTGTCTACCATTTTCAGATGTCCATCCTTTAGTTTAGACATCTTATTAGACGTCTGATGACCTTGCCAGACGTCCAATTAGTGGAACATTGGCTTAGAAATATGTTCGTTAAGGATTGACTCTTAATCTTTTATCAGACGTCCGTAGAGGACCTTAGACGTTTGATATATAAACGTTAGCCCTTGATTAAGCCAAAATCACTTATGATCAGAGATATAGCCATTTGTGCCTCGGGAAATCCATTCCCATAGTTATCTAGGTTTCTAGATGTCCAGACCTAGTGCCAGACGTTCGACAAGTCGTTTGACTGACTTACACAAGAACCCTGTTTAGGTATGAACCAAGTCAATAAGGAAACTCGTCTAGGATTAGACATCTGATTTAGTTTCCAGACTTCTTAAGAGTGATTTCCAGACGTCTGATAACACTGTCAAATATTAATGACCCTGATTTTAGCCCAATCTGCCTTGGGTTTGTTCCCAACAACTATAGAAGCCTTCCAAGGCCTTCCAAAGCCTTCCTAGGGCATCTATAAATAGAGGGGGAGCCCTCCTTTGTTAGACAAACCAAGAAATACCATTTCTACATCCATTTGTGTCATAGAGAAGCTGTTCTCAAGAACAGAAGTGATCTTGCTCTCCAAAGCCCCATTCGTCAAATCTGAGAGCTTTAATACTCTGCCGAGATCACGCCTACACACTTTCATCTAAGGGAGGTTTTTCTTTTCATATAGAAGCTAGTTTTATTCACTTTACTTTGTGACTTTATAGGATATTTTGTATTTGTCTTTGGTTAGATATTCACTTTGAGAATTCCCGTCTCCATCGTGAGACTAAATACTCCTCATGAAGAGGAGGAGTTTGAGGTATGCCACCCTTGTTCAAAGTAGCGTGGTTGTAAGAGGTTGAGTCACCCTCATTTAAGTGACTCGTTATTAGATTTGATCGACTTGGTAGATCGGGAAATCCTAAGTCGAGAGACTTAGGTGGTGGTTTTCACTCGAGTTTGAGTTTCCACCTAAAAATTCTTGTGCACTTGTGTGATTGTAATTTTGTGAGATTGTCTATATAATTTTTACTTTTTTTTTCGTATCATGCATATCTCACCCCCTCCCATAGAAAATTACATTTATCTCCAAATAAGTCTAGCTCTAGCCGACTGACCTTATACATCATTTGTAACTGATAGGGGTCTGTTCCAATATAGAGTTATGCCCTTTGGCTTGAAAACCGTTGGAGCTACTTATCAGCATTTTGTAAATCTGGTGTTTGCCCATTTAATTGGAAAGTCATTTGAGGTGTATATCGATGACATGCTTGTCAAAGGGTTGAACTTCTCCCAACACTTGGAGAATTTAACCCAAGTATTTCAAGTTTTGAGAGACACCCGGCTACGCCTAAATCTTGAGAAGTGCGTATTTGGCGCAGCTTCAGGAAAATTCCTTAGCGTCATGGTCTCCAACCGAGGTATAAAGGCAAATCCTGACAAAATCCAAGCGATTATGGCTATAACACCCCTGACAAACCTAAAGGGAATATAGTCATTGGTCGGCAAGATCGTGGCTATAGGCCAATTCTTCTCCCGATCATCCAAAAAATATTTCCCCTTTTTTAAATGCATCAAAAAAGGAAAGGTATATTCACTCACGCATTGGACCGCATAGTGCCAACAAGCCCTCGAAGAAGTCAAGAAGTCCCTTCAAGAACTTCCCATCCTTGCAGCCCTGAGGGATGGAGAAACTCTACTCCTTTACCTGGTGGCCTTAGTGACAGCAATCGGTGTTGTCTTGCTATGCAAACAGGACAATGTGCAGCAGCCAATGTCCTTTATGAGTAAAACTTACTAAGAAGCAGAAGCAAAGTACACTGTAATAGAAAAATTGGGCCTCGCATTAGTGACGTCCGCAGGAAAACTTCGCCCATACTTCCAAGTCCACATAATAATTATACTCACAGATTACCCATACGCCGAATGCTTTAAAGGCCAACTGGGTCAACCAGATAGATGAAGTGGTCCATGGAGTTGGCAGAGTTCCATGTAAATTAGTAACCACGGAAGTCCATCAAGGGCTAAGTCTTGGTGAATTTTGTGGTGGAATTCATAGATTCCGATCCTCCCACCACTCTATAATGGAAATTATATGTTGACGGGGATGGCTCCACTCAGGGGTGGCGGTGGCTCAAATATACTGCCAAAAACAAAACTTCTCGTTGTGGTCATTTGCTCGGCCAGGCAGGTGAATGTGGTGGGGGTGTCGGATGAGGTATGTGGAAAACCCGCTTGGCTTCCTTCGTCCCATTCAAGGAGGATCTCAGCACCTCTAGCCCCTACTGAGGCTAGTTGGCAAGAAGATGGGGAGGGAACACCTCCCTCGCCACCCACCTCTTCAGAACCAGAGGGGATAGGCACAATGCCCGTGTGTCTCCTCCTCCGATGGAGGGACATCTCCGTGGGGCTAGTGGATGCCTCCTCCAGTCCCTTCCTCTTGCTCTCCTGGTGGCGAGGGGGTCGGCTGCTTTCACCTGCCCCCCAGGACTCACGCTTCGCCACCTACTACTTAGCCTTGGATGAGTTCCTCGAGCGCCACCTCGAGGCATCAGACCTGACAAACCGCCTAAAATATGCAACACCAAAGCAACAAGCAATCAATTTTAAATTAAGGTAAAAGGGGTTAAAGCCATCCCCCCGTAACTTACATGGCATGGGGTAAGAGTTCGTTACCCACGATAGGGCCATCCGTACGTATAACAACCTCAACTCAGAATGGGTTATGGGTGCAAATTCCATTATTGTCCTAGCTTACTCCGCATCCGAGTCAAGCTCATTGGGGCCAGGCGACAGGTCCCTTTCAGGCAGATTCTGCCAAGAGTTGGGGACTTTTAACTTCTCCACATTATAGAGAAGGAAAAAATGATGATCATGCCATTTTAAACTATCTAACAGGTTAGTTATTCTATACTTAGTCCACCTGTTGTATAGGGTATAGGTTCTAGAGCGCGACTTGCTCTTTTTCACTTTCAGGGGCATCACTCCAAAAAGTAGGCAGAAAAGACCCCTGTAGGGGCAGATGCCCAAATGAAAGCAAAGGATCATCAAAGTATTCAAAATCGGTCAACAATTGAGGCTGAGTTAGGAAGGAACGAGAAGGTAGTGCGAAAGAAAAGACGTCAAAGAAGGGTTCAAAGGAATCCTAAGGCCATTCTCAATGGCATATTTACAAAGGATAAAAAAATCACCCCCGGCTGTGGAACACAGGCAGGTCAGCATCCCCGGTGACTGGAACTGAATGTTTCCAAGCCCGTGCTCCCTAAAAAATCCCTGGATATCACGTTTACTACCCATAGAGGACTCAAAGGTGTATGACCCAAATGTCTCATTAGAGAGATGGGGGGCGAAGGAAGATGACTCACCTTTCCCAAAGATGCTTGACATCTTCTAAGTGAAAGGCTTCGGTGAAGAGGTGCTTTTCTTCTCCGACGAGATCGCTTCTCTAGGGGCAGTGGCGCTTATGGTGCTTAGGGTTTGCCATTTCATCCTAACAGAAATGTGGGGTAGAGGCATTTACTACCCAATGACCCCCTATTTATAACCAAGGAAATGCGCGGACCCCAGTGCTATCAAATCTTGATAATTACCGAGCGCATTTATTGCCCCTATCCACCAAATCATTATGGCGCGATTCGAATGATAGGTGCAGGCCATTTAATCCATCCCGACTACCGGGACGTGATTCGATCATAATTACAGTAATTAATGCGCCTCTCATCAGTACAAAGTGACAAAATTCTACCTACAGTGATTGGCCATCACTTGCGGAAGACGATGCTTACATCGTATAATTAAATGCCCAGGCAGGTGGGCTCTTAAGGCCAAGGGAAAAGCAGGCGGCGACATGCCTATTCTCTACCAAAATAAATAGGCGGCGATATGCCTGTACCTCAAAACAAATGGTGCCTTGCCCACCTGAACAATTGCTTATATGGTATACGGGTGGTGCCCCACCTACCTGCATAGCTCATTAAATGAATAGGCCTTGACTTATTCATAAAAGCAGCTAGTGGCTAATTACTCGCCAGAATGCAATGTAGATTTCATGGCTGGTTCTCATTGATGGGACTATTGAAAAACCTCCTGAGCCATCATGGGGGCATGGTACGCAAGAAGTAAAATTTGTTCTACTCTCTCCGCCAATAAACTCAAATAAAGAGAGTGTGAACAATTGATGAGAGCAGAAAAATCACCTCACGAGTTGGGCCACACGGAGGATCCAGTTGCTTGACAAGTAGTGAAAACCCAGTCCTCCAAGACAGATCTGTTTACTTGGATCCACATACTCGACAGGATGGCGGGTCGCTATAGAAGACCACCAACAGACAAGCTTGTCACTGGCATTGAGAGGAAACCGCGTGGAGTATGGAACTGACTCATGATATTTTGTCTGTTAGAATCCTGAGATCGTGGGAATAGAAAAAGAGGCCTGCAATTGAGGGAACCCCAATCTATAAATACTGGGGGTAGACCAACTTTTATTTTTTATGCAATCTGAGATAGAGAAATAGAGAGTTTGTATCACCCGAATACTAGTGCATTTTGGGAGCATCATCCTCCTCCCAGACGTACACCTCTTTCCCAGAGGAACTAGGTTATCAAACCTCATGCGTGATGTTGGTAACACCATCATTTGTCATAACTAACTTGAATTAGTTGAAATACAATGATAAATGCTCCTAAATGATCGTCTGAGGACAGCAATTCCATCCGAATTAAATGTGAGAAGACAAGAAAGTAGGGTTAATTATGCCATTTTAACATTCAATCACAATTGCAGGTTAATCAAGGGGTTGATCAGGGGTGAATTTGAGGTCAAATAAACTGAAAATACCATGAAGTAGGCTCACACTAACTGAATCAGGGTTTCACGCATTTTGAGGATGAAAATAATACTAAAATCCCTAATTATAAGTCACACTTAAATTGAAAGGGTTATGATCTAGTTAAATTTAGTCTAAACATCCTAAAAATCATTGAAAAAGAGTTTAAGAGGTTCAATACCTTTACTTTGATCATTTGAACCAATTTTGAACAAAAACAGAGATTCAGACAGGAATTTGTCATGATTTGGGCTCCTATACAATTTACCTAGTCAAACGTAGGCAAAACTCAAATCCAAGTTTACCACTAGATTCTTTGAGCCTAAATTATGCTAACACTAAAATTTGGACCCAATCAGAATCCATCTTGACCTAGTTTGCATTTTTGCCCCTAAAATCTTTATTTTTCACATTGAAACCTCTAAGTTTCACATTTTCTTACATTCATGCCTCTAACTTCTCGTCATATTCAAAAAAATACCCCTGTCGAAATTGACATCTGAACATAATCAAAGACCCAAAATGATGAGCTTTGACTGAGGATTTCCCATTTGATTTCTAATCAAATCCCTCCAAACTTGGAGAGATTGACCTTTAGGAGATCCTCCAACATTTGAACATGATCTTAGGCTCACATATGGAGCACAGAGCTCCGGTGAGCTCCAGAAAATTAGGGATTCTATTTTCCAAGAGCTTGACACAAATGTGCGAATTTCGCACCATTAAGGCCTTGATCTCCATCTATATAAATCCCTCGTAGTTCAATGATCAAAACTAGCTAAGTTTAGGTCGAGAATCTCCTTCCTCCCCCTTCGGCTGGGCTTCAACTTGGCTCCAGTGACCCTACACGCTCTCCTTCCTTCAGCCATCCAACAATCAAATTAGGTGGTTCTCCTTCTTCCTCTAGTTCCACTGTTCCTCGTCGGCCACAATAGGAGCTCCCTCTACCCTCCTCGTCACCGTTCTCCCTTAAAATAGTTTGTCATCTTCTTTGCATCCGGCTGGCCAATGCCGGATGCATCTCGTCTCCTCACGTCACCCTAAGCTCCCTAATCTCTCCCTCTCCCTCTTCCTCTCTAGCATCATTCAACATCCTTAGTTCCTAGGTTCATCCACAATACACATCGCATTGCCCTCATCTTCCTTGACTCCAGCATGAGCCTCGACAAGCTTGCGCCGGTGCCACACACCACAAAACACAACTCCACCACCACCAAAATCCTTGCCTTACCAGAAATTTAGGGCTTTGACCATTCTTTCATCCCGTCGAACACACCCACCATCAGTTGCCCTTGCCATCACAGTCCGACCTCCATAGTCCACAAAATGCCTTAGAACAACTGCCACCACACTCGCCGTGCTCCAACGATGCTCATGAATGTTCTAATTGGGACCTAGAGCCTGTGCTACTTGTTTTAGGTCGTTGCTATCATTATCGTTATCACCGTCGTGATTTGCCACCGTTAGCACACATCCGAGCTCAATTCAACCTCTACTAGACGCGGCTTGATATCAGGAAGCCCCTTGGAGCTCCAATTGAACAAGGCAGTAGCATTAGCAGCTGCAATCCACGAAGCTCTTCCATTGCTGTGCGCGAAAGAAGTTGGGACTCAGTCCCACATCGTGAAAAGAGAAACAAAACTTGATGTTTATTGAATCGCGTTCCTTAACTGCTTGCCTTAATGATGTAAACACAATTATTGAGGGTAAAATGCCTATTCATGCATGTTCCTAGGCTTAGATTTTCATTTCATGTTATAAATATTGCATAGCATGCGTCATTCTGCATTTAGAGTATTTGTATATAATTTAGGTTAATTGCGTCCTTTTTGTGGTTAGGAGAGAAAGATATTTATTTTGAAGCCTCGGATTGACGATCTGACCATACGATCTGATCAAGACGATGATCGAAGTCCAACGCCTCTGAAATCGCCTTGATCGGAGTCCTGTAGCACCATATGCAGTCCGAGGAAGATCAACGGCCAAGGGACTAGGAGACATGATTCGAAGCTTCAAATGATAAATCCAACCGTGCGAATGGATTCGGGTTGACGATCACAGCCTAATGGCGTAAAAAAATCGACTCAATTCGACCTCTATAGCAGCCCCTACAACAAGAAGAAGATGGACGGCCCAGATTATGCCACGTAGCACAGCCCAGGCTGCCTAGCGCACGCACACGGCACCACACACGTGCAGCAACGTGGGTGTGTGCGCGCGGAGCAGGCACGCTTGCACACAGCGCAACGCCAGCTATGTGTGAGCTGGACCTACAACGATGCATGAGCTGGACTTACAGCGACATTTACAGCCGTCGCTAATTCTTTGCATGCCAGCAAAGCCAGCTTTGGGTGTAAGCAGGCATGAGCTGCCTACAGCGATGCTTCCAGCGATGGCCTGGATGTCACTAATGGTCCCATACATATTTTTGCCTCTTCTCCACTATAAAAGGACCTACACCCCCTCCCTTCCAAGCCATCTCTACCTACTCCACTCCCACCTACTCCCAAGCTCTAGCAAGCCTACCAACGCTCCATTAGAGCTTGTTCTCAAGCTCCCAAGGCACCTATTAGTGTAGCAAACCTCTGCCCCACCAAATATTCCTCCAACTTCCCATCCCCATTCATAGGTCGCCTTGGAGTCGTCCTCCCACCTCCCTTCCGGTAGCAGATCAGCTCCAGCTTCTCACCTCCATTCTGGAGCCACGCTGAAGCTTTCCTCAACATGACATCCTCCTGCATCTCACCTTTGTCATCCTGCTCTTCACCTCCTTCATTCGAGCTTTCGCCAGGCGTCGTCGTCTCGCTGAACAATCGATTCGAGAGATTTCCTCTCACCTCCCTCTCTTTTTATGCTTTTATAGTTCATTGTAATCGACATTGAATTGATATATATATCATATTTGTTCCATTTCTATGTTATGAGTCATTCTTCTTGTCTTTTATTTCAAAAACACAAAAAAAAAAATCAAAATCCTAAAATACCAAAATGAAACAAAACGAAGCGCGGTTTTCACGTAAAGTAAACGTCGCCTCTATGTGTTCAACCCGAGACTCCCTTGGAGTTTCGATATAAATTTTATCAGATAGACGTGTTTTGCAACTACGACAACGGGTTACTTGTAACCCCGATTTCTAAAATGCAAAACACACCCGACCACTTAACACACGGGGTGAGGTCCCTCTCACTCCCCTCACGCACTCCTCGTCCGCCGCTCACACCCGGGAAAGCCTGGTCCCTGGATCCGATTACCCGATTAGCACTTACTTGATTCTAAAGAGAGAGGAGGGTTTTTTAGGGAACAAGGGGGGTTTTCCCTAGGGTTCTATGCTCAGGGTCTTAGAGAAATTTCAGAGGTGCTTTGGAGCTAAGACTTAAGCTGTTTGAGGCTTATTGAAGATGTCTGATTTGTGAAGAGATTTGATTCTAATTTGACAAGTGTTTGAGATCTAGTTGGGAATTGTGCCTAACTGTGTTGAGAGAAATTGGTGGTTCTAACCACCACTTTTTATGCTCTTTATTATATTTTTGTTCTGAAATACAATTTGAGCATTTAGTAATTATTCATTGCATATTATACTTGTAATTGATTATTATGCTCATTACTTATCAATTGTTTAGTTGATTGAATTACAATATTTGTTCCATATGAACGACCTTGAAACTCATGTGAAGATAACGTCATTATATCTAGCCTTAATTAGTCATAATCAATAGATAAATGCTCATACATAAGCACCAGAAGACTGTAATTCACTACATATCCTTTCTGAGAGAAATACATTAAAATTGGGGTAAATATGCAATTTTAACAAAATATCTTAAATGCATAGCAACTACGACGTTTCCCCGGGGTTTATTAAAGGTCAAATGGTTATAAATATCTAATAAGATGGTTCGCATAGAAAGAAATGGGTTTTCATGCATTAGGAGAATTAATGAACATCTGAAACCCTAAAAACATATCTACTTAATTAACTGAGGTTCTGATTAGGATAAAATTCACCTAAATCTTCTAAAATTCATAGAAAAATATTCTATAAGGTTTTGTACTTTCGATTTGACGATTGGAACCCATTTTGACCTAAAATAGTCTTAGATAGATAGTTGCCCTTATTTGAGTTTCTGCACAAATTACCTAGTAAACTTGGTCAAAACCAAAATCTGACTTCACCGTCAGATTCCTTGGGTTCAAATTAGGTTTTTACCAAAATTTGGGCCCAATCAGAGATCATCTTAACCTAGCTTGCATTTTGGTCCAGTCTAATTCTTCTTCTCTCACTTAAACCCCTAACTTTCAAAATCTATTGTAGGGACCTAATGAGCTGTCGTTCATCGTAGCTAAAATGCCCAAATTATGCTAGAAACTAGGTTAAACACTGTTAAATTGACACATGAAAAGGGTTAAATGTGAGAAATAGAGAAAAAGGCTTAAAACACCAAATTTGTACTAAAAATGTATAATTATGTCATTTATTGAGATATTCTATTAAATAATGTAAAATGATGATCCATTTGCAAATTGAACAAACATTTAAGCTTAAAACTCCAAATCAAAAGTGAAATTAACTTCTAATATGTTCAATTGAGCTTTAATAAAAACTTGATTGCATTTGGACATCATTAGGACCTTGCTGATGGGAACACCATCATGTGCCATAAATAGCTCAATTTAGTTATTATCAAGGAATAAATGCTCCTACATAACTGCTAGAGGGCCATAATTCATTGCATAATCATTCTGAGAGAAAGACAAGAAACTAGGGTTAAAACTATAATTTTACCGTCATATCTTTATACATAATAACCACGGATTTTTCCAAGGGATAACTAAGGGTTAAATGGTCTTAAATGTCCAACAAGTGGGTTAGAACATACAGAAAAGGATTTTCACGTATTTTTAGAATTAAATGACTTCTAAAATCCTAAAAAGACTTGCTTAAGTAACTGAGGTTATGGTCAAGATAAAATTCACCTAAACCCTCTAAAATTCATAGAAAAATATGCTCTAGGGCTTAGTATCTTCAATTTGACCATCAGAACCCGTCTTAACCCAAAATAAAGTCCTAGACAGATATTTAGATTTTTGCATAAATTACCTAGGAAAACGAGGTCAAAACTTAAATCTAACTTCACCATTAGATTTCTTGGGTCCAAATTAGGTTTGTACCAAAATTTGGGCCCAATCTGAGATCATCTTAACTAAGTTTGCATTTTGGTCCAGTCAAACACTTTTTATCTCATTTAGACTCTTAGCGTTTTGAATTCCTTACAAATGGCCACCTAACTTTGTCATCATTTTCACAAAAGGGTCCCTACCGCCATGAATCCTATTCCTACAACTCCAGCGACCTTTGATTGAAGAGAACTCCTTCTTTGCTCAATCAATCCCTTCCAAAATTGGAAATGAGATTCCTTGAGGAGTCCTCTTCCCATTGAATTCGTCCATGAGCCCTAAAACTTTCCCAATCTCTCATGCAAATGCATGAGAGATTAGGGTACCCAAGAGAATTCCTACTCCAACGACATTTCCTAGCCTGATAGCTTGGTTTCCAAGTCCAAAACTCCCTCCAGAGGCCTATATAAGCAAGCCCAAATCAAGTAGAACTTCCCAGACTTGATTTCAGCCTGGAACACCCTAAATTCCTCCCTCCTTGTCTGGCCGAAAAGCTCCTCAAGCTCCGGCGACTTCCTTTGACTCCTCTCATCGTCTGACCACAAAACCAGTGGCAGATTCGTCTTCCCTGTCTTCCTCCGCATTGCACCATACCAGTGGGTGCCCCTCTATCTTCGTCGTCGTCGCCGTACCCATCACCGAAGTAGCTTCTTCCCCAACATCAGCCTACCAACGCCGGTGCTGTTCTTCCCCCTTCGTCCATTAGTTTAGGGTTAGCTTAGTATTTTTTAGCTCTGAGGTTAGTTTCCTTCTCCAAAAAGCCAAAAACAACCCTCGACTCGACATGCTCACCTCCGTATTCCCCATCTTCGACCACTCCTTCGGCGAGTCCATCCCACCTCCATAAACCACCAATCAACTCGCCAACCACCTTACGACCTTCGATGCATCATGCTTTGCCAAACCCCTCTCCCTATTTGCCTTCCCATCCACCCAAACCCTCTACTGAACACTACGCCCTCCTCACCAACAGTCTGAGGACGTCAAACCTCCTCACTCTGCCAATCACCTCCGCACCACCACGGTTATGTTTGTTGTCGTCCGACGACTCTTCCTGAGTGCTTTAACACGGCTGAGAGGCCTTATTCCTGGTTTTCAGGTAGCAAGTCATTGCCGCCATTGACGAAGCTTCGAGCACAGCTTGAAGCCTTACTCCAGGCATCGCGAGCCCCAGGTGAAGTCTCAGGCGCTGCGACTTTGCTCAAGGAACGTGCTCAGGACTCCAATTAAGGGGAATACCCCCAGCAGCAAGTGCAATTAGACGGAAAGACATCAGCGCAGTGCACGCAAAGGAAGGGTGGGACTTTAGTCCCACCTTGGAAGCTGACAACCAAGCGAAACTGCATATATTGATTTTATGCTTAAGGCTTATCGCCTCAGCAAGCACAGGGGGTGAGGTCCCCGCATGCGCCCCTCACACGCCTCACCCACGACATCGTGCATGCAGGTCTAGCCAATTTGATAACTCGCCTAACCTAAGCATTCCTCGCTCACCACCCACACCGGTGAGCCTGGTCCTGGGTGTGTGCCTACCCGATAACCCGATTACCCTGACTGGTCCTGGGAGGGCGGAACCTGAGAGGAAGAGAGAAAGAAAGAGAGCGCGGGGCAGGGGAGGGTTTTGCCCTGTGCGACACATAGCCAAACCTGAGTGCCTCCCTTGTGCGTAAGAAGAAAGGAAGAAAAGAGAAGGCATAGAAGGAGAAGAACCTGAGAAGAGCAGAAGAAGAAGGCTCGTGCGTAAAGAAGAGAAGGAAGGAGGAAAGTAGCTGAAGAAGAGGAGCCAAAGGAAGGAAAGAAGAAGAGGAAGAAGAACAGTGCTAGGGAAGCACTGTAGCATCTGATGGTTAAGTCGTCTGGTCATCAAACCCGACGACTGACTTGAGGCTTGATACTTTAGAATTACTGTTGAGATATTTACATTGATTGAATGCTTGATATATATGCTTAGAGAATAATTGGTGATTTAAATCACCATCATTTTATCTTCTCTACCTTTTTATTGCCTCAAAATACATGAGAATTCGTTGAATATCTAATGTGATAGATTAGTATTTATTAAATATCATTTTGTGGTTTAAGTTCTTGTGTTCATTTACATTATTTGAGATTAGTGTGTGAATTCCTATTTACTCCCTATGTTCGACCTCAGACTTTCAATCGAGTAATAAATTCTATTTGTTTTCAAGCGATTTCGACCTATACAACAATGCAGCATTTATAAACCTCGATCTTGCTCTGTCAACACTCGCATTTATAAATTCACATTTAGGTCCTTCATATATAACATTTCAACCTTAGAAATTCCTCAAAGGACCTATTTGTAACCCACAAGGATCCTTTTGTAAGGCCATAAGGATGGCTCTGTAATTAATTCATACCACTTATGGGCCTACTTAAAATTTGTCTACCATTTCGCCTTAGGGCCTTTTGCACAAAAGCACCAACAGAACTTGAGGCACTTGCAACTCTTCTGAGCACTGTTCATCGCAAGAACAGGGCTCATCTTGGTTGTTCACCTCATGATCCTTTGACTTGGTGGTTGCCCTTCTTTGGAACCTTCACGCGAATCATCGCGTGTGGTCACCTCTACCTCCATATCCCATCTAGTGGCTAGGATTTGATTTGAAAACTTTGCGTGCCCTCTCCTCTTATCCTCACCACCCATGTCCTAAATGCCTAATCCCATCGCGAGGTGACCTGAATCACTCTCTCACTCTACTTAAGCACCTCCCCTGATCGCGTGCGCATTATCGGCCTCCTCTCCTACTTCCTTGAGGCCGATCCCTTCGTCCTATCCAGCTCCCCTAACCCCATCACTCGCCACATCAGTGACAGTGGTGTGGTTCTTCACCTCCAATTCATCCCTGTCAAGCTGGATCACATGACACCAGGAGACGACCCTAGAGCTTCACTAGAGAGCTCTTCTCTTGCTGGAGATCCCCCTCCATTCCTCCTCCTTAGCCACCGGCTCTGGATCCGAAGGTCCCATTCCTCTGATTAGATTAGGATTTACTACTTTTTAGATTAGTTGTAATGATAGTTAGAGCAATTTAGGAGTAGAAATTAGATGTAGAATTGTCTAATTTGATGTGTGATTGTAGTTTAGTTAGTAGTAGATTAATGTAGGCATCACCTCCACCTCCTTTGATCACTTCAGATCAGAGGAGATGATTTCATCTCACTCACTGATCACTGATCTCCCTCTTTACATTTCCATTTTGTGTTCTGATTTCCCTCGATTTTTATTTCGCAATCCACCCACTCATTAGAGTAAAATCCTCATCCCAATGCTTTCAAGCTTTGAGATGAAGATTTGCACTCAAAAATCACCTAGGGGTCTCTTCACTGATATCATATTGTTCACAGATACCCCTGATCTGATTTGAAAAGAATCGATTCGCTTGAATTGATTTTAATTTGGATTTCAAAGCAAGATCGCAAGATTTTGATCAAATTGGGTTTTGAATGGATTTTTGATCAAACGGATTGATATGTTTTCATTTAATTCATTCCATGGCCATGAGTCTGACATGATTTTAATGAAAAATCTTCCCTCAGATGAGCCATGTCTAAATTTGGCTTGATTTGGTTTTTTTTTTATGATTTTCAATGTGTGGGAGAGCCAAGGAGAATCAGGATCCCCTTAACTTTGTCATCTCCTTCACATCTAGGTCCCTATCGTCATTAGGAGTAGCTGCAGCTCACCGATGAGATTCGAGCAAGATTTTCTCACCCATTTCTCAATCAAACAATCCCAAATTTGAAAGGAAGATTCATTGAGGAATTCCCTTCCAAATGGGACCAGCCATGAATCCTAATTCGTGCCCAAATCCTCATGTGAACCTTTCCAAGGTTTGCATGTCCTACTTGTGCGAAAACCATGGAGTTTCAAGCTTGGTTTCCAAGCTTGGAACTCCTCCTTAGGGCCTATGAAAGAGCCCAGGACGCCTGCCTTACCTCCTTAGCTTGGTTTGGAGGTCGGATACCCCCTCTTCCCTTCTCCCCGACCTCCTTCTCCGCCAACTCCGGCTAGCCCTCCGACCACCTTCCTCGTCCACCCTCTCCGACTATGGTGGGTGGATCCTTCTTCCCCACATTCGTCTGCATCTCGCAATACCGACAAACACCATCATCTCATCTTCCTCGCCGCTCCTTCACCACCAGAGATTTTGTCTTCTCCGTCGCTGACTTGCCAAAACTGGCGTGGATCCTTCCTTTCATCCATTAGATTTAGGTTAGTTAGATTTCTTTAGTCCCGTAGGTTAGCTTAGGACCTCTCAAACTCCAATTTAGCCCCCGATGCCGCTGATCACCGTCATCTCCCTCACTTCCGACCACACCTCCAGCGAGGTCTTCTCGTCACCTCACACCTCCAAACACCTTGCCAACACCCTCACAACCTCTGCCACTCGTTCCCACACAAAACCCTATCGCCCATCCAAATCACTCATCGAACAACCCACCTTCACACGACCTTTCCCGCCTCCGTCAGACCACCTCACGCCCTAATTCTTCATCCAACCACTATCACCGCACTCCAAACCCGCTGGTGATGCTCATGAACCATTTTAATGTGGCTGAGAGGCCGTGTTGATGACTTGTAGGTTTCCACCGTCCACCATTGTCTCCGCCTTCATTCTTTGAGATTCAGGCCATGCAAGCCCCAGGTTCCACTTCCATGTTGTGCATAGTAGATCCAGGCAAGGCTTTAGGTCTTCAATTATGAGTTTTGACTACTCCTCTACCTCTAATTGGACGAGCCTTCATCAGTAGCTACATGCGAAAGTTGCAATGGGGATAGTCCCACATTGGTGGGAAAAAAGCGCATGGATGCACATAAAGGGAATTTTTGTTTACGGCTTAGTACCTCAGACACTGGGGGTGAGGTCCCCGCTTCACCCGCACATGGCCGACTCGCCTAAGCCTATTCACTCCTCGCTCATCACCCACTGCTGGTGAGCCTGGACCCGATATTGCTTTGACCCGAATACCTAGTTACGACCTATATTTGAGAGAGGAGAGGTAGGAATGAGAGCAGAGTAGGAAGGGAAGAGGCCTTTGCCTCTCTCGAAGGCACTGTAGCAGGGATGAACTTACGTCATCTAATCCAAGGAGCCGACGTCTGATAGGGCATTGAGGCTTGATACCGAGGAAGTATTTGATACGTGGAATTAAAGCTTAAGTGGTTCAGGCCACTATTCATTTATTTGATATTATTGAGTAATTGATACGTATTTGCTTAAGACTAATAATTGGTGATTCAAATCACCATTATTTTGTCTTAGACATCTTTTTGCCTCATTAAACTCTTTAAGTACTCATGTTATGCATTGAACATCAATTTTGAGTAGAGATTATTCATTGAATATCATTACTGACTTGGTTTCCTGTGCTCATTTATATTTTAATTAAGATTAGCATGTGAATTCCAATTTGCTCCCAATGTTCAAACTCGGACTTCATTTTAGATATTTGACTTATAAATTGTATTTGTTGTTTGATTGATTGAGGATTTGAACTACAACGACGATAATATAAACCCTCGATAGATCATTATAACATCATAGATTTTCGAGCACTATAAATTTTAAATGTCGATTCGATCTTCGTCACTATACTACGACGTATTTATCAAAACTACGACAAATTTTGACTCAACACGTGCCTTTCTCTGTGATTGTTTGTTGATTCAGGGTTCCTATTCTAAGGGTGTTGATCAACACCCCACCTTAAAGGCATCAACACATACTCAAAAATAAATGTGGAGTTGGTTAGAAGCACAACTACATATAACATAGGTAGGACATTATCACTAAATGTCCCTCACCTCCCCCAAAGAGATCCATCCATCTTAGTGGTGAGGCCAGTTCAAACTATTACCCACCCTGAAGTGGGTGGTCACGAAGGTCCTCATTTGCATCATTTCTTTCCAAACTATCGATTCTGAAGATTGAGGATAACAGAAAGGAAGTCACCGTATCAGCATGTCATCCATGAGCTCCACAAGGATAGGGGTCACGAACCAACCTCCAAATCCATTGGATGACTGCCTTCATCCTTAAGACTTCGAAACTTTGAATTCCCAGCCCACCTCTATCGATGGTTGGTCTTAATGCGCTTTCGTCGAAGATTAATAATACGTCGTAGTATAGCAACGAAAACAACGAATAACACTTAAATTTGTATGCTTGAAATGCTTGTTTCGAGGTCATCTTAGGGAGCAATAGATTGTAAATTAAACCACTAATCAAAAACTCAGAATAATGCCCAAGAGATTGATATAACAAGAAATATATTCAATTTAAAGCAATATATGCATCAAGCTCAAAAGTTATATAGGTTAAAGACCAAACAAATGTGTTTCAACTAATCTTATGGCCTAAATACTACTATTAGATGTCTACAAGTGATCATTAGATGACTTAAAGTTTAAAATTAGACGTCCAATATTTTGCTAAAGCCTTTATAGAAGTAAACCAAAATTCTCAAGGCCAGCACGAATTCCAAGGAAAAACCAACCCCTTTCCCTAGGCCTAACCTTTTTCTCCTCTCTCTTTCTCTATTTGGATTCGTAACTAGACCCAGACCTAGGCCCACCTGCCGTGAGGGCATGCGTAGCGCGTGCATAGGGGACCCGAACCCTATGATCATGGGCAACCGAGTAAGGCTCGCAAAACCTTATGAAGTGATGGTAACACCATCATTCAGAATAATTAGCTGGAATTAGTTGAAGTTAAGAGATAAATGCTCCTGAATGATTTTCTAAGGATCATAATTTCACTTAGATCTGGTTTGAGGAGAGAACAATAAAAAAGAGCTAATTCTACAGTTTTAACATCACATCATGAATGCATAGTAACCACGGGGTCAACCAGGGGTTAATCAAAGGTCAAATGAGAATTAAGGTCCAAAAAGTGATCAACACAGAAAGAAACAAGGTTTCGCACATTTTGAGAACTGCAACGGAACATAAAACCCTAATTTTAGATCCGCTTAAATTAAAGAGGTTTTGGTCAGATAAAATTCATTTAAACCTTCTAAAATTCATAGAAAAATATTCTAAGAGGTTTTCTACCCTTGGCTTAATCATCTGAACCTATTTTGACCTTGAACAGAGTTTCAAATGGGATTTTGCCCTATTTGGGCTTTTGTGAAGATTTCCCAGTCAAACGTGGTCAAAACTGAAATCCAAGTTTACCATTAGATTTCTTGGGTCAAAATTATGTTAACACCAAAATTTGGGCCTAATCAATGTCTATATTGACCTAGTTTGCATTTTAGTCTCCAAAATCTTTATTTCTTACAATCAGACCCCTAACTTTCAAGTTTCTTGCAATTGGGTCCCTAACTTTCTTGTCTTATTTGCATTCTAGTCCCTTTCGCCATTGAAGGTGTGAAAGCACCTTTAGCCGAGATTTGAGAGAGGAAATCTCTCTCAAATTAGATCCATATCCCTCAAAAATTGGAGGGAATGATCTTGAGGAGATACCTGATCATTTGAGCAATCTTTAGAACCCCAAATCAGATCCTAGATCTTAGGAGAGCTCGAGGATTTTGGGGAACTTTTTCTCCAAAAAATGTGTATCAATCAGGCTCTTCCCTTGATTTAGAGCTCATTCTCGAGCTCAATAGAAAGCCACAATGGTCCTAGCATTCTCCTTGGTTCGGTCTAGGCCAAAATTCTTCGTCCTTCTCTCCCACCGGTCGCCTCTACTGTGACTCTGGCAAGCCCCTTAAATCTCTGTTGTTTCCTTCTGCCACGTATATTAGGCAGAGGGAACTTTCTCGACTTCTTTCGCACCTGGTGGACTAAAGCCAGGGCTACCGCGACCCCTTCTTCCTCGCCGTTCTCCCACAGGAGAGTTCACCTTCTCCATGACCGGCCATCACACCGTCACAGTTTCCTACCCCTTTCAACCAATAACCTAGGGTTCTTCCTCTCTCCCTCAAGTATGAGTTTAGCCCCTTTGAAAGTGCATCACCTGAATTTGACTCCACATCCTAATTCATCACCTGATTTGAAAATGCAACCTGACAACATAGGAAGACTGTTTAGGAAACTTGAATCCCAAATGAGCATGAAAGAAAAAATGATCGAGGCTGCTCTTAGACATCATGATGAATATTACAAAACCTTAGATCCATTTAGCAAAGTTCAGGTTAATGTGTCAGAAACAACAATCTTCATTGTGAACCATGCCCAGCTAGTTCAATTTGCATAATTTTGAATTTGCATAAAATGGTTCAACCTGGGATATTCTCATGATTGGCTACATTGAATTAGAGAGATTGCATAATTTTGTGTATCTATAATGTCTGACAAATCCACTACTTTAGGAAATGCACCAAGATAACATTGAGAAATGGGAGAATTTGATAAATCTGTTGAAACAGACCATCAATAAAAAATACCCATATATCCACTCAAATTAATGAGCCATCTTGGAGCAACATTGAGGATCAATGTGATCTCCTAGAGCTCAGGTTTGAAAATCAAGGTTGTTGTGAATCCCCAACCCAAATGAAATTAGATTCAAACTTTGAGTAGAATGACATACTTGATCTTGATGTTGATTGGATGGATCCAGTTGCAGGTGTTTCCAATTATGAACCAGCCTTAGAGAGCTATGAAGCTGGTCCATCATGCCTTGATTTCCCAAACACCTGTAATGAGCTTGAGTCAAAACCTCTCGAGGATGTAATTCCTTCACCTTATCCTGTTAAGGTAATCCTCAAGAGTGATTCTGACATAGAACCATGTCCAGATCCTAGTGACCCAATTCCTAACCCTGACCAAGAATCTAGATCTGAGCCTATTTAGGATAAACAGGAGGCCCAATATGACAAGAATCAGATTTCAAATTTGAATTGTGATTTTGGGCTCGTATTTCATGGTTATACCTCTCTAGACTCATCAGAAGAAAAAATTAATTTTTCGGAAGTCACATCGATTTATGATACAGAAATAGAGGAGTTTGAAGAGTTGGAATTTGATTGGATCTACCCTAGGAGCCTAGAACCCAAGCCTATGCCAAATAAGGACACCTCCTTGAGCTTGGAATTTGAAATTAGGTTATATCCAAGTCAGGTTGTTAATTCTATGCATCATAATTTGTTCTGTGGTGAAAATCTCGATCTAGAATCAGGTTCAGAAACTGATTTTCTCAAATTCTCCGATGATTTCGAATCATACTCTGATCTCAGAGAACCTTTGCTTTCAGATAATTATGAGCCAGTTTACGACCTCAGTATCCATGATCCATTCTTTGATTTTAATTCTGAGGCCAATGATTTGAACCTCAAAGCAACCACACCTATCACAAAGCCTGTAAAAATCCAATCCCAACCCCGACCCACCACCAGAATCAATTTCTACTCTGATTCACCTCTCTCTGATCCAGTTACATATGATTCATGGTGTGCATGCATCTAATAGCCAAAAATGTCCATTAATGCATGCTCTTAGTGTCATATTAGCATCATGCATTGTAAATATTACATAACATGCATAATCATGCATTTAGGTTAAATTGTATAAGTTGTATAGTAATTGTCTCCTTTTATGGTTAGGGATAGGATGATTTTTAATCAGGGCTTCGGACGGAAGATCCAATCGTATGGATCTGATTAGGGCAACGACGGGAGTTTAATGACTCCAAGATCGCCCTGATTAGACATCCGTAGCATCAGATATAGTCCGAGGAAGTCCAGAGATCAAGGGCCAAGATGGTGTCAATCCACACTTTAGATGACAAATCCGACCACACAGATGGGTTCGGATTGATGATCACAGCCTAACGGTAAGAAAATTGGCTCAATCCGACATCCGTGGCACCTTCTACATGTCATAGAAGATGGACAGCCATGATGGTGCCACGTGGCGCCATCACAGCCACCCAAATCGGCCACAGCATCACCTCTCATCCTCTAAAGGTGCGGGTAAGGCGAGATCTGGGCCATTGGATCTTGATCCAACGACCACGGGTGCGTGCGCTTAAAACGTAAGCGCAACGAAGAACCAACGCTAATGCAAAGGTCGAGCGCCCTTGTGCAAGCGCGAGGCGCGGGTTCAACTCGCGATCAGAGGTGCACATGCATTTTATCTTGACCGCACAATCAACTACAAACGGTTCAGATCACCCAATCGGGTGTACGCGCGATCAAATGCACCGTCTCACGCCCGATCGCACAGGCAAGCGCGCGCAGGTGAAGCGGGCGAGGAGCGATCTGAGCTGTTTGATCTCGCGATCAGATGACTTAGATTTCTTGGACGGGGTAGGCATTGAGCACACCAAGCGAAGAGGCGGGCATGCGCGTGAGGCTGCGGCAATGTGGGGTCTTTAGTGATGCTTAAATCCATCACTAAAGACCCCCTTATTTAATGTTTTAACTATGTAATGACCAAATTGCCCCCTATCCTTGCAACTATAAAAGGAGACCCTTACCCTACGAAATTATCATCCCTTCACCTCTCTCCCTCTCCAAAGCTCAAGAGAAGCTTGTCCCACACCCAGGATACTACTCTAGAGCTAAATCCAAGTTTTGTCGCCCCTGTTCTGGAAGTGGATTTCGCGACAACGACGACATGCTGCCTCATTCTCGCTTCTTCCTGCATCGTCCTCCTTCTTCTCACTCTGTCCTCCATCTTCCAGGCGTCGCTACGTCCGGCTCATCCTCCAAGCATTCGTTAAGGAGGATAACATCTCTCTCCCTTCTTTTTAATCGCTTTCTAGAATAGAATTTTCCGTTTTCTAATTGTAATAATTTTCCTCTTTCTAGTTGTAAAAATAATATTATTATATCAAGTAATTGTTCTTTCTCTCTTTGTATCTCTCTCTTATTATTTATATCAATCCCATTGTGATTATCTCATTTTTAAATAAAAATACAAAAAAATATAATCGTGGATTTAAGATCAAAGTAGCCTCCTTGTGTTCGACCCAGAATTTCTTTGTAAATTTCGGTTAAATTTATATGTTGACGGATATCTTGGCAAATCGAACTACAGTGACGGGTTTTCAAATCCAACTTTGATCGTGTAGTTTTCTGCTCTCAACAATTCACCTCCATCTTTTGATAAGGAATCGGACATTGATCAAACCGTTAATTGATGTAAACACAACTATTTAGGATAAAATACTTATTTATGCATGTTCCTAGGCTTAGAGATACATTCCACAGTATAAATATTGCATAGCATGCATCATTCTGCATTTAGAATAGTTTGTATAAATTTTAGGTTAATTCGCGTCCTTTTGTGGTTAAGAGAGAGAAGATTTATTTCGGAGCCTCGAATTGATGATCTAATCGTACAGATCTGATCAAGGCGACAATCGGAGTCCAACGCCTCTGAAGTCGTCTTGATCGAAGTTCCGTAGCATCTTATGCAGTCCGAGCAAGATCAATGGCCTAGGGGCTAAGTGATACATTTTAGAGCTTCAAATAAAGAATCCAACCATACGAATGGATCCGGATCGGTGATCGCAGCTCAACAACGTGAAAATCGATCAAATCTGATATTCGAAGTACTTTTAAGCACCAATTGAAGATGGATGGCCCAAATGATGCCACTTGGCATCATTCGAACCGCCCAAGGGCAACTCGAAGCGCCCCCATCATCCTGCCCCAGCACCACAATCGTTGGATTAAGATCCAATGGCTGGGATGCCTCCACGCCCTCAGCACCCAATTTCTCCTCGAAACAGAATCGCGCCCACAGCGGAATTGTAGGACACAGCACTCACAAAGCGGTGACTAGCGTTCAAAATGCCCCGCGCCCCCACGTCCTTAGTGTGCGTGTGGATTTCAATTAAAGCCGCTCAATCAGCATCTAGTGGCATACAACGCACTGTGTGGCACGATTAGACTCGTGCAACCTTTACGTGCGATGGCACGTGGAAGCCCACGTGCGATCCAACGCGCGATCAAGCGGCACGATCTCTGCGCATCCTTGGCTTCACGATCTTGATCCGACGTCTCTCCTCCAACCACTTCTCAGCAGTTGTACAAGCGGATGTGTGCACGAGTGCCAGCGGATGTGTGCATAAGTGCCAGCGGTGGTGTGCACGACCTTCAGCGACGTTTAGGGTAGAACTTCAGCGACGTCTTTGATGTAACTATAGCCCATGGATGGATTTTTGCCTCTTCTCCTCCACTATAAAAGGACCTACATGATAACTCTACATCTAGTGATGATAATTCCATCAACTAAAGTCAATCTTAAGGGTATATGTGCGTTAATGACATATCATGATGATCTTGGCAGCATTGCATGCATTACAAATTAAAATTTCTTATAATCAATGTTTAATGGCCATATGTACAAGTGCATGTGAAACATGCTTCAGATGAGTAATCAAATTACATAGATGGATTCAGATTGACGAATGGAGTCCAACGAACTCAAAATCACTTAAATCTAACATCTAGAGCTTCCCCAACAAGCCAAAGAAGTTCTGGCCATTGATATGATGATCAACGGCCCACAATCGACTACGTGGCACCATCCGCTATGCACGCACACCGTAGCGGCCCCGCTTTAGCATAAGGAGACGAGATAAGTCGTTTGATCCAAGGATCGAACAGTTGAGAACCACCGGGCCTCGCCAACGCACGCATGCGACCAACCAGCTTCAAATCTTGACCGTTGGATCACCATGCAACGATCGGTGATGCCCACGTGCAACTTCGCCTCTGCAACTTATCGTGAAGACAGCATAGCGGAGAGAGATCCACTCACACAGGCAGCGGCGGGCATTCGAAACCCCGTGTGCTGCCAAATCTATCCCTCGCGCAGGCACGGTCGATTACGACTGTTGATACGCACACGGACAGAGCAGATGAAGACATGCGGCGCCTCCAGATGCAAGTAGGCACTAATGCACGCGATCATACACAGGGTGCGTGCCCAAAGCATGCAAGGCGTGATTTGAACTAGCGCTCAGGGTGACGTGGCACGCCCTCAGCTATCTGATGGCAATCCGTGGCTCGGATCCAATGGCTGAGGACGTGTGGGAGCGAATTGAAGGAAGAAGAATGCGCACGTGCTTGGACCTACGGATGAGGGGCTTCATCGATAGTTCTGGAATGGGTTTAGGGACATCTTGGATGTCGCTAAAACCCCTACCTGATTTAGAAACCCCTTCTTCTCTATAAAAAGCTCTTTACCCCTCCATTCATCTCCATCTCTTAGCATTCAATTTTGATACACTCTCCATGCAATACTAGACCTCTCCTAGCTCCACCAAACACTCCATATCCGCCCCAGAGTTTTCAAGCTACCAACGAAGCCCCCCTCCACCACCGTGGCCGCCTTGCCTCCTCCTTGCACTCTCTTTTACTCTAGTTTTATGTTGCACTAGTTTAAGCTTTCATCTATTGTTGAATTTGTTAACAATCTCCAATTGCATGCTATATGTTAATGTTGCTTCTTATATCGTAGTTCACATCTCCTTAAAGTGAATGACATGTTTTAAACGTAAGCTCTAACCCTCCTTTCTCTCTCTCTCTCTTGTTTTCTCGCAAGCAAACAAAATAAACATTCCTGTGACACGTAAAGCAACAAACTAATCCAATTTAATGCCTCCTCGTGTTTGACACTTGGACTCACCGAATCCAAATCTTAAATTAAAATCAACATCACGAATGCATGCTACAATGACATAATTAAACCAACGCGCTCTGCACATGTCAGTTTTTGGCGCCGTTGCTGGGGAGGCAACGAATTTCTTTTGTCGCTTTCATCCCGCATTATTATTCACATCTTCTGACTCATTTTTCTCTCTCTACTTGATTTGTTGTAGGAACTCAATGCTTGGGCGACGGAGGAGCGTGATCAAAGACAGTAGATAGGGAGTAAAGTGCTGTGAAGACAGTTGTGAGTATGACTCCACCCATTGATTGTTTGCTTGCCTAAAAGAAATACAAAAAAAATACAAATTCAAAATTGGCGTGGTGAATGGCTACTTAACCCACATTCCAAACTCATCACCCAACCAAAAATATACTCTAACGTTCTTGAAGGGATAATATTTTTGGAGTGTTCTTCTTCCTTTTGAGTGGTGTTTGTGAAGCCACCGTGATTTGAATTTAGCTACACCACTCACCATAATTAAAATCAACTCACCTGGTAGAATTGCATGAACACTAGGGTGAATACATTAGGGTTGTTTCTCTAAGGCCACAACATTATAAAGGAAATCGACTTACGCCCATTGTGTGCAAAACTTTGTGTCCCCACTTGAACATTGTTTGAAAACATTAAGGCATTTCAACCATAAAAATCACTAAAGCAAGGACGAATCATTAAAAGACATCACATCCTAAAAACCTTGCTTGAAAATCATGTTTTGTTGAGTGCGCACACACGCTCAATTGGACTAGCTAAGAGGCACAACCCCAAACAATGCCTCATCACATATCCTGAGCACAAGCATTAACCTAGCCTTTATTAAAATGGAGTAGACGTGCCCTAGGTAGGACTAGTCTAAATCTTTGAGGTGTGATTAGGTTTGCTAGGCACTTGGCCTTCATTCCCTTTGTAACATCTAGTGTCTAAGCTACGGGGAAGTGTCAAACGACCGCGGTTGTATGGTCTACGGAACCAGCGGCGCAAGCCATAGGAAGAACTTTTCCCTCAATCCCCTTGTAATCAATCTGGCCAGATTAACATCGGGAAGGAAGGTTAAGTGCTTGCAGATTTGATCATTCCCTTTGAGGCTTCTAGGTCACCTAAGGTATACACTATAAGGACTAGACTTGCTTGATTGTTTGTGCACACACACTTCTCTCACCTCCTCTTCTCTCACCCCTCCACCTCTTCCCAACCATGGATTTCAATACCTATCCATCTTACCCAAACTATCCCCAACATGATTTGTATTTTAACCCAGGTAGACCATATCCACAACTTACTTGGGATGACCAGCCACCTAGTTGGGGATATGAAACGTTGGCTTCGAGAGATAACCGGGTTTTATTGTTATAGCGTTGTAGTATAGCCAGTTATTGCCATCATTTCAAAAAAATTTTACTCGGAAAATAAAAGAGTTCCCGAGGTCAAACTCAGGGAGCAAGTTGTATTCTAGGGGTACAAGTTTCTTTTACAAAAATAAAGAAAGAGAGAGAGAGAATTTGTTGGCTTCTTTCTTCTTCTCTTCTTTTCTCTTTGCCTATCTTCTTCTGCTTGACTCTCCTGCTTTATCTGCAGTCGTAGTGATGCTTTTCTTCTTCTTTCAGTTCTTGTTTCTGCTCGTCTCTTTCTTTTTCTTCTCCCTTGTGGTCCTGTTCTTCTTCTTCTTCTTTCTTTCTTCTTTTCCTTTCTTCAGACCTTCTTCTTCTCGTGTTCTTCTTCTTCTTTCAGTTCTTGTCTTGGCCTCTCTGCGTTTTCCTCTGCCTCGCCTTCCTTCTCCTTCCTTGCCTTCAGGACATCGTCTGATTTTCCAATCAGACGACTTAAACCGCCGCTGCTACAGTGCCGCTCGGTGATCCTCCTTCCTTCAGCCTTCGTCTTCTTCCACAGTTCTTCTTCACCTGTGCCTGCACACTTATACAGCTTGATCAGAGAGGGGCAAAACCTATCTCTACCCTCCCCCCCCGCGTCTCTCTCTCACAGAAGCCACTCTTGGGAAAGCTCTCCCAGAGCTTCCGGGTAATCGGGTACGCGGGTCGCGCCCGGGTCCAGGCCCACCGGCGTGCGGTGGTGGGCGAGGAGTGCAGGTCGGGCTAATCGGGTCGAGCCAGGTCCGCGAGGCGTGAGCGCGGACGAGGCCGGGTAACCGGGCGGGTGAAGGGGACCTCACCCCGTGAACTGAGGCGAACAGCTTAAGGCACTTTTTGCCTTTAAGCGCCCGTTCGCCTCAGTGGCTTTCTGAGGTGGGACTAAATGTCCCACCCTAATTGAGCGCCCGCAGCGGAGAAAGCAGCGGGCAATCGCGGCTTCACGCGAGGCCTTCGCCCCAGCTGCGAGCCTGGGACTCTTCGCGGAGGCGCCCCGCGCAGCCTGGGAGTCAGGCCTGGGTGAAGCGCACCTGGAGCTGCAGGTTGAAGGTGCTCCTTCCACGCAGCAATGGCGACGGCGGTCGAGACACCTGTACACAGAGGAACGGCCTCTCGGCCTAATCAGATACACAGAGAACCTTCGCCGTGGCACGGCGAAGGTGGTGGGGGGTCTGGCAGGCGGCGGGGCGGAGCGTGAGGGTCACCCTAGGTCAAACTGCGGGTGGAGAAGTGGGTTTGTTCGGGGGGTCTGCAGAGGGCGAGTGGCGGGACGTGGAAGGGCGGAGGTTGATCAGGGTGAGGAGGCGGAGATTCTGTGAGGGTCGGCGAGGCGTGTGGGGCTGTGGAGTGATGGGGGTGTCTCGCCGGAGTTTGGCCGGAGACGAAGGGGGTGACGGTGGACAGGAGCGGTCGAGGGTTTAATCAAATAAAAGACAGTGAGGAAAAGAAAGAGGGGGAGATGGGGAGAAGTTCTGACCTAGCTACGGAGACGAAAGGGGCCGGAGCAGGGCGACAGTCGTATCGACTGTCGCCGGAGAAGAAGATGCCCAGGGGAAGGGGCGACGGCGAGGAAAGGGCTGGAGAGGCGCCAGCTGGGTGCGGCGTGGCGCGGGAAGAGCGAGGGAGGGCAACCCTGCAGCTGGTAGTGCGGCAGGGCGACGAGGAGGAGGAGGAGAGGCCGCCGGAGCAAGGAGGGCGTCTGTCGGAGTGGGAAGAGAGGAATTGAGGGGGTATCTCCGTCAGATCCAAGCTGGGAAGAACGGTGGAGCGACGGGGGTATTTATAGGGGCCAAATCAGATAGGAAGGCGGAGGGAGACGACGTGTCTCCCTCGCCGGAGGACGCCGGAGATGGAGACCCATACCGTCCGTGCGTTCGCACGGCCGGTATGGTGGGTTGCAGCGACCAGGGGGTGTTCCTGCGACGGCTGACGACGCAGGGCACCCCCGGTTGTCTTGCCAGACCCTCCCCCTTACCCTGCACGGCGCCATGCTCCGCGCAAGGTCGCCGGAGCATGGTGCTGGTCAGGTTTTGGCAGGAGGGACCTGGATGCAAAGAACGAAGGAGAGTTAGGGGCAGAAATGTGAGGGTTCAAAAGTTGAGGCCCAAAAAGTAAATGAATGAGGACCAAAGTGTAAAGTTGGTCAAGAAGGTTTCCTCTTAGGCTCAAGTTTTTATACATGACTAATTGGGACCTAAGGATTACGATGGTGAATTTTATTTCCAGATTAAACCTTGTTTGACCGGTCAATTTATGCAAAAACCCAAATTAAGTTATTAATTGGGCATGGTTCTCAATGTAGGTCAAAATGGGTTCTGAAGGCCAAATTGAAGGTTCTAAACCTTAGAGATTATTTTTCTATGAATTTTAGAGGGTTTATTCTATTTTTACTTTGCCTCGAACCTCGTGAATTGAAGTGGGTTTGTTTTAAGGTTACAGATTATCATTTAGTTCCTTGGAATTGCTGTCGCTCTTGCCAGATCATCCCACTTTCCTTCTTATTTGGTTTGTTTGACCTATGTTTGGACCCTGAATTACCCTGTATGCAGATTATACTGGTAAAATTGTATTTTTACCCCTTATGACTTGTTTTCTCCTTAAACTCAGAATTCTCTGAGTTAAGCCTTTCCTTGAGTTATGTAGGAGCTTTTATCCTTTGTATTAGGTCAAAATGAGCTAGTTATGGCTCATGATGAGGTTCTCATCATACCCCCATGCCTAGCTTTTGCTAGTCCCTTAGCAAAAACTTAAGGTTTCAACCCTTGTTCTAGACCATGAAGTTCTTAATAGCTTTAGATAAGTGCTTTTTCATTTGAGCTCAGATTAGGTTAGAATGCTGACCATAGGCCTAAAAGGTACTCTAGTACCAATCAAGATCCAAATCTGTCTAGCCTTAGCCTCAGTCCTTAGCAAAGGTTTTTAAGGCCCACAAGAACTAACCTAAGGTTTATTGGACTTTGTGGTTAAAGCACCCGTGCTTGAAATGATTTTAGCCCTGGCTCAGTTCGCAGTGCGCTTTGTAAGAGAGAGAAAGTTTTTCTGTTTGGAGAGTTTTCTCTCTCTTTTTTCTTTTTAGTTCTAGCCTAGGATTGGCTTTTCAACATGGTCTGTATCAGATTCATTGCTCCCATCATCAATCCTCAAGGGTTCCTGGCGATCGATGCTTCGGGATAGCACTGCCCATGGCAACCCCCGGAACCCTGGCTATTGAGATTTCGAGATAATCCCATCCATGGTGTTCCGTGGCTGAATTCAGACCCTGGTAATTGACACTTCGAGATAATGCCATCCATGGAATTTGAATCAGCAGAGTGCTTACATGCCCCCAGTAGGATATGTAAATATCCTAAGAGACAAGCACCGAGGAGATGATATTTTGTTACGCATCTTCGAGGGGATTTCCCGTCTCTCCGCGCTGGGAACTCGTCCAAATCAACTTGTGTTGATCGGCCGCTCCTATTCTAGGTGTTCTTTTCAGAATTTTGCGACGCTTCTGCGTGATTCTGATTTTTACGCTTACTGAACCAGGCTGTGTGTGAGGTTAGGGTGCTTAGGTTACTGAGTCCCGTAAACAAAAAATTAGTTAACGAGGCCAAATACTCCCTAAGCCTTAGACCTAATACTTCAGCTTTTCATTTTCCTCAACCTCTTAAGGATTGTCTAGATCTTAATAGGTACTAAGAGTCTATCAAGAATGCCTAAGGTTTGCGTTCTTACTAATCTTACCATGCACTTTTCATTTATTTTCTTGAATGAGGTCTAGAACTTAGGTTAATTCCTTAGTTCCTTACTAATGACTATCACCTTTTCTCATAATTTTGTGCTCCTTTTTCATTTTGTTTCTTTTCTCCTTCTCCTTCACAAAATTTCCTTCTCCTCTTTTCCTCTTATTCTTTTTCAAAAATTTTTAATTTTTATGGTGTTTTTGGCATATGTGAATTTTTTTGTTTGAAACCTTTCCTTACAAGTTTTGCACTTTCATACCCCCCATGCCTAAGATTTGCAATGTCCTCATTGTAACCTAGGGGGTTTTTATTCAACTTAGTTCATACATTAGGACAGATGTTTTGATGAGTGAATGGGTCGGGGTGACTGTTGCGGACGATTTCTAATCTCAGATGCAAGCACCTGAGGTGGAGTCGGCTGTCCTAAAGTGTGAACTTCAAGTGCAAAAAGGTGTCAGAACAAGTTTCAGGTTTTCAAAGAGAATGACGGGCTGCCTCCCGTTGAGCGCTAAATTTGATGCCTTCAGCCAAGTGGGAAATGCGATGGAGAGGGGATGGTCAAATCAGCGGAGTTTTGTAAGACAAGCACCTTGATTAAGAGCCTGGTTGGTCCGACCAGGTGCTTGTTCAGATCAACAGGCTGATGATGCAGCCCAAACCCAATCAATCTGGTGGGTTGATAGATGTGGATAAAAAGGTGTGGAGCCCACCATAAACTATGAAGCTCAGATGGATGTGGAAGTGTAAATGCAGGGTTTGGCTGAGTCGAATCAGCCTGGTCAGAGTAGGGACCCGTAGAATAATCAATGAATGACGCGGAAACCCTACAGGGGTGATCAGAGAATGATAGAGCATGGTATGTAGTCTGATCAATGTTCGAAACCCGATGTGGAAATGCAATCGGCTCGGTGAGAGGTGAATCTGAATAGAAATTGAGTCCGGTTGCGGGTCGAGGTTGGGAAGAGGTTTTGATTAGTTCTGTGTGTGCAGACGAGGTGGCAACTGTGTGTGAGGGCTCTTCTAGAAAGGAATGACAAGTGATTTTCTGTAAAGAGTCCTCTAGGTAACTATCAAATGCCTGAAGAGTGTCTGTAGGATGAAAGAAATCTAATTTGAGCAAAGATTTGAATTCTGGGTTGCAATCACTCTTGGCATTTTCTATTTTTGGTTCCTGAGGATCGAAAAGGAATGATTCTGTGTTATCAGTGATCTCGGGAATCAGGACCTCAGAGTCGGAGTCAGAGTCATGTGAACTGAGGTCGTAGATGGGCCTGGCGTGTTCAGGAAGGAAAGTCTCTCCGCAATTATAGTCAGATCTGAAATTATCGGAGAGTTGGCGAAATTGAGATTCATGATCATGAATTCCACCACAGCAAAAATCATCAGCAGCAGCCTGACTGGGTTCTAGCCTATATGTCAATTCTGGGTTTAAAAAAAGTTCTGGCTAGGCTCAAATTCCAAACTGGTAGGAGAGACCCAATTGAAACCCCACTCATCCAACTCCTCGGTTTCTGTATCGTAAATTGGTATATCTTCTGAAAAATCAATCAGATTTCCTGAGGATGTTGGAGGACATTCATCAAATAGAGGCCCAGAATCATGTTCTTCTTTAGAAATTTTATCTTTCTCATATGGAGCCTCATAATCTTCCCAATAAGTTTCAGATCTAGATTCTAGGTTTAGGATGTGGGTAGGATTACTAGAATCGAAGTCCGAATGACCTTCGAGGGTTACCTTATCAAAACAAGGGGCGGAATTTATACCCTCCAGAGGTTCAGTTCTAATCTTGTTATTGCAGGAGTCTTGGAGTTCTAAGCTTGGTGATTTATGGCCTAGGGTTGGCTCAGCATTGTGTTCTCCTGCAACTTCCCAACCTATTTTAATGCTATCTTCTATTTGGGTTGGGAGTCGACAACCACCTTGTGCCTCAGTCCCGAGGTCTGGGAAACTGGATTGATTCTTAGTACTGTTACAAGATGACTCATCCTCTGTTTCTGGTGTATACGGGTATTTTTGGTTGATAGTTTTTTCTAAAAGTCTCATCATCTCTACCCGTTTTTCAAGAGCATCTTGGTTTTGTTCCCAAAGTACAGGATTTGTCAAGCATTGAAGGTATTCAGATTTGTATAATTTGTCTATCTCAATGTATCCTGTTAGGAGAACTTCTCGGGTTGATCCTTTTATGGCTCCTGTCAATAGAGTTTGGGCACAGTTTATGATGAAGGCTGTGGTTGTTGGGACATCAACCTGAATATCTCCTATTGGTGTTGAGGTTTTTTCTTCTTTTTCATAGAATTTTATGGCATCCTCGATCATTTTATCTTTCATAGATCTCCGATATTCAGGTTTCTTGAATGATAGTCTTAGGTGGTTTGGCTGCATATTTGGATTAGGTGGTGGAATCAAGATGTGGAATCAAAGGCTTCGATGTAGACTCATGTTGTGCCAAGATGGAAGAAGGGAGTATCAGAGGAAAGATTAATGTGGTGGTGCTGCATAAACAAGGGAACTGAGGCCTAACCTCAGGGCAAGTGAATTCCTAAAGGAGGTTTCAAGGACCTCCTTCCAAGCATATACTGAAGGATGTGATGAGATTAAAAGGTGCTGGACCCAATCAAGGCACCCAAAATGTTGGGTGACTATAGAGGTGCGGGGCAGATGGACCCCTTGATCAAAAAAAGATCGTCCACCTGATAATTACCTGGGCAGCCAGAGAGGGTGAGTCCCGCGAAGACCCCTACACGGTAGAGCGTCCTCACGGGTTACAGGGTTTCCCCCACCCGACCTCTCTTGTCACTGCGGTTCCAGGTAGACCAGAATGGGGATCTTGACCTCTTAAGTCTACCTTTTTTTATGTTAAGATCAAGGTGCTTAGGTTTTCACTTGAACTTTAGGTGTTTTTGTGAACAAAGTGGCCTAGTTTGAAGGTTGGTTGACCCCAGGGGTCAACTTCACCTAGTGGCTTCCTTGAGAAGTTAGGCCTTGTTTTAGGGTTCAAGTGTTTAGAGAGAGCCAATTGTTTAGGATTTTTCTTATTAATTATTTTCAATCAATAGCTTGGGCACACCTCTTTTGGATTTCCTCAATTCTTGATTAAGGGGTGTGTCTCTACTGAAATCCTAATGTTTGACCTTATGTTGGCTCTACTTGGTCCATTTAACTCTTTGTTGGGTAATTAGGGCTCAAGCAAGAATGTGTTAGCCCTTAAATACCCTTAATAGTGTGCAAGAGTGATGAGTTGAAAACATGCAACTCTTTATGGTTACTAAGTATGGAAGACAGGTTAGCCCTATATTGCTTGTTCTTTTCTTTTCTTCCTCTTTAGAGTTTAGGGGTTAATAACGAGAGGAAAAAAAAAAAAAAACAAATACCTGTCCTTGGAGTGGTTGTCGTGCGGTTGCTTGTCTTCTTGATTTCCTGTAGCTGCACAAAAGAGAGGAGATTATCAGAAATTAAAAAGAAACAGGAATGTTTACCTCTAGAATAGCCGTTGCTCCCCGACAACGGCGCCAAATGAAACGTTGGCTTCGAGAGATAACCGGGTTTTATTGTTATAGCGTTGTAGTATAGCCAGTTATTGCCATCATTTCAAAAAAATTTTACTCGGAAAATAAAAGAGTTCCCGAGGTCAAACTCAGGGAGCAAGTTGTATTATAGGGGTACAAGTTTCTTTTACAAAAATAAAGAAAGAGAGAGAGAGAATTTGTTGGCTTCTTTCTTCTTCTCTTCTTTTCTCTTTGCCTATCTTCTTCTGCTTGACTCTCCTGCTTTATCTGCAGCCGTAGTGATGCTTTTCTTCTTCTTTCAGTTCTTGTTTCTGCTCGTCTCTTTCTTTTTCTTCTCCCTTGTGGTCCTGTTCTTCTTCTTCTTTCTTTCTTCTTTTCCTTTCTTCAGACCTTCTTCTCGTGTTCTTCTTCTTCTTTCAGTTCTTGTCTTGGCCTCTCTGCGTTTTCCTCTGCCTCGCCTTCCTTCTCCTTCCTTGCCTTCAGGACGTCGTCTGATTTTCCAATCAGACGACTTAAACCGCCGCTGCTACAGTGCCGCTCGGTGATCCTCCTTCCTTCAGCCTTCGTCTTTTTCCACGGTTCTTCTTCACCTGTGCCTGCACACTTATACAGCTTGATCAGAGAGGGGCAAAACCTATCTCTACCCTCCCCCCCCGCGTCTCTCTCTCACAGAAGCCACTCTTGGGAAAGCTCTCCCAGAGCTTCCAGGTAATCGGGTACGCGGGTCGCGCCCGGGTCCAGGCCCACCGGCGTGCGGTGGTGGGCGAGGAGTGCAGGTCGGGCTAATCGGGTCGAGCCAGGTCCGCGAGGCGTGAGCGCGGACGAGGCCGGGTAACCAGGCGGGTGAAGGGGACCTCACCCCGTGAACTGAGGCGAACAGCTTAAGGCACTTTTTGCCTTTAAGCGCCCGTTCACCTCAGTGGCTTTCTGAGGTGGGACTAAATGTCCCACCCTAATTGAGCGCCCGCAGCGGAGAAAGCAGCGGGCAATCGCGGCTTCACGCGAGGCCTTCGCCCCAGCTGCGAGCCTGAGACTCTTCGCGGAGGCGCCCCGCGCAGCCTGGGAGTCAGGCCTGGGCGAAGCGCACCTGGAGCTGCAGGTTGAAGGTGCTCCTTCCACGCAGCAATGGCGACGGTGGTCGAGACACCTGTACACAGAGGAACGGCCTCTCGGCCTAATCAGATACGCGGAGAACCTTCGCCATGGCACGGCGAAGGTGGTGGGGGGTCTGGCAGGCGGCGGGGCGGAGCGTGAGGGTTGCCCTAGGTCAAACTGTGGGTGGAGAAGTGGGTTTGTTCGGGGGGTCTGCAGAGGGCGAGTGGCGGGACGTGGAAGGGTGGAGGTTGATCAGGGTGAGGAAGCGGAGATTCTGTGAGGGTCGGCGAGGCGTGTGCGGCTGTGGAGTGATTGGGGTGTCTCGCCGGAGTTTGGCCGGAGACGAAGGGGGTGACGGTGGACAGGAGCGGTCGAGGGTTTAATCAAATAAAAGACAGTGAGGAAAAGAAAGAGGGGGAGATGGGGAGAAGTTCTGACCTAGCTACGGAGACGAAAGGGGCCGGAGCAGGGTGACAGTCGTATCGACTGTCGCCGGAGAAGAAGATGCCCAGGGGAAGGGGCGACGGCGAGGAAAGGGCTGGAGAGGCGCCAGCTGGGTGCGGCGTGGCGCGGGAAGAGCGAGGGAGGGCAACCCTGCAGCTGGTAGTGCGGCAGGGCGACGAGGAGGAGGAGGAGAGGCCGCCGGAGCAAGGAGGGCGTCTGTCGGAGTGGGAAGAGAGGAATTTAGGGGGTATCTCCGTCAGATCCAAGCTGGGAAGAACGGTGGAGCGACGGGGGTATTTATAGGGGCCGAATCAGAGAGGAAGGCGGAGGGAGACGACGTGTCTCCCTCGCCGGAGGACGTCGGAGATGGAGACCCATACCATCCGTGCGTTCACACGGCCGGTATGGTGGGTTGCAGCGACCAAGGGGGTGTTCCTGCGACGGCTGACGACGTAGGGCACCCCCGGTTGTCTTGCCAGACCCTCCCCCTTACCGTGCGCGGCGCCATGCTCCGCGCAAGGTCGCCGGAGCATGGTGCTGGTCAGGTTTTGGCAGGAGGGACCTGGATGCAAAGAACGAAGGAGAGTTAGGGGCAGAAATGTGAGGGTTCAAAAGTTGAGGCCCAAAAAGTAAATGAATGAGGACCAAAGTGTAAAGTTGGTCAAGAAGGTTTCCTCTTAGGCTCAAGTTTTTATACATGACTAATTGGGACCTAAGGATTACGATGGTGAATTTTATTTCCAGATTAAACCTTGTTTGACCGGTCAATTTATGCAAAAACCCAAATTAAGTTATTAATTGGGCATGGTTATCAATGTAGGTCAAAATGGGTTCTGAAGGCCAAATTGAAGGTTCTAAACCCTAGAGATTATTTTTCTATGAATTTTAGAGGGTTTATTCTATTTTTACTTTGCCTCGAACCTCGTGAATTGAAGTGGGTTTGTTTTAAGGTTACAGATTATCATTTAGTTCCTTGGAATTGCTGTAGCCCTTGTCAGATCATCCCACTTTCCTTCTTATTTGGTTTGTTTGACCTATGTTTGGACCCTGAATTACCCTGTATGCAGATTATACTGGTAAAATTGTATTTTTACCCCTTATGACTTGTTTTCTCCTTAAACTCAGAATTCTCTGAGTTAAGCCTTTCCTTGAGTTATGTAGGAGCTTTTATCCTTTGTATTAGGTCAAAATGAGCTAGTTATGGCTCATGATGAGGTTCTCATCAGGATATAACCCAGAATACCCCCTTGCCTCAACTATCCTAATTGTAACCAACCCACACCAACCTTTTATTGGGATACATCCAACCCACCCACCTAGGGGTACGATCCAAACCTTGGGGATCCTTATCTCGATTCGCCTCATAACGACTCTCCAGTTAGGTCCCACCCACTCACTAACCACTTTGATGGGACCTACACTCTAGGAGAAACCAAGATCCCTGCCCTTCCTAGGACTATAACCAAGAAAGGTCATCTGAATTCAAGGATCTCTCCTACTTGACCTTTGGATTGGAAGGGCTTCCAAACAAATGGAAATCAAAGGATGATCAGAAACTTAGGCAAATCAAGAATGATCAACCTTTGATTTGGTCTCCTGATGAAGAATCCGACTGGGAGGAGGACTTAGAACCTCAATTATTATGGAGTAGGATAAAATAGAGAATGGTTCCTCTTGAAGAATTGGACCCTGAAAATGATAGAATATAGGACCCACCCAAGAACTTAAACCCCAGTGCAGATTCCAGTACACATCCTCAACCACACCTTCCTAGCCCTGATTTGAAGGAAGAAATCCAAGGGAAACCAGATGAGACCCTGTTGTAGTTTCCTACTTGGAGGGGGTGAGATCAGTGTGACGTAAAAAAAATGCGGAATTGAAATATAAATAATCTCACAAATAAGCAATCACACAAGTACACAAGAATTTTTAGGTGGAAACCCAAATCGGGTGAAAACCACCACCAAACCCTCTCGAGTTAGGATTTTCCGATCAACCAAGTTGATCAAAATCCACTAAACCGAATCACTTTAAATGAGGGTGATTCAACCTCAATACAACCACGCTACTTAAACGAGGGTAGTGTACCTCAACCCCTTCTCTCCACGAGAAGGATTTTGTCTCGCGAAGGAGACGGGAATTTGCAAAGCGAATACCCAACCAAATAACAAAGATAAAATAAACAAGTAATCCTATAGAGCCAACAAAGTAATTTTAAACCTAGCTTCTATAGGAATTAGGAAACTCCCCTTTGCAAGGAGTGCGTCGAGTTGATGACGCGGTGCGTGAGCCACACGACGGCGCAACTCCACTCTCGTGAACTACGGCGGGAGAGCGGGTGCGCGAAGCTTGATGCTCTCAAGATGAATGGAACTAGAGCTTGGAGAGCAAGGGCTTCTCTTGGACACAAAAGAGTGGAGCTAAGTTGCTTAGGTGTGTCTCTTGTTTCTCTTAGTGTGTATCTTGTGTAACTTGGTGTCTCTAGGTGTGTGTTTGTGTTGCAAAGGTTCCCCTCTATTTATAGAGGCCTTAGGAAGGCTTTGGAAGGCTTAGGAAAGGTTCTATAGCCGTTGGGTGCAAAGCCCAAGAGAATCACCCCGAAAACAGGAACAATCATTGTTCTGACAGGCTTATCAGACGTCTAATTCTAGCATCAGACGTCTGGAAGTTCACTTTAAGACGTCTGATTTCAAGGTCAGACGTCTGATTTTGGGCGGGTCTCTTCCTGACTTGGATCAGATCTAAACAGGGTTCTAGTGCAAGTCCATCAGACGACATATAGGACGTCTGGCACTATGTCTGGACGTCTGGAAACCTACTTTTTCGTGGGAATGGATTTGCAACGGCTAGAAAATCTCTGAGAAGAGATTTTCGGGTCAGTCGAGGCAAAACGGTCAATTATCAGACGTCTAGAATAGCTTAAGGACGTCTGATAAGGCTCTAACAGTCATATTTTTGAGTGTTTGTTAAGCCAGCCAACGGTCCACTAATTGGACGTCTGGCAAAGTCATCAGACGTCTCCTAAGACGTCTGGTTTAAGGCCTGGACGTTTGATTTCATCAGACAGAACTAACTATGTCCAGCCTAATAGTTATCAGACGTCTGAATCAACAGTCAGACGTCTTAAAACACTTTATAAGACGTCTGATTTGGGAATTAGACGTCTGGAAACTCTGTTTGAACCCTATATTGGTTTTCTAAGTTTTCGACAGAAAACCTAAGTATCCTAGGGTTGTGCAGGTGTTCCTAGGACTACTGTTAGGGTACTTTGAGGCCCTTTAACATAATTTTCTAAGGAAATAAAGAGCAAGAAAAATAAAGATAAAAGTACATGAAAGGATTAAACAAAATTCTATCCTATTCTTCTTGTCCTTCCATCTTCAATATATCGCTCCTCGCGAATCTCTTCTGCTCTCTATCGAGCTCCTCCAATCCATCCTGGATGCGAGCTCGAACTCCGTCTAAACACGTATCCGTTTGAGATTGACCTGAAACCTAGGACTCAAAGCGCAAATATTAAATGACACGTGTTTTGTTATCATCAAAACAAATGATCGTGGTGCTCTAGCACCAACACCTGTCAATTCTTGATAACTTCCAATTAGAGTTACACAGACAGAATCAAGAATTGATTAAAGGGCAACAGGCCATGATGGATATGTTCCAACAACTGGAAGAAGAGGACCAAAGAAAACTGTTGAAAACAACTCCGTTTACGGAATTTGTGAAGCAAGGCCCTGCCGTGATCAATTGGACTACATCTATTTTCCCAAAATTGGTTCAGTCCACCATTGATACTCCCCAAGAGTTGGACAACTCCATAGAAGATGTCATTAAGGATTCCTCATAACATGATTTGGGGAGAGTTGAGGACACACATCAAGAGGAAACTGAGAATTTGGCGGGCAATGTCATGGAAGACAAATCTAATCTTCCTGAGGAAAGTGATTTGGTGGAAAAGACATCCAACATTGGAGATAGGGAATGGAATTGTAATTTCAAAATAATCGATTTTGAATCAGTTGAAGCCCCAATCACAAATTTAGAGGAGGGCCAAGAGAAGGAATCTGAGTTAGAGGATAAAATCAGCCCTACCTCTAAAGCAACCTCAAACATTGAGTCTGCTATGAAAGAGGTTGAAGAGAATATTCTTGGGGTCAAGGACTTAGTGGGAATAGGCAATGAAACCCTAGTTGAACAAGGGATGGATTTTTCTCTGGAGAGAAACCTCATGCTTGATTTTAGGGCTCATTATGAAAGTCTTGATTTTGTTACATGCCCCACCAGAATAAAGATCCTGCAACCTGAATGCACTAGAATTGATACACCTTTGAGGGATTACAATTTTATAGGGACACAAGCTGAGTATAAAACCTATATCTTTGGTGTCTGGCATGTCATATTCGGGGTGCGCTCATCCACATCAAATTCTCCACATGCCCGCAGACTAAGAGAGGAATAGACAGGGGCATGCATGTTACATCTGTTGCAGAGTTCCCATCCCTTAGGGACGAGACTCCACCACAACCAAGTTCGCATCTACGGACTTCTGATTTTGGGCTTTGCTGATTTTGTCTGCACCTTCTTGACCCAGACCATTCGTGTTTGTGCATTATGCCCAGCTGAAGGCACTAAACTCAGAGCTTCCTGAGAGGCAAGCTAGAAGATTCAAGCTGATCAGGTATACAGCTGCACCCAGGTGATTTCTTTCTGTACCCCCTTGCATACATTTATTTGCCAATGAGGACATTGTCCAACTTAAGCTTAAGGGGGTGGTAATTCACATTCTCTAAGTTCATATTATCAGCCTGAATTATATATATATATATAAAGAATTAGGAAAGAAAGTTAGGCACGAAGAGCTTGTCAACTGTAGGAAATAATACGAGAAGAACCAGAACACTTAAACTTTTTAGACCTTTAGGCTTAATTAGCCTAGGTATCCACAAAAATGTGGATTTAGCCTCGAATCCTCGCAACCTTAATTTACATTAATCTAATCAATAAAGTAGGGTGATAAGCATACGACTTATCAACCCGCCCTCCGAATCGAAGGGACTTTTAGTCTAAGCATCTGCACACATTTTTGCATTGACTCACTCCTCGGAGATTCTAACAGAAATTGGGTAGCTAATTAACCTTCTAGGGTGGTATGGTTGGTAAGTTGTCGTGAGTAACAGCCTATTGGCCGATTGTCCAGAGCCCAGCCACAGGACCATTCTCTTTTATTATTGCCTCTATGTAAATCTTACATCAGGGGAGCCACCTACTAAACAAAAGAAAAAGAAAAGAAAAAAGGAGAAATAAAAAAATAGAAAAAGAAGAAAATGAAAAAGAAATAAATAAATAAGCCACACTTCACCGCATGAGTATGGCTGACAAGTGGTTGGTGGTAACAGCTCATTGACCGGTTATCCAGAACCTAATTCACTAAATGCACGAAAAAGCCCAAAAAACTTAAAGAAGAAGCGGGGAAGTAGAGCAATTCGGGGAGATTTACACTGGAAGCACCTTTGTGTTGACCCCACACAAAATAAAAGTAGGGAGAAAGCTACCAATCGGATAGATACACCTTTAGGCAAGCATTTTCTTTTCCAATCACCTAGGGGCGTAAAAATCCGAAGTCTGTTTTAATTACCGTTGAGTGAGTTTATCAAAATCTTCACACCAAGATGCTTAGCACTTAGAGTCTTTTTCGAGTTATGGGTGGATTAGGTAGCCATAAAAAGTTACCTACACACTCTCAACTCCAAAAATCTAAAAAAATTAGAAAAGATGAAAAGGAAAAATATATTTATTTGTATATACACTTTAAAGCGAGGACTTGGGTGGTTTGCATTTTGGCAGACACACGGACGTTGTTTAGTCTATGTGGATTAGACTCTTAGTATATATTTCCTTCTGTTGACAAGCATCATATGTCTAAGTAATCAATTCCTAATTCCAACTAAAAATAATGGCTAGGATAACCTTGCTAGGGACTAGCAAGGGATGAGCAGGGGGGTATGATAACTCTACATCCAGTGATAATAATTCCATCAACTATAGTCAATCTTAAGGGTATATGTGCATTAATGACATATCATGATGAGCTTGGGAGCATTGCATGCATTACAAATTAAGATTGCTTATAATCAATGTTTAATGGCCATATGTACAAGTGCGTGTGAAACAGGCCTTAGATGAGTAATTAGACCACACGAATGGATTCAGATCAACGAATGGAGTCCAACGAACTCAAAATCACTTAAATCTGACATCTAGAGCTTCCCTATAAAGACCCGTTCTGATTTGAGCCTTTTAAAACGTCTAGATTGTCGATCAGACGTCTGGCCAGATGTCTAGACCCCTTCCCAGACGTCCGAAAATTGAAAAATTTGTACGCGCAGTTGGTTATGCATGCAGCCAGCGCGCAGAACTCTCTCTCTCTCTCTCCCTTCTTCTCCTTTTTCCCCCGTCGAAACCCTTACCCCTTGCCTATAAGAGGCCCCCCTTCCCTCTCCCCTCCACTCCACCACACCTCCCCACTCCACTGCCATGAGCAGAGACGCGCGAGAGAGCAAGAGTGAGAGCAAGGAGGAGGAGCAGGAGTGAAGAGAAGGAGAAGGTCGAGCTCGCGAGCTTCGTGGAAGCTCGTCAGAGGTTAGCACGGCCACCACGGTGCGTGGGGGAGGAGAGAACGTCGGGGCATCGTCCCCAACCTTCTGCAGCAGTCGGAGCTGGAGCGGAAGGAGCCACGGCAGAGCGCGATGAGAGGTACAGGAGCGCGATCTGGTACTGGAGTTTTTCCAGTATCAGAAATCCAGAGGGCCTTCCAGACAACGGGCTGGATGTCTAGCGACGACACCAGACATCTGAAAGTAGGAGTATCGTGAAGGTACGTCTTCCACATAGTTACGGCCATGCAGACTGCACCGCAGAGGTGATCTGCATGGCTAAAGGTGGTGTGCTGCTCTATCATGCACAGGAGCAGCTTTGGGAAGGCGCACGGCATGCCCTCCCATGCTTTTCAGATGTCTGGACAGCTGACCAGACGACCGGAGATGTTCCCAGACGATCGAAGGACAAGTCGGACGTCTGGAACTGAGTCCAGACGGTCGCGGAGGAGTCCTGGACGTCTGAGATCATCACAGGAACCTGAGGTGAGTCTCTAATGACTTTTAAGATGTCTGGACTTGCTTCCAGACGTCTGATTTGGGTCTGTAGACATGTTTTTGACCCGTTTAGGGTTCAATCGGGATCCATTTTACGCAAACGAAATATATGTGGTTTCCTTGTGAGTTCCTCTACATGTTAGAAACCTTTATATACTGTTCTGAACGTTCCGTTGTGATGTGTTCCATGGCATAGGACGTCGACCTGTTGTGTGTCTGGGGCTCGTAAAGGCACGTAGGTCTGCAGTTCGAGCCCGCAGTACTCCCGGATTGTCTGGTAGAGTGGTTTCCCCCTGTTTTACTTATAAAATATGAATGCATCTATAAAAATTAGATAACTCGAAACCCAGGATGTTGCATGAACCCTAGGACAAGAAATGGTTGAACCGCTTACTTGCATGATTGAAACTGTATTTATGAATAAATGAGCTAAATTGTTAGCAACTGCTTGTTAATGAATACGAGCTGCCTGTTAGAACATGAAATGCCTGATGCTTGAGATAACTAAACAGTTACCTGTGTTATCGCTTATTGCATGTGTTAAATTGTGAAAATACGAGTTACATGTGTAGAATACGAGAATGGAATTGTGAATGATGAAACCTGGTATGGAATAATATGGTGAATATGAGCATGAACCCTACGAGTAGTTAGGAGTAGAACTCCTATGGTTAGATGGAAAAGCTTGGAATATGGATGGGAAGTGTGCCGGTCCTTGAGTACGTAGTACCAAGGAGAGCGACTATCCCCTTTTTAGTGTAGAGCGGAGCTAGCTGCCCTTGGGTTAGTACCCGAGGTTAGGATTAGCCGCTCTACACCGACTTCTGTTGGCCCTCGCGTACACAGTACCGGGGAGAGCTACTAGTGTAGGGAGGGAGCTAGCCACCCCATGAGGCCCAGGGTTCAGCTAGCCACCGTACACCGACTTGTTAGGCACTTTGGGTAAACCGGGGTAGTCAGACGAGGGTGCGCGAACTGTAGAGGGGCGAGACCCCTGTTTGGTTCTGAGGGGCTAGACCCCTATTACTGAGAGGGCTAAGCCCTATACTATTCCATGTTGTACTTTGGGTGTACCCGCTAGCGGAAATGACTGACCGCGTGCCAGTGCGGGGTAGCTAACCATGCACTTATCACGCGTGCCGTAGTCACCGCTACGTTTGTCTGTGACCTCGGGGTGGTTGACTAGGTATAGGACTACCACAGGGGACTCTCTCAGCCAGGAGAGCACCACGTGTACCTTCTACTCTTCGGAAAAGATTGCAATCAAGATCATTCCCACAAGGAACATGCGAGATCAAGAAAGAAATCTGAAAGTAAACCAATGGGGTGAAAAGAAATCACATGTAAAAGAAATAACTGGAAAAGATAAATTTACCTGCTAGCTTTTACTGCTTTAGATAGTCTGGTTACCACTCTACTTAATGTTCGCTGACTCCATTTTCTCATAACCCTTTTCAGGTCCAGAAGTTGAGCAGCCTGAGTTACCAGCTGCAGAGGGTGCTTGGCCAAGTCGAGCCCAGCAGTAGTTTTCTTACTGTTATTGTACTTTCTTTTCTACTAGTGAGTTTCAGACTTTTGTTTACTATTCCTGTTACTGTGCTTTTGTTCTACTTTCCTGTTGTGGTGGTATGTACTGACTAGCAGTTTTACTTTTTTTACTGCTTGTACACTTTTACTATTAGTTACATTGCATAGTGAATGTAGTTTATTTTCCTGCTTTTCGGTTATTTCTTGTTGGACGACTGGGTCTTGGGATTAGTCGAGTCGAGCCGGTCTTGGGTCCTGTAGGGATTCTAGAACCGGGTCGTAGCAAGATGGTATCAGAGCAAGGTCGTCCCGAGAAATGAACTAACTAGTTTGAGAATAACCATTCACGTGCATATAACTAGGGTAACCACCACAACGTACCGCTTGACATCTGTTCTGAGTCCCTTTCGCAGAAGTCCGTTATTGTTGACTTCTTTTGTTCTATCTTTCGCGTCTCCTTGCAGGAGGGCCTTGTCGGGGAGTTCTCGAGGCGAGCCGAGGATGCAGCCATGGATGAGGTCGGAGGGGAGGACGTACCGGGGTCGAGGTGCCAATTGACCTACCACTTCTCCCGGGCGTTCAGGCCCAGGACCTCGCTCAGCTGATCAGAGACATAGTACGAGAGGAGCTCCACCAGCCTCAACAGGCACCTCCCCCTGAGGACATGGAGGGGGAGTCTTCTGTTGGACTGAGAGACCGCCGGAGCGTTGGACGAGTAGGAGGGGGATGGAGTGGTCCTCCATCACCCCCACCGCACTCTGACACTTCTTAGCACAAACCCTCCTTGCCTAAAGGCATGCCTGTTCCCTCACTGCAGCTACATCACGAGCTTTTCGAACAGTTCCAGAAGCTGAGGCCCCCCTCCTTCAAGGGGGATGAGGACCCATCTGAGGCAGAGGACTGGCTGGAGCAAATAGAGACGGTGTTTGACATCCTTTGCCCTCCTATAGAGTGTCGCGTGGCCTTTGCCACGTACCAGCTAGAGAGTGCGGCACACAGGAGGTGGAGGGCAATCAGAGACCAGGAAAGGGGAGAGCCGACGTGGGACCAGTTTGTGACCCTCTTTTGCGAGCAGTACTTCCCGCAGACTTGGCAGGACTAGAGGAGGCGGGAGTTACACACTCTCCACTAGGAGATGATGACTGTTAGCACGTATAGCACGCGCTTCCTGGAGCTGTCACGTTTTGCTGCGACAGCCGTAGCTACGGAGGAGGAGCGCCTGTGGAGGTTCACTGAGAGGCTCCGACCTGCTATTCGGGGGTTTGTCAAACCCCTGAAGCTGCCCACCTTATCTAGGGTGGTGGGGGCTGCCATGACGTACGAGGAGACCAACCCGGCAATGCGAGACACCGACGGCAGACGGAAGAGGCCCTACCAGCCAGAGTACTCTCAAGGCCGACGAGAGAGGAGGCATGCGGCTCCCACGGGAAAGCCATCTCATTTTGCGAGGCTATCAGTGGCCTTTAGGGGCCCCCAACAGGGGCCAGCTGTCAGCATTGGACCCCCACCCAGCCATCAGCAGGGACCTACCGAAGGTGGGAGTTGAGTCCCCCTCTGCTACCAGTGTGGCCAGTAGGGCCACATTAGGAGGGACTACCCATCTAGGGCTGGCGCACAGTAGATGCTCCCCGCACTGAGAGTTGGAGGCCGAGTTGGTGGTCGTGTCCCCAGTCACATGGGGGAGGGCAGCAGTCACGAGGAGGGTACCGACCAACGACTACTCTCCTGACTCAAAGTGTGGCTGCTTCTTCTGCACCGAGAGCTGTGGGGCATATCAATGCCTTGACACACAGAGATGCCAGGGCATCGGGTTCAGTGGTGGCAGGTATGGTTATCGTTTCTGGCAGATTAGTTTATGTGCTTTTTGATTCCGGCACCACACACTCTTTTGTCACTGTGAGTTTTGCTGTCAGTTTAGGACAAGACTGCGTGTTGTTAGAGGATCCATTTGTGATCATAGGCCCAGGTGGCCAGCTATTTGTAGCTGAGGAGATCTACAAGGACTGTGAGGTCAATTTTGGGGGACACAGCCTCCCCGCTGACCTGATTGTGATACCGATGGAGGATTTTGGCGTGATTCTGGGGATGGATTGGTTGTTCGCTTACCACGCCTTGGTGGACTGTTTTGGGAGGAAGATTGTCTTCTCCATACCGGAGATACCTTCCTTTGAGTTTTATAAACAGCCGGTGGACAGAGGTTTCAGGTGCATATCTGCGCTTCGGGTAGCGAGACTTTTGAGCCTAGAGTGTGAGGGCTTTCTAGCCTGTGTGGTGGCGGAGCCCAACCCTATGACGGACTTTCAGAGCATTACGGTGGTTAGTGAGTACCCCAACGTGTTTCTAGAGGAGCTTCCAAGACTACCACCTGAGCGTGAGATTGAGTTTGAGATCTCATTGGTACCAGGGACCAGCCCCATTTCTACTGCACCGTACCGGATGGGACCACTCGAGCTGTGAGAGCTCAAGTCACAGCTACAGGACCTATTGGAGAAGGGCTTTGTGAGGCCCAGTGCATCCCCATGGGGAGCCCCTGTGTTGTAATTGAAGAAGAAGGATGATACCCTGCGACTTTGTGTTGACTACAGACAGCTAAATAGGGTCACCATAAAGAACAAGTATCCGCTGCCAAGGATTGATGATCTTTTTGATCAGTTACGAGGTGCCACGGTATTCTCCAAGATAGATCTAAGATTAGGCTACCACCAGTTGAAGATCAGGGAGATTGACGTCTCCAAGACAACTTCCTGCACCTGGTACAGACACTACGAGTTTTTGGTCATACCGTTTGGGCTGACCAATGCCCCCACTGCCTTTATGGAATTTATGAACCAGGTTTTCAGACCGTATCTGGAACAGTTTGTGGTAGTATTTATCGACAATGTGCTCGTTTACTCGCGGGATCAGGCATAGCACGGACAGCACCTACGGTTGATTTTGGACACTTTGAGATGGCACAGACTGTATGCCAAGTACAGCAAGTGAGAGTTTTGGTTGAGGCAGGTGACTTTCTTGGGCCACGTGATCTCAGGGGATGGTTTGGCTGTGGATCTAGCCAAGGTTGAGGCCCTACTCAGGTGGGAGAGGCTATGTACAGTGACAGAGATAAGCAGCTTCTTGGGACTGGCAGGTTACTACCGGTGGTTTATCAGGGGATTCTCGCAGATTGTGCATCTTATGACTCAGTTGACCTAGAAAGATGTTCCCTTTGCTTGGACAGATGCTTGTGAGGTGTGTTTTCAGGAGTTGAAGGAGAGACTGACTTCAGCTCCTGTGCTTACCATCCCAGATAGCAGTGGCAGTTTTGTGGTCTACACAGACTCTTCGTTGCAGGGGTTAAGGGGTGTGCTCATGCAGCAGGGTCACGTTGTCGCTTACGCTTCGCGGCAATTGAAGCCCCATGAGCATAGCTACCCTACCCATGACTTAAAGTTGGCAGTTGTTGTCTTCGTATTGAAGACATGGAGGCACTACCTTTACGGTGGACCTTTGAGATTTTCACAGATCATAAGAGCCTCAGGTACTTGTTTGATCAGAAGGAGCTTAACATGAGAGAGAGACGTTGGTTAGAGCTCCTAAAGGACTATGACTGCAGCATCTCCTACCATCTGAGGAAGGCCAACGTGGTGGCTGACGCCTTGAGCTGGAAGGCACCGGCCCACTTGGCCAGTTTACAGGCACAGAGTTGGAGACTTATGGAGGAGTTGGGCAGTTGGCGACCCCGAGAGTCACAGGGGTATTGTGGGCTAGTGACGGTGACACGACAGACAAGACCAGAACTAATAGACCGTATCATCGCAGGATAGATGACAGATCCGTACCTACAGTCGTTGCGAGACAAAGTGCTGTCAGGGGACCCAGGAGACTACTCTTTTTATAAATGAGGTGTTGCATATGAGGGGACGTTTGTGCGTTCCCAAGGATGAGAAGTTGTTGAGAGAGCTCCTGACGAAGGCGCATGGGTCTAGGTTCACCATACATCCCGGGAACACAAAGATGTATCATGATCTGAGACGCGACTTTTGGTGGAGAGGGATGAAGTGGGATGTGGGTAAGTTCATGCAGCGGTGTTTGGTGTGCTGGCAGATGAAGGTTGAGCACCAGAGGCCTGCAGGGCCATTGCAGCCACTTCCTGTGCCAGAGTGGATGTGGGAGAGCATCACCATGGACTTGGTTGTGGGTCTACCCGTTACCCAGCGAGGACACGACGCAGTTAGGGTGATAGTGGATAGGTTGATGAAGACGGCACATTTCCTGCCAATCCGAGTCACTTTGGGACCAGCACAGTTGGCAGAGGTATAATCGCGATGTGATACGCCTGCACGGGGTTCCACGTGAGATTGTATCCGACCGGGATACCTATTTTACTTCCCAGTTTTGGGCAGAGTTTCAGCAATCTTTGGGGATACCGTTGAGGTTCAGTACCGCGTACCACCCCCAGACGGACGGACAGTCAGAGTGCACTATACAGACACTTGAGGACCTTTTGCGTGGCTATGTACTGGATTGGAGAGGCTCTTGGGAGGAGCACCTACCCCTGGCAGAGTTTGTATATAATAACAGTTATCACTCGAGCTTCGACATGGCACCTTACGAGGCTCTGTACAGACTGAGGTGTACTGCGCCCTTAAGTTGGGTTGAGTTGGGGACCAAGTGGGAGGTTGGCCCCAGGCTGATCCGACAGAGTCAAGAGGTGATAGAGCAGATTCACAGATGACTCCGCACTGTCAGGAGCACACAGAAGAGTTATGTTGACCAGAAACACAGAGAGGTGCAGTTCGAGGATGGGGATCACGTCTTTCTTCACGTTTCGCCCATGAAGGGCCTGTAGTGTATTGGGGTAAAGGGGAAGCTTGCGTCGAGGTTTGTGGGGCCCTTTGAGGTCCTGGAGCAGGTAGGACCCATTGCTTACTGGCTTGCCCTTCCTCCCCAGCTTTCTAGTGTGCACGACTTGTTCCACGTGTCCAACCTCAGGAAGTACGTCGCCGATCCTAGTCATGTTCTGAGCCACAAAAGTGTTGAGGTGGGTGACGACCTGACCTACCCTGAGAAACCAGTGTAGATACTAGATAGAGTCGTCTGAAGTCTGAGACGGAAGTAGGTACCCCTTGTGAAGGTTTTGTGGAGGAGCCAGCAGAACGAGGAGGCTACCTGGGAGCCTGAGGTGGCGATGCAAGAGCGATACCCGGAGCTTTTTGAGGGTACGTCATTTCGGATTGACTTCGGTCCTCTTTAAATTTGTTATGCATTTTTTTTATTCCTTACCGCACCCTAGCTAGCTTAAGTTTCGGAGACAAAACTTCCTTTAAGTTTATTATGATGTAAAGACCCATTCTAATTTGAGCCTTTTAAGACTTCTGGATTGTTCATCAGACGTCTGGACGCCTTCCCTAACATCTGGAAATTGAAAAATCTATACGCGCAGTTGGTTCTGCACGTAGCCAACGCGCAGACCTCTCTCTCTCTGTCCCTTCTTCACCTTTTTCCCCTGTCGAAACCCTAACCCCTCGCCTATAAGAGGCCCCCCTTTCTCTCCTCTCCACTCCACCACACCTCTCCAGTCCACTGCCATGAGCAAAGATGCCCGAGAGAGTGAGAGCGAGAGCGAGGAGGAGGAGCGGGAGTGAAGAGAAGGAGAAGGTCGAGCTTGCGAGCTTCGTGGAAGCTCTCTAGAGGTTCACACGTCCACCGCGGCGCATGCGGGAGGAGGAGAGCGTCGGGGCGTCATCCCCGACCTTCTGCAGCAGTCAAAGTTGCAGCGGAGCGGAAGGAGCCACGGCGGAGCACGGCGAGAGGTGCAGGAGCGCAGTCAGGTACTGGAGTTTGTCCAGTATCAGACGTCCGGAGGGCCTTCCGGACGATGGGCTAGACATCTGGCGATGACACCAAACGTCTAAAAGCGGGTGTATCGCGAAGGTACGTCTTTCTCACTGTTACGGCCTTGCAGGCCGCACCGTAGAGGCGATCTGCTTGGCTAAAGGTGGTGTGCTGCTTTGTCATGTGTAGGAGCAGCTTTGGGAAGGTGCATGGCACATCCTCCCACACTTTTCGGACGTCTGGACAGCTGACCAGACGACTGAAGACATTCCCAGATGACTGGAGGACTAGTCGGACGTCTGGAACTGAGTCCAGACGGTCACTGAGTAGTTCTGGACTAGTCGACCTGTTGTGTGTCTGGGGCTCACAGAGGCACGTGGGTCTACAGTTCGAGCCCCCAGTACTCCCGGATTGTCTGGTAGAGTGATTTCCCCCTGTTTTACTTATAAAATATAAATGCATTTATAAAAATTAGATAACTCGAAACCTAGGATGTTGCATGATCCTCAGGACGAGAAATGGTTGAACCGCTTGCTTGCGTGATTGAAACTATATTTATGAATGAATGAGCTAAATTGTTAGCAACTGCTTGTTAATTAATACGAGCTGCCTGTTAGAACATGAAATGCCTGAGATAACTAAACAGTTACCTCTGTTATCGCTTGTTGCATGTGTTAAATTGTGGAAATACGAGCTGCATGTGTAGAATACGAGAACAGAATTGTGAATGATGAAACCTGGTATGGAATAATATGGTGAATATGAGCATGAACCCTACGGGGAGTTAGGAGTAGAGCTCCTGTGGTTAGATGGAAAAGCTTGGAATATGGATGGGAAGTGTGCTGGCCCTTAAGTACGTGGTACCAAAGAGAGCGACTGTCCCCTTTCTAGTGTAGAGCGGAGCTAGCCGACCTTGGGTTTGGACCCGGGGTTAGGATTGGTCACTCTACACCAACTTTTGTTGGCCCATGCGTACACGGTACCGGGGAGAGCTATTAGTGTAGGGAGGGAGCTAGCCACCCCACGGGGCCTGGGGTTTAGCTAGTCACCCTACACCGACTTGTTAGGCCCTTTGGGCAAACTGGGGTAGTCAGACGAGGGTGCGCAGAATGTAGAGGGGCGAGACCCCTGTTTGGTTTTGAGGGGCTAGAGTCTATACTGTTCCGTGCTATACTTTGGGCGTACCTGCTAGCAGAAACGACTGACTGCATACCAGTGTGGGGTAGCTACCCGTACGCTTATCGCACGTGCCGTAGTCACCGCTACGTCTGTCTGTGACCTTGGGGTGGTTGACTGGTTATAGGACTACCACGAGGGACTCTCTCGGCCAGGAGAGCACCACGTGTACCTTCTACTCTTCAGAAAAGACTGCAATCAAGATCGTTCCCACGAGGAACATGCGAGATCAAGAAAGAAATCTGAAAGTAAACCAATGGGGCGAAAAGAAATCACATGTAAAAGAAATAACTAGAAAAGATAAATTTACCTGCTAGCTTTTACTACTTTAGATAGTCTGGTTACCACGCTACTCAGTGTTCGCTAACTCTGTTTTCTCATAACCCTTTCAGGTCCATGAGTTGAGCTACCTGAGTTACTGACTACAGAGGGTGTTGGGCCCAATCGAGCCCAGCAGTAGTTTTCTTACTGTTGTACTTTCTTTTCTGCTAGTGAGTTTCAGACTTTTGTTTACTGTTCCTGTTACTGTACTTTTGTTCTACTTTCCTGCTGTTGTGGTGGTATATACTGGCTAGCAGCTTTACTTCTTTCACTGCTTGTACGCTTTTACTGTTACTTACATTGAATAGTGAATGTGGTTTATTTTCCTACTTTTCGACTATTTCTTGTTGGACGACTGGGTCTTGGGATTAGTCAAGTCTAGCCGGTCTCGGATCCCGTAGGGATTCGGGAACCGGGTCTTAACTTTCCCTAACAAGCGTAAGAAGTTCTGGTCGTTGATCTGATGATCAACGGCCCACAATCGGCCACGTGGCGCCATCCGCCGCGTGCACACACTACAACGGCCCCACTTCAAAACAAGGAGAAGAGATAAGCCATCCGATCCAAGGATTAGATGGCTGAGAACCACCGGGCCTCGCCAATGCACGCACGCGCCCAACCAGCTTCAAATCCTGATCGTTGGATCTCCATCCAACGGTCGGTGATGCCCACACACAACTTCGCCTCTGTGACTTATCGCAAAGATAGCATAGCGGAGATTGATCCACTCGCACAATCATTAGCGGGCGTTCGAAACCCTACATGCTACCAAATCTATCCCTCACGCAAGCACGATCAATTACGATCGTTGATACGCACACGGACAGAGCAGATGAAGACACGCGGTTCCTCCAGATGCAAGCAGGCACTAACACGCGCGATCACGCGCAGGGCACGCGCCCAAGGCACGATCTGAACCAGCACTCAGGGTGACGTGGCGTGCCCTCAACTATCGATGGCGATCCGTGCCTCGGATTCGACGGCTAAGGACGCGTGGGCGCGGATTGAAGGAAGAAGCACGCGCGGGTGCATGGACTAGAGAGCGAGGGGCTTCATCGACAGTTCTAGAATGGGTTTAGTGATGTCCTGGACATTGCTAAAACCCCTGCCTGGTTTAGAAACCCCTTCTTCTCTTTAAAAAGCCCCATAACTCTCCATTCATCCCCATCTCTTAGCATTCAATTCTCATACACTCTCCATGCAATACTAGCCCTCTCCTAGCTCCACCAAACACTACATATCCGCCCTGGAGTTGTCAAGCCACCGACGGAGCCCCCCTCCACCGTCGTGGCCGCCTTGCCTCCTCCTCGCACTCCCTTTTACTCTAATTTTATGTTGCACTAGTTTAAGCTTTCATCTATTGTTGAATTTGTAAACAATCTCCAATTGCATGCTATATGTTAATGTTGCTTCTTATGTCATAGTTCACATCTCCTTAGTGATTGTCATGTTTTAAACACAAGCTCTAACCCTACTCTCTCTCTCTCTCTCTTATTTTCTCGCAAGGAAACAAAAGAAACATTCTTGTGACACCTAAAGTAACAAACTAATCCAATTTCATGCCTCCTCGTGTTCGACACTTGGACTCACTGAATCCAAATCTTAAGTTAAAACTGACATCGCGAATGCATGCTACAATGACATAATTAAACCAACGCGTTCCGCGTGCATCACTACACCCCTCCATCCATCTTCATCTCTTCCTTTCTCTCCCTCACCACCTCCAAGGCTTTAAAGAGAGCCTGTCCCAAGCCCGGGATGCTCCTCTAGAGTAGAAAATCATAATATTTTTCCTGCCTCTTATCCCCCTTCATGGAGCATCCCATTGCTGTCCTCTAACCACCTTCAGGAAGAAGATCCTCGTCGCGACGCCGTCCTGCCCCGTCCTCCTTCCTTCACTGCCGTTCTCCTTCCTCGAGCTTCCCACCACCTTCATCCAGACGATGTTAGAGCGAGTTGTCCTCCAAGCAGCCGTCGAGGGGGACTCTTCTCACCTCTCTCTATCTTTACTACTTTCTAGTGTAGTTGTTTATCTGTAGCAAACTTTGATTAGCAATATATTGATGTTTCTTTCTCTCTCTCTCTTATTCTATTAGAGTAGCTTAGAATAGATAAAAAATATTTTGCTTGATTATCTAACCTATAAAATACCAAAAAAAATACAAAAGAGAAAAACAACAAAAACAAATAAAATCGAAGTGTGAATTTCTCAAAACCAAACGTTTGCCTCCCTATGTTCGACCCAAGGCTCATCTTAAGATTCGATATAAATTTTATTTAGTAGCCATTTTTGCAACTATGATGATAAGTTCTCCAAATCCTAACTTTTCCTCGTGAAAACACGCTCATCATTAATCACATCTTATCCTTCTCTGATCCCACCTGTAGGGTTCCTACATTTTCCACAGATCCATTATCCTTTGAGGACCCCTACTCTGATCAGGCTGAGTCGATTTAGCTAAACCCTAGATTCTCACTTCCACATCTTTTCGAGCCACATAGTACCTGGTGGTATCCACACCTATTGATTCACATCCATCAACCCACCAGGCTGATTGGGTTTGGTCTGCATCATCAGCCTGTTGATCTGAACAAGCACCTAGTTGGACCAACCATGCTACTCATCAAGGTGCTTGTTCTGCATAATTCCTCTGATTTGACCACCCTTCTCCTTGACCACTTTCTGCTCAGCTAAAGGCATTAAATTTATCGCTTAATGGGAGGCAACCCATCATTCCAAAAACTCGAGACCCTTCTGATCATCCTTGTGAGCTACACTCGTATTGCACTTGAGGGTTCAACTTTAGAACAGCCGACTCCACCTTTAGTACTTGTATCAAAGCTCGAAATCATCTGCAACAGTCATCCTAACTCGTTCTCCCACCCTTTGACCCTGTTCTAAACCTTGAACCAAGATGAATTCGTACCCACTTGGTTTACAATGAGGACATTGCAAAACTTAGGCATGGGGGGTGTTAAAGTGAAAACAAATGAAAAATCAATTCTTTAAGGGGTTCTCACAAAAAAATACATATTGAAGAAAAAAATGGAGAAAGGAGAGGAAAATTTTGAAGAATTGATTGCAAATCTTTCTTAAGTAGAAAAAGAGGAGGAAATATAGAATGTCAAAAAGGAGCAAAATCAAGAAAAAATTGATGATCATAGCAACTGATTATGGGATTTGCTTAAGTTTTAGACTAAATCAAAAAAAAGATTAAGTCCTGAAATGCTAGAGACAAGGATATTAGTAAGAGTGCTGGTCTTAGGCCTTTTGGACTTATTCTAGGGCTTAAGCACTCATGTATTCGTTAAGATCCGGATTATTCCTTAAGAGGTTGAGGAAAGTGTGAAGTTGATGTAGTAGGTCTAAGGCTTAGGGATTATTCGGCACCGTTTCTTGTCCTTTGGTTTGCGGGACTTGGTAACCTAAGCACCCAAAATCACACACTAGTCTGGTTCAGTGCTTTTAATAAAGAAATCATGCTAAAAGTGTTTTGTTCTAAAAAGTCATCTCGAAGATCGAACTTAGGAGCGGCTCGAAAACACAAGTTGATTTGATGAGTTCCTAGTGCGGAGAGGTAGAATATTCCCCTTGAAGATGTGTATTAACATATCATCTCCTCGGTGCTTGTTTCCTAGGATATCTAAATATCCTACTGGGCGCATGTAAGCACCTAGTGTTGGTTCAGGTGCCATGGGTGAGAGTGTCCCGAAATCTCGATTGCCAGGGCCTGAATTTAGCTGCAGAACACCATAAGCGGCACTATCTCGAAGTGTCGAAAGCTAGGAGTTCTGGGGTTTACCATAGGCAGTGCTATCCCGAAGCATCGAAAGCCAAGGACCCTTTAAGGATTGATAACGAGGATAAGGAATCCAATACAGACCATGTTTAGGGACAATTAGAGGCTAGATATAGGGAAATATAAAAGGAAAAGAGAGAAAACTCTCAAAATGAAAAATCTTTGTTTATCTCTCTCTTACGAAAATGCACTGGCAAACTGAACCTGGACACAATACGTCTAATGCACGGGTGCTTTAACTGCTGGGGTCAATAAACCTCTAGGCAGTTTTTGCGAGCCTTAGAAACCTTTGCAGCAAACCGAGGCTGAAGTTGGTCAGGTCTAGATCTTGAATGGTACTTGAGTACCTCTAGTCCTATTATTGGCATTCCGATCTAATTTCTAGAGAATGGAACAAATCAGGCATCTGAACATCAAAGCATGGCCTAGAGATCTAGTTCTTTCCATAAGATTTTGCTAGGGACTAGCAAATGTTAGGCATGGGGGTATGATGGTAACACCATCATTAGCCATAACTAATTTAAATTAGTTAAAATCAAGTGACAAATTAATGCTCCTGAATGATTGCCTGAGGACTGTAATTTCACGCAAATCCAGTTTGAGAAGAGAACATTAAAAAGGGTTAAATCTGCAGTTTTAAAATTACATCACAAATGCAGAGTAACTGCGGGGTCACCAAGGGGTTAATTAAAGCTCAAAAGAGCATTAGAGTCCAAGGAGTGGGTCCACACAAACAGAAACGAGGTTTCATGTGTTTCGAGAACCGCATCAGAACACGAAACCCTAATTTCAGATCTACTTAAATTGAAGAAGTTTAGGTCAGAATAAAATTCATTTAAACCTCCTAAAATTCATATAAAAATATTCTAAATGTTTTGGTACCCTTAGTCTGACCATCTGAACCCATTTTGACCTTGGATAAAGTTTCAGATGGAATTTTTCCCTAATTTTGACTTCCATGCAAATTGCCCAGTTAAACATGGTCAAAATTGAAATCCAGCTTCACCATAAGATTCCTTGAGTCCAAATTAGGTTAATTCCAAAATTTGGGCCTAATCAGAGTTCATCTTAACTTACTTTGCAATCTAGTCCCTTAAAACTCTATTCTTCACCCCTAAACCCTAGCTTTCAAAATTTCTTGCATTTAGGTCCCTAAGTTTCTCGTATTCTTCACAAACACACCCCTGTCGTCATTGATAGGTCAACCAACCTACTTAGCCCTTTGACCAAGCTTGAAATCCCCTTAAACCTACACTAAATCCAACTAAATTTGGTGGGATTGATGTTCACACGCTAAGGAATCATCTAAACATAATTTGAGATGCGGATCTTGCACGAGAAGAGTGTGCAAATTCAAGGAAATCCATGGGGATTCTTGATTCTAAACTGAGGCACAATCTGACCTCTTTCTTCATTTGAAGCTTGATCGTGAGCTCTATAAAGAGCCTGGAAGCTTTGCCATCCTCCTTAGTCGATTCTAGGTCGGTTCTTAACCTCTTCCCTCCTCTCCGGCCAAGAAGCTCCGTGACTTCGGAGACCCTCCCGAACCCCTTCTTCAGGATGGCCAATGGCCAAATTGGCCAATCCCTCTTCTTCCTCACCTTCCTCCTCTCCTTGCTGGTCAAAGCAGGGGCCGCTTCGACCCTTCTTCATAGCCGTTCTCATCTCCGAAGCAACCTTCATCTTCGACGCCGACCAATCAAAGCCGATGCCAATTCCTCCCCACTCATCCATTAGAATAGGTTCTCTCTCTCTCCCTTTTTCCCCCTGGACCAATCCTAAACACTTTAAACCTCAATTCGATTGCCAATTCACTGCCTCCCCAATCGTCTCCCTCAACGCCGGCGTAGCTTCGGCAAACCCGTGCGTCCTCGACACTCCATAAATCCACCCACTATAGCCACCAAAAGCTTCACCTCGACTTTGCTTGCAAAAGCCCTAAATCTATTTAGGGTTTCACGCACTCCACCACGTCGTCGAACACCGCACTCCACCACCACCTTCCCCGACATTGCCCGATGCCCCACTCCACCAAACACCACGTCAACACCACCTACGTCTTCCTCGCAACTCAGAGATCCTGCTGAACCATCTAATTGGGGCATTTAGCCTATATTTCCTTATTAGAGGTCTTTCCGATCTTCGCTACATCGCCATCATCATCTCCACTTTCGTCTGCCCTGCTTTGACCGTGCTTCTTCCCAGCTACACTTCCAGAAGCTGCAGACTTATTCCAGGAACATGCTTGTAGTTTCAATTGGAGAAGCAAGCAACCGCAGCAGCTTGAATCAATGTGGATCCTTCCTGCTATAGAATACGAAGAAGGGGATCAGATAGTCCCACCATGTAAAGGGAAGGGCTACTAACAGCGTATAAGATGTTTTTGCGCATTTAGCTTATCGCCCAACACACTGGGGGTTGGGTCCCCCATGCACGCGCTCACCCACACACTTTCACTCCTCACCCACGACCATTGCCCGCGGGTCTGGACCCTACCTGGATCCGATTACCTGCCTAATCCTATACCTAGTTCTTAAATAAAGAAAAAGAGAAATTATGAGGAGAGGGAAGGGTTTTGCACTGTTGACCTTGGGATTCGTGCCCCCCCCCTCCTCGCTCAAACACTTAGCCATTCTGCTTGGGTTGAGGTGTTGGCTCTCTACCTATTGAGGCCTTGATACTTAAGGCGTCTGAGGCACCCTTGGGACGTCTGATTGTGGCATCCATCTGGTAACTATTGAGATATTTTAGCTTGAACCTGACATTTGGTTGACGTGGAAATTGAGAGTTGGTGGTTCAAAGACAACTGTTGAGATATTTGATTGGTTGATATTTTTGTGATGTGCTTAATTTGAGGGATTAAGTGTTGATTCGAATCACTATTCTTTTTAGATTCCTAATTTATTTTTATCCCATTATTTCCTGAGATACTCTTGATTATTATTGAATATATTTGTGAGTAGATTATTCATTGAATATATTTATCTTGTGCTTATTGATTATAAATTTCGATTAGTGCGTGAATTCCACATTTGCTCCCTGCGAATGACCTCAGACTCATTCTTTGTTTTCTAGCACTCCTACAAATTTAAATGTTGTAAGGTAATTTTGTCAACTATACTACAATGCAAGCAACTCTTTTCCTCACAAAATCGACGATTTTGTGTATCAACACGTGGCCAGTCGACGAAGCTTGAAGGAGCTCTAATGATCGGCGTTGGGGGGGGTAATGGAGGTGATGTGCGAGCCAATTTGGTTAGGCAAAAGGTTCGTTAGGGTGAGGGGATTCTTTTTCCTACCTAATTGAGTGTGAGGAAGGCGGAGAGAGTGAGGCGGTGAAGGTGGTCGGCATGGTAGTGGTTGGAGTTAGAGAAGGTGACGGACCTAGTGTTTGAAGCTCTAGACCTTGAGAACTCTAATTGGAGGGGAGGAGAATAGAAGCCCTAATCTAATTTGAAGAAAGGAAGAGAGGGAGAGGTCACCGGTGGTGCACCGAAGATGAGGAAGGAGAAGAGTTGATCGGAGTGGATGAGGGCAAGGGAAGGCTTAAAGCTTCACGAGAAGCTTCGTAGAAGCTTAAGTAAGTGGAACCCTTAGCCTATTGTGTGTGGTAGAGGGTGAGGAGCTCTGGTGATGCAATCAAGTTTGCCAATGTGGAGGAAGAAAGATGGGAGATTTGGCGAAATTGTGAATGCCTTAGGCTTTGCAAAGTCAAGGCCTTTATATAGAAGAGGATTCCTCAACAATTGATCCCAAATTTGCAAGTTTATCTTGCGAATTTGGTGACTTTGGTGTTCCACAAATCTCGGCTCGTCGGAGATGAATTGCTCTAAATTGGAGCTCGTGACGTAGCTCAATCGATTGGGTACAATCTTGTGATCAATCCCACTAGATTTGGTGGGTTTGATGAAGATTTGACGGGTCAAATCATCAATCAAAGCTCGCGGCATTTTGGGTAGTTTGTTGCTCTTTTACCATGTTTGGAAAGAGGAAGAAGACGGTAGGGGGCCATTCACAAGGAAAAATGAAAAGCTGGAGGCATGATTGTAATAAAGATTAGAAAACTAGGGGTAACTTTGTAATAGAAACCTGTGGGCTGAAATGCAATCTAGGTCAACATAGACTCTGATTGAACTCAAATTTTGGGGTTATCTTAATTTGCATCCAAGGAATCTAATGGTGACCTAGGTTTTGATTTTTGACCAAGTTTGACAGGAAAATTTACACAGAAGCCTAAAATAGAACAATTCTTGCCTAAGTCTCTGTTTTTTGTCTAAATGGGTTACTTTGGTCAAAGTGAAGGTTCCAAACCACTTAAAATATCTTTTAATGATTTTTTTGAGGTTTATATTACATTTATTTCTACCAGAACCCATCTAATTGAAGTGAGGCTGTAATTACAATTTTTATTAATAAAATAATCCTCAAAATGTGTAAAATCCTGATTCAATCAGCTCAAGCCTACTTCTTGGGAAATTAAGCTCATTTAACCTTAGATTAGGCCCTGATTGACCCCTTAGTTAATCTATAATTATAATTAGGCGTTAAAATAGTAGAACTAACTCATTTTCTTCTCTTCTTAAACCTAATTCAGAATAGAATTATGACCTTCTAATGAATACTTAGGAGCATTTATTATTGTAGTTAATCTAAATTAGGCTCATTAACACCAATGATGGTGCTATCATCAGTCGACTATGTCTTCCTACGTGACAAAGTGAGATATTCCATTGCAAATGAAGTCACCCACCATCTTTTTGATTTTGTTCAAAGTGCCCTTTTTAATCATTGAACTACCAAAACAGTTGATAGTAGCACCATCATTGGTGTTCATGAGCTTGAATTAGCCTAACTACTACAATAAATGCTCCTAGATATTCATCAGAAGATTGTAGTTCCATCTGAAGAGAATCTAAGAAACGAAAAAGGGTTAATTCTGTTGTTTTAACATCCAATCACTAATGCAAATAAACTATAGGGTTAATCAAGGGTTAATTCAAGGTCAAGTGAACTAATCAATTAGGGTTTCAAGCATTTTGAGTATTAAATTATTAAAGAAAATCTCTAATTTCGGATTCACTCAAATTGAAAGGGTTATGGTAAGGATAAATTCAATCTAAACCTCTTAAAAATCATTGGAAAATATTCTAAGAGGTTTGGTACCTTCACTTTGACTATTGGAACCCATTTTAACCAAAAATAGAGATTCAAACGGAAATTTACCTTGATTTGGGCTTCTACGTAATTTGCTCAGTCAATCGTGGTCAAAACCCTAATCAAAGTTCACCAGAGTCCTTCTTGACCTAGTTTGCATTTGAGTCTCCAGATCTCTATTTTTTTCAATCAACCCCTCATAAATAGTATTTTGATAATTTTACAAAATAAAGAAAAAGAAAAAACATAAGCATAGCATATTTTTCTCTATAATAACAAAATTGCAGAATTCATGGAGTTTTTTAAGTCGGAGGGTTAAAAGCGTGAATACTAGATTAGCATAAGTGTTGTCATAGGTCATAGGCTTTTATGTAAACTTTCAAAGGTTATAATCTTTATTTTATTTGAGTCTATAGATATTGTAAAGAGCCCCCAAACATAACTTATAAATAGCTAACTTAGGCTCTCAACACTTAGGATAAATTAGAAACAATAACCTAACACTAAGATACAGATAGGACGTCCATAATATCTGTCAGACGTTTGATTTTCAACTTTAAGACGCCTGATCATTGTTTTAGACATTTAATTGCTTATAGCATTGCCTTTATATTCTGACTTCTTAGGCAACAGTCGAAGCAACCTTCTATCAGACGTCCATAATCTCATCCAGACATCAAATACATTGCCTGGATGTCTTTAAACCAACCGTTAGACTCAAGTACCCATTTTCTTTTTGTTATAATGGGCAAATACACTTTTAGACGTCTGGACATGTATCCAGACACCTATCAATGGACCGTTGCCCATTTATTCTGTTCGAATCTTATTAGAAACCAAAGATCAACTCTTAGATTATCGAGGAATGTCCTTATTATTTTTCCAGATGTCTAAGAAATGTGGCAGATGTCCAGACTGACGTCTGATCCTTAAAATCTAGAACCCTATTTAGATTTGGTCAAAATAGAAATGAATCCACTTATAATTAAACGTCCAATATTTTTATCAAATGTCTCTATTTCGATCTAATGAAAACAGTAAGACTGATTAATAGAATCAGACGTCCATAATTGTAATCAGATGTCTCTGAATCGAAAATCAAACGTCTAATTTTGCTGTCAGATTCAGGATTGCTTTGATTTGTGTTGGATTTCATCCAATCTCTTGGGACTTGGCTCCGACAGCTAGGAGACCTCTCCTAAGCATTCTTGAAGGTTCCAAACTTACCTATAAATAGACTACAACCCCTCTTAGGCAACACACACCTCTTGGGATTCAATTTCCTTAGAAAATCACTTACTCACCACTCTTTGCTTCCTTTTTCCCTTGTGCGGTGCCAACACTCTGATTAAAGGGCAAACCCTCACTCCCAGTGTACTTCATTCTGCTAATTCTCAAGGAGTTCTTTTTATGCTTAATAGATAAGGAAGTCATTAATATTTTGGGGTGTTCTATAGGTATTGTTTCATTCTTATTCTATTATTGTAATTTGGGTATCCAGCCTATCGGGTCCCCATCTCTTCATTGTAAAGGGAGAAACCTCTGTTAGGGATCGGAGGTGGGATTTGTAATTGAGGTACACTACCCTCGTTTAACTAGTGTGGCTAGTGGATTGATCACTTTGTGATCGAAAATCCTAAGTTAAGGGATTGGCTTAGGTGGTGGTTTTCACCCATTTTGGGTTTCCACCTAAAAATCTCGTGCCTCTTTTTTGTGATTGTATTTTTGTCTTACAATACTTTCTAAATTCACTATTCACTCCCCTCGAGTGTAATTCCAGCTCCCCCTTTCCCCAAAGAAGTATTGGACCCCCTCGATGATGTCCCCTCCCACAATATGCCACACTTTCCTTAAGAAGAGACCATTAAACCTATCCGGCCTTGGAGATTTGTTGGGTTTGTTAAACCCCTATTTGCATTGTAGCTTAAATTAATCTAGAGTTGGGCCTTAACATCGGTTTGTCCAAACTTAGGATGGCACTAGGCATAAGTTATTCCCTTTTTAACTCCAATTATTTCTAATGTCGATCTCGAGGCATCAACCCACTTTCCCCATCTGATAAGGGGCCAAAAGCACCCTCGGACTTAAAACTACGCACAAAGCCCAAAAGGATCCAGATACTCGACTACTTGACAAACAAGCAAATCCAGGTCTACCTGACCCACCTATATCCAGATGGATCCAGGCCCGCCAACATCTAGACGGATACTGACGAGCCCAACCCGCCCAAAGAACCCAGTTGACCAGAGTTGAAGAGGTGGCAACAACATCCATGTCAACGCTAATGGTGGTGTTTCCAATGCTATTTATAGCCAAGTAATGGACATACCAGGGAATCCGCAAGGTCCGTTATAAGGATTAGAAGTTGTTAGATATTTCTTGTACTATATATAGGGAAGAGAGGCCCTCACGGGCTCTCTTCACGCAACCTTAGAGAGAAAACGAGAGAATTTGTATTACTTACAATCATAGTGAAAAATTGGGAGTATCGCCCTCCCACCAGATATACACCCCTCTAGGTAGAACTGGGTCACCAATATCTTGTGTCTTTTTCTATGTGCTTTTTTGTGACTATTGTTGTTGATTCGGGTCACCTGTCACAAAGGGCCCCAATCAATTGGCACTGTCTATGGGAAATGACTATCATTTAATACTGTTTCCTTACATCAAATTTGAGAAATGGTCCCCACGACTGGCAATTCCTCTCGCAATAACCTAAGAAGGCAGTGGCACCGGTGGAATCAAGCGTCTCGGTGTCCTAGGGATGCCCCCAGCACCCTTGGCCTAGCAAGGAGAAGGCGGCCCAGCCTAGCTGACAACTAGAGGCATCCCATCTTGTGGATCCTCAACGAGATCCTCTCCTCGAGATGCAGGCAGGGGAGGAGGAGTACGACACTAGGCTGGCGACTCTGAAGGTCGAGCAGTAGTCGATCGTGGATAAACTCCTTGAGATCAAGCAAATCAAGGAGGACCGTAAGATCCAACCGGAGGAACCCCAGAGCTCAAGTCCTGAAGATGACCAAATGAAATGGTGTCGTGTGGAAGAAAAGGAGAATACCTGCCTATACGAACAGCTCAAGAAGTTAAAACACGAGCTTAGTAGCTAGAAGGGGGGAAGTCCCTCCTAGTCCACTTAAAGCTCCTCACCCACTTTCGTTGGGCGAGCAGTCTGGGGCTCACCCCATGGCGACCAGCAGAGGAGGCTTGATACCCGAGATTGTCCGCCAGGTCACCCCAGCGATGAGGGGCATACGCCCGTGTGGCTTTGTCACTACTTACCCCTTTACGGAGGAGGTAATGATGACACCCCTGCTGAAGAAGCTTAAGTAGCCCGTCATGGCCTAATATTATGGGATGACAAAGTCCAATAGCTTTTTAGGAAGCTATCACCAAATGATGCTTGTTTATGGTTGCCCTGACGGGGTACTCTATTGAGTATTCACATCATATTTATCTGGAGTGGTTCAATGAGTTGTCGACTGGGTAGATCACTTGCTTTCAAGAGCTGGCAAATAAATTCTGTTAGTATTTCGCAGGGCAGCAGAGGGTTAGAGATAACCTAAAGAGGCTGTCGGAAGTCCGACAGTGGACAAATGAGTCATTCTGATCATACCTAGACCATTTCAAGTCTTAATACTTCAAATGTAAGAGGCCCTATGACACCATAACCATCCAGACTTCAAGTCAGGCCTCTTGACCCAAAGGTTATGGAATAACATCAACAACTTTTTGCCTAGAGATATGGAGGAATTATGGGACCAGGCTACAAAGTTTGCGAATTAGGACGACTCATTTCGCTCCCGTGGCTTGCTAGGGGATGGGTACGGAGACAACCTCAGTCCCATGGGGGAGAAGAGAATCTCCGGAAAACTAGCACCCATATCCATCTGTGGAGGAAGTGGTTCAACAAACGGAAGGCCAACTTCCATGATCAATGGAGCAATAGGCCCAGCAAGGGCCAAAATAATGGACCCCGCCAGCCCAGGTGGGAGGTCTTTGAAGAATACACTCCCCTGACCGAGAACCAAGCAGACGTGTTGGCGGAGGTGTGGTCCACCGACAAGGACCACCTACCCCCGTCTAAGCCTCTCAAGAAGAAGGTCGATTACGGGCCCTATTGCAAGTACCACATGGCTTGAGGGCATGCCACTGCTGGGATCTACGTGACCAAATTGAGTCCCAGATCTGGCATGGCAACTTAGCCTATTTCATTAAGCGGAACAAAGGCCAAGACAAAGGCAAGAGCCCATGGAGGGCTCGAAGGACTACCACAAGGGGAAGCTCTAGCAACTTCGAGGGGTTAACATGGTCTTCATGGCACACTAGGAGCCAGATGGGTCTGAAGCCCGTCAAATTGAGCAAGCAATGTCTCCCTAGCTCCCCCTAGCAGAATACCACCGTCAAGTCCTAGCGTTGCAAGTAGTGTTACCCCAGAACGGTCACCTCTCACCACCTAAACCCGCAGGCACAGAGGTTGAGGTCATCTTTGGGGTCAGTGTCGCCCCAAGCTAGAAAGCTACTCCTCTTGGGTGGACATCCCATAGTGCGCTTCCTACCCTTCAGTGGGGAAAGAAAGGTATCATAAAACAGGTAGCCTCCAAGCTGTTCGCTACCTTGCCTAACCCGGCAGAGCACACAGACTCACTCTAGTGACTCTCTTGTTAGCGGGGCAACTCCACCTTAGGCTCCTAGTAGATGAAGGTAGTACAGCGAATGTTCTATTCTAGAAGACACTACTCAAGTTGGGGTTCAAAGAAGAACACCTCTCCCTGTCAACCCATCCGGTCGTAGGGTTCGACAATCACAAGGTGATGCCAAAAGGGGAAATCAGTTTAACATTATCCGTCTGCGATGGGGATAGGCACCTGAATAGAATAGCCACATTTATAGTGGTGGGTTGATGGTAGCGTTTGACGGCATCATCGGTAGCCCAATGACCCATGCTTTCTGTCTAATGTCCTCCTTTTATTTCCAATTCATGTTCTTCCAAATTCCTAGAGGAGTGGAGATAGTACATGGGGATCATACGACTGGGCGCGAGCTCCTACGGATTGAGTTGGAGCGATCCATGGAGCCAAGACGCCCCAAGCCACAAAAGTGGGGGAAGAGAAGACAGGTGCAGATGATTCAGCAAGAAACAAATCCAACTAGGCCTCCGACAACTTCAGAGTTTCAGCCATGGCTATACAGTTATACCCTGATGGTGCTACTAAGCTTGTCAAGATCAGGGTGAACCTTGATCCCGCCGAAGTTTAGGAGTTGCTACATCTGCTAAGGACCAATGTAGACGTATTCGCGTGGTCCATCAGTGACCTACCAAGAGTAGACCCGACCTTGATTCAGCACCACCTCAACATCCAAGCGGGTTCCCGAGTCATGAAATAGGCGCGCATGCACAATTCAACAGAAGTCCAAAAGCTCCCGGAAGTCGGTTCATCGAAAAGTTCTTATACCCGATGTAGCTATCCAACGTGGTCATGGTGAAGAAGGCCAATGACAAGTGGGGGACGTGTGTAGATTTCACTAGCCTAAATGAAGCCTACCCAAAGGACGAGTTCCCCTTACCAAGGGTTGATGCTCTAGTAGATTCCTGCAGTGGTTAATCCCAGATGTCCTTCCTGGATGGTTACAACAGGTACCATTAAATAAGCCTTGCTCCAGCAGATAGACCTCATACCACCTTCATAATAAGTAGGGGTCTGTTTCAGTATAGATTCATGCCCTTTGGCTTAAAAAATGCTGGAGCAACATACCAGTGCCTTGTAAACATGATTTTTTCCTATTTAATAGGAAAATAATTTGATGACAAGTTGGTAAAGGGATCAAACCTCCTGCAACACTTAGAATATTTAACAAAAGTGTTCCATGTCTTAAGGAACACCTGCCACTGCTTGAACCCCGAGAAGTGTGCTTTTGGTTTTCAGCAAGGAAATTCCTGAGGTTCTTAGTTTTTGATAGAGGGATAGAAGCCAACCCCGACGAGATTCAAGTGATCATTGCTTTGAAACCACCAAGTACTCTAAAAGGGATGCAGTCATTAGTCGGCAAAATCACCTCTTTAGGCTGATTCTTATCTCGATCTTCTGACAAATGTCTCTCCTTCTTTGAATGCATGAAAAAAGGCAAAGGATATACTGCTACCCATTGGACTCCTCACTACCAGAAGGCTTTAAAGGAAGTAAAGGAAGCCCTCAAAAGTCCCCCCATCCTGACGACTCTTAAGGCTACAGAATCTCTATTCCTGTACTTGGCAGCATCCATGTCCGCCGTCAGTGCTATCTTAGTTGGCAAGCAAGAAGGGGGGCAACGAGCAGCATACTTCATTAACAAAACCTATCAAGGCACAGAAGCTAAGTATACTATCATTGAGAAACTCGGGCTAGCCTTGGTGACTGCCACCAGAAAGCTACACCTATACTTCCAAGGCCATGCAATAGTAGACTTTACTGACCCGGATGCCTCCTCACTTTGCCTTGGAGGCCGTATGTAGATGGTCTATCCATGACAGTCAAATCTAGGGCCGGCACAGCCTTGACTGCCCTAGATGGCATTACTCATAAGTACACCATCAAACCTATCTCCCCAGCATCCAACAATGTGGCGGAGTATGAGGCCATGTTACCCAGCATCTGGGTGGCAAAGTCAAGAGGTCTCTCCTCGTTGGAGATTTACACAGATTCCCAATTGGTTGCCAATCAAGTCAACTGCGAGTACCAAGCCAGGGATCCAAATATAATCTTGTACACCGACAAGGTCAAGGAGAAGTTGTTGGACTTTAAGACTGTCTCGGTCAGTTAGGTACCCTGATTCGACAATCCCCTTGTGAACGCTTTGGCCTGCCTAGACTCAGCAATCCCACTCGAGCAAGAAGATGTCTCCAAACCTTGAAGGAGCCAACAGTACACGCTCCTAAAACGTTCAAGATAGAACAATTGATGGCATCGCCATCATCCTCTATATCTAGCTTAATTTGGCTAAGTTCTAAGGTTCAATTCACCTAATTATTTTACAAAAGGGTATAATTTAATCAGAGCTGGAGGAAGAAGAATTAATAGAAAAAGGGGTTAATTATGCAAATTTCATGAACAATTATAAATGCAGAATGGATAAGGGTTCAACTTATGGTTAATCAAAGGTCAATTGAGCTTTAATCTCTTAAAAGTTGGTTGATACTAAGTAATTTAGGATTTACATTCAATTTAAATATTAATTCTTAATTAAAAATCCTAATTTCGACCTTACTTCAATTAAAATGGTTCCAATGGAAATAAATATAATCTAAACATTCTAAAAATTATTTAAAAATATTTTATAAAGCCTGGTACAGTCAATTTGACAATTGAAATCCATTTCAAACTAAAACAGAGACTAGGCAAGGTTTTTGATACATTTTTGGGTCATATTGCAAATTGACCATGCAAACGGCATCAGAACACAAATTTGAAGTCATCATTAAATTCATTAGACCTAAATTAGGCTAACATAAAAATTTAGGTTCAATTGGACTTTATCTTAGCCTAGTTTGCATTTTGACTCTTGAAAACCCAATTTCATGCGAATACTTGCCTATCTTTCGAGTTTTCTTGCAAATGGGCCCGTAACTCATCATCTTCTTCACCAAAAGGTCCTTACCAGCATCTCATCCATTGACACCCTCCACATTAAGCTTCGAGCTCATTTTTTGATTGATCCAGGCCTTGGTTGGACACAAGCTCTAAAGAGGAATTGGTCCTCGGTCAATCCCGCATCAAACGGAGGTGGTTTCGTCGCGAGAGACCATGTCTGGAGCTCGTTCTTCGTGGTCAAAGGCATAGCACATCCTTTGCTTTCAACCATGCTTTCCCCCAAAAAAATGAGCTCATCTCGCGCTCCAAGTGCCCATAAAGCTTCATTGAGTTCCTTTCTTCTTCTTCGTGCTCATTTGGATGTGAAACACCTCCTCCTTCTTGTCCCCCATACACGCCATTAGAGCACCTCGAAGCTTCGCTCAACCCCTTTGTCTGCCCCTCTTCTACCAAAATTGGGAGAGGGTTTCTCTTCCGCACCCTCATACGAAGCTTTACGCGATGCTTTGGAGCTTCTCGCCTTCTCCTCTGCTTCGACTGACCCCCTTCAACGTCCTCTTCCTCCTCGTGTTCGCTACATCTCCTCCCTTCCCCATTCTCTAAATTAGTTTAGGGCTTCAGTTTCTCTAGCATCCACTTGCATTTCTAGAGCATCCTGGATCCATCCGTCCACACCATCTCCCCCGCCAACACCTCCACCATTAATAGTGGAGGTGCTTCTTCACCGAGCTTCTGCACACACACCCTCTCACAATCAAAAGAGGGCTTTGATTCTAGAAGGCCTCCCAAGTCTTTTGTGACTAATTGGAGGTCGAAAGACCTCGTATTTGGAGTATAGGGCCTCGCCAGAGAGGATGCCGACGCCAAGATTCTTCCCCATCTCCGGCATCCTTGTTCGTCATTGTCTTCACCATGGATCCCCGATCAAACTCTACCATCACCTTGGCGAGAAATAGGGCTCTTCCCCAAGCCCTTCACCGTCCCCATCTACCACGTGGATCCCATCTCTGGTGACCCTCGTTGGAGAGGAAGAGAAGTGGTCTACTGGTAGGGACCTAAACAAAAGAAAAATAAATCCATAGGGATAGTTTCGTAAGGAAGTAGGGACCTTTTTGCAACAACTCAAGGGCAGATTTGTGAATCTTATTGAGTTTACTTCAAAACTTGTTTCCAAGTGATTTTTAGTGTAATATCTTGTTGAACAATCTTGTTAATGCTCATTTGGGTCTAATTAGATAAGTATTTGATTATCATTGTGATCATTAACTTTTACTTAGCATTTAACAAGCATTTAATTAGTTTTTTTTGTTGCACTCAATATCATTTTCTTAATCGGTAATTCGAGTGCTAATGAGAACAAGTTCACCCGAGTAATTTATGAATATTTTAAATAGTGATAGTTACGTATTTTTGCTCTCTGCGAATGACCTCGGATTACTCTTTTAATTGAAACAGTATAAATTTAAATGTTTATTAGCTTAGTCGACAGTACTACAACGTGATTTTAAACGTGACTTAAGCCAATTAAAAACAATCCACATCATAGATGACACTTATCATCACCTATTTGAACACTGACGAGCTACCTCCGAGGGAACCACGGTCCAAGGGCAATTCTGCCTGGAGGCCTCTAGGTACACCTTAATAGAGGGGTAATTATATAAGTGAGGGTATTGCACCCCCTTGTTGCCCTGCCTTACAAAAGAGGAGGCGTCGCAGGCCCTCCAAGAAGCCCATAGAGGCATATGCGGGAACCACGAGGGATACAAGGTACTCTTGGCTCGATTGTTCCAAGCGGGGTAATCTGGCCCCAGATGAAATAGTATGGCAAGGAGTTCATGTGCAAGTGTGATAAGTGCCGGCAGTTTGCCACCTTGCACCACTTGCCGCCTAGAAAGTTGGTGCCTATTATGTTACCCTTTCCCTTTGCAAAATGGGGAATGGATTTCATTGGCCCTTTTCTGCCAGGATTGGCTTAGAAGCATTTTATATTAGTGGTGGTGGATTACTTCTCCAAGTGGGTAGAAGCTGAGGCCATGGCTAGCCCGACAGCCAATAGGGTCGTGTCGTTCGTTCAGAAGACATTATAGCTCGGTATGCAATACCTCAGTACATTGTCACAGACAATGGCACCCAGTTCGCTTAGATAAAGTTCGAGGAATTTTGCACAAGCTAGGACATCCACCTATTCTTCATGTCCGTGGGGCACCCTCAAGCAAACAAACAGACAGAGGTAGCCAGTCGTACTATCATATTAGCACTAAAGTGCCAGCTAGATTCCACCAAGGAAGATGGGCGGATGAGCTGCCAAACATACTGTGGGGCTACAGGACTTGCCAAAGGATTTCCACAGGCCACACACTCTTCAATCTAGTGTACGATATGGAAGCCCAACTGCCTATAGAAATAGTCATTCCTACGTACCAGACGCAACTCTACGACCCAGCCACTAATGATGACCAAGTTCTCCTGGCCTTAGACCTCGTGGATGAGCTAAGGGAAAAAGCATCAGAAGTAACGCTAAAGTACAAAGAGGCATTGCCTACAACAGGTGGGTCTGCAAGCGGAAGTTCTCCGAAGGAAATCTCATTCTGCGGAAGAGTAAAGTCTCCATGCCAACCAACTCGAGTGGAAAATTGGATGCCCCGTGGGTGGGGCCTTACAAAATTCGCAAAGATGGTAATGTTCTACGAGTTGCAGACACTAGGTGGCAAGCCAATCCCTCGAACCTAGCATGCGAGCAATTTACAATTGTATCATGTATAAGAAAAAAAACAAAGAAAGAAAGAGGGAAGACAAAATAAAGATAGAAACTTTTTCTTTCATTTCTTCATAATGTTGTTTGCTACATGTCCCAAAGGGCATTCCCATTAAATGGCCCATAAAAGAAGGAAAAAGATAAAAAAGGGAAAAATAACAACGCTTAAAAAGGGCAGGTAGCTTCACTCGAGGTCCTCAGGGAGGCCAACTCGAGGAGTCAGAGGGGGCGTAGAGGCTACGTTTGATGGGTTGATTCGGCGTGCAGGCTGCTTTGCGGCTCCTGATGGGCCCGGTTTGTCCACCTCCTCTTCAGGAGTCGGGCTTCCTGGCTAATCCTCAGGCAGCAATATAGGAGCCTTGTCCACAATAAGACCCTCAGCTTTCTAAGGATCAAACTCAGACAATAACTTGTCCATAGACCAGTTGCACAACTCCACGGTGGTACGATTGCCCTCCAGCAGAGACTGCATAGCCGCCAAGGTGTACTTGTTGGTCTCCTTTGAGACTAGTGCCTGTCTCTCCTCCATAGATGGGTCGAAGGTGAAAAATGCCATCACCGTCTCGGGATTAAGCTCCGGCTAGGCAAAACTCTCTAGCTCCAGCTGTAAATTCCTACTTGGAGGGGGTGAGATCAGCGTGACGTAAAAATGTGGAATTAAAATATAGAACAATCTTACAAAATATAAATCACACAAAGTACACAATGATTTTTAGGTAGAAACCCAAACCGGGTGCAAACCACCACCTAACCCTCTTGAGTTAGGATTTTCCAATCAACCAAGTTGATCAAATCCACTAACGTACTACTTAAATGAGGGTAGTACAACCTCAATTACAACCACGCTACAAGTGTGAGGGTAGCATACCTCAAACCCCTTCTCTTCACGATAAGGATTTTGTCTCACGAAGGAGACAGGAATTCGCAACGCGAATACCTAACCAAATAGCAAAGTAAAATACAACAATAATCCTATAGAGCCAACAAAGTAATTCTTAAACTAAGTTTCTATAGGAGTTAGGATGTTTCCCTTTGCTGGAAGTGCGTCTACCACGTGGATGCATGAACTACGCGATGGCGTAACGGTGCTCTCGTGAACTACGATGGGAGAGCAGGTGCGCAATTGATCGATGCTCTCCAAATGTAGAACTTAAGCTTGGAGAGCTAGAGCTTTAACTACTTCTCTTAGACACAAAAAATGTGGAAAGTGGTTTTCTTAGTGTGTCTTGGTGTGTCTTTGAGTGGAAAAGGTTCTCTATTTATAAAGGCCCTAGGAAGGCTTTGGAAGGCCTTGGAAGGCTTCCATAGCTGTTGGGTGCAAGCTCCAAGAAAATCAGGCCGAAATTAGGATTAATTATTACACTAATAGGGTTATCAAATGTCTGATCCTGGCATCGGACATCTGGAAAATTAGTTTAAGACGTCTGGGAACAAAGTCAAACGTCTGATTATGAACAGGTTTCCTTCTTGACTTGAATCAGATCTAAACAGGGTTCTAGTGAATTATCATCAGACGACATACAGGACGTCTGGAGTGATGTCTGGACATCTGGAAACCTACTTTTCTGCGGAAATGGATTCCCAAGAGAGTGCAACGACTATAAAATCTCTGAGAAGAGATTTTGGGTCAGCCGAGGCAGAACGGTCATGTATCAGACATCTAGGGTCCTCTACGGACATCTGATACGAGGCTAACGGTCATTTCCTTCATTATTTAGTAGGCAGCCAACGATCCACTAATTGGATGTCTAGCAAAATCATCAGACGTCTTCTAAGATGTCTCGACTAAGGTCTGGACGTCTGATTTCATCAGACAGAACTGACTAAGTCCAACGTAAATATAATCGGATGTCTAAGTCAACAGTCAGACGTCTTAAAAGCATTTATCAGACGTCTAATTTTCTGATTAGACGTCTGAAAAGGATGTTTGAACTCTATTTTGGTTTTCTAAGTTCTCTACAGAAAACCTAAGTATTCTAGGGTAGTGCAGGTGTTCCTAGGACTACTGTTAGGGTACTTTGAGGCTCTTTAACATGATATTCTAAGTAACAAAATAAAAAGTAACAAAAGAAACAAAAATACATAGAGTACAAGTATGAAAGGAAATATATCATATTCTTCATCTCCTTCCTTCTTCAAGCATCACTCCTCGCGAAGCTCCTCTGTTCTCCATCAAGCTCCTCCAATTCGCCATGGATGCGAGCTCGAACTCCATCTAACCACGTCTCCATTTGTAATTGACCTGAAATCTAAGACTTTAAGTGCAAATGTTAAATGACACGTGTTTTGTTATCATCAAAATAAACGATCGTGGTGCTCTAGCACCAACACCAGCACCTTCTTGCCTTTGTCCTCTGTGATCTGTTGGGCCTTGGCAAGGTCGCCTCTCAAGCTTTCCACAGTCAACTCGGCCTTCTCATGACTTACCTTTAGATTGGCAAGTTCATCAATAGTAGTGCCTAGGCTTTCCAGAGTGCATTGTTGCAGGAGGTCTACAGGCGCTCAGACAAGCCTTGTAAATTCACAAGATCCCTCTTGTGAATATTGAATAGGCTCTCCTTAAGCTTCCCACCTAGGTACCCAGCTCTCCTCAGGCCCAGGTAGGCCTCCTTCAGCTCCTGCTGTAGTCAGGGCACCTAGTCAACTGCCTGTTGCTGCCAGTGAAGCTTCTTGGTAGCCTCCTCAGTAGCTTTCTCTGCCTTCTCAAGGGTGGCTGTAGCTTCTTTGAGTAGGTGGGCATAGTTTCTCTATTCCTCCTTTGCTGTCATGGCCCATTTTATGGCCATATCAGCTGCCTTGGTGGGGAAGTGGGGTTCGGCGATGCCAAATGGCACATCGCCAACCGAGACAAAAATGTTCCAAGAGTCTCAACCTATCAAAAAGCAGCGATGGAGATGTGAGATTCAATATCTTACACAAATGGGAGTTAAAGGTATGACAAGAAAAAAATTTAACACACGTAAATAATAAAAGAAGACGTTGTTGAAGTTCAACCCTCCCTAATGGGAGGTAGCCCAAAATAAGGCATCTTGTAAATGCCGGAGCACCTACCTTTCTACATTTCGGGTGCTACTGGAAGACCAACCTGAGTCGGTGCCACCCAGCCAGGTATGGGACCTCCGTGGGCCCCCTCTAGTATGGATCCTCTCACGAACCCGACGGTTTACCCTATCATCCCGGGACCCCCCCCCCCCCCCCCCACCGACGAGAGGGGTCTGCTAGTACTTGCACCCTGGTTAAGCTCTGCTTGCAATACAGCTACTCAAAAATGCTGCCACCCAAAAAGCCTCCAATAGCCACCGCCTCTTGCATCAGCTTCACAGAGGAGCTCGAGCAACCGCTGGGAGAGATGGGAAAACTGACACTCCCCTTGTCAACCACCTCGACAGGGGCCTCAAGTGGGGAGTCACCCAAAACAATCACCTCAGGTAGGCCGGACGGATGAGGCGGATCCACTGGGCCATCTGCCGTCTCAACCCTGTCGGGGCTCGGAGGAACAGATGCTGCCAACTCTCTTGTGGGAGGAGTTGTACCGAACTTCATCCTTTGGCGTTTAAGGGAGACCTTCGCCTCCTCTTCACCACCAGTCACCTCCTTCCTCTTCCCCTCCTTGGGGCAGGAGGATCCACTCGCTTCACCCCACTCCGAGGGCTTGTCCTCCCCACACCGGGAACCACCGTGTGTCGAGCTGCTGGGTCTCCGCCTAGGGGTGTCAAGATGGATGAACCGCCCAAAGGCTGGAACAAAAACAAATAGAAGTCAAAGGGAAGAGGAAATAAGTTATCTAAAGCTATTACCACCCAACATAGTGTGGGATAAGAATCTGCAATCCACGACAATGTTGCCATAACATCTTTCCACCTCAGTTCTGAGTAGGTAATTGGCTCGAATTTCAATACCTGGTCTACGTCCGCCTGTGTAGATGGGTCAAGTTCCTTGGCTCTATGCAGCAAATCTCTATCAGGCGGGCCTTGCCACGTAAAAGGGACTACTAGGCCCTCAATATTATGGATGAAGAAGAAATGGCAATCTTGCCCCTTTAAGCTATCAAGGAGATCGATTATCTAGTATTTAATATGCCGGTTGTACATGGTATAGGTACCGAAGGGAGGTCTTCCCCTTTTCACCTTAAGGGGCATGAGCCCAAAAATCAAGTGGAATACGCATAGTCAAAGAGCAATCCTCAGATGGAAACAAATAGCGGTGAAGGCGTTGAGGATAGGCCAACAATTTAGGCTAAGCTGAGAAGGGGCAAGATGGTAGTAGGAAACAAAGGAAACCAAAAAGGGGTTTAAAGGCACCTGCAAGCCATTCTCTATGGCATATCTACAGATTATGAACATCTCCTTCCTTCCATCGAAGCATAGGTGGGTCATAGACCCGCAAACATGGAATTGGACTCCATCGAGTCCATATGCCGCTAGGAATTCCTTAATGGCGGACCGGCTACGAAAGCGAGAAGAAAAGATATACAATTCCTTCATCTTAGGTGAGATGCCGGACAAGGAAGAGGCGAACTTACCCTTACCCACGAGTCCAGACATGTTTAAGCCTCCGCTACTCCTTCGAACATGGTGTTTCTGATGTACAAAAGTTCTCACCGCTTGCAGGGGAAGAAGGAGCAGAGGCAAGCTCGCAAGGTGGGATTGAAGCTGCAAAAGCGAGTAGGTAGGGCATTAACTCTGCCCAACCCCTCTGTTTATAACCCTCGGGGAGAATCCTCCCCTTGAGGGGCACAGACTTTGAAAAAAAAATCCTACAATGTAAGGCGTAGATTTCAAAAGATCCTGCTAAATTGGAAATGATCTTGGTAATCAATACAGGCATTAAATGCCCCTAGGCGCGTATCATTTTCCTGCGGTCATTGCGATTACAATGCTGACAATTACAACATTTGAAGCAAATACACCTCATAATGGCGGCAATTAATGCCAGTCCTATCACGTAGAAGGAGAAAAAACAATCCCAACAGTGATCGGACACCACCCGTGGAAGGTGACTCTTACGTCACATTTTTACCCTAGATATTGGCCTCTTAAGTTCGACAGGGACCCAGGCAATGATATGCCTATGATCCCTTCATTAAGCGTTAGCCTCTTAAGGCCAACAAGAGCTCAAGTGGACACACCCACATTCCTTTCATTAGATGTTAACCTCTTAAGGCCTACGGGATCTCAAGCGGACACACCCACGTTCCCCTCATTAAAATGTTAACCTTTTAAGGCCGACAGGAACTTAAGCTGACACGCCCACGTTCCCTTCATTAAATGTTGACCTCTTAAGGCTAACAAGTGAAGGTTCCCTACTTGGAGGGGTGAGATCAGCGTGACAAAAAAAAATGCGGAATTGAAATATAAAGCAATCTCACAAAAATCAATCGCACAATGTACACAGGTATTTTTAGGTGGAAACCCAAACCGGGTGAAAACCACCACCTAACCCTCTCGAGTTAGGATTTTCCGATCAACCAAGTTGATCAAAATCCACTAAACGAATCACTTTAAACGAGGGTGATTAAACCTCAGTACAACCACGCTACAAGTACGAGGGTAGCGTTCCTCAACCCCTTCTCTCCACGAGAAGGATTTTGTCCCACGAAGGAGACGGGAATTCGCAAAGCGAATACCCAACCAAAAGACAAAGGTAAAATAAAACAACAAACCTATAGAGCCAACAAAGTAATTAACCTAAGCTTCTATAGGATTTAGGAAACTCCCCTTTGCAAGGAGTGCGTCGACGATGACGCGGGTGCGTGAGCCACGCAACGGCGCAATGTCGCTCTCGTGAACAACGGCGGGAGAGCGGGTGCGCGAAGACTTGATGCTCTCAAGAGAATGAAACTAGAGCTTGGAGAGCAAGGGCCTCAATTGGACACAAGAGAGTGGAAGTATGTTGCTTAAGTGTGTCTTGTGTTTTTCTAAGTGTATATCTTGTGTTTTTCTAAGTGTATATGTTGTGTGTAAAGGCTCCCCTCTATTTATAGAGGCCTTAGGAAGGCTTTGGAAGGCTTGGAAAAGCTTCCATAGCCGTTGGGTGCAAAGCCCAAGTGAATCAGCCCGAAATCAGGAACAATCATTGTTCTGACAGGCTTATCAGACGTCTAATTCTAGCATCAGACGTCTGGAAGTTCACTATAAGACGTCTGATTAAAATGTCAGACGTCTGATTTTGGGCGGGTCTTACCCTGACTTGGATCAGATCTAAACAGGGTTTTTACGCAAGTCCATCAGACGACATACAGGACGTCTGGCACTATGTCTGGACGTCTGGAAACCTACTTTTACTGTGGGAATTGATTTCCAAACGTTGCAACGGCTAGAAAATCTCTGAGAAGAGATTTTGGGTCAGCCGAGTCAAAACGGTCATTTATCAGACGTCTGGACAGTCCTATGGACGTCTGATAAGGCTCTAACGGTCATATCTGGAGTGTTTGCGAAGCCAGCCAACGGTCCACTAATTGGACGTCTGGCAAAGTCATCAGACGTCTCCTAAGACGTCTGGTCTAAGGTCTGGACATCTGATTTCATCAGACAGAACTAACTATGTCCAGCCTAACGGTTATCAGACGTCTGAAACAACAGTCAGACGTCTTAAAATACTTTATCAGACATCTGATTTGGGAATTAGACATCTGGAAGTGCTGTTTGAACCCTATATTGGTTTTCTAAGTATTCTACAGAAAACCTAAGTATCCTAGGGTTGTGCCGGTGTTCCTAGGACTACTGTTAGGGTTCTTTGAGGCTCTTTAACATAATTTCTAGGGAAAATAAAGAGCAAGAAAAATAAAGATAAAAGTACATGAAAGGATTAAAAAGAATCTATCCTATTCTTCTTGTCTTCCATCTCCAATCTTTCGCTCCACGCGAACCTCCTTTGTTTTCCGTCAAGCTCTTCCAATCCGTCCTGGATGCGAGCTCGAACTCCGTCTAAACACGTCCACATTTGCAATTAACCTGAAATCTAGGACTCAAATTGCAAATGTTAAATAACACGTGTTTTGTTATCATCAAAACAAATGATCGTGGTGCTCTAGCACCAACAACAAGAACTCAGGCAAGACACACCAACGTTCCCTACAAATCTTAATGGTCATGCACAAAATGAATAAAGGTGTCTTTCCCATCTGAAATTAAAACGTGCGCCTCACGACAAATGCCCACTCTACTTGAAAGATAGCCAGGATATCATTTAGGGGCATCATCCATATGTAAGGTTTTAATACCTTGACTACTCTCTCAGCAACATCTGCTAGCTAGAGAGTGGGGACATTTGATGAGGGGTAAAAAGTGACCTCAGACATAAAACTTTGTACAAAGCCCAAAACAAATCCGGCTACCCAGATACCTAACAAACAGGCAAATCTGGGTCTACCTGACCTGCCTATATCCAAACGGATCCTGGTGAGCTCGACCTGCCGAAGAACCCAGTTGACCGAAGTTGAAGAGGCGACAACAACATCCACAATCGGCGCTAACGGTGGCATTTTCAACACTATTTATAGCCAAGTAACGAACGTGCCGGGAAATCCACGAGATCCGTTATAAGGATTAAATGTTGTTAGATATTTCCTATACTATAAATAGTGAAGAGAGGCCCTCAAGTGCTCTCTTCATGTAACCTTAGAGAAAAAATGAGAGACTTTGTATTACTCAATCATAGTGAAAATTTAGGAGCATCGCCCTCCCCTAGACGTACACCCTTTTGGGTGAAACTGAGTCACCAATTTCTTGTGTCTTTTCTCTATGTGATTGTTGTTGATTCGGATCCCATGTTGCTAAGGGCCTCGATCACCATCTAATCATCTACTTCATAAAAAAAAAATATTACCAACTGATCGGCATCCCGAGATACGGAGTATCCGACTCAAGTAATGATCGGACCTCCTCCACGGGTGGAGGGTCCGATCATGAGATCTAAGCAATCTCACAATGGCACAAGTGGCTATCCAGTTTCACCGCAAGGGGTGTATGTCTAGGTGGAGGATGGAGCTCCCAAATGTACTAGAAATTTGGCAAGATTACAAAGTATACAATCTCTCTATTTCTCTAGAATTGCTTGGGGGAGGCCTTGAGGGCCTTTCTAGCTATTTATAGTGCTGGGATCTAAGATCGAGCTCCCAGCAAGATCTTCTGAGTAGATACGCCACCTAACAATTGTACACACATTGCCAGATTATTGATAGCGGCTGCCATTGTCAGCATTCATTGAGGGCGCAGGTCTGCTGTACTTTCGCCGTCCTGTGAGCAAGCGAATCTGTCTGTGCCTGACCTTCTTATGAGTAGGCGGGTTGAATTGTCGGATCCATCTGCGTAGGAGGTTTTCCTTGGATGTAAGCAGCTTAAGTCTCTGGGCTCACCCGTATCCAAACTTCTCTAGGTCAAATCCTTCTTTTTAGGTCTATCGTGTAATTTCATATTCGAAGGCATTTTTTATCCTTCATCACTGACAAACTTAATTACCAAATCAAAGAGCAAAATTTTCTTTGTCCAACCAATCTCCTCTCAAACTCCAAATCCCAATTGAAGCCTCTTGTCAAATCATAGGTTAGCAATCAACTTATTCCCTTTTGTGATCTCCTTTGAATAAACTAGACGAATTGTTTCCTTTTATGCCAGCTTAACTTGGATTAGGGTACATCACCAACAAAAGGTCAATCTTACAAAAAAACAAAAACATTTCCTCTCTGGTCACTAGCTGCGCACACCAACGATGACGTTAAAATTATCCTTTGTAATTGATTTCAGTTAATGGATGCACTCCTTTTATTGAAAAAAAATAGAAATAAAAAAGTAAAAGTAGAATCAAATTTGATTAATTTATGCCAAGAAAAATTTTTATGCATGAAGGGGAATTTATCGGTACTGTGAAAGATAGAAAACCCTTGAAGCCATCACTGAAATCAAATAAATCATAATTATATCACAATGTGTTCAGTAGAATACTAGCTAGACGGCGGTCTATTGCATAATATTAGAATCCTCTATCGACGACTCTCATGCACTAACGGAACGTGTCCACCTACAGATGTTTCAATGTCAGCAACTTGGAAAATTAAAATTTATGTATTAATTTCCTGATGCGAGTTGCATTGTAATCCCAAGACATGAGTAGACGTTGTAATGTTATAATTCAAGTCTTCATTTGTTCAAATTAATAAAGTGGGACAGATTCTTCTTCTCCAATCTCCACACGGAGAGAGAGAGAGGAGATAAGAGTTCCTGTTAATACTTGCATGCTTACATGTTGCAGTTGCTATCAGATCAAAAATAAACGTTTGTATACCTTACCTCAAAATCCAACCTCCACCCAGAAGTTTTTGAGCATTAATTAAACAAGGATGATGAATGAATGTGAATGGGGGTGACAAGAGGGGTGGGTACCTAATTTTCCTAATAAGATGGTGTATTGTTTGATATGTCAAATTCCATGCTTCACAAGGTCACTCACTATAGGTTATGAATCATTGTCAAAAATTTCTACATCTTTCCACTACGTAATTCCTACGAGTTGCACATGGATGCAGAGTGCATGGTGAGTCGAATTCCCTATGACCGTCTTGAGATGATTGGACATCTTGGGAAACTGCATCTTTTTTTTTTTTTTTTTAGTAAATATTGGGCCTTTACGCATTCGATTGGAATCCCCAATAATGTCAGGAGACTTATACTGAGATGCTATAACAGAGTGGAAGGTTTTTCTCCAGCTCGAGCTCCCTCCAAGCCACCTGCCGAGCTCCACCCATCCTTAGGCCACATGTTCCCTACCTCACTTGATGTTCCACACATATTATACCTACCTCTCCGTATCCTATCTCACTTTCTCCTCGGTGACCCTCTCCCAATTTATGATGCTTCTTATTCCTAAAATGGAGATTTCTAATTTTTTATGTTTTTTTTTTTCACACCACATGAATTTTCTACGCCATTTAATTCCCATCGATTTTGAGGTACAGTTGTTTTCTCTCAACTGAATTTTTACTCGCTGAATTGAACGATTATACTCTGTTGAGAAGAAAAAGAATAGAAAGGTGGCATTAATTAGGGGTGCTCCTTTCCGGCTTTCCATCCTAATTTGCTACCTCCATTGTCATCTTACTCTGTCGCAACAATTAAGCCAATTTGGAGAGGAGGAGGAACAGGACCATGGAGCTTGCAGATTCCAAATTGGGCACGTTTTGCAGTTTGGTCCTATGAGCAGGACCTTATTTTCTGAGCCAACCATGATACGTAAGAACCCAAGGAAATCACCTCTAATTAAGGAAGTTTGTCGATGACTTGAACGGAAAGGCAAGAATGTAAGCTTCAGAGTCACTCAAAGGGAAAGAAAGGTAAGACTCCCAACCACTCGTACGTGCTGGATGTCAGGTTTGGATCTTTAACTTGCAATCACAGGTAAGGAACCTACAAGAAATCTTTCTATTACTGGGATTATTCTCAGTATAAAGACACAAATTAATTACGTCAAAGATTTTTCCACTAGGAGCTTTGATATTTGTAAATGTTAAGGATTGCTGAATCTAGAAATTCTCAGATAGAGTGCGTTTATGAACTGGCTGTGGAGAGGAACCAAATGACCAACCATGCAAGTTTCGTACGTAGTTGGGTATTTTGGGAGATTTACAATTGGTCGGTTGTGAATTACCAATTTTTCCTGGGCATCTTCTACTGATTTGACAGTTACGGTCAATATTTACATCAATTAAGATTTGGGATTGCACTACAAGCACGTTCATCAATGTTGGTAGTTAAAAATCGTTGGCAACGATTATTTCACCGTCGGAAGATGTAGTTGAGGACTATTATGTCGTGATTGCATGTTGTCAACAGATTTACAATGTTATCAATAAAAGTGGCTCCTCATTCAATGTGTGAGTAATTTTCTTATCTATTTCAAACGGTAGAGGAAGGTTTTTTTTTTGACAATTTCAAATACATTATTTTCGACGGTAATTACAACCGATAAGGATGTATCTATTCTCGTTGATTAACCTAAAACAGATGAGAATAGATGCATCCTCGTTAGTTGGATAACATTCGATTAAGTCGTCGTTCTCGACTATTAAGGAAAAGTAAACAAAAATAATAATATTATCGTCCGTTATATAATGGCCAAGGTAAATTATTGGCGTTGGTTACATAATCGACGAAAATAATCTTTTCTCTTTAATTAAAAAGTTTAATTATATGGATGACGGGTAAACAATTTGAAATAATATTGTCAACGGTTATGTAACGATCAAGAATGAACTCAACAACGATGGCAAATTATTGGTGATGGTTATATAATCAACAAAAATAATCTTTTTCTTTAATAAAAAGTTTTAATTATATGGAAGACCCGTAAATAATTTAAAATCCTAAATCACTTAACCAAAATCAAGACATTTATTTAAAACATGAAAAATAGGATTCGAAATCAAAATTTCATATATACAATAATGTATACAAAGTGATATACAAATAGCAACGTATGAAAATACATAAATTAAGCTGTGACACCAACGCCTCCAGCATCATCTAAATCATCGTCGTCATCACGACATTCTTTGAATTGAATAGATGAGGGGTGATCGATACTTTCTCGCTGAAGTACCCTCAAGAACTTTTGAGTTGACTCCTTGAACTACTCGTCGAGTCCCTAATCTGTGTGGTCAGCTCCTCGATCCGTTTCTCTTCGTCGTCTCGACAGCGTAATGCCGCAATCTTCTTCCTCATCTCCACTACCTCAGCTAAAGAAGACGATGCCCCTTTCTCCCATACCAACTAAAGATGATCTCGCTCCTCCCTACACTACGCACGAACCCGTCATGTTTGGGTAGCATGACGGTTAGGAACGCCTCCTCTACTGACAATGGCTACTGAATTGTATCAGAGTTGACATCTTCAGGAAAGTTGACCATATTATCTTGAAAAATTAAATTACGTTAAGCTATATTATGTAAATTTAATTAAAAATGAAATAATTTTTTTTGTAATTTAACTCACGTGTTTCTACCGTTATGTATTATGAAGCCACTCTCTTTTTTGCTCATTACTCAACTTGTTATAAGTTACTTCATATATTCCCACCGATCAAGCTGGGCACCTTGATACGTATAAGACTACAATTTAAAAGTGTTACTTAAAACAAATTATAAATCTTGTAAGTTTACAAAAAAAATATATAAATACTAACGTATCGGGATTTCATCCTGTCTATACTCCTACCCAAAACATAGGTCTTCGCTGGAGCCTTAAACATATTATCATTATTCTTCTACACCTGCTCTTAAAATAAAAGTAAAATTTCTTAACTTTGAAATTAATTTAATTATGATATATGCAATATCGTTACCAACATCGAAGGGTCATGTTAATGCTAACACGCTTCCTTCCAAACGTCCAGCTGTATCACAAGAGGCTCATTATGCAATACTTTATCATGGTTCTTATTCTTATAAATTTAAAATATATATCTTTAATGTTAAAAATAATGCAATTGTGGCAAAAAAATGAAATATATAAAGTTAAAATTTTCTTTTACCTTACTCTTCATCTTAATCTCCAAACTTTGTGGATCTTAACATGTTTTAGGATATATTTAGGGGCGTTCGGATCGTTACCCTCATAGAAGATTGCTTGCATTAGTAGGAGAATAGTAATTGTTATGTAATTTTAAATTATATAAAGAAATATAAATAAGTTTTTACGAATTACCTTTAACTCTCGAAAGAGCTACCTCTTCAACTCTTTTACCACCTTCCTTCAGTCAAACTAGGAGAGTAGGATGATTGCCTTCATCAGCATACCCAGCCTGCTAACGAATGGAGGATAACTCTCTGCTTCCCCTACTAGCATGATGGTGACTGTTATGCAGATCACATGTGGAAGTCTCTCTAGGCTTCTATTTTGCTTCAGAGCTCTTCTTCTACATATCGTACCTGAAAGACAAAATTATAACATAATATTAAATTATAAAGAAATAAATAAATCGTACTATTTATTAAACTTTCAAACTAGTACAACGAGGGCATGGTGCAGAAGGTCTCGACTGAGAAGGATCTCGGTCAACCGGCTGCTCTGGCTGATCATCCAGCTCAACATCCCCCTCATCGAATGAAGCACTGTCCTCATCGAGTGTGTCCTACTCCTAGTACTCAGGATCCTCCTCCTTAAAATCCGTAAGATGAGGCATCAAACTCTTCCCCTTCTCCCCCCTTCCCCTAACACTAAAGATATCGAACCACATCTCCAAGCCTCAAAAACTACTGGTGAGGTGTCTGGAGCTACTGACGGGAGGCCTTAACCTGGTACTACTGAAGGGGAGCCTAAGCCTGAGGCTGCTGGGAGATGGCTCGATCCTCGTCACCCCTATTGACCTTTCTTCTTGATGTTCACCTGTTGTTACGACTCGAATTCGGCTACTCTAGGAACCCGAAAATAACTCGCCTCAACTAACGAGAGACTAACCTAAACGTACCAAACAACCCACAAACCACGCATGCAAGTAACTAAGTAATTTAAATAAAGCCAACAACGGAACTTTAATTTCAATCCCAGAAGAATAACATACCATAGGCAGAAAACACAATCACTAGCCATAACTAAGGCAAAAAGGCATAATGATAACAGTTCTCAACATATGACAAAAGTACTCACTAACAACAGAAAATAGCAAAAACATAAAAGAACAAGTAGAACTATAGATGGACTCGACTGAGCCTAGCACTCTCTGCAGTCGGTGGTGCTGGCTGCTCGACTCCCTGATTTACACACGGTTATATAAGACGGCGGTCAGCTAACGCTGAGTAGAGTGGTATATTTAAAATAGTTATAGCATTTAAAGACAGTAAAGAATAGTAGTTTTATGCATGCATTTATTTAATTATCTAATCATATGGTTAATTTAACTACTAGTGTTCATGAGTCGATTTTTCTAACAAGGATCCACAATATCTCTTAATCTTCATATTCCCTAAGGGAATGATTTTGATTGCAGTTTTTCCCACGATGCAAGATATACACATGACACTGTCTTGGTCAGGAGAGCACCCTGTGGTAGTCTTACACCCGATCTACCACCTCGAGGTCACGGTCGCGACGTAGCGGTGACTACGGCACATGCAATAAGCACACGGGTGGCTACCACGTACTGGCACATGGTCAGTCGTTTCCGCTAGCAGGTACGCCCAAACGTACAGCACAGCATAGAACAGGAGTCTCGCCCCTCAATAGTCTGCGTACCATCGCCCGACTATCGCTCAACAGGAGTCGATGTAAGGGGGCCAGTCCTAACCTTGAGTCTCATGGGGTGGCTAGCTCCCCCCTACACAAAAGGAATAATAGCCCTCCCGGTACCACGTACACGAGGGTCAACTCACTTCCATGCTAACGGATAGTTGCTCTCCTCGGTACCGTGTACACGAGGGCCAGCTCACTTCCCTTACTAAGCCTGAACAATCCCCCGTAGGCAACATGTTTCATCATTCCACAGATTTTCCACATCACGATTTTAGTTTCCTTTCAAATTCCCCGTAGGGTTAATGCATAGGTTTTCTTATTTCCGTAACATCCATATATCTCTATTCATATAATGATTAATTAACCACGTAGCAGGTAGCTCATGATTTCGCAATCCGACAATTATCTCAGCAATCAATTATATGGGATACAATATGTATTTCAATTCAGGTCATGATTCACTAATTATAAACAGGCAGCTCATGATTTATTCAGGAACCAACACAACAGATTAAGCATTCAAATAATGCATATTTATCTATCTCAGCCCTAGAGTTCATTTCACATTCTAAGGGTTCAATCAATGATTCTAATGTAACATGCACTTCAATTATGTAATTCACAGGGCATAGCAAAACCACTCTACCAGGGTAATCGGGAGATGTGGGGGCACAAATGGCGGACCTCGCAACCTTTGCAGGTCACATGCACACCACGAACGGACGACCTATTTAATATGAACAGTCAAACTTCACATAACTAACATCCCACAAGACAGAAATGTACTCAAAACAATTAGAACCAAACTCCATCACATTGGAAAATCTGACAGAAAACCAATGGTAGTTCGTTTGCGAAAAATTGACCTTGTTTGGGCCCTGCACCGGCCCAATCATACTTCCCGGTTCACCTGAACCAAACCAGGCAAGCTAGTCCAACTAGATCGGCCACCTGATACCTGGAATATTCCAAACAGGCTGAAATCAGACATTTGGAACAGCTTTCAAACATCATAAACGGCACCAGAATGCTCACCTTGCGTTCTATGCTAGAAACGGACGTCTGGAACCCCTCACAGTTGTCCAGGGGTTCTTCCAGATGTCTGGCAGTGCACTCGGATGTTTGGAACGGGTATCAATCATCTGGAAAGACGTCCAGGCGTCCTAAAGTGTCTAGGGAGCTATGCCTGTACCTCTTCCCAATGGCCTTGCATGCGTACAGTGACGTACAGTCACTCGCAAACAACCCGCGGACAGGACATTACCGTTTGAATCTACTTTATCGGATGTCTGGTGCTACCTTCGGACGTCCGGTCAGACGTCCGTTGAGAGATACAGACGTCTAATCTACGAAGAAAACTTCTCCCTTCTTGAGCCTTCCTCTCCTCGTGGAAAAAACCCACACCCTGTGTAGCACACACATACCAAGGCACTTAGACTGTGCAGAGAAGAATACGTCGAACATCATGTACAAGTCTCGAACAGGGCATTGCCTCAGATTTTGCGTGGTATCAAATGTCCCGTGACAACTCCGAACGTCTGAACAAACGTCTACAGAACTCCCCAAATGTCTGGTTCTGCATAGCAATGACTCCGTAGAACCGTTCGCGAGCCTTCTCACTTCGTGAAACCACCCCCCTCACCAGGAGCTTCTACAGCAAAGATGCTCCCTCAGCTCCGCACGAACGCCCTCCTTCCAAGCTCCGTCGCCAGCTCGCCCATGTTCCTCCTTGCGCACTCAAACTCCCGCAGCAGGAGCTCCTTGTGCGGGTAGGGAGGACATGGAGAGGAAGGGGGAAAGGAGAGTTGCTGGTGTGCGCCGTGGGAGGAAACAGGAGAGGGTGGGTTGCTCGGGAAACAAGGCAGGGGGTTAAAATAGAGGGGGTTTAAGGGTGTACGTGGGTGTGGGTGGGGCCAAGGCATTTTGCAAGAAATGCCTCGCAAGAGTTTCATTTATTTACAGAACCCCCAAAATAGGAAATCCAGAGGGTTACAAATTGCAGCAGCCCCACCTAAATTTTCGAAAATGACCCCACGACCCTTGGGGAGGGTCATTTCACATGTGTAGAAACAAAATAAATAATCAATCTTGCCAATGCTAAATTTACTCAGAGCCCATGGAATTGGGACGCGTGCGATCTCTCGATGACTACCTCGTAAGAGGAAACCTCATCATAAAAAAAAAAATAAAGAAAAAAAGATATGTAGAAAAAGATTCGACAACATTTCTTCTATATATTGTGATTTTCCAAAAATTTTGTATGAAACAAACATAGAAATAAATGAATATAAAAGAAGCATGAAATAAAAACAAATGTCAAAACAAATTCCTTCCTCCATTTTCCTTCCCCTTTCCCTTCCTCTTCTTTTTCCTTCCCATGCTTCCTGCCATTTACTACAAGAAAATTAGGCTTTAGTAACAAAGAACATTTGTCGCTAAAAGTAATTATTTTGTCGCTAAAATATTTGAGCGACAATTAAAAGAATCGTCACTCCACCGTCGCTAAGAATACTATTGCTAAAAGTTTGTAACAAATTTTATCATCACTATATTAATAATTGTAATGTCAAATATAATTATTACTAAATTATTGCAGAAATCTATAGAATCAAATACAATGTCACAATTTTTGTCTCTAACGTTAACCTATAGCTACAAAAAAATTTCATCACCAAAATATCACGATATAATAATTGTAGTGTAAATTATAATTGTCACTAAATTATCGCTATGAAAGCCTATAAAGTTAAATACAATCAACCCAATTTTCTTCTCTAAAGTCTACCTATAGCTACAAAAAAATACATCACGAGAATCGTTAAATAATACCTGTAGTGAAAAGTTAAATGCTAATAATTTGTCACTATATCACTATATAATGACAGTTATAAATGTTACAATTTTTATCACTGTTTACTTTTAGTTATAATTATTTTCATTGCCAATCTGATTTATGAGATAATTTTAGTATATTATTTCACTACTATGATATTTACAAAAAAATATGTCACAAATTTTATTGTTACAACCATTTTGTAATGATTATATTTTTATTTGATGAGACAACAATTTTTTTATCATTGTATCGTAATACGATGTTAATCTACTTTTGACATTAAACATACATCACTTTCCAATTGAAAACAATAAATGAAAAGAACATCCATAATTAAATGAAATTGTTGAAATATAATGCCTATTAAACAAATGTTTATTTCAACAAAATATAAAAAGATTAATGTAAAAACAAAGTTCACACTAATAGCAATATATCATAACTTGTGACATACTAAAACTTCCATAAAACAACCATCATTACTCTATGAATGCTTCTACAGGAATATACTCGTCCTTACATCCACGGTGGAGCAGATTATCAAGACACCATTCTTTGCAACGAAACTTCAACATTGTCGATGTGAGATTTCCTGTACTCCCTAGCAAATTACAAAGATAAATAAGTCTTATATGATGATACTAATACTAATTTTAATAAGCATAACATATATTGAAACTTAGAAATATAGTTACAAATATGAATATCCAATTACCTTATAGCTACTTACTTTTTTAGCCAAGTAATGACTCTTCCAATCACATCTATGTTCTTGAATTGCCCATATGACCTAACTAAATATTTACCTTCATCTATTTTCACTTCGATGGAAACTTCAATGAATTTAAAATCTAGAATTGAATCTTCAAGTCTTTCCTCTAGATTTGTATGTTGTATCTGTCTAAGTGCAACTTTTATATCAAAATCATCGTAAGCCAATAGAAACACATCCTACCAAAGATGAAAGTAATGCCAAATATAAGCTTTGTTTACATACAAATCAAACACAATGTTAAATTGTTTATCACAACATTTAAGAGTTTATATGTTTATTAACTAAAAAACAAATTTAATGTTTGAGACGCATGGAACTACTTAAAAAATATATACAAAATTACACCCTAATTAAGACACCCCTTAATTTCAAAATGACCCACGTGGCTTATGAACAATAAAATAAATCAAATTTTAGATGAACCATTCACCTAATTACATGTACCAAATTCTAAGCCAACTGATTTCATCAACATTCGAAATAGAAAAGCAACCATGGAAGTTAGTAAGAAACGCCTATAGGTTTTGTTTTAAAAATCGATCAAATCGGTCAAGTAGTTGACTGATTACACCTAATCGATCCCCTAACCGACTGAATAACGCATACTCGAACATATAGTTGATAGACCTGACTACTCGACTGACTGTGCACCAGATTTCTTCACAGAGAGTTGACTTATAATTTTATTCTGTTGTTTGGCTGCTTCTGCTTTCCTTTCATTCGACTTATAATTTATAGCTTATTTTTATAATTTTGATATTGAAAATGATTTTTTATATAATAGTATATTTTACTTATTATATGTATGTATTTATTTATTGAAATATTTATCCTTGATTACTCTGCATATCATATACTCCTTAATCAGTGATTTGACCGACTAAATACCAACTATCGACTTTTACAATACTACCTATAGACATTGCATTGAAAATCTATAGCTAAATGCGGAGGTGACACCAAGTCTAATGAGGTTATAATTATGATATAGAAAAGCATGTAATTTTCACCTAAGTAGCTTGAAATTGAGTTCAGTTCGTCCCCCAATATGCCTCTATAAGGGCCAGGGAGAGGCGCCCGTGGAGGCAGGTGGAGCTCCTCTCGTACAATCTCCCGTATCAGTTGGGTGAGGTCCTGGGCCTGAATGCCTGGGAGAAGTGGCTGGTCCACTGAAACGTCAGGTTCAGCACGTCCGCCCCTCCAACCTCGTCCACGACCACATCCGCAGCTCGCCTCAATGACTCCACGTCGAGGCATCTCTACCAAGGAGACGTGAACAACAGAACAAGAAGACGTCAATTCCAACGGACATTCAACAAAAGAACCTCAAAACATATGTCAAAAGGTACATTGCGGTGGTTACTCAAGTTACAAGCACGTGAATTGGTTATTCTAAAGCTAGTTGGTTCACTTCTCGAGATGACCTTGCTTTGATACCATCTTGATACGACCCAGTTCCCGAATCCCTACAGGACACAAGACTGGATCGACTCAACTGATCTCAAGACCCAGTCGTCCAACATAAAAGTAACCAAAAAGCATGAAAGCAAACCACATGTACTATGCTAAGCAACTAACAGTAAAGAGGTACAGCAATAAAGAAGTAAAAACTGCTACAGTACATACCACCACCACAACAGTAGAAAAGTAACCAGGTACAAGAATATAAAGTACTGAACGTAAGAGTGCAAAACGTAAAGGTACAAGAATCTACTCACTACTACAAACGAGTACAACAAAAGAGCTACAACTACTGGGCTCTACTGGGCCCAACACCCTCGCAGCCGTAGGCTCTGGCTGCTCAACACCTGGACCTTAAAAGGGTTATGAGTACACAAAGTCAGCGAACGCTGAGTAGAGTGGCAACCAACTGACTAAAGCAGTAAAAGTGGACAGGCAACTGTTGTTTTCTAATTACATTATTTCACAAGTTATTCCCTTTTTACCCATTGGTTTATTTATCAGATCTCTTTCTTGATTTCAAATGTTCCTCGTGGGAACGATCTTGATTGCAGCCTTTTTCCGAAGAGTAGAAGGCACATGTGGTGCTCTCCTGGCCGGGAGAGTCTCCCGTGGTGATCCTACACCCAGTCAACCACCCCAAGGTCACGGATAGACGTAACGGTGACTACGGCACGTGCAATAAATGCACGGGTAGTTACCCGGCACTGGCATGCGGTCAGTCGTTTCCGCTAACGGGTGCGCCCAAAGTACACCACGGAACCAGTATAGGGCCTAGCCCTCTCAGTAACAAGTGTCTAGCCCCTAAGAACCAAACAGAGGTCTCACCCCTCCACAGTCCGCGCAACCTTGCCTGACTACCCTGGTTTGCCCAGTAGGCCTAACAAGTCGGTGTAGGGTGGCTAGCTGAACCCCAGGCCCCGTGAGGTAGCTAACTCTCCTCCTACACTAGTAGCTCTCCCCGGTACTGTGTACGCGAGGGCCAGGAAGTGGGTACAGAGTGGCCAATCCTAACCCCGGGTCCCAACCCAAGGGCGGCTAGCTCGACTCTGCACTAAACAGGGGGGCAGTCGCTCTCCTTGGTACTTCGTACTCAAGGGCCAGCTCACTTCCCCACTGACATTTCCAGATTCATTCCATTTATTTCTAGGAGTTCAACTCCTAATTCCCTGTAGGGTTCATGCTCATATTCCTTATGTTATTCCATACCAGGTTTCATCATTTCTATTTCCATTCTCAGGTTATACACATGCATCTTGTATTGCTATCGTTCACATTTCCATACTCAGGTTATACATAGGTAGCTCGTATTTCCATCATTCACATTACCATTCTCAAATTATACACATGCAGCTCGTATTGTGTCATTTAACGTATACAATATGAAAGGTTACATACAATAGTTAACAAGCACAATTATTTCAAATTTCATAGGCAGCTGTTATTCATTTACAGGCAGTTGTCATCATTTCTATCTACTCATTCAAGACTGCAATTCATTCATCCAATACAGACAATTTCAGTATTTCTCATTCTAGGATTCATGCCATATCCTAGATTCTATTCATTCATTCCACACATGCATTTAGGTTTGTAATTAGATTAAGGGAAGCCACTCTACCAGTAAACCCAGGAGTAGTGGGGGCTTGAATGGCAGGCTCACGTGCCTCAGCAAGCCCCAAACCCGCAACGGAACGAAGTCCTATCACAAGGATCAATCACAAGGGAATATTCAGAATAGTATAGAAAGTCTTCTAACAATTAGAGGAATTCATATGGGAAACATCGGTATCTTATTTGCAGAAAACAGACCTCAAACGGACACTAAACGGGTCAAAAATAGCGTTTCTGACTCAAATCAAACGTTTGGAACAACTTCCAGATGTCTTAAAAGTGTTCAGTGTCATACCTCAAGTCCTACGCCAATCCTCAGATGTCCAGGAACTCTTTTGGGTCATCTGGACCCAGCTCCAGATGTCTGACCACCTCTCCAGACGTCTGAAAGTGCCTACAGTCGTCTGGTAAGCTCCCTAGACATCTCAAAAGCGTGGGAGGGCATGTCCCGCACCTTCCCAAAGTGAATCCTGCATGCAGACACCTGATCTTCTTAAAACGGGCATGCAAAGTGGTGGCAGTGGAGCGGCCTGCATGGTCGTATCCGCAAAGAGAACGTACTTTCGCGAAACTCTCACCCTAGATGTCTGGAACCTCCTCCAGACGTCAACTTCGTCGTCTGGACGTTGCTCCAGACGTCTAATTCTAGGAAAAACCCAGAACCAGAACTTGCTTCCGCCTACTCGCGTTGCGCGTGGCCGTGCCACGCCCTCTCGCCTGCAGCTCCGACTGCAGTAGTGTCGGGGAGGACCTCCCCGACGCACTCCTCCTCGCGCACGTGCCGCTTCGGCCGTGTGCTCACCGATGAGCTCCCACGTGACCTCGCGAGTTTGCTCTCCTCCTCTCCTCACGCCGCTCCTCGATGCCGCCCGCGCGCTCTCTTGCTCGCACTGCCTCTCTCGCTGGAGGGAAGAAGAAGGAAGGTGGCTGGTGGCTGAGAAGTGAGGGGAACGAGAGAGGAGGAGGGGGCTATATAAGGTTGGGGTTAGGGTTTGCTTGGAGGCGAGGGAAGAGAGAGAAAAAGGAGGAGAAACGAGGGGTACTACCTGCACGCAGCACGCACGCAGACGCGAGCTTGTACTCAAAATTTTTTATTTCTAAATGTCTGGGAAGGTGTCCAGACGTCTAGATGTCTTAAAAGGCTCAAACAGCACGAGTCTTAACAGAGATGGTAGATCAGAATTATCCTCAAGTACATCCCCTTCTTTCCCTTTGTGCTAGTCTTGTTCTTTGGCAGAATTCGGATCATCTTTAGTGTGAATTGCCAAAACTTGTTCAATTTTTCCTACAATCTCGATGGAACCACAATTCACCTTATTCTTTTGGGAAGTTTTAAGATATTGAGTTGATAATTTTTCCTTCCAGAGGTGATGTGCATAATCCCTGTCTCACAGTTGATTAGAGCCTTAGTAGTGGCCAAGAAAGGTCTCCCTAAGATTATCAGGGTGTGGTTCAAGTTTTCTGATGCTTGCATATCTAGAACAAGGAAGTCCACAGGATACTCAAAATCCCTCACTTTTATAATCACATTCAGCAGAAGGCCCATTAGAATTTTGGTTGACCTATCAGCGAGCTGAATGGTCACATCAGTGTGTTGCAAGGGGCCTAAATTCAACTATTCATATAATTCTGTGGGGATTAAGTTGATGGAGGCACCAAGGTCTAGTAAGGCTCTATCCAGGATGAATCCATCTATTTCACATGAAATTAAGAGGGTCCCTAGATCTTTCTTTTTAGGATGAAGCTTATTTAGGATGATGGCACTGGCTTATTTAGAAATCACTATCCTTTTTTATGATTTGGCCTGGCATTTCAATGTGCATAATTCCTTCAAAAATTTCGCATAGGCAAGGATGTTCTCAATAGCCTCAAGGAGTGGTATATTTACCTGGACTTGCTTTAGAATCTCAAGCTACTCCTTAGATTGATCAATTTTCTTTTCCCTGGGTTTGATCAAGGCTTCAGGAAAAGGTGCTTGAGAAAAATCATGAGTATTCAAATCCTGAGTCTTATTTTCAAGATTAGCTTGGTGTAAAGACCCATTCTGATTTGAGCCTTTTAAGACGTCTAGATTGTCAGTCATACGTCTGGTCAGACGTCTAGACCCCTTCCTAGACGTCTGGAAATTGAAAAAAAACATGTACGTACAAGCAACGCGCAGTTCGTCTCTCTCTCCTCCCTTCTCCTCTCATTTTTCCCCCCTCGCCGAACCCTAAAACCTTGTCTCTAAGAGCACCCCCTTCCTCTCCTCTCCACTCCACCACCACCACCTTACTCCCCACTCCACTGCCGTGACTGAGGCATGCGAGAGAGAGGGAGCGAGAGCGAGGAGGAGAGGGAGTGAAGAGAAGGAGAAGGTTGAGCTCGCAAACTTCGTAGGAGCTTGCCAGAGGGTTGCACAGCCGCTGCGACGCATGTGGGAGGAGGAGAGTGTCGAGGCGTCATCCCTGACTTCCTGCAGTAGTCAGAGCTGCAGCAGAGTAGGAGGGGCTGCGGCGGAGCGCGGCAAGAGAAGCGAGAGCGTGGTCTAATACTGGAGTTTTTCCAGTATCAGATGTTTGGAGTGCCTTCCGAACGACAGACTGGACGTCTGGCGATGACACCGGATGTCTGAAAGCGGGTATTCACGCAAGTACGTCTTCCTCGCGATTACGGCCATGTAGGCCGCACTGTAGAGGCATTTTGCTTGGCTAAAAAGGGTTGTACTGCTCTGTCATGCGCAGGAGCAGCTTTGGGAAGGCGCGCGGCATGCCCTCCTATGCTTTTCAAATGTCTGGACAACTTACTAGACGACCGAAGGCATTCCTAGATGACCGGAGGACTAGTCAGGCGTCTGGAACTGGGTCCAGATGATTGAGGAGTCGTAGACGTCTGAGGTCATCACAGGAACCTAAGGTGAGACTCTATTGACATTTAAGACATCTGGACTTTATCCCAGACATCTAATTTGGGTCTACAGACGTGTTTTTTTCCCGTTTGGGGTCCTATCGGGATCCGTTTTACGCAAACGAAATATCTGTGGTTTCCATGTGAGTTCCTCTACATGTTAGAATCCTTTATATACTATTCTGAACGCTCCACTGTGATGTGTTCCTTGGTATAGGACTTCGATCTATTGCATGTCTAGGGCTTGTAGAGGCACGTGGGCCTGCAGTTCGAGCCCCCAGTACTATCGGATTGTCTGGTAGAGTGGTTTCTCCCTGTTCTGTTTATAAAACATGAATGCAGTCATGAAAATTAGATAACTAGAAACCTAGGATGTGGCATGACTCCTAGGACGAGAAACAGTTGCACTGTTTGTGTGCATGATTGAGTTTGTATTCATAAATGAATGAGCTGAATTGTTAGCAACTGCCTGTTAATAAATACGAGCTGCCGGTTAAAATATGAAATGCCTGAGATAACTAAATAGTTACCTGTGATATTGCTTGTGCATGTGTTAAATTGTGGAAATACGAGCTGCATGTGTATAATACGAATGAAATTGTGAATGATGAAACCTGGTATGGAATAATATGGTGAATATGAGCATAAACCCTATGGAGAGTTAGGAGTAGAGCTCCTATGGATGAATGGAAAGGCTTGGGAATGTGGATGGGAAGTGTGCTAGCACTTAAGTACGTGGTATCAAGGAGAGCAACTGTCCGCTTTTTTAGTGTAGAGCAGAGCTAGCCCCCCTTGAGTTGGGATTCGGGGTTAGGATTGACCACTCTACACCGACTTCTGTTAACCCTCGTGTTCATGGTATCGGGGAGAGCTACTAGTGTAGGGAGGGAGCTAGCCACCCCACAGAACCCGGGGTTCAGCTAGCCACCCTACACTGACTTGTTAGGCCTACTAGGCAAATCGGGGTAGTCAGACGAGGGTGTGCGTACTGTGGAGGGGTGAGACCCCTATTTGGTTCTGAGGGGCAAGACCCCTATTTCTGAGAAGGCTAGGCCCTATACTATTCCGTGCTATACTTTGGGTGTACCCGCTAGCGGAAACGACTGACTGCATGCCAGTGTGGGGTAGCTACCCATGCGCTTATCGCACATGCCGTAGTCACCACTACGTCTATTTGTGACCTCGGGGCAGTTGACTAGGTGTAGGACTACCATGGGAGACTCTCCCGCCCAGGAGAGCACCATGTGTACTTTTTACTCTTCGAAAAAGACTACAATCAAGATCGTTCCCACGAGGAACATGCGAGATCAAGAAAGAAATCTGAAAGTAAACCAATGGGGTAAAAAGGAATTACTTGTAAAATGAAATAAATGGAAAAGATAAATTTACCTGCTAGCTTTTACTGCTTTAGATAGTCTGGTTACCACTCTACTCAGCGTTCGCTCACCCCGTTTTCTCATAACCCTTTACAGGTCCAGGAGTTGAGCAGCCCGAGTTACCAGCTGCAGAGGGTGCTAGGCCCAGTTGAGCCCAACAGTAGTTTCGTACTATTGTTGTACTCTCGTTTTGCTATAGTGAGTTTCAGACTTTGTTTACCATTCCAGTTATAGTTGCTTTTGTTCTACTTTCCTGTTGTTGTGGTGGTATGTACTGACTAGCAGCTTTTACTTCCTTTACTGCTTGTACACTTTTACTGTTAGTTACAATGCATAGTGAATGTAGTTTATTTTCCTACTTTTCGGTTATTTCTTGTTAGACGACTAGGTCTTGGGATTAGTCGAGTTGAGCCAGTCTCAGGTCCTGTAGGGATTCGGGAACCGGGTCATACACTTGGTCTCCTAGGTTAGATTCAGGCTCCTCAAGATCTTGGTAAGATTTTGATGTAGAAGGATCTTGGATTTGTTTCCCACTTCTCAAAGTGATAGCATAGGCATGTGCTTAAGGGTTAGAAGGGTGAGGTGGGTTTTATAAAATGGGTTGAGCCTAGGTTGGGTTAGGGTTAACAAAACCTAGTGGGTGCTGGGGAGCAGGTTGAATTAGGTGTGCTTGTTGCTCCTATGTGTTGTGCTGATTAACCCTATTAAGGTTCCTTGGGTTCGGGACGGGTTAGAATGGCAACATCTCGTGTTGTCTAGCATCAACTAGTTGGTCAAATCGTCCTATCAAATCTGTCCTCAATTGATTTATTTCTTCTTTATGTCTTAGATTCATTTCTCACATTTCTTTGAGGACCGGACTCAGATCAGTGAGCTGGTTTTCCTGAGTAGGTTGTGGCTGGTATGTGCGCGGTTGTGTGTACCTACTAGGTTGCCCATAAGTGTTTGGCTTGGTCAAGTTAGGACCCTGGGTGGATTTCTGACTTGACCAAGCAAAGTTAGGATGGTTGCGTCATCCAGGGTTGTAAGTGTTTGAATAAGGCTCATTTCTAATGTAACCCTGGAGTGCATTCACATCCTTAGGTTAACTAGGCATTGGGCTACCTAGTTCAGAATTCGAGGGCATCAAGGTCCCTCCTTGGTACCCAGAAAGAGATGGGTCCAAGTACAATTGGCTCATAGGTGGAGCCATGGTTAGGTCATTGATGTTGTGCACTGATTCTTGACCTAGTGGGTTGGGGAATTGGTTGTGGGTTAGTATAGGCACTCCTTGGGTAGGCATAGGATTTAATCTGGATTGTGTACCTAAGGAATTCCCGCCCTTTAGAACGTTATCCAGCTTCTTATCCAAGTTTTCCACATTTTTTCCCACAAGTTCCACCTTGTCTAATCATTGTGCAATTAGCTCTAAATCAACAAAGTTTGAATTGTTGTTAACTTCATAAACTCCGCTCCTTGGTTGATTAGCTCTGTTAAAGGACATTGAGGTATTGTTGAGGGAATTTTCACTCATATTTTCAAACAATTGAAAGGTTCCCTCAGCATCTCAACTTAGGAAATTGCCCCCACATGCCGCATCAACAAAATTCTTCAGATTCTCACTCAACCCATAATCGAAAATATGGGCCAAATGTCACTTCGGAATCCCATGATGGGGGCATTTCTTAGCAAATCATTGAACCTCTCCCAAGCCTCATGTAGTTGTTCCCCAGGGTTCTGCTTAAAGGTTGTTATGGCACATCTAAGGGCATTAATTTTTCCTACGGGGAATAATTTCTTTAGGAATGTGCTTCTCAGGCATTCTCAAGTTAGGATTGATCTACCAATTATTCTCAACCAATGTTCAACTCTATCTTTCAAGGAAAATGGGAACATCTTCATCATCAGGGTACCTTCATTCATGTTTCTAGGGCCAAAAGTTCTTCCTATGTGTAGGAGCTCTTCAAGGTGGTGGAAGGGGCCATCTGACTCACGATCATGAAAGTGGGGAATCAAGTTAATGATATGAGGTTTGAGTTCAAAATCTTCCCCATCTTGAGGTACCCTAACAAAGGATTCAGGTTGGGCATTAGGAGGGTTGTAAAAGTCACGGAGGGGCTGGTTTGCCCTTCCATTTTGGAGTCGAGTGGTGGCTTGCACTATGACTTCCTTCTGTCAGTCATAATGTTGGCCTTGCTTAGTGATCTGCCTTTGTAAGAGGGTCATAGGATCCAGATTTTGTTCATTAATCTCTTCTTCCTCGTGGTGACTAGCCATTGCAGAGGGTTTAGACTCAAATCCTGGATAAATAGGTCTTCTCCTAGGATTTCTTTCTAATGGTGATAGCAAATTAGGATTTTGAGATCTTCTAACTTGCATACACCAGAAGAATGTCTGTAGATGAGAAGGAGAAGATAGATGAGAGAAAACCCCACCTGCTCAATGCAAGAAATCAAACTGGTCCTTAAAGTGTTATCCCTAAATAGACCTGATCCTGGCTCCTCAAAACACGATTGGGTTAGATCAACCCTTAAATTATTTGACTGGCCAGAAGGGTGGGACCCTTTAGGACACCCCACACGGTGGGACACCACTAAAGGTTACGTGGTTACCGCACCGACCTTTCTTATCACCAGTGGGTCTAAGTAGATAAGGCCTTAACCTTAGCCCAATCTAACTTCAAGTCCCCAAGTCTATAAGTCCTACCTATGGCACGTCTACTCAGTTTTAGGCGTAGGTTTGATGTGCTTCTGGAATATGATGGGTGTTACGGGGGTGTTTGCCTTTAAGATTGATTTCAGAGATGTGAAGTGTGCAGTCAAAAAGGATTCACAAGCAATTTTTCTTGATGAAGTAAATTTTAAGATTCAATTGCTGGTGTTAATGCGTTTTAGGGTTCACTTGAGTTAATATTTTCAATCAAGGTTCTGATGAGGCACACAAGAGTTTTTGCAAATCCCAGTTTGTTTGATATATTTCTGTTAAGTATGGAAATGCAAGTGTGCTCTACCCTTAATGTGAAACCCTATGCACAGATATTTCTAAATGATTATTTTAAGTTCAAATTCAGATGAGTTGTGTGACCCAAGTAATGAAATCAATTGATCCTATTGCACCACTAACTAGCCACTCAAAAAATATTTTTAAGAAATTTTTAATGCACATTTTCTATTTTTTTCTGATTTAAAGTGTACTAGGGGTTTTGCAATCTACTTTGACCCCCAGTTGGTGATTGGGTAATTCGTGCAATCAAACATGCAAGAAATATTTTTTTCAGATTTTTCCTAAATTCTTGATTATCTCAAAAATTCAGTTCCACAAATTTTAGGTCAATTGGAGTTGTATAAAAATTCTTATGATATTTTGAACTTCGAAAAATCAGAAACAATAACTGAATTGATAACAGATCAGTGCGTGAATTTTAAAATTTTTATATAACTCCGATTTGCATGAAATTTGGATGTTGTTCTTGACTTTGAAATCCACGTCCAGTAAAAAATTATGAATTTTTTGATGTACAAATCTTCGTTAATTGAATTTTTATTATAAAAATTTATTTCAGCTCGAAAATCAAGAGAATTTTTTTTTTTCGATAAGCAAACAAATTCTAACTAATCCTAAGGTTCAAGCAAATCTTAAATCTAGCTAATCTAACCTACTGGTACTAACTTGAGATGCGAACCCACACTTTCTCCGTTTGTTGCATCTTCTTCCTGGATTTCTACACTTCCTGCATACGCAAATAGAATAGACTCGAAATCTCAAATAAGAACTATGAAGAAAGGCTTCAAAAATATCTGTTGCCTCCCCGACAATGGCGCCAACTTGTCTGGCATGTAAATCGTGGTTTAAAAGTTAATTCAATTGTACTATAGCATGAAAACACGTTGACAAATAATATTTATAAAATCAGTGAGTATTGGGTCGTTTGTAGGGAGGCAATCACAATTTATGTAGAGGTTTTTCAATAGAATTTGTTCTAAATAGATATTTATATATGTATATATATATAAGAATCAGATATATGCATTCAGAAGATCAGAATTTTATTGCAATTAAAATAGAGTTTTCACAATAGAGAATGCTACTAGAAATAAATAGATAGATAAAGAGAGAGAGAGATAGAAAGCGGCAGAGGGACAATGCCGCTTGTAGGATGCTTGTACGAGGTGCGACAGCACCTCAGATCCAAAGCACCGAGATTAAAGATAGACTAGAGTTGTAGAGGGACGAAGAGTTGCAAAGAAGGTGGAAGATATCTGGAGTTGTTGGAAGAGAGATGCTTCAACTAGGGGGCTTTGGCCTTCTTTTATAGCTTTTATGGAGGACAAAAAGGGTCATTTGGCCCCTATCTCGTGCAACAACTTTAGTATTAATCAAATCCGTCGATCAGGAGATCAATGGACTTGATTAGGCCTCAAAACAACCTCCAATGCGCCTCTATTGCATGGATTCACTCTCTGGCTGACACGTGGCACCTGTTGCGCCCTTGGATCAAGATCGCATGGCCCCGCTTTCTCCTCGTGGGCTCGCTTCAATGATTCTCTCTCCGCGCATGCACCCGCAAGCCTCATCTAAGCACCTCATCCTCAGTCTGAGATCAGACGACTCACGCACTTTCCTCACACGCTCAATTTCCTCTCTTTGCACTCGCCTGTGTGAATTCGTGTCACGCCCAACGATCTTAGATGTCTGATCGTGAGATCGAATAGCCTAAGTGTGTGCGCCTCGCCTTTCTGATTTCGCAAAACATGTGGGATCACGCGATTGGCCGCGGTGCGCTTAGATTGTGCTACATGGTCGCGCCTCTGCCCTTCGATCGCCATCTGACGGCGTAATTGCCCCTGTGCCAGTGCTCCTTCAATTTCTTGCAGCACTGCTCAAACGCGTGTCTCCCGCTTCTGCGCAAGCGCGTGAGCTAATGCGCTACACATGAATTCTGTTATGGTTTCCTATTTGTGTCTATTCGTCCTTACCTGTTGGCTGGATGGCATGGATACATCGTGGTCCGTTGGATGCACCTCTCAAGTAACGCCAATTAGCTCTGGGTTCAATGATCATTTAGCTCAAAATACGAAAATCACTTCTCAAGTTAGGTTTAAGGGTTTCGTTTGGAGGAAACAATTAAAAGCCACATAGGACCAATAAAACTATTAAATTACTATCTCAATCAACATAATGAATAAAGGGGACCAAGTACCCAAAAATTGTCAAAACTACGTGGCCAGCAAGGGTTCATGGATGCTTGCGGCTGAGAGATAACTCCACCTAAGCACCACATGAAAATATAATTTTGAGACCCTGCATGGCAAGATGAAAAATGAGGCGGCTTGCATTATGTTGAGGATGCTTCTACAAAAGATTGAAGCACTTCTAAAGTATTGTCGTATATTACACCATTGCAGAACTCTAATACACAGTTCCACTACAGCAATCATACAAGACTGGCCTCCAAACATCGGTACCATTCTTTATAACTTAAACAATCCATTTCACGGGCAACATCCTGTACATTGTCGTCCTCCTTAAGTTTCCAAAACCCTGCCTCACATACACACAAAAAGTTGCAGAAAATCCTCCCACCCAATCCATTGTGGATTGCACCTATTCCCAAAGCAAGAAAATATAATACAAAAATAATGCTAACAAAATAGGTTGCTTCAAAAGGTGTGAATTTTGGGGGCACAGAGGCTCGTGGACAATGTGCTTTTTATATTGTATTTTCTTCGAGAAGGATGTAGGACGGTTGTTTAGCGTGGGTTACTTGTACTTTTTAGGTAATTTTTCAAACCATGAATTTATAGATGATGATTGATGAAGTAATCATACTTTGTCACTCTCAAGGTTTAAACTATCATAATACATCAGTATCGATGAGATTGGATGATATCGATATCATCCAAGATATTTTTTTCGGATATCAATGATATATCATTGATATGAGGTGATATCGACGATGTATCAATGATATCCCCGAGATATCGACAATATATTGGATGATATCCCCGATACGACTTTCGACAGGAAAGGTTCGAACCCTTGCTGCATGGGCAGGAGGTTTGAAAGAGAGTTGGGTCTAAGATGGGAGGTTTGAATGAGGTGCCACACACACACACACACATAATGAGATAACCGAATCAGAGATGTTACAAAAACCACTTAGTGGAAGTGAAATATGACCTACATATGGTGACTACAAAAACCAATAGACACCTCCTTCACTCTCTAGTCGTTCTGTAAGGTGCATCTTATATATTTCCCTGACCTATAATGAGCGAATACCTCACCTTAGCAACTAATATGGTTCTGCCAGATGGAATTAATTTTAACCTAAAGAACTGTCTGGCATCATCAAATCTATGTCGAGAAACAACCGAGTCAACCAACCAATCAGTAGCTCACACACATACACGCACGTGCATGCATATGCATGCACACACACGTAAAAAATTCATCGATATTGACAATATATCCTTGATATAACACATATATACATTTTTTAGACATCCTTCCATAATATATTATTTATAAAAATATTAACCTTTAAATTTTGTGACATTTTGTGATATTTTATACTTTTCTGAATAATTTCCTTAAAATTCACCAATATCAATGACATATCCCCGATATATACCTTTTTTGACTTATCAATACGATATCGATGTCGATATTTAAAACCTTGATCATCCTCATAAAGCGGTACAAAAACAAAAGAGCAAGACAGAAACTACAAAAGAAAGGGAGGATCAGTCATGTGCCCTTTATGGCTGTGTGCTATTTGCAATGGAGTGCAATCCAATTACAAGTGCAAACTGCCTCCTCCCCTATTGCTCACTGGCATGTTTCAAGAATCATAAAGTAACATGCAAGAATGCCTCACCGTTAGAAGAAAAATTATAAGATCCATGTAAGAAGTACCCTGAAGAGCAATCATGTCTTCCAAAATTATTGTACCAGATTGAATAAGAAAGCCACAACCTTCATGCAACAAAATTTAATTCAATGGTGGGATCCAACAAACATCGAGATGCACTGAAGGATGAAAACATCCATAGATTTCTTAAGAGGATCGATAGCTCTAAGGATCGTAAGAGTGAGCTTGAAAAAGCTATGGAGGGGCATGTATTTAGGAAATTTATTGATACGATTTTGGCCATTATCGGTCCACAAGATTGAGTTTTTCCGGTTTTCAAGGCGGGCAAAGAATTCACAGTATGCCAGCTGGCAGCGTCAGATAAAGGTAAAGGGTATTCATCAAACCATCAACCCCATATTAGTGTTGTCGTTTGTAGCCTGACAATGGCGTAGCTAAAGCATTTCATGCCTTTCTCTGCTTGGCTCCCGAGTGCCTTCCTCAAGACAATTTACCTTTTTTCTATATTAAAAAATATGATTTATCGATTTACCATAAGTAAATCCTTTGCAATGTTAAAACTATACACAAAACAATCCAAACCGTAATCACATCAGATCAATAAGAATTCAGCAAGTCTTACCAAGTACGCAGAATTTATCAAACCTTTAAATTTGATCAAATCATCTTAATACGTAAGACATAATTTTCCTGAAATTTTACTTTTGCTGCACATTGGTAATTTCCCCTACCCCTTTGCAGGCAACCGTAAAAGACATCAGGTTAATAATCTGACCAATAAAGGCTAAAAGACTGATTAGGGACATTGGAGTTGGCATTAGCTATTGCTGAAACCATTCTTAACGGCTACAAATTAGAGATCTCCAAAAGAAAGACGGCAACTATAACTCGAAAGCATTTCAGATGGAATAGTGAGTGCTATGACAAGCAAAGCAAGAGTGACTTAAAAAAGCTGCTATCTAATTAGGTGCTTTTGACGGTTCATCACCTGGAATTTCATCTTAATTATGGTATATATATGTTCTCCACCATTGTCATATTTGAAGAAAACTGGTATACATACCGGCACTTGAAATGGTTTTCAAGTACCATATATTTAACTTTACTTCAGTACTTAAAATTGATTTGGCAATTAACCTTTATGATTGATAATGAAGTAGTCATTGGCATATTTTTCTTTTAATAAACCGCTAACATTCTTATTCAGTCTTTGGAACGATGAAAAATGGATGGGCATGAAGAATTGATGTAACGGAGCCCACTAAATGTAGGAAAAAGCTTGCTTGTTCTTATTGGATGTTCTTTTTTGACACACTTCAAAATTAAGCTCGTCTGGTTCAGACACATTGGCATGGTAAAATAATATAAGATAGAAATTTGAAAGGAATCATAATTTCATTGCTTATTTTCATAAAGATGTTTAGGCTAGAATTGTCTGTTTGGTTTGGATTTGCAATGGATTAATTTTCTTGTCTAATCTGACGTTCCAAAGTAGTTGGATGACGAGGGTTCGGGAGAAACCCAGCAAGTATTGGAAGGGAATACTTGAGGCCAGCAGGTTTTGTCTAAGACCAGCCCAGATACCTTCCAGGATAGCTTATAATATTCAGGCAAGGAATCAATGTGGCCAACTTCATTTAATGAAGGAGAATGCTTGATATAGGCTTTGGTTTGATGTACTTCTTGAATTGAACTCAGGCTTGTCTTGTCTGCATTATATTACCAGATAAGTCATATCAGTGGTTGAGATATATTGTCATAGATAGTGTTGTTTTCCATGCTTGTAATTGTAAAGACACATTATGAAAGTCTGCTGTCATGAATTTATGCTTTATACTGTTTCCCCCATATATTGTAGGCCGCACACTTCTATAACTGACATTTTGCCCTCTGCCACAATGGACATCCATGTTCATTGGAGTCTACTAAAAGGTAACACTTATATGTCACCGCAAGAACTAACGACATTGGTAGCAAGAGACATTATGTCCCAATATGAACCATATGATGTGTTGCAAGATAAATGTGTTAGATTTGTCCAGCTCCTTTTTATTTTATATTCTATCTTGACAACCACTGCCCTGCTACCTGCCCCTCCACATTGATTCTGTTGCTGATTTATCCAGCGATTTCAAATCCTTGAGATTCCGCCTGATGTCTCAGAAGCCTTTGCTGATAATCTTAGCATCACTACTAGATTTAGAGAAACCTGTTTATAACCTTAGCACCACTATAAGATTTAGAGTGACTGTTTGTTGGATATTGTAGTATCAGGATCTTGTTTCTTGGTCTTGCTGATTAACTTCAGAATGTAGCAACAAGAAGAAATCCTTAATCTCTCCATAACCTTATGAAACTTAAAGGTAAATGCATTTCATGAAATGCCATTAGATATCAAGTGCATGCAGCATCGAAATGCAGCTCAAGATTGGGGATGAATATTTTTTACTTTCATTGTTTTTGCTCAGTAGAAGAATTATGTCCGGTATAAGGATGGAATAAGGAAGAAAATTTTGCTTTTGTTTGATGGAAGGGTACAAATTTGGCAGCAAAATGATATGAAAATATTATCTGTGTGGTAGCTCAGATCACCTTTGTTGGATGTATGCTTTTGTTGTTGGAAGAAATGATGTTTCTGTTGCATGCCATTTGGTTGGTTTTGCAAAGCTGTTATCCCTTCGAATTACCATACTGCTGCTCTTTCCATATTGAGATTCCACCTGGAGCTTTCGTTGAGGGTTTCTGAGACAGACCGCGGCTATGAAATCCCCTCATTCACCCCTTCTTCACAGGTCTCCCTTTACAAAGCTAAATAGTATCGATGCTTTTTATTTTGGTGAAAAAAAAAACACTGGTGCTTTTCAATTGTATATTAGAAGTGCATTGGTACCATTGATGCTATGTAAAAAAAGTACCGATGCAATTTAATACAGAAAAGAGGATGTGTGAAGGAGGGGGTGAAAATCTCTCCACCCTCATCTGCTGAGATCCCAAACCTTAAGCCTCCTACCAAGGCAACAAGAGGCCAGTATCATCTCATTCTTTAGATTCCATCCAATCTGGAAAACCTCCTCCTTGTGGCAATCAAAGGTGTGGAGCGCAGTGGTAAGCTTCCAGAGGTCAAATAGCTTGACTGTTTTATCTGTTGAACCAGTTGCGACAACCCACTCATTGAATGGATTGAATGCCAAACAGTTCACCTCACCTTGATGAGCAACTACAGATTGCACAGGTTTATTGGCGACTTCTCGAGTCCCATATAAGTAAATGACGATCATCACTAACAGAAACAAATAAATATTCATGCCTCAAGTTCCATGCTACATCTTCGACCACACCATCATGAACCTTAAAAATCTATTGGGCCTCCAGGACTTTATTTTCGGGTGTAGCATTGATAACCCATAAGCATATTTGAGCATCATTTGAGCCACTTAATTAATAACCATGTTTAAACAGGCTCCATGATAGACCATAACCTTCAGTGTTGTGGCCCCTAAGTCTCAACTCAGGAGTACATGCACCCTCTAGAGGAGACTTTGACGGATGCTTGCTGTAATCAAAGACATAAAACCCTGCACTGATTGTTTTTGTGGCAATAATGAAAGGGTTCTGTGGCATATAACGAGCATGATTGACCTCCCCATCATGGTTTATTTGCTGAATTATCTGGACCTTGCCTATCTATCCCTGCCACCTCTCTCTATAGCTATGTATCTATCTATTTATTTTGTGTTCCAAGACAGTTTATCATTGTATATTAAAGAGTTTACTGTAAGTTGTAACTTCTTAGTATGTGAAATTTAGAAGTTGCAGCTCCGTACCAGTATGTGAATGTCTTCCCAGGTCATATTGTTATTGATGAAGTGGAGTTAGATCAATTTAAAAAAAAAGACTCCAGAGATACTACTAATTAAATGAAACATGTCTTGGCAAGGCTAACCTTCAAAACAAAAACAAAAAGAATCCTCTTCTTTTGACAGTAAGACTCACAACACCATGAAGGCATGAAGGCATACCTCTGACGAGGGGCAACGTAGTGGTTTCCAGAGAAGAGAGCACGCAATCGGAGAGTAGTCGACATTGGCGATGAAGACGTCAGAGGTGAGTGAGGAGGGCCTACATGCAGGCGAGGCAGTGGAGAGGAGGCAGGCACGACATTGTAGGTGGGCAAGGAGGTGGTCGCAAGCAAGTAGACGGAGAGGAGCGATTAGGGGCGCGCTCGGTGGAGAGGATCGATTGAGGAGACATTCGGCAGTCAACGGTAGGTGAGAATAGGGAGGGGCGAGGTGGTCGGCGACGGCATAGATTTTAGGGTGAGCGCTGGGGAAGGGGCGAGGTGGTCGGCGATCGATGAGAACAGGGAGGGTAAGTGGCGCGGCGTCGGTCTTGAAGCTGCTGGGGATCAAAGGGGTTATAGGGCAAGCGCTGGGTAGGTGCCCGACTGGGGAAGGAAATGTATACTCCGAGTGGGTGTGGGGGCGTAGTCGGGGTGGCCGGTGGTGTAGCGACAGAAATTGTTTCTGATAATAATAAAAAAAAAAAAAAAGGAGGAAATCTAGTCATTATTTTCCTCTAATTTATTTTTATGTGATCGTTTATAAGATAATAATTATTTTTAAAAGAAAAATAAATTAATACACTAAATTACTATTTTCTTTAAATTATTTATATCACTAATTAACTTCTGTTGTATATGATAATATTAATTTAAAAATAATTATTTATTCTTATCTAATAAAGGAAAGGAAGCAAAAACAACTTGATACTTCCATGTTATGAAAAATTAATTTAAAAAATTGATTGTTATAACCAAATATGATAATCTTAGATTTTATGGTATTAATATAGTGGTTACATCTATATTAGTAAATTTGTTATGATAGCAATGTATATATTTGCTGCTAAAATTATATGTCAACTAACAAATGAATATAATTACTTTTATATTTATACTATTAAGCTTAAGTAATAGCAATGAATATGTATGTCATTAAAATTAATCATCAATTACAGAATTGATGTGGAAAAGCTTTATATTTTTGTTGCTAAATTATATTACTAGTAAGAAATATATTTGTCACGAAAAATAAATATCACTTCACAAATTATTTTAGCAACAATTATTTACATATGTCACTAACACTTAACAAATTAATGTTGCGACAAATATTACATATTTGTCCCTAAATTTAATTAATAGTGACAAAGCTATTATATGTCACTATGTTTATTGTCGCTAATGACCAATTTTGTTCTAATGTTTCCTTTCCTCTTCTTATTCTCTTCCCCCCTTCATTTCCCTCTTTCTTCACATTCCCTTCCCCTTTCCCTTCCTCTTCTTTTTCCTTCCCATTCCCTCCTCAATTTTCCTTCCCCTTTCCCTTCCTCTTCTTCACATTCCATTCCCCCTTACATTTTCCTTCCAAGTCGCCCCTTCCTTTCTCTTCTTCCTCTTTTTCCTTCCTGTAATGGCCCATCACACTTTTAGCCTTATAAGACATCTGGAGTCTCAGTCAGACGTCTGTCCAAACGTCTAGACCCTTTCTTGGACGTCTGAAAATGAAATTTGTGTACGCTGTTAAGAACGAGGCATCAGACGAGCTGTTAAGACGTCTGGGAAGTGTCCCAGACGTCTTGCTAGACGTCTGGAACCCTTTCCAGACGTCTAGTAATCAATTTTTGCGGCGTACAGGGTTGCGTCTACGCATCTGCGTGCGCAGACTGCACCCGCTGCTCTCACCCCTCTTTTTCTCTCTCTCCCCGCGTGGCCTTATAAGGACGCCCTCGCCCTCTCCCTCACCCTCATCTCCTCCGCCTTCCTCTTCTCTTCCTCCCTGCCAGTGCGAGAGTGCGAGCGAGCGAGCGGCGGCAGCAGCGGCCGCGGCGAGTGTGCGGGAGGGGGCTGTTGCGAGAAGAAGAAGACGCTCGACCGTGAGGGCTCGAGCTTGCCGGGGCAGCTAGAGCCGACCGGCGGGGGAGCAGCAGGCGTGGAGTGTCGCGGAGGGGCTGCTGCAGCTCGGGCAGCAAGCAGACGGGGCGCGGTGCAGCCATGCGTCGCGGGCGAAGAGCGAGTCGGGCTCTGATTCTGGAAAATTTTCTAGAATCAGACGTCTGGGCTTACGACCAGACGACGGTGAAGACGTCTGGAAGACTGTCTAGACGTCTGGCAGGTAAGGTATTTCCATCTCCTTCCTTTTTTCGCGTGTACGGCCATGCAGCCGTCCGCCGCGCCTTCGTCTGCGATCCGTCGTGCTGAGAGCAGGTGTGGGTGCGTGCAGGTTCTGCTCGGGAGGGCGCGAGGACTCGTCATCCCACGTGAATCGGACGTCTGGCCGCAGTGCCAGATGACGGAGAGGACTTCCAGACGTCCGGGGTGACCATCGGACATCTAGGAACCGGGGTCAGACGTTCTAGCAGGCTTCTGGACGTTTGAAGGACTACACAGAGCGAAGGTACAATTTGATTCACCTTTTAAGACGTCTGGAAGAGGTTCCAGACGTCTGATTTTGGACAGTTTCGTCGTTTTCGACCCGTTTAGAGCCCGTTCGAAGTCTGTTTTCCACATTTCGAGTTGCGTTCTTTCCAGAATAAAATCCTCTACCCATTTACAGTAATTGTATACCGTTCTGAGAAACTCCTTGTGTTTGATCCTTGTGTTAGGACCCCGTACCATTGCAGTCTTGGGGGTTGCGGAGGCGTGCGAGATTGCCGACCACGCCCCCAGTACTCCCATTATAGCTGGTAGAGTGGCTTTTAATTTATTTAGCATAATTTGTTACAATTGTAGAACAATTAATAGAGTCTAAGGTATTGCATGAACCCTAGGACTGAGAAACTAGATTGAATGATAGATCCTAGGGTATTGCATGAATCCTAGGACTGGAAAACTAGTGGAATATATATATATTGCAGTCTTGGAAAAGTGGAAAGGAAATAATAGCTGCCTGTAAATTAATAGCTGCCTGTAAATTAATAGCTGCCTGTTATGAATGAATAAATATGATTAAGAATATGTGTTGTATGAACGTAAGACTGGAACAGTGAAACCTACAATGGCAAAACAAAAAGAATACGAACCCTACGGGGAATTAGGAGTAGAACTCCTGGAAAGAGAATAGAATGGAACTGAGAAAGTGAAACGTGGAAGTGTGTTGTCTTTTGGGTACGTGGTACCAAAGAGAGCACACATTACCTCTTAGTGTAGAGGGGAGCTTGCCGCCCTCAGGTTGAGACCGGGGTGGGTTTGGCCACTGTACACCAACTTGCTGGCCCTCGTGTACGCAGTACCGAGGAGAGCTACTAGTGTAGGGAGAGCACTAGCTACCCCACAGGCCCTGGGGTTTTGTTAGCCTCCTACACTGACTTGTTAGGCCCACTGGGCAAGCCAGGGTAGTCAGGCGAGGGTGCGCGGACTGTGGAGGGGTTGGACCCCTGTTACTGAGAGGGCTCTGCCCTATACTGGTTCCGTGCTGTGTTTTGAGCGCACCCGTTAACGGAAACGACTGACCGCGTGCCAGTGCGGGGTAGCTACCCGTGCGCTTATCGCGCGTGCCTAGTCACCGTTACGTCTGTCAGGGACCTTGAGGTGGTTGACTAGGGGTAGGACCACCACAGGGGACTCTCCCAGCAAGGGAAACACCACGTGTTACTTCTACTTTTCGAAAAAGACTGCAATCAAGATCGTTTCCACGAGGAACATTCGAGATCAAGTGAAGGATCTGAGAAATAAATAAATCATGAAATAATAGAAAGATGTAATTAAAGAAAGTAAAAATATAGCAGCTACTGTACACTCTACTGTTTCTTTAGCTTTTAGCTGCCACTCTACTCGGTGTTTCGCTGACGTGTTACACTCGTTACTTTTCAGGACCAGGTGTTGAGCAGCCAGGGTCAGCGGTTGCAGAGGACGCTGGGCCTAGTAGGGTCCAGTAGAGTTGCCGCAGTTCTTTTTGTACTTTTCTTCCACTGTAGTGAGTAGTTTCCTTGTTACTCCTTGTACTTCTTTATTGTAAGCCTTATGTTATATACATATTTGTTGTTCTACTGTTGTGGTGGTGTATACTGTAGTAGTTCCTTTTCTTACTGCTGTATTTTGTTACTACTAGTTATATTCATGCTGAATGTGGTTTATTTTACTACTCTTTTGGTTACTTCCTCGTTGGATGACTAGGTCTTGGGATTAGTCGAGTCGATCCGATTCTCGTGTCTCGTAGGGACTCGGGAATCAGGTCGTTACATACGCACACTGCGCTCTACGCGCGGACGGTGCGCAGGACCCTCTCCTTCTCTCTCACTCCCTCTTTCTTCCCCAAACCCTAACCCCACGCCTTCTATATAAACCCCTCCCCTCTCCTCTCCACTCCACACACCAGCCACCACCACCTTCAGAGCTGTGCGGGAGTGGTGAGAGGAGGCGAGCGAGGGAGAGCAAGAGGGAGAAGGAGGAAAGCGCGGGAGGAGGACGAGATCGAGGTCAAGGATTTTCGGTGGAAGCTCGGCGGAGCTCGCACGGCCATTACGGGCGCGTACGGGAGGAGGAGAGAGCTCAGGGAGATGACCTCCCAACCCTCTGTAGCGGCTGGAGCTACGGCGGCACGAGACGGAGCGAGCGGAGAGCGCTAGAAGGAGTTCCTGATACTGGAAGTTTTCCTGTATCAGACGTCTAGAGTGGAGTCTAGACGACTGATGGGGTACCTAGACGTCTGGAGCTAAGGCTAGACGTCTGAAAGATCATTTATCGCAAGGTATGTTCTTTTTCGCGGTTACGGTCATGCAAGCCTCACCGCAGACGCATGGTTTGGACTAATTTGGGGGTCTGCGGTTGTCGTACGCAGGAGCAGCCTTGGGAAGGGCACGGAACGCTTTCCCGCGTGCTTTTGGACGTCTGATCACATCACCAGATGTCCAGAGATGCATCCAGATGACCGAAGGCTTTGTCAAACCTCTGGAACTGCCTTCAAACGATCGCAGAGAAGGCCTAAACGTCTGAGGATACTACATGGACTTAAGGTAAGGATCTGGCACCTTTTAAGACGTCTGGGAGTATCCTCAGACATCTGATTTTGAACAATAAGCACGTTTTTGACCCGTTTGGGGTTCGATCGGGATCCGTTTTACGCAAACGAAATACCTGTATTTTCCTTGCAAGTTTCTCTATGTACTAGAGTCCTTTGTACACTGTTCTGAACTCTTCTTTTGTGATGTATTTCCTAGTATAGGGTTTCAGCCTGCTGCGTGTTTGGGGCTCGCAGAGACGCCTGGGTCTGCAGTTCGAGCCGCCATTACTCCCGTGTTGCCTGATAGAGTGGTTAATTCTGTAATAGTATTTAAATAGCAATGTGCTTGTGGAAATAGCCAAATGGAACCCTAGGATGTGGCATGAACCCTAGGATAGATGTTAAGACCCGTGCTGTTTGAGCCTTTTAAAACGTTTGGACTGTGAGTCAGATGTCTGGACACCTTCCCAAACGTCTAGAAATCAAAAATTTTAAGTACGAGCTCGAGTCTGCGTGCGTGCCGCACGCAGACAGTACACTTCCCTCATTTTCTTCTTCTTCTCTCTCCTTCCGCCCCGACAAAACCCTAAACCCACACCCTTATATAAAGCCCCCTCCTCTCCCTCGTTCCACCCCACTTCCCAGCCACCTTCCTCCTTCCCTCCAGTGAGAGCAGCAGAGTGGTGAGAGCGTGGGAGTGGCGCGAGAAGGAGAGGAGGAGCAACGTGAGAGGGAGAGGAGTTTAGCTTGCGAGCTCGCGTGGGAGCTCGTCGGGGAGCTTACGGCTGGAGCAGCACATGCGCAAGGCGGAGGAGTGCGTCGGGGAGGTCCTCCCCGACACTGCTGCAGCCGGAGCAGCAGGCGAGAGGGCGCGGCGTGACCACGCGAGGTGCTAGAGGGCAGAAGAAGGTTCTGGTTCTGGGTTTTTCCCAGAATCAGACGTTTGGATCGACGTCCAGACGACATAGTCGACGTCTGGAGGAGGTTCTAGACGACTGAGAAGTAGACTTCGCGAAGGTACGTCTTCTTTGTAGATACAGTCATGCAGGCCGCTCTGCCGAGGCACTGTTGCATGCCTTTTTTAGGAGATTTGGTGGATTGTGTGCAGGGTTCACTTTAGGAAGGCGCGGACATGCCCTCCCATGCATTTCGGACATCTGGGCGACATACCAGACGACGAGAAGCGCTTCCAGACGTCTGGAGAGGTGGTTGGACGTCTAGAACTGAGTCTAGACGGTCCAACGGAGTTCCTAGACATCTGAGGAGTGGCGCAGGACTTGAGGTATGGCACTGGACACTTTTAAGACGTCTGGAAATTGTTTCAGATGTCTGATTTGAGTCAAAAACACTATATTTGACCCATTTAGGGTCTGTTTGAGGTCTGATTTCCGCAATTAAGATACTGATGTTTCCCGTTTGAATTCCTCTACTTGTTAGAAGACTTTCTATACTGTTCTGAGTATTCTCTTGTGATTGATCCTTGTGATAGGACTGGTTTCCGTTGCAGGTTCGGGGTTTGCTGAGGCACGTGAGCCTGCCGTTCAAGCCCCCACTACTCCTGGGTTTACTAGTAGAGTGGCTTTCCCTTAATTTAATTAAAACTTAAATGCATGTGTGGAATGAATGATTAGAACCTAGGATATGGCATAAATCCTAGGACTAGAAATACTAAAATATCTTTATTAAATGAATGGAATGTAATCTTGAATGAACAGATAGAATGATAACAATTGCCTGTGAATGAATAACAGTTGCCTTCAAAATATGTAGTACTTGTACTAGTTAATTGTTGAGTGTAATTTTCCTGTCGCACACATAATATGAGCTACATGTATATAATTTGGAAATGGAAAGGTGAATGTTGGAAACACGAACTACCTGGGAATAACCTGAATATAGAAATGTGAATGATAGACTTACCAGTTGCATGTGTATAACCTGAGAATGGAAATAGAAATGATGAAACATGATATGGAATGGCCTGAGGAATATGAGCATGAACCCTACGGGGAATTAGGAACAGAGCTCCTGGAAATAAACGGAATGGAACTAAAAATGTGAGTGGGGAAGTGAGCTGGCCCTTCCATTCTACGAGAGCTCAAGTCCCAGCTGTAGGACCTTCTGGAGAAGGGCTTTATGAGGCCCAGTGCGTCTCCGTGGGGAGCCTCAGTATTATTTGTGAAGAAGAAGGATGGTACCTTACGCCTTTGTGTGGACTATAGACAGCTGAATAGGGTCACCATCAAGAACAGGTATCCATTGCCGAGGATTGATGATCAGTTTGACCAGTTGCAAGGTGCCACGGTTTTCTCCAAGATAGACTTGAGGTCTGGCTACCACCAGTTGAGGATCAAGGAGACCGACGTCTCCAAGACAACTTTCCGCACCCGGTACGGACACTACGAGTTTTTGGTCATGCCGTTTAAGCTGACCAACGCCCTCGCTGCTTTCATGGGTTTGATGAACCGGGTGTTCAGACCACATCTGGATCAGTTCGTGGTAGTATTTATCAATGATGTGCTCATCTACTCTTGGGATCAGGCGTAGCACAGACAGCACTTACAGATGGTTTTGGACACATTGAGACGACGTAGGCTGTATGCCAAATACAGCAAGTGCGAGTTCTGGTTGAGGTAGGTGACCTTCCTAGGTCATGTGATTTTAGGGGATGGCTTGGCTGTGAACCCAGCCAAGGTAGAGGCAGTGCTCAGGTGGGAGAGACCACGTATAGTGACAGAGATCCGCAGTTTCTTGGGACTGGCAGGCTACTACCGGCGGTTTATTTGGGGTTTCTCGCAGATTGCACGTCCTATGACATAGTTGACCTGGAAGGACGTGCCCTTTTCTTGGACAGACGCTTGTGAGGCATGCTTTCAGGAGTTGAAGGAGAGGCTGACTTTGACTCCTGTGCTTGCCATTCCAGACAGCAGTGGCGGTTTCGTTGTGTACACGGACATCTCTTTGCAGGGGTTAGGGGGTGTACTCATGCAGTGGGGTCACATTGTCGCTTACGCTTCGCGGCAACTGAAGCCCCATGAGCATAGCTACCCTACCCATGACCTAGAGTTGGCAGCTGTCGTCTTTGCGCTGAAGACTTGGAGACACTACCTGTATGGTGAGACCTTTGAGATATTCACAGATCATAAGAGCCTCAGATACTTGTTTGATCAGAAGGAGCTTAACATGAGACAGAGACGTTGGTTAGAGCTCCTGAAGGACTATGACTGCTGCATTTCCTACCATCCGAGGAAGGCCAACATGGTAGCTGATGCCTTGAGTCGGAAGGCGCTCGCCCACTTGGCCAGTATACAGGCACAGAGTTGGAGACTCATGGAGGAGATGAGCAGTTGGCAACCCCTAGAGTTACTAGGGCACTGTAGGGCAGTGATTGTGACACAACAGATGAGGCCAGAGTTGATAGACCGCATCATCACAGAATAGATGGCAGACCCATACTTGCAGTTGTTGCGTGATAGAGTACTGTCAGGGGACCCTGGAGACTTCTCCTTTACTGACGAGGTGCTGCGTATGAGGGAAAGTTTGTGCGTTCCCAGGGACAAGGAGTTGTTGAGGGAGCTCCTGACTGAGGTACACGATTCCAGGTTCACCATACATCCCGGGAACACAAAGATGTATCATGATCTGAGATGTGACTTTTGGTGGAGGGGAATGAAGCGAGATGTAGGTGAGTTCGTACAGTAGTGTTTGGTGTGCCAGCAGGTGAAGGCTGAGCATCAGAGGCCTGCAGGGCCGTTGCAGCCACTTCCAATGCTAGAGTGGAAGTAGAAGAGCATCACCATGGACTTGGTGGTGGGCTTGCCCGTTACCCAGCGAGGACACGACGCAATCTGGGTGATTGTAGATAGATTGACGAAGAGGGCACATTTCTTGTTGATCCGAGTTACCTTGGGACCAGCACAATTGGCAAAGAGGTATATCTGTGACGTGGTACATTTGCACGGAGTTCCGCAAGAGATTGTATCCGACCAGGATACCCGTTTTACGTCCCAATTTTGGGCTGAGTTTCAGCAGGCTTTGGGGACACGGTTGAGGTTTAGCACGGCATACCAATCCCAGAGGGACAGACAGTCAGAGCACACAATATAGACGCTTGAGGACCTTTTGTGTGCCTGTGTACTGGACTGGAGGGGATCTTGGGAGGAGCACTTGCCCCTGGCAGATTTTGCTTATAATAACTATTACTCGAGCATCAGCATGGCACCCTACGAGGCTCTGTACGGACAGAGGTGTACTGCACCCTTGAGTTTGGTTGAGGTGGGATCAAGTGGGAGGTTGGCCTCAGGCTGATCCGGCAGAGTCAGGAGGTGATTGAGCAGATTCACAGACGACTCCGCACTATCAGGAGCAGACAGAAGAGCTATGCCGATCGGAAGCACAGAGAGGTGCAGTTTGAGGTTGGGGATCACATCTTTCTTCGCATTTCGCCCATGAAGGGCTTCCAGCGTTTTGGGGTGAAAGAGAATCTCGCATAGAGGTTTGTGGGGCCCTTTGAGGTCCTAGAGTCCGTTGCTTACAGTTTTTCCCTTCCTCCCCAGCTTTCTGGTGTGCGCAACGTGCTCCACGTGTCCAACCTCAGGAAGTACGTCGGCGATCCCAATCACGTTCTGAGCCACGAGAGTGTCGAGGTGGGTGACAACCTGACCTACCCCGAGTAACCAGTGCAGATACTAGACAGAGCCGTCCGGAGTTTGAGATGGAAGCAAGTACCCCTGGTGAAGGTCTTATGGAGGAGCCAAAGGTACGAGGAGGCTACCTGGGAGCCTGAGGCGGCGATACAAGAGCGGTACCCAGAGCTCTTTGAGGGTACGTCTTTTCGGACCGACTTAGGTCCTCTTTGAGTTTGTTATGCGCATGTTGTTCTCTTTCCGCACCCTAGCTAGCTCAAGTTTCGGGAACGAAACATTCTTTGAGTTTGTTGTGATGTTAAGACCCATGCTGTTTGAGCCTTTTAAGACGTCTAGACTGTGAGTCAGACGTCTGGACACTTTCCCAGACGTCTGGAAATCAAAAATTTCGAGTACGAGCTCGTGTCTGCACGCATGCTGCGTGCAGACAATACACTTCCCTCATTTTCTTCTTCTCTCTCCTTCCGCCCTGACGAAACCCTAGACCCACACCCTTATATAAATAAAGCCCCCTCCTCTCCCTCGTTCCACCCCACTTCCCAGCCACCTTCCTCCTTCCCTGCAATGAGAGCAGCAAAGCGGTGAGAGCGCGGGAGTGGCACGAGAAGGAGAGGAGGAGCAGCGTGAGAGGGAGAGGAGTTTAGCTTGCAAGCTCACGTGGGAGCTCGCCGGTGAGCTTACGGCCAGAGCGGCACGTGCGCAAGGCGAAGGAGTGCATCGAGGAGGTCCTCCCTAACACTACTGCAGCTGGAGCAGCAGGCGAGAGGGCGCGGCCCGGCCACGCACTGCACGAGAGGGCGGAAGCAAGTTCTTGTTCTGGGTTTTTCCAAAAATCACACGTCTGGAGCGACGTCCAGATGACGTAGCCGACGTCTGGAGGAGGTTCTAGATGACTGAGAAGTAGACTTTGCGAAGGTACATCTTCTTTGAGGATACAACCATGCAGGTCGCTTCGCCGAGGCACTGTTGCATGCCTTTTTGAGGAGATTTGGTGGATTGCGTGCAGGGTTCTCTTCGGGAAGGCACGGGACACGCCCTCCCACGCATTTCAGACGTCTGGGTGACATACTAGACGACGGGAAGCTCTTCCAGACATCCGGAGAGGTGGTCGGACGTCTGGGACTGGGTCCAGAGGGTCCAGCGGAGTTTCTGGACATCTAAGGAGTGGCGCAGGACTTAAGGTATGGCACTGGACACTTTTAAGACGTCTGGAAGTTGTTCCAGACGTCTGATTTGAGTCAGAAACACTGTTTTTGACCCGTTTAGAGTCCGTTTGAGGTCCGATTTCCGCAATTAAGATTCCAATATTTCCCGTATGATTTCCTCTGCTTGATAGAAGAATTTCTATATTGTTCTGAGTATTCTCTTATGATTGATGCTTGTGATAGGACTGGTTTCCATTGTGGGTTCAGGGCTTGCTAAGGCACGTAAGCCTGCCGTTCAAGCCCCCACTACTCTTGAGTTTGCTGGTAGAGTGGCTTCCCCTTAATTTAATTAAAACTTAAATGCATGTGTAGAATGAATGATTAGAACCTAGGATATGGCATGAATCCTAGGACTAGAAATACTGGAATGTCTATATTGAATGAATGAACTGTAGTCTTGAATGAGTAGATAGAATGATAACAATTTCCTGTGAATGAATAACAGTTGCCTGCAAAATATGTAGTACTTGTGCTAGTTAATTATTGAATGTAATTTTCTTGTCGTACACATAATATGAGCTGCATGTATATAATTTGGAAATGGAAAGGTGAATGTTGGAAACACAAACTACCTATGAATAACCTGAATATAGAAATGTGAATGATAGAATTACTAGTTGCATGTGTATAACCTGAGAATGGAAATAGAAATGATGAAACCTGATATGGAATGGCATGAGGAATATGAGCATGAACCCTACGGGGAATTAGGAGTAGAGCTCCTGGAAATAAACGGAATGGAACTGAAAATGTGAGTGGGAAAGTGAGCTGGCTCTTGAGTACGGAGTACTAAGGAGAGCGACTATCCCCCTGTTTAGTGCAGAGCGGAGCTAGTCGCCTTTGGGTTGGGACCTAGGGTTGGAATTAGCCACTCTGTACCGACTTCTTGGCCCTCGTGTACACTGTACCGGGGAGAGCTACTAGTGTAGGGAGAGAGCTAGCCACCCCACGGGGCCCGAGGTTCAACTAGCCGCCATACACCGACTTGTTAGGCCCACTGGACAAACTAGGGTAGTCAGGCGAGGGTGCGCGGACTGTGGAGGGGCGAGACCCCTGTTTAGTTCTTAGGAGCTAGACCCTTGTTACTAAGAGGGCTATGTCCTATACTGGTTCCGTGCTGTGCTTTGGGCGCACCTGCTAACGGAAAAGACTGACCGCGTGCCAGTGTGGGGTAGCTGCCCGTGCGCTTATCGCGTGTGCCGTAGTCATCGTTATGTCTGTACGTGACCTTGGGGTGGTTGACTGGGTGTAGGACCACCACGGGGGACTCTCCGGACCAGGAGAGCACCACGTGTGACTTCTACTCTTCGGAAAAGACTGCAATCAAGATCGTTCCCACAAGGAACATTCGAGATCAAGAAAGAGACCTGATAAATAAATCAAGTGGTGAAAGAAAGAATAATTAGTTAAAGAAAGAAAGAAATTGAAAAATAACAGCTACCCGTCCACTTTTACTGCTTTAGTTAGTTGGTTTCCACTCTATTTAGCGTTCGCTGACGTTTGTACTCATAACCCCTTTTCAGGTCAAAGTGTTGAGCAGCCAGAGCCTACGACTGCAGAGGGTGCTGGGCCCAGTAGAGCCTAGTAGTTGTAGCTTCTTATTGTACTTCTTTTCAGTTGTAGTGAGTAGTTCTTGCACCTCTGTACTCTGACATTTTGTACTTTATATTCCTGTACCCATTTACTTTATATTGCTGTGGTGGTGTGTACTGTAGTAATTTTACTTCTTTACTGCTGTACTTTTGCTACTGTTAGTTTCTTAGCATAGTGAATGTGGTTTACTTTCCTGCTTTTTGGTTACTTTCTCGTTTGGCGACTGGGTCTTGGGATCAATCGAGTTGGTTCGGTCTCGTGTCCTGTAAGGATTTGGGAACCGGGTTATAACAGTAGAGAAATGAATGAACGTTGTGTTGTATAATGTACTTGCATGCATGATTGAGATAAAATGCTAGCAATTGCCTGTATTATAATTGTAAGCTGCCTATTAGAATATGAGTTGCCTGTAATTAATGAATAATTACCTGTGAAATCACTAGTTGCATGTATCGAATTATGGAAGCACGAGCTTCCTGTATATGCATGAGAGATAAATTGTGAATGGTGAAATCAGGATCGGAATAAATGAGGTGAACATGAGCATGAACCCCACAGGGAATTAGGAGTAGAACTCCTGTGGATAGATGGAACCTGGAAGGTAAATGGAAAGTGTGCTGGCCCTTGAGTACGGGGTACCAAGGAGAGCAACTGTTCCCTTTTTATGTAAAGCGAAGCTAGCCTCCCTTGGGTTGAGACCCAAGGTTAGGATTGGCCACTCTACACCGACTCCTGTTGGCCCTTGTGTACGTGGTACCGAGGCGAGCTACTAGTGTAGGGAGGGAGCTAGCTACCCCACGGGGCCCAGAGTTTAGCTAATCACCCTATACCGACTTGTTATGCCCTCTGGGCAAGCCGGGGTAATCAAACGAGGGTGCGCGGACTGTGGAGGGGTGAGACCCCTGTTGGTTCTGAGGGGCAAGACCCATGTTCTGAGAGGGAAAGGCCTTATATTGTTCCGTGTTGTACTTTGGGCGTACCCGCTAGTGGAAACGACTGACCGCATGTCAGTAAGAGGTAGCTACCCGTGTGCTTATCATGCGTGCCGTAGTCACCGCTATGTCTTGACAGTGACCTCGGGGTGGTTGACTGGGTGTAGGACTACCACGGGGGATTCGCCTGGCCAGGAGAGCACCACGTGTAACTTCTACTCTACGGAAAAGACTGCAATCAAGATCGTTCCCACGAGGAACATGCTAGATTAAGAATATCTGGATGTTTGAGAAAAATGAGTGAAACGAAAATACATATAAAATAGATAAATAAAAATGAGAATTAAACCTGTTGCTTTTTTTTTTTTTAAACAAAACCTGTTTCTTTTTACTGCTTTTAGATAATATAGATACCACTCTACTCAGCGTTCGCTGACTCTATCTTTTCATAATACTGTTCAGGACCAGGAGTTGAGCAGCCCAAGCATTCGGCTACGGAGGGTGCTGGGCCCAGTTGAACTTAACCGTAGTTTTCAACACTTCCTTTTCATTTCTTTACTGTTGTAGTAAGTATTGGACCTTTAGTTACTGTTTATCTCAATTGTTTACTTCCGTTTTCTGTTATTTTTGTTGTTGTGCTGGTATGTACTGAAATAACAAATTACTTTCATTTACTATTTTGTACGTTTCTTCTGCTTAGTTATATTGCATATGTGAATGTGGTTTACTTTCCTACCTTTAGTTGTTTCTTGCTGGATGATTGGATTTTGGGATTAGTCGAGGCGAGCTGGACTCGGATCCTGTAGGAATCCAGGAATCAGGTCGTAACATGATGAGAACCTCATCATAAATCCTAACTAGCACAATCTAATCCAAATATGTGTGAAAAAGCTCCTACAAAACCCAAAGAGAGGCTTAACTCAGAGAATTCTGAGTTAAAGAATAAAACAAATCATAAGGGGTAAAACTGCAATTTCACCAATGCAGTATGCGAACAGCGTAATCAAGGGTCCAAACACAGGTCAAACAAGCTTAACAATGAGGGAAGTAGGTTGATCTGATCTGAAAAGGGTTATAGCAACTTCTAGAAATTAAATGACATTCTATAACCCTAAAAATAAATCCACTTCAATTCACGAGGTTCGAGGCAGGATAAAAATCAACTAAGCCCTCCAAAAATCATATAAAAATATTCCCTAGGGTTTAGAACCTTTAATTTGGCCTTTGAAACCTATTTTGACCTAAAATGAGAACCATGCCCAATTAATGACTTAATTTGGATTTTTACGTAAATTGGCCAGTCAAACATGGTCCAACCTAGAATTAAAATTCACCATTAAAATCCTTAGGCTCAAATTAGTCTGGTATAAAAACATGAGCCTAAGAAAAGACCTCCTTGACCAAATTTACAATTTGGTCCTCTCTATTTACTTTTTGACCCTTATCTTTTGAAACCCTTGCATTTAGGCCCCCAACTTCTCATCGTTCTTTGGAGAACGGTCCTCCCTGCCACTTCTGCGCAGCACCATGCCTCCGGCGACCTTGCGCGGAGGATGGCACCGCGCAGGGCAAGGCTGCCATCCTCTAGAACAGAAGGGGAGTTCCCTGCGATGTCCTCTGTCGCAGGGACCCGCCCACGACCTCTGCCGTCAACCATGCCTTCCGTGCGAATACGCGGAAGGAATGGGTATCCCTTCCGACCATACTCCGGCAAGGCTGGCACGACGCCACCTCGTCCCTCTCTCCGCACCAAGGCCTTTATAAGGAGCGGTAGACCTTGCCGACTCCTTCAAGCTTTCTTTAACGGAGAAACACCTCCTCTTCATCCCTTCCCCCTCCGGTCAGAGAGCCCGAAGCTTCCGGCGACATTCTCTTCCTCCCCCTCGTCGCTCTGCTGCCCTACCTGCAATAGGGTTTACTCTGCCCTGTCATCCGCGCTAGGCTATACCCGTTGGCGCCCTCCGACTGCTTCCTCGTCGCCAAAACCCTCATCCAGGGCATCTTCGTCTCCAGCTCCGGCAGGCACGAGCCGGATGCTCCTCCCTCCCCCTTCGTCGAGTAAATAAGTAATTAGTTTCCTCTCTCCCTTACATTTTCCCTCTCTTAATTTACCTTTTTATTCCACTGCACACGACTCCCACCTCCACCTGCTCCATCTCCGACCACCTTCTCCGGTGAGTCCATCCCACTTCCACAGACATTCTCACCCCTTGCCAACCAGCCCAGAAGCTCCCCCACACTCCACTCCACCGATCCCCCCTCTCCATTCACTGCCAAGCACCGCCCAACCATCCCCCGAACAAACCCATCTTTTCGTCCACAGTCTGACCTAGGACGACCTCCACATGCACTCCCGTGCCTCGCCAACCATCGCACAGGCTTCGCCACACTCCCGCGAAGCTTTCCACGTGTTCTGACTTGGCCGAGAGGCCGTCACTGTGATTTCAAGTTCGCAGCCTCTCGCTGCCATTGTCGACCTACTGCAGCAGCTCCACCTGCAGCTCCAGGTCTTCCCCAGCCCAGGCGCACGTTCCAGGTTGTGCGGGCAGTCTCCTCGAAGGCATCCAGGCTTGCGATTTGGTTCGCAAGCCTCGCAGCTGCTTCAATTGGCCGCAGACTCCTCGCCTGCGGGCACAAAATCGAGAGGTGGGACTTTAGTCCCACCTCGTAAGTGTGCGGCCGAGCGCCTACACTTAAATTGCAAAATGGCATAGGGCTTACTGCCTTCGAACACAAGGGTCAGGTCCCTCTCACCCGCACGCAGCGCGCCACGCGCTCGCTCGCCCTTGCTCGTGCTCACACCCCGCGGGTCTGGGCCGGATCTGACTACCCGAACCACGCACTCCTTGCCCACCATCGCACACCGGTGGGCCTGGTCTCGGGCGTGCTACCCGAACCCGAATACCCGGCTCTGGGAGAGCAGTCCTAAGAGAGATTCTGAGAAAGAGAGAGACGCGGGGAAGGGGTAGGGGTAGGTTTTACTCTGACCTTTGTGTGAGCATGTAGGAAGAAAAGAAGAAGAGGAAAAAGAGAAGCGGCCGAAGCCTTAGCCGCTCAGCAGAAGTTGAAGACGAAGGAAGGAAGGAGAGAAACAGAAGAAGAAAAGAAGAAGCCACACTGAGCAACTGAAGAAAGAAGAAGGAAGGCACTGTAGCAAAGCCACAGATAAGTCATCTGAGTATTGCATCAGACGTCGGAGTCACCACAGCCGCAAGCAAAGAGGAAAGAAGAAGAAGAAAAGAGGAAGGGAAGTCAGCGGCCAGAAGAAGAAGAAAAGAGAAGCCAAAGCAAAGAAGAAGAAGAAAAGAGAAAGAAAGAAGACGCAGCCGCAAGCAAGGAAAAAGAAGAAAGAAAAGAAACAAGGCAGGCTGAGAAAGACAGGAAGAAAAGAAGAAGAGAAAGAAGAAGAAAGATACAGTCGCAAGGAAGGAAAAGAAGAAAAGCGAAGAAGCAAGCAGAGCAGCTAAGAAGAAAAGAAGACTCTGCAGCTAAAGAAGAAAGAAGAATGCAGAAGCCTTTGCAACCGCCAGAAAGGCGGGAAAGAAAAGAAGAAAAGAGGAAGGAAAGTCAGCGGCTAAGAAGAAAGAAAGAAGAAGAGGAGGAAGAAGAGAACCGGCCAAGCAGAGAAGAAGAAGAAAAGAGAGAAAAAGAAGAGAGAAGAAGAAGCCAAGAGAACTCTAACTCCCTCTCTCTCTCTTTTATTTTAGTAACCTAATTGAGAACTTTTATACTTCTAGAATTCTAGTTGCTTCCTAAGTTCGACCTCGAGAAAACTTTGTATTCCGAGTAAAAATTTGTAGTAATCTGGTAGCTGTTTTGTCAAATACTACAACGATTGTAAACCATAATAACATAAAGATGAAACATAGCTGTACCATAACACTTCCCATTCCCCTCTCCATTTCCCTTCCTCTTCACATTCCCTTCCACCCTCCATTTCCCTTTCTCCTTCCTCTTTTCCACATTCAACACAATAATTCAATATACATGTCAAATGTAAGTGAACACACCCTCACATAATCACAAAAAAAATTAACATGCATCATGTATAGTGAGTACAACTCACATAATCACAAATGAAAAAAGTAAATACATCATCCATATATAAAATAAATATAAGTGGATACACCTCACATGTAACATCAAAACAACATTTTAAAAAAGAAAGTGATAGAAGAACCTTATCATAGCGACGAAACGGTGTAGAAACGGTATAAGAATACAAGAAACCTATATGAGAATGTAATAAAATAAAATTTAGTTTCCAAAAATAAATGAACATAAGTTTTGGAAAAAAAATGTAAAATTTAAAAGAAATTTAAACAAAATAGATAACTATTTTTTTTTTATTTTCATTCCTAGGTTACGAATTAATACTTTTGGCAAATTACCTTATATATCAATGTCAGTTGAACTAATGGCAACTTCTTCATTTTGTAGGTTTTCTTGATATGCTTCAGATTTAACATTTAGGTCAAGATCTTTTCCCGCATCGTATTGTTCACACGGTAGAACTCTAACAGGTACCATCCACCCATTTTTGTTATTATCAACTACATAGAATATTTATGCTACCTGACAAGTTAATGTAAATGTACAACTTCCTTAACCTTCAAAGTAAACTAATCATTGGAATTTGATCATAGCCCATTTTTAAAAGATTGAGATAATGAAACCCTAAACAGGATAATCTTAATTAGTACTAGTTGTTTTTAAGAGACGAGTGAACCACTATAGAAATCTCATGTGTATTTGATGGATGAATGCTCTTATATGCTTGTGATCAATATCTTGTGAATTATTTGATATTATATATTTGTGCAAATACTTTTATTGTCGGTATTTGAGGGAAACTATTCATCTCTCTATGGTGCCATCTCTCCTACATTGTTGTCCCCTTTGATGTCTTCCACTACAGACGACCCTTCTACTTGTTTCTCTACCTCTCCTATGGACACTCAAGTTGGTCCATAACCACCAAGCTTTAAGCATTCTTAGCTCCTTCAATTTTTCTTACCGTAGAGAAGGTAGGCATTGTTCCTAGATGACCAGCATTTGCCAAGTAAAAGGAGTTGCTTGAGGATTGACAGGTGGTTTGCATTTTAATTACTTCCCCTATTTAGCAAGACAGGGAGGACACTTTTTTGGCATTTTCTTAGAGGTGATCGTCGTTAGCCATTTAATATCTGACTGACTGCTATCTAATTTAGTTGCACTCTCCCTGTCTCACGTTAATGGAAGAATAAGCCTGAACACTATATATCCAATGGCAACTTGATCATAAAGGTCTTGATTACCATCTCATCCCGCTCTTTATTCTTTACATTCATCTTGCTAAATGGAAATTGCCATTTCGCTTTCATAGAAGTTACCGTAGAATCAAAACCTCTTTCGATGCCCGTATCGGTTGGATGCTTATTTTGAGATAATTTATCATGTCTTCCTAATTAGGGGGGGAAAAAAACCCACCCACGAGCAATAATATTTCAGTAGGTATATAAAATTTAAATCCGAAACAAACACAATATTTAAAAAAACAAAAAAGCCAAAAAAAAAAAAAAAAAAAAACAGCATCCGTCTTGCCGATCTCCTCGATCCGCGATCATGAATGCAACGTGAAAACACACAATTCCACACACACCCTCTCTCTCCCGTCCCGTCCCTCTTCCAAAGCCCCCCCGACCCTCCGCAATCCCAATCGCCGAAATCACACGCTCATCAAATCATCACAAAAAAGAAGAGGACAAAAGAACAACAAAAAGAAAAGAAAAAAGAAAATCAACCTTCCGCCCAACCGTCCGAATCGTCTTCTTCCCCCTTCCCCCCAAACCTGCTTGCTGCAACACAAGAAGAGAGGTTACATTAGATCACATCGAAGGAGGGAGGGAGAGGGAGAGGGAGGGAGAGGGGGAGGGAGGGATTAAAGGGGGGTGGATCAAGAGATCGATCAATGGGCCCGAACCCAATAGCATACTACCTGGCGGAGCACCCGTCCATCGTGGGCTTCCGTTGGAGCCATGCGCACTCGCTGGGCTCCACGTGGTCGTTCCTCCTCTCCTCCCTGGCCCTGTACCACCTCTCCTCCCTCGCCCTCCATCTCCTCCTCCTCCTCTCGAGGCGACGCCGCCCCATCCCCCTCGGGCCGCTCCCGGCCCTCCACTCCCTCCTCATGTCCCTCCTCTCCGCGGCCATCTTCCTCGGCACCCTCCTCTCCTCCCACGCCGAGATCCGAGACGTCCGCTGGTCGTGGGGCCGCTCCCGCACCACCCCTCTCCAGTGGCTCCTCTGCTTCCCACCGGGTACGAGGCCCTCCGGCCGCGTCTTCTTCTGGTCCTACGCCTTCTACCTCACACGCTTCCTCCACCTCCTCCGCACCTTCCTCCACATCCTCCGCAGGCCCTCCGGGGGGCTCCCCGTCTCCCGCCTCTTCTCCTACTCCGCCCCCGTCCTCTCCTCCTTCCTATGGCTCGAGTTCTCCCAGTCCCTCCAGGTCCCCGCCATCGCCTCCACCTCCCTCGCCTACGCCGTCGTCTACGGCTACCGCTTCTGGGTCGCCGTCGTCGGCCTGCCCCGCGCCGCATGCTTCCCCCTCGTCTCGAGCTGCTGGCTTCTCCTCTTGGGTTGCCACCTCGTCTGCCACCTCGGCGTCCTCCTCCTCTACTTCGCCAAGGGCGGTGGCTGCAGCGGCATCGGCGCCTGGCTGTTCAACTCTGTGCTCAACGGGGTGCTTCTTCTCGTCTTCGTGCATTGCTACGTGACAAGGAGAGTTGCTGAAAAAAAAGAAGACGTCGTCAAAAAGGAGCAATGATCGTCGTCTTCCTCGTAGTAGGAGCAGTAGTAGTTACCACCGACACCATTCCATTGCTTTCTTACTTCTTCTCCTTCTTCTTCTTCTCCTTCTTCTTCTTCCTTTCTTCTCGTCGTTGTTGTTGTGGTTGTGGTGGCGTCTTTCTGTCTATGTGTATATATACTTCGACTTGGGATGATTGTTACGTATATAATCATACCAGAATTTTGAAGGTTTTAATTACCATACTTTCTTTTTCTTTTTATATATCCGATAAATTAAGCCTGCTAAGATAAAACTGAAATTATAACTATTAATTTCTCATCTCTTGGATTGGATTCTCATTAATTCTAGTGGTAGCGCAGGAATTCGATCCACTTTTAAAAAGTGTGTTCGTTCCGAAATCAAGTACGGTTTGACTAACACACTTTCTAGTTCAATGTACGTATACCTTTGTGCTCTCGCACGAGAAACGTTCACAACGCACGATGCGTTGCCGATATCTTTGTTGCGTTGGAAATTTGCGTTGCGTTCGGGTCGAATTAGTTAATATTTCGTAGCTGCTTGCTTAATTAAGGGGTGGAATATTCCTCCTTTGACCGATCGACTCAGTTGCTTCGGCGATACGAAACTGCGGGAGGAGCCAATATGTTTTGGCCAAGTGGTAATTTACTAATTTTTGTTGGGTGGCTTTGGGCTGGTAGGTAGGGAAGATCCAAATAAGTCCTACGCTTTGCTTGAACTTGACTTTGACAGTCTTACGTCTCGCGTAGGTTCTTTGTCACCGATAGGGGTGAGGAGAGCAATGCCTGCAGCACCGCATCGTCACAGCAAAGTCTGTCTGCTGCGAACATTCAATTTAATTTGTCTCTCTTGATTTTCCATTCAATTCTTTCGGGATCTGAACTCAGGACCATGGTTCCAATCCTTTAGAAATATTGATGATGCTCTTTCTTCCCCTTGCCACGTGTTGAAGGGTCGTTTGACTGTTCAGGCAGTGCTTCCCATCGTTTGACTCAAAAGCCCGCTTTTTTTAATCGATATATTAATTTGTGGTGGTCCGCGTTTCCTTCCGTCGGCCCAATCGTGGTTGGTGGGCCGTCTTGAATCTGGAATCCATGGGAAATAGAATTAGAGAAATGGAGGACCCAGTGTTTTTTTTTTATAAGTAGAAAAGGTAATTTTGTCAAGAATAAAAAAAACCAAAAAACTTTAGCATGCCAAGGCCTATAGTACAATCACAAGGAGTTACAAATACTCAAAATTTCCCTCACATCTTCCTTACATCTTTAGTAATTTTCATGCACAGTTCCTCAATCGTATGTTTCGTCATTGTGGAGTGTATTTGCAAGTTGCACTCTTTCCATGGATGCCACACCATCTCACATATTGCTCTACCACATCGTGCTCGATCTCTTGTCTTGGTTGTCGCCAACTCCAAGGCTTGTTTCAACGAATCTACCATGTACACTTCCAATCTCAAGTTGCTCAATACCCCTCTTACGACCATCCTACAAAAGGTGCATCGAAAGAATAGGTGATCCATACACTCCACTTCGGCCTCACACAGTCTACATTGGCCATCAAGTTGTAGTCCCCAACCTTGCATCCTCGCCTTAGTGAGTAATCGATTTTGGAAGGCAAAAGAGTGCAAGCTGTTCACTTTGGTACGTGATTTTTCCCTCAGATAGTTTTGTAGGTCTCTTGTGATCAGTAAGTCTCCCTTACCATGTCCAAGAGGTGTTGTGGCCATTGCCATTGCCTTGTGCTGTTCACGTCCTCTGTGGTGCGGTGTTCCATAAATGTTTCTCTATAGCCAAGCAAGTGCCTCCAACATCGGGAGTCCCAATAGCTCCCCATTCTAGTGAGGAGGTTGCCAATATTATATAGCCTACACATCCACGTGACTCAAATTCCCCCCTCCTGGTATTCTACTAATCTCTTTGCCTGCTTACACACCTCTGCCTTGTCCATGTCAAGTACGTACCTTAGGCCAAAGCCTCCTTCCTCCCTTGGTCTGCACACATCCCTCCATTTGAGTAGGTGTGGCTTGTTCCCCCACACAAAACATGCTTCCAATTCCATTATTTTTGTCAATACCAACCTCGAGAGCAAAGACGTTGCCAAACAAAACCCAAGCAAGCTCTCTACTCACCATCGCAGCAGCCGTACGTGCCTCATTCTAGATGGGGAGTTCGTGATCCATGCTCCTATCTTTCGCACCACCTTGTCGATGAGAGATTGATATGACTCACATCTACCAATCCCCTCATGCAGGGGCATCCCTTGATACCTCCAGGGAAGTCTTCCCTCTGACATACCAAGAGTCAAGCATAGGCCATTATATCGATGAGAGATTGATATGACTCACATCTACCAATCCCCTCATGCAGGGGCATCCCTTGATACCTCCAGGGAAGTCTTCCCTCTGACATACCAAGAGTCAAGCATAGGCCATTAAACCCGACTCTTATTTTCTTTGCCAAATTCACGCACACAATTCCTACCCTCTTCTTCTCCCATTTTTCACACCTCCCTACTGGCTTTTACGAGGAGATGTGTGCACCTTTATTTCTCGTAAGGGAGAGGCAGTGTGAAAATTTGGTAGTACAATCGACGGTTAGTTTACCATTTTTCATAAAAATTACCCATAGAAGACAAAGTTCCACTGTTTAGGATTTATTTGACTGACATGACATTGAACTATCATCCGTTTGGGTGGATGGGAATAAATTTATCCTACCTCCCTTGATTTGACGCAGAGAGAAGAGGGATTAACTTATCTCACCCGGATTATTTTGAGGGACATCTGGGATGGAGGGATTATTTGAAGTGTTCTGAAATTGGGATGTATTTAGAGGGATAATTTGGAAGGATAGATTCACTTAATCTCTTGATTAAGAGAGTTATTCTTCAAAGTAAATAATACCTTCTGTGTTGTTTAAATGGGGAAATAGATTTGTGGAATACATAGAAAAATATGAAAAAGGGTAAAATGAAATGATGAAATAAGTTGATTAATTATTTAAAATTCTAGATAAGTTAAAATTATTCTACATAAAAGGTAAAATAATTTTATCTTAAATTAAATTTCTCTAGTGTAAGTGATATGGTTAAGTCCACTTAACCTCTGATTAACCTACATACCCAAGACTAAGATGAGTTTAAAGGACAGAGACGGAAGGGAGCTCAAGTCGGAGGATGAGGGACCCGGGCTATGGAGCACGGGAGGAGGGATCCACCGAAGTATTGGAGGGAAACAGCCTTTGAGGATGCAACGGGTGTGGCAGAAGCCTTGCCTACCATCGGAGTGCCCCGACGTGGTCATTGTTGACCCTGAGGAAGCAAGTGAAGCGGAGAAAAGGTAGGAGAAAGTGGTGATCGTGTACTCACCAGGAAAACAACCACCATTCATGGTGGTGGAGCGAGCTTTGTCAAGTTTGTCTGGCAGCCCAAGGGGCAGCTCCAGGTGTTCTCCTTTGAGGGTGGGTTCTTCCTCGTAGACTTTGCCTTGGGGGATGATCGTGTGTTCGTGGTGGAGCGTGGACAATGGTTCCTTAGAGTGGGAAAATACCTCATCACCAAATGACGGAGCCCAAAATTGAAATTGACAAAGGAGGACATCTCCTTGGTGCTGTGTGGGTGAGGCCGGCGGATCTTGGACTCAGGTTTCGCCTTAAGATGACAATAAGTAAAAGTAAGAAAAGTAAAATGCCTAAAATTAATGTAAAAAATGATGTAAATTAATATTTAATATAAAAAATAAAATAACGTAAGATTTATTATAAAGTAAATATCATTATATTTAAAAAAATTATTATATTAATTTAAATTAAAATATATAAGTAATAAATAATTTTACATCGGTGATAAACTATTTTCTATTGGTGATAAAATTATTTGAAAGTAATTTTACATCGGTGATAAATTATTTTAAAATGTCTTTACACCAGTGCATTCTCATTTTAAACTGATGCAAAATTATTCCAAAGGTAGTTTCACGTTGTTACGAACGCGGCTTCAAGACGGTTTTTAAGACGTCTGGGAGGTGGCCCAAACTTCTGGAACCCCTTCCAGACATCTGGGATTAAATTTCTACGGCGTACGGGTTGCGTCTGCGCGCATGCGCGTGCAGACCTGCAACTGCCACCCTCTTTCCTCTTTTTCCCTCTCTCCTCCTGCAGGGCGCAGTGCTCTCTCTCCCCGCATGGCCTTAAAAGGCCCTCACCCTCTCCCTCACCCTCATCCCCTTCATGTCCCTCTTCTTCTTCTCCCAGCCGGTGAGAGAGCGAGCGAGTGAGCGGCGGCAGCAGCAGCCGCGGCAAGTGTGCGGGAGGAGGTGTTGCGCGAGGGAGGAGACGCTCGACCGTGAGGGCTCGAGCTTGTCGGGGTAGCTAGAGCCGGCCGGCGGGGGAGCAGCGGGCGTGGAGTGTCGCGGAGGGGCTGCTGCAGCTCGAGCAGCAGGCGGACGGGGCGCGGCGCGGCCGTGCGTCGCGGGCGGAGAGCGAGAGGAGCTCTGATTCTGGAAATTTTTCCAGAATCAGACATCTGGGCTTACGACCAGACGACGGTGAAGACGTCTGGAGAATTGTCCAGACGTCTGACAGGTAAGATATTTCGTCTTCTTTTTTTCGCGCGTACGACCATGCAGCCATCCGCCGCACCTTCGTCTGCGACCCGTCGTACTAAGAACGGGTATGGGTGCGTGCAGGTTCTGCTTGGGAGGGCGCGAGACTCGCCATCCAACGCGAATCGGACGTCTGGCCGCAGTGCCAGACAACGGAGAGGACTTCCAGACGTCCGGGTTGACCATCGGACGTCTGGGAACTAAGCCAGACGCCCTCGCAGGCTTTTAGACGTCTGAGGGATTACATAGAACGAAGGTACGCTCTGACCCACGCTTTAGGACGTCTGGAAGATGTTCCAGACGTCTGATTTTGGGCAGTTTCGTCGTTTTTGACCCATTTAGGGCCCGATCGGAGTCCGTTTTTCGCGTTTCGAGTTACGTTCTTTCTAGAATAAAATCCTCTACCCGTTTATAGTAATTGTATACCATTCTAAGAAACTCCTTGTGTTTGATCCTTGTGTTAGGATCATGTTCCATTGCCGTCTTGGGGGTTGCGGAGGCGCGCGGGATTTCCGACCACGTCCCCAGTACTCTGGTTGTAGCTGGTAGAGTGGCTTTTAAAATTATTAGCATAATTTGTTACAATTATGGAACAATTAATAGAACCTAGGGTGTTGCATGAATCCTAGGAATGAGAAACTAGATTGAATGATAGATCCTAGGGTATTGCATGAATCCTAAGGCTGGAAAACTAGATTGAATGATAGATCCTAGGGTATGACATGAATCTTAGGACTGGAAAAATAGTGATATATATAGATATTGCAGTCTTGGAAAAGTGGAAAGGAAATAATAGCTGCCTGTAAATTGATTTAACAGCTGCCTGTTATGAATAAATAAACATGATTGAGAACATGGGTTGTATGAACGTGAAACTGGAACGGTGAAACCTAAATGTGCTGAGTTAAAAGAGTTGGAACCCTACAGGGAATTAGAAGTGGAACTCCTGGAAAGAGAATGGAATGAAACTGAGGAAGAAAGACGTGGAAGTGTGTTGTCACTTGGGTACGTAGTGCCAAGGGAAGCACTTGTTACCTGTTTAGTGCAGAGCGGAGCCAGCCGCCCCAGGCACCCGGGGTTAGGTCTGGCCACTTTGTACCGACTTTTGGCCCTCGTGTACACAGTACCGAGGAGAACTACTAGTGTAGAGCGAGTACTAGCTACCCCACGGGCCCCGGGGTTTTGCTAGCTCACCTACACCGACTTGTTAGGCCCACTGGGTAAACCAGGGTAGTCAGGCGAGGGTGCGTGGACTGTGGAGGGGCAAGACCCCTGTTTGGTTACTGTGGAGGGGCTGGACCCCTGTTACTGAGAGGGCTCTACCCTATACTGGTTCCGTGCTGTGCTTGGGCGCACCCGTTAACGGAAAAGACTGACCGCGCGCTAGTGCGGGGTAGCTACCAGTGCGTTTATCGAGCGTGTCGTAGTCATTGTTACGTCTGTCAGCGACCTTGGGGTGGTTGACTGAGAGTAGGATCACCACGAGGGACTCTCCCAGTTAGGAGAGCACCACGTGTTACTTCTACTTTTCGGAAAAGACTGCAATCAAGATCGTTCCCACGAGGAACATTCGAGATCAAGTGAAGGATCTGAGAAATAGATAAATTGTGAAACAATAGAAAGACGTAAATAAAGGAAGAAAGAAAATAAAATAGCTATTGTACACTTTACTGCTTCTTTAGTTTTAGTTGCCACTCTACTCAGCGTTTCGTTGACGTGTTACACTCGTTACTTTTCAGGACCAGGTGTTGAGCAGCCAGGGTCAGCAGCTGCAGAGGACGCTGGGCCGAGTAGGGTCCAGTAGAGTTACCGCAGTTCTTTTTTTGTACCCCTTTTGTTCCACTGTAGTGAGTAGTTCTTATTACTCTCTGTACTTCTTTACTTGTAGCTTCATGTTATGTTATAATTATTGTTCTACTATTGTGGTGGTATATACTATAGTAGTTCCTTTTCTTACTGTTGTATTTTGTTACTGCTAGTTATATTCATGCTGAATGTGGTTTATTTTACTGCTCTTTTGGTTACTTCCTTGTTGGACGACTAGGTCTTGGTATTAGTCGAGTCGGTCCGGTTCTCGTGTCTCGTAGGGACTCGGAAATCGGGTCGTTACACACCCGTACAAAATGATTTTGACCTATGGATTTAAGGTTTAGGATTTAGGGTTTAGAGTCTAGGGTTTAGACTTATGGAAAGTGATGTCACGTATAAAAAGTGATTTTTCACCTCAAGGTTTATGATTTAGGATTTAGGAATTAGCGAAGTTATTGCTAAACCCTAAACACTAAATACTAAATCTTAAATCTTAAGGTGAAAATCACATTTCAAGTGTAAAATCACTTATCATAGATGAAGAAATACTTGAAATTTAATTTTACACTGACACAATCTTACTTTACATCGGTGCAATCAGGTAAGATTGTACTGGTGTAAAATTATTTCGAAGATGAAAAGTGATTTGCAATGTAAAGTAATATTATACCAGTACAAACTGGTTCCAAAGGTAATTTAAGTGGTTTATACTAGTACAAAAGTGGTTTATTGTTAGTTTCAACAATGGTGGACCCCACCACATGTGAGTATTTTTGTTTGCATGAAAAGGAGAAATATATCAAGTGGGGATCACGTTCACAATGCTATGCGTCACTTTTTGCATCAACTTTTGCATTTTCCAACCGCATCCTAAGTAAAATCCTTAGTGCAATTGGGAAGCCGCTTTACTACAATTGGGACACGGCTAAGGAAAGGAGAATTAGCTTTGTGCAATGATATATAGTGGTCTTCGCAGTCAAGGACCCACCAATGTCGGTATTGGTGAGGATTTAAGGCCTTCTTTCGAGGTTTGAACAAGTATAGGGATATAAGTTTTGGTAAATTTGCTCTGAACATGATTCAATCTGACCCGAAAAGAATGGGTAAAATTCAACCTGAACCCAACAGGGTTCGAGTATGGGTTTTATCTAAAACAATCAAACTGGGTATGGATATAGGTATAGATCTATACCCGATTATCCGACCGGAGTACCCAAATAAATTTTCATTTATTCAAGATATATAAGTCTCACCTTAAATCACTCATTACCCTAATTCTAATCTCTCTCACGATTTTCTTCATGATTTTGAAGATTGTGAGTGCTTTTAAAGCTTACATTAAATATTTATTTCTTGGATGAGGATCTTTTATTTAAAATGTACTTATATTTGATTTTTGTTTATACTTTTATTTTTTATATGTTCTCATTTAAATTCTTTTTTTTGTATTGATTTCAATGGGATCACTAAAATTAAAGTAACATGAAGGCTTGTTAAAAATAAATAATTGATGAATCGTGTTATATATATATATATATATATTAACTTTAATTTATGTATGATTTGATTGTAAGATAATTTTATAAATGTGTATCCGATGGATTGATAGGTATAGATATGTGCTTAAATTTTTATATCCAATAGATAAATGAGTAAAATATAGGTATAGATTTTATAAATAATTATAGATATAGATTTAATCAAATCCACTCTAAACCCAACCTATTTACATCCCTAAACAAGTATCCGTTGCTACCTCCTGGCTGTAACTGATGGCTAGCTCTTCAGCCATATATCTGTTTACCATACTGGGTATGGTTGTAACTCGTGGCTACCTCTTCAGCCACGAAGTGGGAAAGTGCCCTTCGCCGGCAGAGGCGACGGTCGTCGATGATTGTGGCGAGAGGGAAGCTGAAGAGTGCATGGAGTCGGGGACATCGACTCCTCCCTCGGAAGTGTTGACATCGCACATTCCTCTTCAGAAAATACGAACGGGCCTCCACCACCAAATGTGTGGTTGCCTAATCTTAACCGTGCCTTAGAAGACGACCCAAATCCCTTGGACGTGGATGCGCACGGTGGGCAAAGTGCAAAATGAAATTTCCATATCGCGTGTGATTGAGAAATTTCTGTAGGGAAAAGCAAAACAGTGGACAGCCGTACCGGGAAAGTGTAAAACAAAAAGACAAAAATGGCAAATTGAAGGACAAAAAAAGGAAAAGGAAGGAGCAACCTTAACGTAAAAGAAGTTGGACAGAGAGATAAAAGATGGGAAGGAGGAGGGGAGGAAGGTAACGAGACCTCATCCTTGGATGGTAGCAAAGGGAGGCATGGAGAGAAGTAGGTGGAGGGGTGCATGACTCACCCCCTTAATTAGAAATGACTATTGTTGTGTGGAACACTGGGGCCTTTGTGACCCCAACAAGAGGAAGGGGGTGTGGTGCCTCAATAAAAGTTTTGAAGCTGAGATCGTTGGCCTTCTTGAAACTAATGTGAAAAGGGAACAATGGGATGGCTTCTTGAAGTCGATCCTACAAGGATGGATATGTATCTCTAATAGTAGCATGGCAGTGAATATAAGGGTGATGCTCTTGTGGAAAGCTGATATGGATGGTCTATGGATGTTATCAGTAGCACTGACTAGATGATCTTGCCTCTCGTGTCCAACAGGGGTGGTTGTTCCTTTTGCCTCTCCGCAGTCTATGCTAGAAATGTTGTCGAGGGTGGTAAATCCTTGTGGTCGAACCTTTGGAGCTGGGAGAGGTGTTCAGCCCAACCACGTACGGTTGGTGGTTAGGAACTTCACTGTGGTAAGGTATGCGGAGGAGAAACACGGTGGGAATCAAGTCTCGCAGGGTAGTATGGAGGATTTCAATGACTACACCATGGACTGTAGGTTGGTGGAGCTTATTGTCATAGGCCTTGCCTTCATGTCGTCTAACCATGTGATTGGCACATAGACGATTGCTTGTTGCCTTGATAGGGCATTGGGGAAATGTGGGTGGCTTGATCTTTTCTGTTAAACGCAACTCCACTGTGTGCTCATTGCGAGGAGTGATCACTTGCTAACGAGGACACCGATCATTAAGGGAGGAGTCCTCTCACTTGTTAGGGAGGTGCGGGACGCTCGGGAACCCGATGTTGCAGTGTATCCGCAAACTCAAAAAGATGAAGGAGCAGCTTAAGGATTGGGTGAAGGAAGATGGAGAAAGACCTCAAAAAATCAAGAGTTGCGGGAAAAACTCAAGGCCATTTCCATGAGCTTAGAGGAAGACCCAATCGGCACGTTCTTGCAGTTGGACGAACATTGCACTAAAGAAAAACTATACTGTCTCAAGAAGGAGGAGGAGAGCAACCAATGGCTGTGGGAGGGAGACAGGAGCACATAATTTTTCTGTATGGTTGCACGAGTGTGGCAAAACCAGAATTCTCTATCACATATTATCCTGTTGGATGGATCCATTTATGATGAAGCTGAAACCATCTAGGTGAAGCTGAAATCATCATCTTTATAAGATGTTGACGAGCTTGGCAGGGGGTTGGTGCATTATCCAATCCTAGTGCGCAAAGGGGTGTCTATTGCTAAGAACGAAATGCTTCAACGTCTAGCGTCCAATGATCAGGTGCGGGAGGCGGTGTGGTCCATTGGCATAGACAAAGCACCAAGACCTAATGGATTCAATGCGTTGTTTTTTCGAAGGTGTTCGAAGATTATTGAATGAGACATACATGTAATGGTGGCATGAGGGATGGTGGCAGAGCTTAATCGCACCTTTCTTCCTCTCATCACCAAATCCAAATGTGTCTCCTCTGTTAAAGATTTACGTGCAATAGCATGCTGCCATGTCTTGTACAAGGTTATTTCTAATTAGCTCCTCTCCATTTGCGTCTCTAAGGTGTTGCGAACGATTTTGGCAACACACCAAGGTGCATTTGTGAAGTGTCGTAGTATTGAGGATTGCTCGCTTCTTACCATGGAGTTTACGAGGGACTTCCATTGCTGTTGTGCTAACCGTTTATGTGTTAAAGCTTATATATCTAAAGCTTACAATACCATTGATTGGGAATTTCTATACAAGATGATGGCTGCGTTGGGGGTTTTAAGAGCAGTGGATTCAATGGATTAAGGAATGCGCACTTCAGGCCGTCAATTTCACCCCTTGTGAATAGCATTCCGTGTGGGCCGATCAAGATGGAACGTGGGCTTCGTCAAGGGGATCCCCTCTTCCTATTTCTATATACTATAGCAATCAATGTGCTTTCCCTTTTGATTCAAATACAAGTGCAACATGGTTGGTTATTTATCCCCACGATTGAAGGGGTAAAGTTTGTCTTACACCTCCTATTTGCCGATGATGTGTTGGTTTTTGAAAAAGCAAACTGTGATCGACTTGTCCATTGCAATCAAGCGTGCTTTGGATCTACTCGGAAGGATGTCAAGTTTGGAGCTTAATGCCTGTAGGAAGATGGAGATCTTTCTTTATCTTGGCAAGTTGGAGGGGCAGTTGCCAATGAAATACTTGGGAGCCCCTTGCATGCAAGTGCAGTAAAGGTGGTCCCTACGACGGCTTGGTTGATAGATTGGGGCAGAATTAGGAAATTCATCAAGGGAAGGCCAAGTAAGCAAATGGTGTAATGAAATCTTATGTAAAACAAATAAATGACAAACGTATGACCCAATTTATTTTTAAAAGTATTAAAAAAATACTTCTAACTTTTATTCAAATGAAATTAAGATCACAATGTAAATTATCTAATAAAAAGTAGTATGCAAATTAAGAGGTAGACCTAACTAAATATACACTTGTAGCCTAAAGCCAGTGGTATCATTTTCATTTGAAGACACTTTTCATAATTAAATAATTAAAACTTTGAAAATTACAAATACTTTATTTATCTTCTAAAAGATATCATCATTTACAAAAATAGTAATAAGAAAGATATAACAAGTGAACCTATAAGCATTATATGAAATGTCTTATAGTTTATTATCGAATTGAAATAGACAGATGAAGTATTGTATATGATTATCATCAAAAAAAGATCATGGATAGTGGAGTATGTTGTATATTTATCATCAAAAAAATATTAAAGATAGCTATCTTCCCTCATGTATTTTTCTCGTGATAACAATCATAGGCTTCATTAGATATAATATTTCTCTTGATATAGTTGCAAAAGCAAAAAGATCCACTTTTCAATCTTTTTTAAAATGCCTTGCACAAATTAATATGAGGGGACAACATGCAAATAACCAACATATAATAAATGCATGTAAAAATCAAAGAGGGGCCATGAGCCCCCCAAATTACTACTTGCATCCACCCCTGTTGATAGGGTCAAGGAGAAGATGGTAGGGTACGGTGCGATGGTGTTATCAAAGATGGGGAGAACGCAACTATTGAATGGGTTATTGAGGGATTATTGCAGTTCTGGATCTCTTCAATGGTGGTCCCAACTTCTAGTTTAAGGAAGGTGACGAAATGGAAGCTTGTTTCCTATGGAGCAATAAAATCCAATTGTTGAGTTTGGCGTGAGGTGTACATATCTTTGAAGGAGGGGGATTTGGGTTAAGATATTGATAAATAGGTGGCTTGCTTGAGATTATAGAGGCTACTCGATACTCCAGAGAGTGGGCTCTAGGTCCCATGGATGCGAAGGAGGTATCATGTCCATGAGGTCCTTCAGGTAGTGCCATCTATCCATGACTTGCATTGCTGGAAGAACGCTTTGAAGTGTAAAGAACTTATTCAGGTCAAATTTACATCTATGGAGGATGATTGGGGAGATGCGATCGACGTATCCTTCGAAGGTACGTACACGCCATTTGCATTTAGCACGTGCTGAGTTTAATTAGCTTCATCTGGGCAAGAGATTGCACACCAAAGTGGGCTGCATGTACACTTCTAGTGCTGTGAAACTATTTGCGATCTTGGGAGGAGATATGGGAATGGATCGTCCAAGGACCCTCACAGAACTGCTTAATTGTGTAGGGAAAATGAGCAGTCCACTACACATTTTTTTCTTTTTGTTCCAATGTAAGTACAGTGAAGGCATGCGTATGGTCGATGGTGTGGTCAGAGTTGGGCCTCTACCATCTAGCATTGTTGTCCATCCCACGAGTGGAGGAACTCGAAGCTCTAAACTAAAATATATTGTTATTATTGGCCAATTGAAATGTAAGTAACTCTACTCATTTGCAATCCATAGACCCATTGTCTGCACCTCAACTTTTCCCCTCGTCTACCCTAAAGAGAAGCTTGAGAAGCTGGGGCTTTGATTGGCCACCTTTGGCTGATCAGAGCCCCTCCACCACCTCCGGAGCACTTCCACTCCTCCTTGAGCCCCTCTATTTCGACGATCAAAGCTTCATCGTGATATGCATCAGCCTTCGTGCTCATGGTGACTGTGCTCATCGGCTCCAGGCTGAGGTGGTCTTGTCTTCGACGTCGTGGCGGTGCCACTTCTTATGTCCGGCTATGGTGGCTTGACATCGGAGTGCACGTCTACGGTGGTCGAGGTGAGATTGTGTTGGCGTGCGGCATGGTCGACGGTCACGTTCGTGTGGATGTGGTGGATCATCGATCCTGTTCGTGTGGCGGCGGTGGTCTTCGACGTGAGGTTACAGCGGTTGGTGGTGTGGCGGGGGTTCGCGATGGCTGCCAGTTGATGGCATCGCCATCATCCGCTGTATCTAACCTAATTTGGCTAAGTTCTAAGGTTAAATTCACCTAATTTACACATTAAAAGGATATAACTCAATCAGGGCTGAAGAGAGAGTAATGCACCTAATTTGGCTAAGTTCTAAGGTTAAATTCACTTAATTAACACATTAAAAGGATATAACTCAATAAGGGCTGAAGAAAGAGGAATTAATAGAAAATGGGGTTAATTCTATAATTTTACGAATAATTATAAATGTAGAGTAGCTAGAGGGTAAACATAAGGTTAATTAAAGGTCAATTGAGCTTAAATATCCTAAAAGTGGGTTGATACAGAATAATTTAGGATTTTCATTTAAATTGAGTGTTAACCCTTAATTAAATTGGTTAATCTCAACCCCACTTCAATTTAAATAGTTTCAATGGAAATAAATTTAATATAAACCTCCTAAAAATCATTTAAAAATATTTTATAAGGTTTTTCATAGTCAATTTTATAATCGAAACTCGTTTCGACTTAAAACAGAATTATAGGCGAGAATTTGGTACATTTTGGATCTAAATGTAAATTAACCATGCAAATGATATCAAAATCAAAAATTGAAGTCACCATCAACTTCCTTATGTTCAAATTAGGCTACCATAGAAATTTTGGCTCATTTTGACTTCATCTTTGTCAACTTTGCAATTTGGTCCTCAATTCCTAATTTTCTTACAAATACCCCATTAACTTTTGATTTTCTTGCATATATGCCCCCAACAGCACCTTCCCCACCTTCCACCTATGTATCTGCCAGTCACACAGCTCCGATGAGCCATTCCCGCAACCTCCGGCCCTCTCCTCGTGCGCCAACAAATTATAAATCTCCGCTATCACACATTGCTTCTCGTCATCAAGATTGGTCAAGTTTCCTACCCTCCTTCTATGCCTTGACCATCGTCTTCTCCGACCATAGTGGTCCTCTTTGACCTCTTCATTCGTGTGTCCTCCGACCACAAGGGCAGCACCACCTTCTTCCTCCACTTCCTCAGGTCATCGCCAACTAAAGCACAACCCTATCCTTCACTCTCCTTACTGTTGGTCTTCTTCCCAGATCTTCCATCTTCCTCGCGGCCAGCGGACCAAAACCGGCTGCTCTCTGCCTCGACGTCGTCCATTATATAGGTTCTTCTCTTCCTCTCTCCTCATAGTGTAAGTATCTCTTCTTAGATCTCACAACCACCACCGCAACTCCCTTCTCTTCTTCTCCACCCACAACCAAGCTCCGGCCATGCTCCTGCGAGGCACGTTCACCCGCATCCACGTCGCCTCCCTCGCCACCGACCACCCCACAAACATTTCAATGTCAAGAGAAGCAAAAGCCCTCTTCCTATTCAAAGGTTCGATGCCTCCACGCCTCCATCGGACACCCACGCTGGCCATAACCTTCCCCAACTCTGCTGGCCGTCCTCCACCCTTGACGCACTAATCCAACACCACCACCACCTTCTGTGGGGCTAGGCGAAGCTTCTCAACCCTCTAGTTGAGAGCTACATGCCTCCAACCTCCGGTCGACGACGCACGCCACCCTCATCCTCGTTGACGATGCCAGTCATCCTCCGATCATCCTCAAGCTTCCAAACTCAATGGGAAGCTCCGCGAGGACATGAGGGACCTTTTGTGATACCCAACTGAAAGCTCCGAGCTCTCCCACGCATGGACGACCTTCGCCGCCGTCATCCTCTTCTTCATTCCGGATTACGGTCATCCGACGTCCTCGAAGCCTGAGGCTTCACAAGAAGCTTCGTGAAGACACGAGCTAAGCACTACGACCGTCAGCCTGGGGTGCCATGCCCTAACTCTCAGCATCGATGAGCCCCCTCCATTCCCTGCAAACCATCTTCATGCAGGGAGAACACCCTCCTTCAAAAGCTGCTGGTAGGGATGAAATATAAAGGAAAAATAACTTGCAGGGTCCTATATGCAAAGATGCAAGGACTAAAAGGCAGAAACTTCTACTTCTCAAGGACTGATTTGCATAGGTTGCTAATTTGGGTTGAATTTTGATTCTAAGTGAATTTTCATTGAATAATCTTGCTCAAACATTAGTGGTATCCATTATTTGGTATTTAACCTTCATTATTATTTGATTAGTTATCTTGAGTTTTGAATAATGGAAGTATGACCTTCTTAATTGAAGTTTGGAAGCTATGTGGTTATTGTTTACATTTTTGAACTTGATTTAGCGATTAGAAAATCAAACTCATTCAATCTAGTTCGTGAGCTAAAATTTTGTGACATTATGATAGAGGTAATTCGTGCGTTAGCGTGCTCCTCATGTTTAACCTCGGAATACACTGTGTTTTTCAAGTTATAAATTTTAAATGTAAACACATTTCTATTGTCTATACTACAATGCGAAATAATTTTTAAAATACGGTAGGAGCTCATCAATATTTTGGTGCCACTATCAGGGAGCTACGTGCAATTATCACTATTCTTGAGGATATTTCTATTTTCTGATATCTAACGCATCTTCTTGGTTTTGGTTGTGATTTTTGCTTGAAAAAAAATTGAGCTTGGAGCTTAAAAAGGACAACCACTCCACGAGCAGGTGATTTTCTCCCTCTTCCTCTTAATCCTCACCTCTTTTTAGATAAAAGAAAAAGAAAAAAAATTCTAGGATTCAACCTTGCCTTATTTTCTTAGTATTACTATTTGTGGCAAGAATTTATGAGAATTAATTGTGATTGAAGATATTTGATTGTGGATTAGATACACCGAAACCCTAATTCCTGTGCCTAATAGGGACAATTGTGATTAATTGGAACCATTGGACTAACACCTTCTTGATTGAGTCTAAAGGCTATTTAATTTAAATTGAATCGGATTCCATTGTAGAGCCAAATTAGGGTTTTAATTTTAGGGTTCGGACATGTTAGTACACATTCGCAAAATTTATAAAGGAAAATAATTACTCGCATTGTGTGCTACCCAAGTCATATTTGAATTGATTTAAGAAGTAATCCCTAAAATACAAGCTCTGAGATCACTTGAACCCTAAAAGTTGAGTCTTAATAACCGACTTGTCGAACCGAAACAGGGGTGGTTTGGTTGAGTTAGCCGGATTACATCCTAAACATTAGGCCAGGTCAGGTGAAGTTGGTTCACTTGGTGAACCAATCAACGTAGAAATTAGGTCACAACTTGAATCTAACTCTAAATCAAGTGATAACTCAAGGCACAACACGAATAGGCTTAAAATTGGTAGACCTAGGGCTTAATTCACACGTATTCGATATATTTGGAACTGCAGTGACAAGAAAGGTCGAGTAGAAGAAACCCTGTAAACCACGGGGACGCTCTACCGTGTAGGGGTCTTCGTGGGACTCTTCCTTTCTAGCCGCCCAAGTAATTCTCAGGCGAGTGGATTTGTGATCTAGAGACATCTACCTCGAACCAGCCTAAGTCATCCAAAAATATTTGGATGCCTTGATTGGGTCAAATTCATTTCCAGTCTCTCTCATCTTTTCTATAATACACGCATAGAAGGGGGTCTTTAAGACTTACCTTAAGGCCTCCATTAGAGTCTAATCTGAATCGGGGTCAAGCCCCGATTGTTGTGTGTGTTTTTGATCCAATCAAATGCTCTTGTGGTCAATTTGAATCTGAATTTGAACCTTCATTTTCTAAGCCATCATCTGATTTGATTTCAACCACCATAGATTAGAAATCAACTTGAAAGGTTAAAAAAAAATGTCCACTAGCCCTGAACCTTGTAAGAGCATGAAGGATCGAATGATTAAGGATGCTATCAGATGTAACGAAGAATTTTTCAGAACCTCAAAACCCGTTAGCGGAAATCAGGCTAGTAAACCTCAAATAATGAACCCCATTATGAGTCACATCCAAATGATTGTAACCCAGATATCATATGGTTCGACCCAGGAGACCCTCTTAGAACAAATGAGAGATCTAAGAAAACTTCATAAAACTGAGGGTATGCAATTTCTTGCAAATCTAGAATTATTGGAAAAGTACCATGATTTCTTTGAACAACATGGGAATTTGTTGGATCAACTTGAAAAATTGATTGAGGAAAAATATCCAGACCCCCACCTGGATCTTAATTATGAATCTTGGGATAATTTTGATGATAACCTGGATGTTTCCAATCTCGAGTGCCAAGAAGATGGGTTCTATGCTGAATCCCCAACCCGATTTGAATTAAATGATAATTTTGATTCTAAGGAATTACTTGATATTGAAAATCAACTTTTAGGTTGGAAGGATTCCATTACAGGTATACTTGATTTTGAACTAGTAATCAGAGACTTTGAGGATGTTTCAACACGAACAGAATATCCAAACACCTATAATGAATTTGATTCTGAATTCCTCGAGGATGTAACTCCCGCACCTTGTCTTGGTAAGGTCTTCCTCGAGCGAAATTCTAATATCCCAACTGAGCTAAATGTAGATTGTTATAACCGGGTATTAAGCGTCGTTTAAGATGTCTGGTGTTTGTACGCTTTTGTGGGGTTTTAAAAGATAACACGTTGTAATATAGCAGACAAAATGTTCAAACAAATATAGAGAATTTTATTACTCGAAAAACTAGAGTATCCGAGGTCGAACACAGGGAGCAATCTCAGTACTTTTAAAACCAAAGAGTACAACTTTTAAATGAAAACAATTGATTCAAAGAGAGAGAGTTATAAAAAGAATTGCTAAAAGAAAACAGAATTGGACGTCTGATTTATTTATCAGATGTCTTAAAAGTAAGTCTTCTTTCTCTCTTCTGCCTTCTTCTTCTTCTTCGTTGGCTCTTCTTCTTCTTTTCTTCTAATCCACAGGTCTTTTTCTTCCTTGAACTTCTTTCTCTTCTCTTCTCTTTCCTGAGAAGGCTTCTTCTTCCTGCCTTTGTTTCTCTTCTGTCTTCTTCCTTTTCGTCTGCAGTCCTTCTTTCTTCCTTGTCTTCTCTTCTTCTGCTTCTTCTTCCTTCTTCTCCTTGCGATTAAGTCTCCTCTCTTCACCTCCCGGCCTGCCTGCACACAGGGAAGCAAAACCTAACCCTTCCCCTCTACCTGAACGTCTCTCTCTCTCTCTGCAATTCGCTCAAGGATGCTCTCCCAGAGCCACGGGTATTCGGGTCGGATCTCGCACCCGAGACCAGGCGCACCGGCAGGTGGGTGATGCGCGAGGAGTGCTCGGGTCAGGGTCGGGTCAGATCTCGCCAGATCCGCGAGGTGAAACAGCGGACGAGGCGAGTGGGTCAGGTGAGGGACCTCACCCCTGTGCGTTCGGAGGCGATAAGCAGATAACACAAAAACACTTTAAACCATACCTGCACGTTGCGTTTTGTCGATGTGGGACTATCTGGCCTGCCCCAATTTCGCGCGCCCGCAGAGCTTTCTTCGTGCAATTGCAAAGTTGCGGGCTTCGCAGCTATACCAGCTGGACCTGAGGGCTTCGCATTGCTTGCGCGAATCTGCTATGCCTGAAGCCTGGAAGACCTGACGCCTGGAGCTGCTGCGAAGCTGCTTCAACCGTCAGTGGCGGCAGGAGCTGAAACACGGTCCAACACAAACACGGCCTATTGGCCTACTCAAACCAGCTGGGCACCTTCGCCGTGACACGGCGAAGGTGGTGCACGGTGCTGCAGGTCGTGGGATGGCCTAGGCGTGCGTGCCTAGGTCGACCTGTGACCGGAAGTGTGGGGTTGTTCAGGGGGTTATGGTGGAGGCGTAGAGGGATGGTGGAGGGGTGGAGGTTGTTCCTTGTGGTGAGGCGGAGCCTCTGAGTTGGTCGGTGAACCGTGTGGAGGGGCGGAATGGTGGGAGCGGCTCGTCGGAGGTCGGTCGGAGGCGAGGAAGATGGAGGTGGTCAGGCAATGTCGGGGGGCAATTAAATAAAATAACAGGGGGAAAAAAAGAGAGGGAAAGATGGAGAAGGTATCTGGAGTGTTCTGGAAGGGAGGGAGGCAGGGGAGTGGACGACGCGTAGCTGCCGTCGTTGGAGAAGAAGAATGCTGAGGGAGAGAGCGGTGATGAGGACGAGGTCAAGGGCACGCGCGCTTGGTACTGCGCGACGCGGGAGGAAGAGGCGAAGTTGACTCTGCTGCTGGTATGGCAGCAGAGCGACGAGAAGGAGGGGAGGAGGTCGCCGGAGCTTGCGGGTCTCTTGGCCGGAGATGGAAGAGAGGAAAGTTTGGGGGAATCTCCGCCAATTCAAATCTGAAGATCTGCGGCCGGGTCTGAAGATCCTTTTATAGGTGTTGGCCGAACCTTCTAGTGCGTGGAGGGCACGCAATCACCTCCGCTGGCTAGCCGGAGAAGGAAATAAAGTGGATACCCAAATCCCTCGTGCGTTCGCACGAGAGATTGGGTTCACACCAGAGATCGTGATTGGCTTTAGATGGAAGGGAATTCCTCAGAGAATCTCCCTTCCATTTCTGGGAGGGAATCTCTGAGGAATCAGAGAGTAATCCCTCTCTAAACCTCGTCGGAGATCGGTTCTTCCCTAACAATGGAGGCAGGACCTGATTGCAAAGGTGGCGAGGAACTTAGGGGGCTCTCTGCAATGATTTTCAAAAGATAGGAGCCAAATTATGATTTGGGTGTACTAAATTGCAAAGTAGGTCAAGATGACATCCCCTTAGGTCCAAATTTTGGTATAAACCTAATTTGGACCTAAGGAATCCAATGGTGAATTTGGATTTTAGGTTTGACCTCGTTTGACTGGACATTTTACGTAAAAACCCAAATTAGGTCAATTAATGAGCTAGGACCCCATTCTAGGTCAAACTAGGTTCCAAAGGCCAAATTAAGTGTTCTAAATCCTAGAAGATATTTTTCCATGATTTTTAGAGGGTTTACTTGATTTTTATTCTGACCGGAACCTTGTTAATTTAAGCGGGTCTGTTTTAGGGTTACCAAATGTCATTTAATTCCTAAATTGCACATGAACCCATTTCTGATTGACTCAACCCACTTTTTATCTTATTTAGACCATTTGACCTATGTTTTGCTTCTGTGAAATCCCGTTTATGTACTGCAATGGTAAAATTATAGTTTTACCTTTAATTCATGTTTTCTTCTCAGAGCACTTATTCCTTTATTTAGGCCTTCTTCTAGGTTATGTAGGAGCTTTTATCTTCTTTATTGGGTCAAAATGAGCTAGTTATGGCTCATGATGAGGCTCTCATCATCTGGGAAACGGTCCAGACGTCTGGAAGCCTTCCCAGACATATGGAATTACATTTTTTCGGCGTACGAGTTCGCGTCTACGTGCATGCACGCGCAGACTGAACCCGTCGCCCTCCTTCTCTTTCCTCTCCCTCCCTGCAGACGCAGCTTTTCTCTTTCTCTCTCCTCATAGCTGCCTTCAAATACGCCTCTCCCTCTCCCTCACCCTCACTCCACCGCCTTCTTCTTCTTGTCCCTGTCAGCAAGAGAGCGAGCGGGAGAGAGCGGCAGCCGCGACTGCGGCAAGTGTGTGGGGAGGAGCTGTTGCGAGAGGAAGAGGGAGCTTGACCGCGAGGTTACGAGCACGCCGGAGCAGTCGGAGCCGACCGGCCGGTGTGCAGCACGTGTGGGGTGCCGTGGAGAAGCTACTGCAGCTCAGGCATCAGGCGGGCGCGGCATGGCACGGCCGTGCGCTGCGGGCGGAGGGCAAGGAGGTCCTGATTCTGGGAAAATTTCCCAGAATCAAACGTATGGACTTACGTCCAGACGACGAAGGAGACGTCTGGAGGAAGGTCCAAACATCTGAAAGGTACGTTATTTTATCTTCTTCTTTCGCGTGTACGGCCATGCAGCCGTTCCGCCGAAGTCTTCTGATGAGAGCGGGCGTGTGTGTGTGCAGGACTTGTTTGGGAAGGCGTAAGGGCACGCCATCCCACACAGATCAGACGTCTGGGCACGGCACCAGACGACGGAGAGGGTCTCCAGACATCCGGAGTGACAATCAGACATTTGGAAACTAAGTCCAGATGGTTCAGTGGGCTTCTGGATGTCTGAAGGACCACGCAGATCGAGGTATGACCTGAGCGATCATTTAAGACGTCTGGAAGAAGTTCCAGACGTCTGATTTTGGACAGACTCGTCTTTTTTGACCTGTTTAGGATCCGTTCGGAGTCCGTTTTCCGCATTTCAAGTTTCGTTCTTCTTAGATTTAGTTCCTCTACCTGTTTACAGTAATCGTATGCTATTCTAAGTAGCTCCTTGTCTTTGATCCTTGTGTTAGGACCCTGTTCCGTTGCGGCTCTGGGGGTTGCGGAGGCGCGTAGGATTGCCGATTATGCCCCCAGTACTCCCGGTTTTGCGGGTAGAGTGGCCCTTTCTATTATTTATAAAAAATTATGCAATTGTGAAATAATTAATAGAGTTTAGGGTATTGCATGAACCCTAGGATTGAAAAACTAGATTGAATGATAGATCCTAGGGTATTGCATGAATCCTAGGACTGGGAAACTAGATTGAATGATAGATCCTAAGGTATGGCATGAATCCTAGGACTGGAAAACTAGATTGAATATCTATACGTTGCAGTCGTGGAAAAATAGAAAGGAAACGATAACTGCCTGTAAAATTGGTTAACAGCTTCTTGTTTATGAATGAATAATTACTGTTGAGAACATGGGTTATATGGATATAAAGCTGGAATGGTGAAACCTAAATTGGCTGAGTTAAAAGAGCATGAACCCTACGGGGAATTAGGAGTAGAACTCCTGGAAAGTGAATGGAATAGAATTGGGGAAGTGAGCTGGCCCTTGAGTACGGAGTACCAAGGAGAGCGACTGTCCCCCTGTTTAGTGTAGAGCGGAGCTAGCCGCCCCAGGGACCCGGGGTTAGGTCTGGCCACTTTGTATCGAATTTTGGCCCTCGTGTACACAGTACTGAGGAGAGCTACTAGTGTAGGGAGAGCACTAGCTACCCCACGGGCCCCGGGGTTTTGCTAGCCCTCCTACACCGACTTGTTAGGCCCACTGGGCAAACTAGGGTAGTCAGGCGAGGGTGCGTGGACTGTGGAGGGGCAAGACTCCTGTTTAGTTACTATGGAGGGGCTGGACCCCTGTTACTGAGAGGGCTCTGCCCTATACTGGTTCCGTGTTGTGCTTTTAGCTCACCCGTTAACGGAAACGACTGACCGTGTGCCAGTGCGGGGTAGCTACCCATGAGTTTATCGCACATGCTGTAGTCACCGTTACGTCTGTTAGTGACCTTGGGGTGGTTGACTGAGGGTAGGACCACCACGGGGAACTCTCCCAGCCAGGAGAGCACCACGTGCTACTACTTTTCGGAAAAGACTGCAATCAAGATCGTTCCCACGAGGAACATTCAAGATCAAGAGAAGGATATGAGAAATAATTCAAGAGTGAATAAATGGAAAAATATAAAGAAAGAAATTAAAATTATAACAGTTACTGTCCACCTTACTGTTTCTTAGTTTTTAGTTGCCACTCTACTCAGTGTTTCGCTGACGTGTCACCTTTGTTACCTTTTCAGGACCAGGTGTTGAGCAGCTAGAGTCGGCGGCTGCAGAGGGCGTTGGGCCTAGTAGAGCCCAGTAGTGTTACTTGTGTAGTACCCACTCTACTTTTCTTTCCGTTGTAGTGAGTAGTTCTGTTACCCTTGTACTCTTTTTATTGTAAGCTTCATGTTTATGTACATGTTTATTTTCTTTACTGTTGTGGTGGTGTATATGACGTGCCTACGTGCGTGTGTGTTAAGAGGTGTCGTTATAGTTGCACTTGATACGTCGGTTTTAAAAGAAGTAAACGGAGGTGAGTCCGAGTGTCGATCTCAGGGAGGCATGGAAATCGGATTTTGTTTACTACTTGTTGTCACGAAAAAGGCGAAGTTTTGCTTGCGAAAGAGATGATTTTGAAAAGCGAGAGATAGAGAGAGTTTAGGGTTAGAAAGCTCTTGGTTTTGATCATGCACTTTAAGCAGAAATTAAAATGGCAACTAAATGGAAAATAATTTCATTAAACATGCATTCATAGTTCATGGTTTACAATATTAAATACATGCTTCAACAAAAGTAAATGAAAGCTTAAAAGAGAGAGAGAGAGGTAGAGAGAGAGTGGAGAGCGACGAGGCAGCCACGGCGGTGGAGGAGGCTCCGTCGGCGGCTCGTCGTCTCCGGCGATTACAAGAGTGCCTAAGACTAGCTAGGAGAGGAGTGGAGTAGTTGCAAGTGGGAGAGGATGCCTTGAATGGTGGTAGAAGGGGGTTTAAATAGAGTTAAGGGCTTCCTAAAAGAAGAATGTGCTTTAGCGACATCCAGAACGTCGCTAAAACCGCTTCCATATACGTCGGTGAAGGCCTTCTGCCGCCGGTCAGCCGCCCGCCCCTCTCTCTCTTCAGGCGCGATCCGTGGCTGTCGAACGAGAGCCGTCCGATTGATGATCGGACGGCTGAGATCCTCCCGCGCCTGCGCTAGGATCGCGCTTCGGGCGCGCGTGCGCGCGCGCGTTTCCGCCCGGCGTGCGCGCGCGCGTGGGAGGTGGGGCGCTGTCGTCGCGCCGCGTGGCGCGATCCTAGCCGCTCGCTTCTGATCGCGCGGCTCAATTTTGCCGCGCCCTTCGCCCGCAGATGATTTTCGCTCCGCGCTAATCGAACGCGCGTCGCCGCAACGCGGGCGTGCGCGCTAACCGTTGCGCCACGCCCGCGCTTTGTCGCGGCGACCGCGGGCGAGCGCGCGGATCTCGGCCGTTCGATCGAAGATCAACGGCCGAGATGCGTCCTTGGCTGGCTTGGGGGCGTGCGGGCGGCGAGGGTGGGGCGACGTGGCGCGTTCTAGGCCGTTGATCTCCAGATCAACGGTCAGGATTTCTTGGGCCCATTGTGGGAGCTCCGGATGTCGGATTTGGCCGATTTTGAGTCCGTTAGACTCCGTTCGTCGTCCTGAATCCATCCGTGCGGTCCGATTGCTCATCTGAGGCCTGCTTTGACAAATGCTTTACACAAATGGCCATTAATACAGTTTATAAGCAATCTTGGTACTTGATGCATGCAATGCTCCTATTCTACTTTATGTTGTGCCTTTTATTCTAAAGATGGGCCATATTCAACCTAATTACTACCCCCTTGCGTGGTGTTATCATACCCCCATGCTTACTCCTTGCTAGTCCCTAGCAAGGTTTATTCTAGCCTTTATTTCTTTGGCGAATTCAAGAAGTAATTGCTTAGGCACTTCGTTACTTGTCAATAAGAGGAACTATACGAAGATCTTAATCTACAAAGACTAAGCAGCGCCCGGGTGTCTGCCAAAATACGAATCGCCCGAATCCTTGCTTTGTATATATAACTATACTTATGTATACGTATATATCTATATATGTCTTTTTAGAATTTTTAGAATTCAGTGTGGGTTGGTAACTTTTTACGGCTACCCAACCCACCCAAAACTCGGTCAAAACCCTAAGTGCTAAGCATCTTGGTGTGAATGTTGTGATAGACTTACTTAACGGTAATTGAGACAGACTTCGAGTTTCTACGCCTCTAGGTGACCGGAAAAGAAAATAAATTTTTGCCTGAAGGTGTATTTGTTCGATTGGTAGCTTTCTCCCTGCGTTCATTTTACTTGGGGTCAACACAAGGATTTTCCAGTGTATATCTCCCCGGCTTGTATTACTTCCCCGCTTCTTCCTTAGGTGTTTTTGGTCTTCTTTTTTTTTGTGCAATTATTGAGCTGGGCTCTGGACAACCGACCAATGGGCTGTTACCCACGATCACTTGCCAGCCATACTTGTGCGATGAAGTGTGGTTTATTTTCTTTTCTTTTTTTTTTTTTTTTAATTATTATTATTATTTTTACGTAGGTGGCTTCCCTAATCTCAAATGTACCTAGAGGCAGTGAAAAAGAAATGGCCTGTGGCTGGGTTCTGGACAACCTGCCAATGGGCTGTTACCCACGACAACTTGCCAGCCATACCACCCTAGAGAGTTCATTAGCTACCCAATTTCTGTCAAAATCTCCGAGAAGTGAGTCTGTGTAAAAATGTGTGTAGATGCTTAGACTCAAAGTTTTCCTGAGTTAGAGGGTGAGTTGATAAGTCGTATACTTATTACCTTATTTATTAGGTGGATTAGAATAGCTTAAAGTTGCAAGGGTTCGCCGCTAAATCCATATTTTAATGGACACCAGGGCTAATTAAGCCTGAAGGCCTGAAAAGTCTAAGTGTTTAAGTTCTTTTTGTATTATTTCCCACTATTGACAAGTTTCTAATGCCTAAGTTTTTCTTCCTAAATTCATTTTTTTTTTTTTTTTAATCAATTAATTTATTCATTCAGACTGATTAATTAAGCTCAGGATTATGCAGTTTACCATCCCCCCCATGCTTAAGTTGAACAATGTCCTCATTGGCAGATGCATGGATGCAAAAGGGTTCAAAAAGATAGTACCTGAGTGACGTAAACTACCAGATCAGTCTGAATCCGCTGGGTTGCCTCCCAGGAAGCGCTGAGTTTAACGCCTCCAGCTGGGCGGTGCCTGGTGTCAGCCCTCAACAAGGGTGACACTTTCCTTGGGGGGTACCTGGGCCAGGAAATGCTTCAATCTTTGACCATTGACTGTAAAGGTGTGCCCGGTATTAAGATCGGCGATTTCGACTGCCCCATTGGAAAAGGGCTTGACCACCCGAAATGGTCCTGTCCATTTGGACCTAAGTTTCCCTGGAAAGAGTTTCAGGCGTGCATCAAATAGCCAGACTTGTTGGTTTGGCTCAAAGGTTTTCCTATGAATGAGTCGGTCGTGGACGGCTTTCATTTTCTCCTTATATAGCCGACTATTGTCAAAGGCGTCCCGACGAATTTCTTCAAGCTCAGATAATTGAAGAGTCCTTTGCGCACCAGCTAACTGGGGATCCATGTTACATTGCTTAACAGCCCAGTAAGCCCGGTGTTCCAATTCGACAGGGAGATGGCAAGCTTTGCCAAAGACCAAGCGGTAAGGTGACATGCCTATTGGGGTCTTAAAAGCGGTCCTGTATGCCCACAGGGCATCATCAAGTCGTGTGGACCAGTCTTTCCTGTCAGGTCTCACAGTCTTCTGTAAAATGTTCTTGATTTGTCTGTTTGAGACCTCAGTCTGCCCATTTGTTTGTGGATGATACGGGGTGGCAATGCGGTGGTTTACCCCGTATTTTCTAAGTAGGGCACGGAACTGGGAATGGATAAAATGGCTTCCACCATCACTGATCATGGCCTTGGGTATTCCAAAATGGGAAAAGATGTTCCTCTTTACAAAGTCCATGACCGTCTTGTGATCGCATCGTCGGGTGGCGACGGCTTCAATCCATTTGGAAACATAGTCTACCGAGACCAAGATATACTCGAAGCCGTTGGATGGTGGAAAGGGGCCCATAAAATCGATACCCCAAACGTCGAAAATTTCGACAATCAAAATGGGCTGAAGGGGCATCATATCTTTTTTGGTCATTGTCCCTAGTGTTTGGCATCGTGAGAAAGTCTTGGCAAAGATGTGTGCATCCTTGAATAGGGACGGCCAATAAAACCCAGACTGCAAAACTTTTGCAGCTGTTTTCTTGCCAGAGAAATGGACGCCACATGCTTGGTCATGACAAAAGGAAAGCACACTCTGAACCTCGTCTTCGGGGAGGCACCTCCTGATGATCTGATCAGCACAGAGGCGAAACAACATGGGATCATCCCAGAAATAGTGCTTGGCCTCAGCCAAGAACCTGTCCCGTTGCTGTCTGGACCAGCTGTGCGGGGTTTGTCCTATAACCAGGTAGTTGACATAGTCAGCATACCATGGCATTTTCTTGTCTTGCACGGCTAGGATGTGTTCATCAGGGAAGGTATCAGATAGAGGTAGGGAGGGTCCAATGTGGTCTGGATGAAGTCTTGACAGGTGGTCAGCCACCACATTTTTCGATCCGGCCTTGTCTTGGATTTCCAGGTCAAATTCCTGCAAAAGCAGGATCCATCTGATGAGCCTGGGTTTTGCGTCCTTTTTGGCCAACAGGTGCCGGATGGCTGAATGGTCGGTGTAGATAGTCACGTGGGATCCCAGCAAGTATGATCGGAATTTTTCCAGTCCAAAGACTACAGCAAGCAACTCTTTTTCTGTGACCGTATAATTACGCTGGGCCTCGTCCAACGTTTTGCTCGCGTAGTAGATCACCACGGGCTTCTTGTCTTGCCTTTGTCCCAGGACAGCGCCTATGGCAAAATCTGATGCGTCACACATAATCTCAAAATCCTGGGACCAGTCTGGGGGTTGAAGTACAGGTGCGGTGGAGACTAAGTCCCGGAGGGTCTGATAAGCCTGGGTGCAATCAGGAGACATGTGGAAAGTTGCGTCGTTGGCTAGAAGGTCGGTCAAGGGTTTGGAAAGTTTGGAAAAGTCTTTGATGAACCTTCGGTAGAAGCCAACATGTCCTAGGAAAGAACGAATCTGTCGGACCGAACTAGGTGGAGGAAGTTTGGAAATTAAATCAACCTTAGCTCGATCTACCTCGATGCCCTTATGCGAAACGATGTGTCCGAGGACAATTCCTTCTTGAACCATAAAATGGCTCTTTTCCCAACTTAACACCAAGTTAACCTCGATACATCGTTTCAGGATTTTCTCCAAGTTGCTCAAACAATGGTCGAATGAATTCCCGAATACAGAGAAATCATCCATAAAGACCTCCAAGTATTCACCCACCATTTCTGAAAAAATGGCTAGCATGCAACGCTGGAAGGTTGCGGGTGCGTTGCATAACCCGAACGGCATTCGACGGAATGCAAATGTGCCATACGGGCAAGTGAATGTGGTCTTTTCCTGATCTTCCGGAGCAATTGCGACTTGGTTATATCCTGAATATCCATCCAGGAAGCAAAAATACTTCTGCCCTGCCAATCTTTCAAGGATTTGGTCAATGAATGGCAAGGGGAAGTGGTCCTTCTTAGTGGCTTCGTTAAGCTTCCTATAATCAATACACACCCGCCATGCGGTGGTGGTGCGGGTGGGAATGGATTCGCCATGATCATTAGTGACAACGGTGAGCCCAGCCTTCTTTGGAACCACTTGAGTGGGGCTCACCCAGGGGCTATCAGAGATAGGGTAGATGATGTCGGCGTCGAGCCACTTGATAATTTCTTTTTTAACGACCTCCCGCATGTTAGGGTTTAACCGTCTCTGCATCTGGCGGGAAGGTCGGGCCCCGTCTTCCAGGTAAATCTTGTGGGTGCAATAGGTGGGGCTAATTCCTCTTAGATCTGAGATGGTCCAACCAATGGCGGCCCGATGTTCTGAAAGAGTTGCAGTCAACCTTAGTTCCTGATCCTTGGTTAGATGGGAATTAATAATCACTGGGAAGGTCTGGCCAGGTCCCAAGAAGACGTACTTGAGATTCTCGGGCAATGGTTTAAGTTCAGGTGCGGGTGGGACCACAGTCGATGGGAATGGAAAGGGCGGTAGTTGATCAACATTGATTTCTTCAAATGGTGTCATGTGATGATACTCAGCCTTACAGAGGTCCACAGGTAATGATGGTGGCGAGTCAGAACTACGGGTTTGGTGGTCTGAGATAGAATTGAGGGTAAGGCATTCCTCGATTAAAGTTTCCACGGGATCATGTTCCTCAATGTAATCACAATCAAAAGACTTTGTTGCCCGGAAGATATCTAATTGCATTTTCCTGTCTCCGAAGGCGATTTCCATACATCCCGTGTCGCAATCGATGTTTGCTTTAGCCGTGGCTAAGAAAGGTCTGCCTAAGATTATGGGTGCGTTCTGTAATTTTTCAGGGACTTCCATGTCGAGCACCAAAAAGTCGACTGGGAAATAGAAGTCCTTGACCCGTACAATCACGTCCTCGACAACCCCCTTCGGGGTTTTCACTGATCTATCCGCCAGCTGGATGGTGACAGGGGTTGGTGCCAGCTCCCCAAAGCCAAATTGGTGGTACAAGGTTGTGGGAATTAGGTTGATAGAAGCACCTAGGTCCAGGAGCGCTCTATCAAATGTCATGTCCCCGATGTTGCAGGAAATCAGGGGTGCTCCTGGGTCAGTTCGTTTGAGTGGAAGGTTGCTTGATATCACGGAACTGGCTTGCTCAGAGAGTACAACCTTCCTAGGTGCTTGAAGTCTCGGCTTACGCTTGGGTGTACAGGCATCCTTTAAGAACTTGGCGTAAGCGGGGATGTGTTTGACAGCTTCTAGAAGAGGAATATTAATCTGTACTTGTTTAAAAATTTCCATCAGCTCCTCAGTTTCCACAGTATTCTTTTTTCTCTTGATTGTTTCCAAGGCCTCAGGATAGGGTGTCTGGATTGGTTCCATGTTTGGGTCCTTGGTTGGTGCTTCTTCTAAGTCGGGTAAAGTCTCGGGGAGAGTCGGCCATTTGGGATCCTGGGTTTTGGTGCCGCTTCTCAAGGTCACCGCATTCGCAGAGGCATTGGGGCCATGGGGTGATCCTTGAGAAGATGAGGATGAAGAGGCGCCAAACCCAGGAGGTGTTTGTGGAGCCGGTTGGACCATATGAGCCTGCCCGGGGTTGCCTTGGAACCCTTGCGAATTGGGGCCTCTGTTAATTATGTTTCGCGGGTTTGGTTGTGGTTGGGAAGGTAGAGATCCTTGCTGTTTACAGTCCAAGAGTTGGCTTAACTGTCCCTTTACCAAGGCCATTTCCTCCTGATGTTTTTGGTTCATGTCAGCCATCATCTTTATTAGGGTGTCCATTTGGTTTTGTGGGGGAGGGGCCGCCCTATTTTGGTTATATTGGGGTCTAACTGGTGGTCCTTGCTGATAGGGGGGCAAGTGTGGTTGTTGGTTTGGCCTGGGCTGGTTTTGGAATTGCGGTAGTTTCTGGTTTGTCCAACCAAAGTTGGGGTGATTACGCCAGCCGGTGTTGTACGTGTTGGAGAAAGGGTCAGGTTTTGCATATCCTTGGACGGCTTGCACATCTTCTAGAATAGCCGATGTTGATGAAGAAGGAAGGGAGTAATCAAGGGTCGAGGGAGCAAAGGTCCCTCCTTGGAACATGGTTGGGGGTTGTTCCAGGTTTAGTTGGGTGAAGGGTTGGACCAGGTCAACATTATGTGCTCCTTTTGCTAGGGTGAAAGTCTGCAAGGGGTTCCTGGTCTGGTTTAAAAGCTCATCAATCTTCTTGTCCACCAATTCCACTCGATCCAACTTTTTGGCAATAATGTCCATGTCAACCATTCCAGAATTTGCTTGTACCTCATAAATCCCACCACGGGGTTGACTGGATCTGTTAAACTGGTTCATGGAGGCATTGTTGAGCGAATTCTCGCTCATAGACTCAAAGAGCTCAAACGCGCTCTCCTCGTCTTTGTTTAGGAAGTTTCCCCCGCATGAGGCATCGACGAAGTTCCGTAGGTTGCTATCCAGACCGTGGTAGAAGATCTGGGCCAATTGCCACCTTGGAACTTCGTGGTGTGGGCATTTCCTCAAAAGTTCATTGAATCTTTCCCACGCCTCATGAAATTGTTCCCCACCCTGGAGTGTGAAGGTAGTGATAGCTCTTCTGAGGGCATTGGTCTTTCCTATGGGGAAGAATTTCTTTAAAAATGCATGCCTCAGTTCCTCCCAGGTGGTGATGGGTCTACCTAGGGTTCTAAGCCAATGAGAAGCCTTGTCTCTTAATGAGAAAGGGAACATCTTGATTAGAACAATATCAAGGCTAATGTTCCTAGGTTTTACTGTTCTTGCTATGCGGTCGAGATCTTCTAGGTGCTGAAAGGGGTCTTCATTTGAGCTTCCATGAAAGTGGCTCTGGATTAGACTTAATACATTAGGTTTTAGCTCAAAATCGTCTCCCCCTTCGGGGATCCTAAGGTGTGGCTCGACTCTAATGGCAGAAGGGTTATAGAAATCACGGAGGGGTCTTGGCTGGTTCTGAAATGGTGGTAAATCAAGTGGTGGTTGTCCTGGTATGTCATTGAAAGGTGGTGGTTGTTCTTGCGGGTTCTGTAACCGTTGTATGGCTTGCATGATGGTGTGGATTTGTCGTTGCTGAAGCCGATGGTTAGCATTGATTTGAGCCTGGACGACAGCCATAGCATCTGGTGGGGGTTGATCTTCAGCCTCATCTACCCTAGGTTCAGCCATGTTTTCAACAGAATTACGTCACCTAGATTCCTGCCCCAAAACACACAATTCGGGATGCAGTGAGCGCCTCCCGTGCATACACTAGAGAAGAACTGGAGGGGATGCGGGGGGCGACAGATGCGAGAAATGTGTTTCAATCAAGCACGCAAGCCTAATCCTTATGGTGTATTCCTTAGGAGACCTAGAAATCTCACAAAGGGTGATTAAGTCCGTAAGCACTGGACTTCCCTTCTCAAGGCTAATCTGGCCAGGTTGATTACGAGGGGATTGCAGGGAAGGTTCTTCCTTTGGCTTACGCCTCCGGTTCCATAGACCCCACAACCACGGTCGTTTGACACTGCCCCGCAGCCTAGTCACCAGATTCTACCAAGGGAATGAAAGCCAAGTGCCTAGCAGACAAAACCTCACCTTTTGAGACTTAACTCAGTCCTGCCTAGGGCACGTCTACTCAGTTTTAAAGGGCTAGGATAGTGCTTGTGCTTAGGGTGATGTGATGAGGCGTTGATTGGGGTGGTGCCTCTTAATGTTCTACTTTCAAAGTGTGTGCTTCTAGCAAAACATGATTTTCAAGCAAGGATTTGTTAAGATATAGTGTCTTTTTAGTGTTTCATCCTTACTTAAGTACTTTTTAGGGTTGACGTGTCTTAATTTTTTTCAAACAAGTTTCAGTGGGCACGTCAAGTTCTGCACACAACTTAGTGAAAGTAGATTTCCTTTTATTTTGTAGAGGCTCTAAAACCCTAGTGTACTCATCCTGATAATCATGCAGCTTCTATTAGATGAGTCAGTTTTAGGGTTGAGTGGTGCGGCCCAGGTCAACTCACGGTGGCTTCGCAAACACCACTCAAGAGAGAAAGAAAAGAACACTCCAAGAATTTGTCCAGTATATTAGAGTGTACATTTTTTTGTAGGGTGGTGTGTTAAGAATGTGGGTCAAGCAATCATTCGCCACGCCAATTTTTTTCAGTTTTTATGATTTTTTTTTAGCTTTTTCACGCAAGCAAACAATGAGAGAGAGAGAGTACTCACTATCGGTCCTCGAGGCGTCTACTTCCTTGCTACCATAGTGGAATGCGTCGCTTCGCCGTCCATGCACCGAATTCCTGCATCCGTCAAGTAAAAAGGAAAGTAGGGCATTAGACGATATGAGAATGAAGGTGGAATGGAGGTGATAAAACAAATCCGTTGCCTCCCCGGCAACGGCGCCAAAAACTGACGTGCCTACGTGCGTGTGTGTTAAGAGGTGTCGTTATAGTTGCACTTGATACGTCGGTTTTAAAAGAAGTAAACGGAGGTGAGTCCGAGTGTCGATCTCAGGGAGGCGTGGAAATCGGATTTTGTTTACCACTTGTTGTCACGAAAAAGGCGGAGTTTTGCTTGCGAAAGAGATGGTTTTGAAAAGCGAGAGATAGAGAGAGTTTAGGGTTAGAAAGCTCTTGGTTTTGATCATGCACTTTAAGCAGAAATTAAAATGGCAACTAAATGGAAAATAATTTCATTAAACATGCATTCATAGTTCATGGTTTACAATATTAAATACATGCTTCAACAAAAGTAAATGAAAGCTTAAAAGAGAGAGAGAGAGGTAGAGAGAGAGTGGAGAGCGACGAGGCAGCCACGGCGGTGGAGGAGGCTCCGTCGGCGGCTCGTCGTCTCCGGCGATTACAAGAGTGCCTAAGACTAGCTAGGAGAGGAGTGGAGTAGTTGCAAGTGGGAGAGGATGCCTTGAATGGTGGTAGAAGGGGGTTTAAATAGAGTTAAGGGCTTCCTAAAAGAAGAATGTGCTTTAGCGACATCCAGAACGTCGCTAAAACCGCTTCCATATACGTCGGTGAAGGCCTTCTGCCGCCGGTCAGCCGCCCGCCCCTCTCTCTCTTCAGGCGCGATCCGTGGCTGTCGAACGAGAGCCGTCCGATTGATGATCGGACGACTGAGATCCTCCCGCGCCTGCGCTAGGATCGCGCTTCGGGCGCGCGTGCGCGCGCGCGTTTCCGCCCGGCGTGCGCGCGCGCGTGGGAGGTGGGGCGCTGTCGTCGCGCCGCGTGGCGCGATCCTAGCCGCTCGCTTCTGATCGCGCGGCTCAATTTTGCCGCGCCCTTCGCCCGCAGATGATTTTCGCTCCGCGCGAATCGAACGCGCGTCGCCGCAACGCGGGCGTGCGCACTAACCGTTACGCCACGCCCGCGCTTTGCCGCGGCGACCGCGGGCGAGCGCGCGGATCTCGGCCGTTCGATCGAAGATCAACGGCCGAGATGCGTCCTTGGCTGGCTTGGGGGCGTGCGGGCGGCGAGGGCGGGGCGACGTGACGCGTTCTAGGCCGTTGATCTCCAGATCAACGGTCAGGATTTCTTGGGCCCATTGTGGGAGCTCCGGATGTCGGATTTGGCCGATTTTGAGTCCGTTAGACTCCGTTCGTCGTCCTGAATCCATCCGTGCGGTCCGATTGCTCATCTAAGGCCTGCTTTGACAAATGCTTTACACAAATGGCCATTAATACAGTTTATAAGCAATCTTGGTACTTGATGCATGCAATGCTCCTATTCTACTTTATGTTGTGCCTTTTATTCTAAAGATGGGCCATATTCAACCTAATTACTACCCCCTTGCGTGGTGTTATCAGTATACTGTAGTATTTCTTTCTTTACTGCTGTATTTTGTTACTGCTAGTTATATACATGGTGAATGTGGTTTACTTTACTGCTCTTTTGGTTACTTTCTCGTTGGACGATTGGGTCTTGGGATCAGTCGAGTCGGTACGATTCTCGTGTCTCGTAGGGATTCGGGAATTGGGTCGTAACAAGATGGTATCAGAGCAAGGTCGTCTCGAGAAGTGAACCAACTGACTGGAAGATAACCAATTGACGTGTCTGTAACTAGAGTAGCCATCACAGCATTTCTCTTGACATCAGCTCTTACACTTATTCGTTAGATGTCGTTTATATTGACGTGATTTCGTTCTGTTTTCGCGTCTCCTTGCAGGAGATGCCTCGATGAGGGACTAGCGAGGTGGGCTGCGGGCGCGGCCAAGGATGAGGTCAGCGGGGTGGGAGTGTTGTGGTCGACGTCTCAGTGGACCAGCCACTGCTCCCGGGCATCCAGGCCCAGGACCTCGTCCAGCTGATACGGGACATAGTGCGAGAGGAGCTCCACCCGCCGCCACGAGCGCCTCTCCCTGGGGTTGCGGAGGGGGAGTCCTCTATAGGACCACGCGACGAACGTGGCGCTGGACGCGGGGGAGGGGATGGGCCGCCACCGCCCCTACCTTCCTCTGACACTTCTGTGCACGAGGCTTCCTTACCTGGAGGTGCACCAGCATCTCCATTGCAGTTCCACTTCAAGCTTTTCGGATAGTTCCGGAAGCTGAAGCGCCCCTCCTTCAAGGGGGATGAGGACCCGACCAAGGCGGAGGACTGGCTCGAGCAGATTGAGAAGGTTTTTGACACCCTTTTCCCCCTGGTGGAGTGCTGCGTGGCCTTTGCCACGTACCAGCTGGAGAGTATGGCACACAGGTGGTGGAGGGCGGTCAGGGGACAAGAGAGGGACGAGTCGACCTGGGACCGGTTCGTCACCCTCTTCTGCGAGCAGTACTTTCCTCAGACGTGGCAAGACTAGAGGAGGCGGGAGTTCCACACTCTCCGCTAGGGGACGATGACCATGAGCGCGTACCGCACGCGTTTTCTGGAGCTGTCCCGCTTCACAGCGACAGCAGTAGTCACTGAGGAGGAGCACCTTTGGAGGTTCACCGAGGGGCTCCGGCTTACGATTCGGGGGTATGTCAAACCCCTGAAGCTGCCTGCGTTCTCAAGGGTGGTGGAGGCAGCTATGACCTACAAGAAGACCAACCCGTCTGTGCAAGATACTGACAGCGGGTGGAAGAGGCCCTATCAGCCAAACTTTTCACAGGGTCGGCGAGAAAGGAGACACATGGCGCCCGCAGGAGAGCCGTCACGTTTTCCAGGGCCATCAGTGGCCTTTGGGGGCCCTCCATAGGGGCCAGTTGCTAGCACCGAACCCCCGCCCAGCCGACAGCAGGGACCCACTGAGGGCGAGAGTCGGGTTCCCCTCTGCTACCAGTGTGGCCAGTCAGGCCACATCAGGAGGGACTGCCCGTCTAGGGCAAAAGGTCAGCAGATGCTTCCCGCACCGAGCACTGGAGGGCGAGCAGGAGGCCGCAGTTTCCAGGTGCGAGGAGGAGGACAGCAGTCACGAGGAGGGTACCGGCCACCAGTTACCCATCCGACGTAGAGTGTGGCTGCTTCGTCCGCACCTAGGGCTGAGGGGGGTATCAACGCACCTAGAGCTTCGGGATCAGTGGTGGCAGGTATGGTTTCAGTTTCCGGCAGACTTGTTTACACGCTTTTCGATTCCGACGCTATGCACTCGTTTGTCGCCGCCAGTTTCGCGGTTAGTCTAGGGCAGGATTGTGTGCTGTTAGAGGATCTGTTCGTGATCAGAGGTCCGAGTGGTTAGCTGTTTGTAGCTGAAGAGGTATACGCGGGTTGCGAGGTCAGTGTTGGGGGACACAGCCTTGCTGACCTGATTATGATACAGATGGAGGACTATGGCGTAATTCTGGGGATTGACTGGCTGTCCACTTACCACGCCTTGGTGGACTGTTTTGAGAGAAAGATCGTCTTCTCCATACCGGAGTTTCCTTCTTTAGAGTTCCACGGTCAGCCAGTGGACAGAGGCTTCAGGTGCATTTATGTACTTCGGGCGGCGAGACTTTTGAGCCAGGGGTGTGAGGGCTTCCTAGCTTGTGTGGTGGCAGAGCCCGGCCCTGTGGCAGACTTCCAGAGTATCCCGGTGGTCAGAGAGTACCCCGACGTGTTCCCAGACGAGTTGCCAGGACTACCGCCTGAGCGTGAGTTCGAGTTTGAGATCTCGTTAGTACCAGGGACCAGCCCCATCTCCACAGCACCATACAGGGTGGCACCACTTGAGCTGCGAGAGCTCAAGTCTCAATTGCAGGATCTTTTGGAGAAGGGCTTTGTGAGGCCCAATGCATCTCCCTAGGGAGCCTCGGTACTGCTTGTAAAGAAGAAGGATGGTACCCTACGCCTTTGTGTGGACTACCGACAGCTGAATAGGGTCACCATCAAGAATAGATATCCGCTGCCGAGGATCGATGACTTATTTGACTAGCTGCGAGGTGCCACGGTATTCTCCAAGATCGACTTGAGGTCTGGATACTACCAGTTGAGAATCAAGGAGGCAGACGTCTCCAAGACAGCTTTCTGCACCCGGTACGGACACTACGAGTTTCTGGAAATGCTGTTTGGGCTGACCAATGCCCCCGCTGCCTTCATGGACCTGATGAACCGAGTGTTTAGATCGTACTTTGACCAGTTTGTGGTGGTATTCATTGATGATGTGCTCATCTATTCTTGAGATCAGACGCAGCACGGACATCACTTGCGAATGGTTCTGGACACACTGAGACGACGTAGGCTGTACGTCAAATACAGCAAGTGCGAGTTCTGGTTGAGGGAGGTGACCTTCTTAGGTCATGTGATCTCTGGGGATGGCTTGCCTGTGGACCCAGCCAAGGTCGAGGCAGTGCTCAGGTGGGAGAGACCGTGTACGGTTAATGAGATTCGCAGTTTCTTGGGACTGGCAGGCTACTACAGGCGGTTTATCAGGGGCTTTTCACAGATTGCACGTCATATGACACAGTTGACCTGGAAGGACGTGCCCTTCACTTGGACAGATGCCTGTGAGGCGTGTTTTCAGGAGCTGAAGGAGAAGCTGACTTCAGCTCTCGTGCTCACCATCCCAGATAGTAGTGGAGGGTTCGTTGTGTATACGGACGCCTCCTTGCAGGGGTTAGGGGGCGTGCTCATGCAGAGGGGTCACGTTGTCGCTTACGCTTCACGGCAACTGAAGCCCCATGAGCATAGCTACCCTACCCACGACCTGGAGTTGGCAGCTGTCGTCTTCGTGCTGAAGACTTGGAGGCACTACTTGTACGGTGAGACCTTCAAGATTTTCACAGATCACAAGAGCCTCAGATACTTGTTTGATCAGAAGGAGCTCAACATGAGACAGAGACGTTGGTTGGAGCTCCTGAAGGACTATGACTGTAGCATTTCCTACCACCCTGGAAAGGCCAACGTGGTGGCTGATGCCTTGAGTCGGAAGGCGCCCGCACACTTGGCCAGTTTACAAGTACAGAGTTGGAGCCTTTTGGAGGAGATGAGCAGTTGGCAACCCCTAGAGTTACAGGGGCACTGTGGGGCAGTGACTGTGATGCGACAGACGAGGCCAGAGCTGATAGATCGCATCATCACAGGACAGATGGCCGACCCATACTTGCAGTCCTTGCGTGACAAAGTACTATCAGGAGACCCTGGAGACTTCTTTTTTACAGACCAGGTGCTGCGCATGAGGGGACGGCTGTGCGTTCCCAGAGATGAGGAGCTGTAGAGAGAGCTCCTGACTGAGGCACACGGTTCCAGATTCACCATACATCTCGGAAACACGAAGATGTACCATGACTTGAGACGCGACTTTTGGTGGAGGGGGATGAAGCAGGATGTGGGTGAATTCGTGCAGCAGTACTTAGTGTGCCAGTAGGTGAAAGCCGAGCATCAGAGGCCTGCAGGGCTGCTATAGCCACTTCCAGTGCCAGAGTGGAAGTGGGAGAGCATCAGCATGGACTTGGTGGTGGGCTTACCTATTACCCAGCGAGGACACGATGCAGTCTGGGTAATCGTTGACAGATTGACGAAGATGGCGCGTTTCTTGCCGATTCGAGTCACCTTGGGACCAGCACAGTTGGCAGAGAGGTATATCCGCGACGTGGTACGTCTACACGGAGTTCCGCGGGATATCGTATCCGACCGGGATACTCGCTTTACGTCCCAATTTTGGGCTGAGTTTCAGCAGGCCCTGGGGACGCGGTTGAGGTTCAGTATAGCTTACCACCCCCAGACGGACGGACAGTCTGAGCGCATGATACAGACACTTGAGGACCTTTTGCGTGCCTATGTACTGGACTGGAGGGGCTCTTGGGAGGAGCACTTGCCCCTGGCAGAGTTTGCATACAATAACAGTTATCACTCGAGCATCGGCATGGCACCCTATGAGGCTCTGTACGGACGGAGGTGTACGGCACCCTTGAGTTGGGTTGAGGTGGGGACCAAGTGGGAGGTTGGCCCCAGGCTGATCCGACAGAGTCAGGAGGTAGTCGAGCAGATTCACAGGCGACTCCGCACTGTTAGAAGCAGGCAGAAGAGCTATGCAAATTGGAAAAGCAGAGAGGTGCAGTTTGAGGTTGGGGACCACGTCTTCCTTCGTGTTTCGCCCATGAAGGGCCTGCAGTGGTTTAGGGTGAGAGGGAAGCTCACGCCGAGGTTCGTGGGGCCCTTTGAGGTCCTGGAGCGGGTTGGACCCATTGCTTATAGGCTTGCCCTCCCTCCTCAGCTTTCTGGTGTGCATGACGTGTTCCACGTGTCCAACCTCAGGAAGTACGTCGTTGATTCCAATCGCGTCCTGAGTCATGAGAGCGTCAAGGTGGGCGACGACCTGACCTACCCCGAGCGGCCAGTGCAGATTCTTGACAGAGTCGTCCGCAGTCTGAGATGGAAGCAAGTACCCCTGGTGAAGGCTTTGTGGAGGAGCCAGTGGTACGAGGAGGCTACCTGGGAGCCTGAGGCGGCGATGCGGGAGCGGTACCAGGAGCTTTTCGCGGGTACGTCCTTTCAGATCGACTTCGGTCCTCTTTGAGTTTGTTATGCATATATCGTTCTTTCCCGCACCCTAGTTAGAGCAAGTTTCGGGGATGAAACTTCCTTTGAGTTTGTTATATTGTTATAACCGGGCATCAAGCGTCGTTTAAGATATCTGGGAAGTGGTCCAGACGTCTGGAAGCCTTCCCAGAATCTGGAATTAAATTTTTTCGGCGTACGGGTTCGCGTCTGCGCGCATGCGCGCGCAGACTGAACCCGCCGCCCTCCTTCTTCTCTTTCCTCTCCCTCCCTGCAGATGCGAATTTTCTCTTTCTCTCTCCCCGAGGCTGCCTTCAAATACACCTCTCCCTCACCCACACTCCACCGCCTTCTTCTTCTTCTCCCTGTCAGCGAGAGAGTGAGCGGGCGAGAGCGGCAGCCGCAACTGCGACCAGTGTGTGGGGAGGAGGAGCTGTTGCGAGAGGAAGAGGGATCTTGACCACGAGGTTGCGAGCTCGCCGGAGCAGCCGGAGCCGACCGGCGGGTGCGCAGCATGCGTGGGGTGCCGCGGAGAAGCTGCTACAGCTCAGGCAGCAGGCGGGCGCGGCGCGGCATGGTCGTGCGCTGCGGGAGAGGGCGAGGAGGTCCTGATTCTGGGAAAATTTCCTAGAATCAGACGTCTGGACTTACGTCCAGACGACGAAGGAGACGTCTGGAGGAAGGTCCAGACGTCTGAAAGGTACGTTATTTTATCTTCTTCTTCTTTCACGTGTACGGCCATGCAGCCGTTCCGCCGAAGTCTCCTGCATCCTTTCGTGATGAGAGCGGGCGTGTGTGTGTGCAAGACTTGTTCGGGAAGGCGCAAGGGCACGCCATCCCACACAGATCAGATGTCTGGGCACGGCACCAGACGACGGAGAGGGTCTCCAGACGTCCGAAGTGACAGTCGGACGTCTGGAAACGAAGTCCAGATGGTTCAGCGGGCTTCTGGACATCTGAAGGACCGCGCAGATCGAGGTATGACCTGAGCGATCATTTAAGACATTTGGAAGAAGTTCCAGACGTCTGATTTTGGACAGACTCGTCGTTTTTGACCCGTATAGGGTCCGTTCGGAGTCCGTTTTCCGCATTTCAAGTTTCGTTCTTCTTAGATTTAGTTCCTCTACCTGTTTACAGTAATCGTATGCTGTTCTGAGTAGCTCCTTGTCTTTGATCCTTGTGTTAGGACCCCATTCCGTTGCGGATCTGGGGGTTGCGAAGGTGCGCGAGCTTGCCGATTACGCCCCCAGTACTCCCGATTTTGCGGGTAGAGTGGCCCTTTCTATTATTTATAAAAAATTATGCAATTGTGAAATAATTAATAGAGTTTAGGGTATTGCATGAACCCTAGGATTGAAAAACTAAATTGAATGATAGATCCTAGGGTATTGCATGAATCTTAGGACTGGGAAACTAGATTGAATGATAGATCCTAGGGTATGGCATGAATCCTAGGACTGAAAAAATAGATTGAATATCTATACGTTGCAGTCGTGGAAAAATAGAAAGGAAATGATAACTGCCTGTAAAATTGGTTAACAGCTACCTGTTTATGAATGAATAATTACCCGTTAACGGAAACGACTGACCGCGTGCTAGTGCGAGGTAGCTACTCGTGCGTTTATCGTGCATGCCATAGTCACCGTTATGTCTGTCAGTGACCTTGGGGTGGTTGACTGAGGGTAGGACCACCACGGGGACTCTCCCGGCCAGGAGAGCACCACGTGCTACTTCTACTTTTCGGAAAAGACTGCAATCAAGATTGTTCCCACAAGGAACATTCAAGATCAAGAGAAGGATCTGGGAAATAATTCAAGAGTGAATAAATGGAAAAATATAAAGAAAGAAATTAAAAATATAACACCTACTGTCCACCTTACTGTTTCTTAGCTTTTAGTTGCCACTCTACTCAGCGTTTCGCTGACGTGTCACCTTTGTTACCTTTTCAGGATCAGGTGTTGAGCAGCCAGAGTCGGCGGCTGTAGAGGGCGTTGGGCCTAGTAGAGCCCAGTAGTGTTACTTCTGTAGTACCCACTGTACTTTTCTTTCCGTTGTAGTGAGTAGTTCTGTTACCCCTGTACTCTTTTTATTGTAAGCTTCATGTTTATGTACATGTTTATTTTTTTTACTATTGTGGTGGTGTATACTGTAGTATTTCTTTCTTTACTGCTGTATTTTATTATTGCTAGTTATATACATGGTGAATGTGGTTTACTTTACTGCTCTTTTGGTTACTTTCTCGTTGGACAACTGGGTCTTGGGATCAGTCGAGTTGATCCGATTCTCATGTCTCGTAGGGATTCGGGAATCGGGTCTTAACATAGATCCTACTAAACCAATTCCTACATTTAACCTAGAATCTAAACCTAAACCTATTTGGGATGATTATCAGTCTCAATCTGAAGAGAATGAATTCTCAGAATCGAAATATCAGAATTTTGATGTGCCTATTTTTGATGATGAAATCTCTCTGGATTTCTTGGAGGAGAATAACGATTTATTCGAATTGGAATCGATTTATGATACAGAATCAAAGGAATCTAAAGAGTCAGGATTTAATTGGATCTTCCCTGGATTTCCAGAAACCAAGCCTATACCTGATGATGAATTCCCTATTAACTCGGCACCAGAATCTAGGTTAGACCAATTTCAGGTTGATAACTTTGTGGGTGTTGATTTTTTTGCTGATGGTGATCTTAATTCTAATTCAAGTTCAGGAAGATCTCTTTATCAACATTCTTCTAGATTCTGCTATGCTAATGCTGATTTTGAACATTATTCTGATTCAGGAGAATCATTGTTTCCAGAGGATTACAATCCAAATTATGACCTTAATATCCATAACCCGTTCTTTGACTTTGATTTCGAGGTCATTAATTTGGCTTTGAAAGCAGTTGCACCTCATGATCAGGTGATCACCTAGGAATGCTTACTTAAGCTTCTTAGCAACTGATCTCCGCCACATGACTCCACCGGAACTCATTTATATCTTGAATCGCCTTAATTTGATCCAGTGAGAGATGATTTTCCACGTCAATTTGACGATGAATGGGACATTGATGAGAGACTCATCATGGCTCTTAAATACCCCTAATTAACTAGTTTTCCTAGTTAATTAGCTAGGAATATGTCTATTTAGGGTTTAATTATAATATAAGGGACAATATATTAAAGGACCATAAAATAAGTTAATAATAATAAATTAAATGTCAATTAATGTTATTAATAATTTAAATAATAAATTGGACTCGAATTATAAATACTTAGCTACCTAATTAATATCTAATTTAACATTATAAATATTTTATCCTAAGTATGTAATAACTTAAGTAACTTAATTAATTAAAATAAATAAAGCTAAATGGGTCAAAAATGTAAATTCAAGGCATTTGTATAATAGTTATCTAATTTATAATTATATATAAAAAGTTGGAAAAGAATCAAATTAAATTTAACTTAAATGCCTCAGTTTACATTCTTGTTCTTAGAAATAATTTCAATCGAGTTCTTTTATGCATTTTTAGGTCCTTAAGTTCTTTTGCATTTGGGTCCCTATGAACATAACCCATCTTCTTCCTCTTCTTCTTCTTCCTCGCACTGGACGATCCTCATTAGCCGATCACCGCACCCTTTGATCACTGCCCATCCACCATTTGAACTCCTTTGCCAAGCTTCCAAAGCTTTGGCTCGCCTTCCCCTTTCCATCCAACGGTGTGGATGAAGTTCAAATCCTAATTAGGGTTTGAGGTTAACTTCACCAGCATCGGAGATGACGCCGGTGGTTACCTTGAACCTAGACCTTCTAGCATCCAGGTACACCCCCCTTACCCTCTACCATCACCTATAAATAGCTCTCCATACCTCTAATTTGAGTGGTTAGCTCCCTACCCTCTTCCCCCAACTAAGCTTTTCAATAAGCTATTCCCTCCTACTTCGGCAAACTACCCCCACTTCCACACACTCCCTCCGATCATTGCCACCATCCGCTGAGCTTCGCCGTCCTCCACTGCGTCTCTGGATAAGGTGATGACTTCGGACTTCGCTTCCACTACGCAAATTCACACACCAGACTTCTTCCTCCTTCCCTCTGATTTCCTCCGTTACAACCTTCGACGGAGCTCCTCTGCCTCCCTTCGTCCAGGTAACAGTAAGATTAAGATCTTAGGTAACTTTAGAGTAGTTAGCTTAGTCAATTAGGTAGTTTAGTTAGGTTTAATGTCAGATTTTCCGCCGTCTTCTTTAGCTCCGGTGAGCTCCTTGAGGTTGTTTAGAGCATTCTTTTGTCTTTTTGAACCACCAAATACATTCTACACCTTTTCGTGAACACTTCTACCTCACTTATTCTACACTTTATCAGCTTTATCGCCTAGACCACCTTCACCTGCACCGATGACTTCCGCTGTCCATGGCGGAGGTCCCCGAGCTTGGACCGCACTCACTGGGTACCTCCATCACCTAAACATCATCTAAGGGCCCCGATTGTTGCATTAATTTGATAAATAACCGCCTAAATCACAAACGCCTAAATTTCATCTCAACCTCTGAGCTGCTGTCAATGGCGAGCTCAGAGGAGTTATTTCGCATAATTAATCACATCTCCACTATCGCTGCACGTCATTAAGTTCCCTCACTCAATTGAGTGAGAGGAGGTGATCTGAGTTCAGGCGAACTCAGATTGTGCTTTTCCTGAATTCGAAGCTTATCCTTTAATTTCTTCTTTAATTGAGTTAATTGTTGATCTCCTGAGATTCATTGTGACCTCAGGAACCTTTCTAGGTTTTTATTGATTAGAATCATGGAGTTTTGCACTTCGATGCTGTATTGTTGAACTCACCAGAGCTCCGGCGAGCTCCAACAAGTCAAACATGAGCTTCAGCCCTTGGAACTTCTTAAGAAGTTCTAGATCACACCTCTTAGGTCTCAAAATCGAGAATGTGAGCTCATTTCTTTGTTTTAATGCCTTGAGCTATCACCTGAACTCCGTCTTCTCCAACTCTGGTGGAGTTGGAGAAGCAAGTCTGTTAGGGTTTTGAGCTTAATAAACATGTCTAGAAGCTTGTGCAAACCCTAAAGAACTCACTAATGACCTAACCACAATTTGAGAACCTCTGAGTTCTTTTGTCGAACTTAGGTATTTTTGATCTTAGGCAGCGACACCTAAGATACCTTTAGGTCCATAAAAACACAATTTTGAAGTGTCGATTCATCTCCTGATGATGAATTAAGTCGAACTAGGGCCTTAATTTGATCTGTAAAGCTCTAAATAAGGAAGTCAACTTTTGATTGGCATTTGGTCAACTCAAGGTCAATTCAAGGAATTGATATTCAAATTTCTTAATGAATGGTTTGTTTGAGATCCTGGGATGATTCATAGTTTGTTAAGATTGAATTTAATGAGTTTTATTGATGTTTAGATGAATTTATATCTTCTGTGCAGTTTGGGTTGTTTTCGAACCCAACACTGTTCCTCAGAGTTTATATTGAGATTTGAAGCAAATTCCTGTCCAGATCAGTTGTTTTTAACTTCTTGAGTCTGTTCAAATCTATAGCCAAGGTCTTTCTCTCTCAGTTAAGCAATTTCGAACTCAGATCTGAACACCGAACCTGAGATCGAAGCTCATCAGCTTCTTCTTTCTAAAGCTCTCAGACCCTCACTTCCTTCTCCATTAGGTGTGGAATTACTCACTAAGGTCTTCCAGACCTTCAATTAAGGTCAAAAGAATCTCTCCAGGTCACTAGACCTGATTTCTCCTCTTGCTGGCTTCCGCAAGCATGGCAGACAGCCGTGGTTCGTCCATTAGATCGAATGACCAAATTGGATCTGAGCATCAAATTGATGTATGAATCCTGTAGAGCATTTGATCAGCTCTCCATCGATCCTTAGCTCGATCGATTTGGTGAATTGAGCTACTAGGATTTGCCAGGCAAAGTTTAGCTTGGAACTGCTGAAGAAGGTCCCACCTCAGGAGTTTTGGAGCACACGACTTAGTATAAGTTGTTTTTGTGCTAAGACCTCCTCGGTCGTCAGCGTAGGGTGCGAAATGAATTGAGCATGTGTGCGGGTGCATGTGTAGGCACTTGCTTATGCGTGGGTGTGTGCGCCTATATGCGTGTATGGGCCCAAGTGTGGGCGTGAATGTGAGCAAGCCTAGAGTGGACTCGGTACTGTGCATTGATGAAAATAAATGAAATCTATCATAAATAAACTAGACCCGAACTCAAGTAGGGTTTAGTCCTGCCCTTAATGGGCACTGTGTATCCCCAAACGAGCTTGGGTCGCCCATTAAAAGCCTAAATTTTATAATTGAAGAGAGTAAATGGGTTAAGTTGGTGAAAATTTGGCTAAGTGTGGACATAAGGCACAGTAAAGAAGATAAAGACTTAAGGAAGAGAACAAAGAAAAAAGTTAAGGAGAAAAAGATAGAGTTAACAAAGAGAGAGAGTTGAGTTTGTAGAAAAGATAAAGAGAAGAGAAAGAATTAGAAAGCTTAAGAAGAAAATAAATGAATAAAGAAGAGAAGAAAATCAGACATCCTTACTATTGTTCAGAAGTCCAATTTATACTTTTAAGTCATCTAACTCAATTTTCAAATGTCTGATTTTAGGGTTGAAGCTATTATACAATTCGTTTTGAGCTTTTAATTGTTGTAAAGGCATTGTTGACTCATGTATTATATTCTATGCCTTATACTTTTGTAATAAATGTTGTAATAAACAATGTTTACTTGATTTTAAATGTTAGATATCTCTTGTAATTTTGTTTTCCTTCTAATGGAATTTTGCATGCTTTTACTTGTTCAATCTTTTAGTAATTAATTATAATTTGATTGATTAAGTAGTTAGTAGTTTATGGTTAAGGATTAATGGTGAATTAGGTTTCAATTATGCCTCCTCGTGAACGACCTGGACTCAACCAGTTAAAAAGAACTTAAAAATCTAAAATGTTAGGTTAACTTGACCCTATACTACATTCATAACATTAATTCGAGTTAACGTAAGTTACATTCTTATGCAATTAATTAAATCTAATTAACTTAATTAACTGTGTTGAGAATTGACGCATCTAACATCGCTTAAATTGAGAGCCAACTACGAATCATTTCTGATCCCATCAATAGGATTCATATATTTTTCACTAAACCTTTATCTTTTGAGGATCCCTACGCTAAGCTGGCTAAACCTATGCAGCCAAACTCTTGTTTTTCACTTCTAAATCTTTTTGAGCCAGACTTTACCTGGTGCATTCTACATCTTTTGATCTACATTTTTCAACCCACCAAACTGATTAGGTTTGGTCTGCATAACCAACCAGTTGATCTAAACAAGTACCTGGTTGGACCAACCAGGCTAATCATTAAGGTGCTTGTTTTACAAAATTCTTCCAATTTGATTACTCCATCGTTTGACAATTTTCTGCTCGGATGAAGGTATTAAATTTAGCGCTTAATGGGAGGCAACCCATCTTTATCCAAAACCTTGAGACCTTTCTTATCTTCTTTAAGCAAATCAGTCCTATTACACTTTAGAGTTCTTAATTTAAGAACAACCATTTCCAACCAGCCCGCCCACCCTTAAACCTGTTCTAAAATTATAAACTGAGCTGAATGTAAACCCATCCTGTTTGCAATCAGGGCATTGCAAAACCTAGGCATGGGGGATATTAAAGTGCAATCATCTAAAATTTATGTCTGAAAGGTCCTCACAAAAAAATGCATATAGATTCTATTTGAAAAAGCCAAAAAGAAGAAAAAAGGAAAAAAAGGTTTTTAAGAAGAAAGGGACTAAGGTTGTACATTATTTCCAAAATGGTACACAAGGGATTTTATCTTTAACAGACTTAGGATTGTGTCTGAGGATCCTTTTGTTAGACTTTTTAGGTCTAAAAATTTAAATTAGATCAGTTTATCTCTCAAAAAACTCCTTTTTGACCCTTGACGATTTTGAGTCCTAAAATCTGTTTAGCGACCTAAGTAGTACTCGACTCAATTCTCGTTCAAAAGCTTAAATGACTTTTGGAAACCAAGTGTCAAAACCGATACACACACAAAAGCCAACCACCTCCAAAAATATATATATATAAACAATTTTCCACACTTTAGTTTTGGTGAAAGACTGAGGCAGTTGATTGGTTTGACTTCCTACCATCGAGAAGGAAAATTTTCCTTTGATGTCATGATGAAAATATGTCACCGCCTCGATGCTCACTCTGAATCTTAATCACATATCTTTATATAGAGCATATAGAGTGCATTTCGCAGCTCAGGTATCTCGAACAGTGCTATCTCGAAGCATCGGGGTGTGAGCCTGAGCCCACTAGGAACGCTGATGAGTCGTGTTTCACAAATTAAAATTGGGTTTTGGAGAACCCGTCGTCGTAGCTCGCAAAACGTGCCTATCAAATACAATTTATAATCGAAACTCTAAGGGAGCCCTGGGTCGAACATAGGGAGTGAGGTTTATTTTGTTTGAAAATCGTGCTTCGTTTTGTTTCTTTTTGGTATTTTGAGGTTTTGTTATTTGTGTTTTTGAAATAAAAAGGCATGCAAGATAATTTCACAAAATGAGATGGAACAAATATGATATATTACTCCAATGTTTATTACAATAATCTATGAAAGCATAAAAGAGATAGGGGTGGGAAGAAATCTCCCGAATCGGCTGTTCAGCGAGATGAAGGTGCCTGGCAGAAGCTTGGATGAAGGAGGTGAGATGCAGGACGACGGAGGTGAGATGCAGGAGGATGCCGGGTAGAGGAATGCTTCATTGAGGCTCTGGAATGGAGGTGAGGAGGTGAAGGCGATCTTCTACCGGAATGGAGGTGGGAGGACCGCTCCAAGGCAACCTATAAAGGTGATGGGATGAAGGATAAATATTTGGTGGGAAATAGGAATATTACACTAATAGGAGGCCTTTGGAGCTTGAGAGTAAGATCTAATGGAGCTTTGGTAGGCTACTAGAGCTTAGGAGTAGGTGTGAGTAGAGTAGGTAGAGATGAAGAGGAATGGGGGATGTGGGGGTGTTTATATAGTGGTGGAATGGAGGTGGTTTGCATGCACGGGTCTTTGGCGACATTTAAGACATCGCTAAAGACCCACCAAAGGTGTTGCTGTAGCATTCACGCACCTTGGCTGGTGCTTGGAAGCACGGCTGTAGTTGGTGTAGGGAGTGGCGATCATCAGCCATTGGATTAGGCGTGGATGGCTGAGATCGCAAGGAAAAAACGTGCGCTCGCCTGCATTTGAATTTTGCATCGTTGGCACGTGCCTTGGCAACCATCAAATCATTAATCGCATGGCTAAGAGTTGCCTGCAGATCGCACCTCATTGATTTGAATTGCGTGCCTCGCGTGATTTCAAGGATCGGAGGGCGGATGCGGCTCCTAATTGTCTTAATTACATGCTCTTGATGGTGTGCATGCGATCTGGCGTGCGTCCTCATGTCGGTGGGTGGCGTCAAATTGTGTGTGAAGAATCTCAACCGCTCGATCACGATCAAGCAAACCTATTTTAGCCAGCGCTGTAGCGGGCACGGTGGATTGCGGCTCGAACCCGTGCCTCTCATTTGAGGAGCAGGAGCTTCACCGTTTGGCCAAAGAGCCACTTTTTCGAGTGGAGAGCGGTGCAGTCACGTGCCTTGACCGTTGGATGAAGATCCAACGGTCGAGGCGAATCCTTCCTTGAGTTGCTTAAGGCCGAGTGATGTAGAGCGCCCTTCAGCCGTGGGAGCGCATGTCTCAACCATTGGATTGAGATCCAACGGCTGGGATCTCTTCTTGTGGTGAGGCTGGGGATGCGATGGCTCAGGTGGGGCGGCCTGGATGGCACCATGTGACACCATCTAGGTCGTCCATCTTCTTCTTCTTGTAGATGGTGCTACGGAGTTCTGATCAGGGTGATTTTTTCGTTGACAGACTGCGATCGTCCCTCCAGATTCATTCATACGGTTGGATTCTTCATCCGAAGCTCGTAAAGATGTCGCACTACCTCCTGACCATATAAAATGGAAGAATTAATGTACACGATACACAACTATCCTAAATGCCATGCAATGGATGTTATGCAGTATTTATAACATGATATGCAATACTAAGCCTAGGAACTGTCATAAATAGGCATTTTATCATGAATTCATGTGTGTTTATCAAGCGCCTCTTACAACGCTTTTTGTTTGGGATTGTGAGCTCTTGGGGTGTGTCATGGACAGTGCTCTCATGAGTGTTGGCGCCAGAGCCCCCATTGAGGATTTGGTGACAAGAATGAAGATCCTGACACAACTGTATTCGAGCTGATCCAAGTCTAGGTATGGGAGAAAAAAAAATGTATTCGTTCTATCATATTAAATAAGTTTTTCAAAGACATCGCAGAATAAATAAAGTTGGCTAATCACAATGCACTGACATTTGGATTTTCGGGGTCACGCAAGCCACGATACAAGTTCTTAGGTTAAGGAGGCTCTTACTGTGAAAATGGCTTTTGGGACTTGTAAGAACCACAAAAGGATAGATTAGTTGAGTTCTTGAGTGGATACGCAGGTCCTGATTATGCTATCCTTGGGATCCAAAAGATTCATTTTGACAGCTTATCTTTAACAAAATCCCGTACCTACATTATTCTGAAAACACAACCAAAGTCCTGATTTTCTTTCAATTCCAAGAAAAAAAAATAATAAAGATGGAGGAAGAAGAGAGATAAATCATTTTGAGCTAAATGTAAAAAAATACCCTTATGTTGAAAATCTATGCTGAACTCTAGAATTTACTAAGGGACTAGCAAATGGTAGGCATGGGGGTATGATAGCATCGCCATCATCCACTATATCTAACCTAATTTAGCTAAGTTCTAAGGTGAAATTCATCTAATTAACACATTAAAAGGGTATAACTCAATCAGGGTTAAAGAGAAAGGAATTAATAGAAAAATGGGTTAATACTGCAATTTTCACGAACAATTATAAATGCAGAATAACTGGAGAGTAAAATTATGGTTAATTAAAGGTCAGTTGAGCTTAAATGTCCTAAAAGTGAGTTGATACTGAGTAATTTAGGATTTTCATTCAAATTAAGTGTTAATCCTTAATTAAATTGGCTAATCTTAACCCTACTTCAATTTAAAAAGTTTTGATGGAAAAAAATGTAATCTAAACCTCCTAAAAATTATTTAAAAATATTTTATAGGATTTTTTATAGTCAATTTGATAATCAAAATGTGTTTTGACCTAAAACAAAATTGTAGGCAGAAATTTGGTATATTTTGGGTTTACACGTAAATTGATCATGCAAACTACATCAAAATCCAAAATTGAAGTCACTATCAACTTCCCTATGTCCAAATTAGGATACCATAATAATGTTGGCTCATTTGGACTTCATCTTGGTCAACTTGGCAATTTGGCCCTCAATTCCTGATTTTCTTACAAATATCTTCTTAACTTTTGATTTTCTTGCATATATGCCCCCGCCAGCACCTTCCCCACCTTCGACCTCCGCATCCGCCGACCACGCAACTGTGGCGAGTCATTCCCGCAACCTCCAGCCCTCTCCTAGCGCCAACAAATTATAAATCTCCACTATCACACGTCGCTTCTTATCGTCAAGATTGGGTCGAGTTTCCTACCCTCCTTCTATGCCTCGACCATTGTCGTCTCTGGCTCCAGCGGTCCTCTTTGAACTCTTCGTTCGTGCGTCCTTTGACCACAATGGCAGCACCACCTTCTTCCTCCCCTTCCTCAGGTCATCGCCAACTAAAGAACGACCCTATCCTTCCCTCTCCTTGCCGTTGATCTTCTTCCCAGATCTTCCATCTTCCTTACGGCTGGCGAACCAAAACCGGCTGCTCTCTGCCTCCTCGTCATCCATTAGATAGGTTCTTCTCTTCCCCTCTCCACATAGTGTAAGTATCTCTTCTTAGATCTCACAACCACCACCACAACTCCCTTCTCTTCTTCTTCTCCACCCATGGCCAAGCTCCGGCCACGCTCCGGCGAGGCACGTTCACCTGCATCCACGCCGCCTTCCTCACCACTGACCACCCCACAAGCACTGCAACGTCAAGAGGAGCAAAATCCCTCTTCCTATTTAAACGTTCGATGCCTCCACCGGATACCCATGCCAACCACCACCTTCCCCGGCTCCGCTAGCTGTCCTTCGGCTGCAACGCACTAATCCAATGCCACCATCACCTTTAGTGGGGCTAGGCGTAGCTTCTCAACCCTCTGGTTGAGAGCTACATGCCTCCAACCTTCGATCGACGACACAAGCAGCCCTTGTCCTCGTCGACAGCGCCGGTTGTCATTTGGCCATCCTCAAGCTTCCAAACTCAACGAGAAGCTTCGTGAGGACACAAGGGACCTTTTGTGATACCCAGCTGAAAGCTTCGAGCTCTCCTACGCACGAACAACCTCCGCCTCTACCGTCCTCTTCTTCTTTCCCGACCACAGCTGTCCGACGTCCTCGAAGACCGAAGCTTTGCAAGAAGCTTTGTGAAGTCATGAGCTAAGCACTACGACCCTCAGCCTGGGGTGCCATGCCCTAAAGCTCACCGCTAATGAGCCCCCTCCATTCCTTGCAGACCATCTTCACATAGGGAGAACACCCTCCTTCATAAGCTACTGGTAGGGACGAAATATAAAGGAAAAATAACTTGCAAGGTCTTATGCACAATGATGTATGGACTAAAAGGCAAGAACTTCTACTTCTCAAGGACTAATTTGTATAGGTTGTGAATTTGGGTTGAATTTTGATTCTAAGTGAATTTTCATTGAATAATCTTCCTCAAACATTAGTGGTATCCATTATTTGGTACTTAACCCTCATTATTATTTGATTAATTATCTTGAGTTTTGAATAATGGAAGTATGACCTTCTTAATTGAAGACTGGAAGCTATATGGTTATTGTTTTCATTTTTGAACTTGATTTAGTGATTAGAAAATCAAACTCATTCAATCTAGTTTGTGAGTTAAAATTTTGTGACATTAAGATAGAGGTAATTCACGTATTAGCTTGCTCCTTGTGTTTGACTTTGAAATATGTTATGTTTTTCGAGTTATAAATTTTAAATGTAAATGTGTTTCTATCGTATATACTATAATGCGAAATCATTTTTAAAATACGGTAGGAGCTCGTCAACACCAGTCTCGCGGGTGCGATTGAGGTCGCCGTCTGTGGCGAGGGATGATCATGGGTGCTACTCTATTGTTGCTGTGATGGTCTCGATTTGTTAGAATAGCTTTGACTTTTCTTTTTTAGTGTAGATTTTTTTTTGGACCACATGTGATCCCGTACTTTTTCCGGCACAGTTCCCTCATGTGGTTTAAAGGGTTGGTTGTAGGTGTTTTGTCGGTTATATGAGCGTAAGGTCGATCTCCTTTGAGAGATTGTCCGGTTTCCGATCTCGAGACGTCTCTTTTTCTTTTTCCTTTATTTCTTATCTTGCTGTTTTGTGTTTTGGAGTTCCCTCGTTATACGGGGCATTTTTTTCTTCCCTTTTTAAAGGTTAGATGTTTCTATCTTTCCCTTGCATCTCTTATATGGGATTCTTCTCCTTTTTAACGAAAGTTTATCTTCACAAAAAAAAATGTAAGTAACTCTTGTGCAAATCGAATACCAAATTAATAAGAAGAAAGGAATGTGAATTTGCCTATATGCTATATATATGTATCAAAAGCCCAAGAAGCATCGATCGTTCCAGCGATAAAATCAAGAAATACTTTTAAGTCAAGGGGATCATTATTAAAGTGGAGAGAGTAGGAAGGTTCTCTCTAGATAAAGAATGGAAGTCAAGGACTATGGGAATTAGTTTTCCTATCTTTGTTGGGGGAGAAAAGAACAATTGTGTTCTCCTGCTCACAACAATCTCATCTCGACTCCACCTCTAGCCTCTCCTCTGCCGCATGATTGACTAGACCCTTCCCTTAATTCTCGTATACAAGTCCTTCCATTGGAACCCAAGAAGGGAAACAAGGAGTTATTTGTGCATTCCCTCGTACATGTGCATTAGGAAAATGACATTAGGAGGCTTGGAGGAGAAGTGTCAGTGTAGTTACTGGCCATCTTCCCCACTTTAAAGATGGCCAGAGGAAGAAGAAATAAGGGATGAGGAGGAGAATCAAGGAGATAACGATGGGAGAAGGGATCGTTACAATTGGCTACACCAAAATGGGGGCAATATATGGCTCAAAGCCAAAGTAGGAACATCTCCCTCTTCCTTTGTAATTTTTTCTTGACTTCGTTGATATGGAATGGTGTTAGGTAAGCAATTAGAGATCTTAAGTTGGTCATATGATGGATTTATGGTTGCATGTAGCCATATTGAACATATATGGGATTCGTACATTTCCATTTACTTAAATTGTTATGCATACATGTAGTTGATTATGGTTTTTAGTTTGCAATTAGCACCATGCATCTTTGGGTTTCATGCATGCAATTTTATGTTTGAGAAGGGTGGGTTTTGTATTAGAAAAGATGGAGGAAGAGGGGATGGCAAAGGACCGGAAATGAGACATTAAAGAGGTGTAGAAAGGGTATAGAAAATTGATATTCGACATAGATAGTACCAATACATTAGCTTATGGACTAGTATCGAAACAACGATGCAAAACAATATGCACCAGTTTTATTGAGGCCCAATAAAGGGGTTTTGTAGAGGTTTGCAAGTGGTTTAAAGGGGACCGTTGAGGGGCAAATGAAGATCGTTTAAAAGTTTATATGTGGAATGAAAATCCTAGAAGTAAACCTAGAAAAAATGGACATGAATTGGGGAATGGAGGAGACTCTCCTATGACATAAGTCACGTGTATGATTGATCTAATGTGCGTATATATGTTCTGGAATGGAGAGTACCTCCAATGGGGAATTAATACAAGACTATGGAAAGGAGTGTAGCCTTGAGGGAATGGATGAATATTGTGGACCTAATGTATGGGTTAAAAGGTATCTACGAATTGGTTGCTACATAGTATAAGTAGTCACTACTAGAAAAATAGGATATATTGTCGGTTAATTGCCGTCGATTTTCTAAATCAACGGTAAATGTATTTTCCCCATTGCTTATTCAAATAAGCAACAGCGAAGGCCTGTACTCAACTAAAGAAAAGGAGATGGACATGCGGTGGTCATAAATATTTACCGTCAGTTATTCAAGTGACAGTAAATATATTTTCACCGTCACTTATTGTAATAACTGATGGTAAAAACACACTTAAAATTTGCACCTAAAATTTTGGAGGGATTAGTAATGTTTACTGTCGATTAGTGGAAGAAACAACGGCAAAACGTAGGTTAAATTTAGCGACCAAAAGTTGGGCATGTTGGAGGAATTGTTGAAGTAATCCCTTGTCGTCGGTTATCTTAATAAGCGACGGTGAAAAGACAATTAAAATTTGTACTTAAAATTTATGCGGGATTAGTCACCTATACCGTCGATTAGTGGAAGAACCGACGGTGAAAGGTAGGTAATATCTAGCTGCCAAAATTTTAGGCGCATACGAGGATGAACTAAAATGATCCTTTGGCATTGGTTTCTGATAGAAACAACAGCATAGATCTCTTCATCTATCGCACACACGCCAACCTCCCCATCACTATTCATCTTCTTCCCAAAAACCAAACCCACAACGCAAGCCTCCTCCTCCCACAACGCACGCGACCCCTCCTCCTCCTTGTTAGGTAACCTCCCCAACACCCTCCGATGGGAACACCATCATGAGCCATAACTAGCTTATTTTGACCAAATTAAGTCAAATAACGCTCCTACATAACCGCCAGAGAGTCACAAGTCATTGCATATTCATTATGAAAGAAAAATAAGAAACTAGAGCTAAAACTGCAATTTTACCAGCTCATCATGAATGCAGTACAACTACAGGTTTTTCTCAGGGGCTGAATGAAGGTCAATTGGTCTTAAAAAGATAACAAGTGGGATAAGACATACAGAAAAAGGGTTTGCACGTGTTTTGAGAATTAAATCACTTTGAAACCCTAAAAACAGACTCGCTTAATTAACTGAGGTTCTAATCAGGATAAAGTTCACCTAAACACTCTAAAATTCATATAAAAATATTTTATAGGATTTAGAACTTTCAATTTGACCATCAAAATCCGTTTTGACCTAAAATAGAACCATAGACAAATATTTACCCTAATTTAGGTTTTTGCATAAATTATCCAGTCAAATATGGTCAAAACCAAAATCCAACTTCACCATTGAATTCCTTAGGTCCAAATTAGGTTTTTATCAAAATTTGAACCCAATATGAATTTATCTTGACCTAGTTTGCAAATTGATCTTGTCTGATTTCATTTCTACCCTTAACTTTCAAAATCCTTTCAAACAAACCCCTAACTTTGTCGTCATTCTCAAAAAAAAGGTCCCTGCCGCCATTACTCCTATTCCCACTTGCTTCGACGACCTTAAAATGGAAAAAACTTCCTAATTTCTTGACGAATCCCTTTCAAATTTGAAAGGGAAGTTCGTCAAGAAATTTCCTTCCTTTTGGACCCAATCCTATGCCTTAGAACTTACCCAATCTCTCATGCAAACGCATGAGAGATTTGGGTCTCAAGAAATTTTCCAATCCGGTGACCTTTCCAAGCTTGGGAAGCTTGCTTCCCAAGCTCTAACCGACCTCTGATGACCTATAAAAGACTCCCCAGATCACAACAAAATCCCCACACTCGAAATCGACCTAGATTCCCCATAATTCCTCTCTCTCTTTCACGGCCGAAGGTTCCTCGACGTCCGACGACCTCTTCTACTTCTCCTCGTCGTCTGTCTGCCATACCAGCAGTAGATTCATCTCCCTCACTTCATTTTCGCGTCTCACCGTACCAGCAGACGTCCTTTTTCCATTCGTCTTCACCATTTCTCCCTCACCGGAACCACCTGTTGGTGCTAGAGCACCACGATCATTTGTTTTGATGATAACAAAACACGTGTTATTTAACATTTGCAATTTGAGTCCTAGATTTCAGGTCAATTGCAAATGAGGACGTGTTTAGACGGAATTCGAGCTCGCATCCAGGACGGATTGGAGGAGCTTGACGGAAAACAAAGGAAGTTCGCGTGGAGCGAAATATTGGAGATGGAAGACAAGAAGAATAGGATAGATTCTTTTTTATCCTTTCATGTATCTCTTGTATTTATTTTCTTTCTCTTTTTGATTCCTTAGAACATTATGTTAAAGAGCCTCAAAGTACCCTAAAAGTAGTCCTAGGAACACCTGCACAACCCTAGGATACTTAGGTTTTCTGTAGAATACCTAGAAAACCAATATAGGGCTCAAACAGCATTTCCAGACGTCTAATCCCAAAATCAGACGTCTGATAAGGAATTTTAAGACGTCTGACTGTTGTTTCAGACGTCTGATAACTGTTAGGCTGGACTTAGTTTTCTGTCTGATGAAATCAGACGTCCAGACCTTAGACGAGACGTCTTAGAAGACGTCTGATGGATTTGCCAGACGTCCAATTAGTGGACCGTTGGCTGGCTTAGCAAACACTCAAGAATATGACCGTTAAAGCCTTATCAGACGTCCATAGGACTGTCCAGACGTCTGATAAATGACCGTTTTGCCTCGGCTGACCCAAAATCTCTTCTCAGAGATTTTCTAGCCGTTGCAACGTTTGGAAATCAATTCCTACAGTAAAAGTAGGTTTCCAGACGTCCAGACATAGTACCAGACGTCCTGTATGTCGTCTGATGGACTTGCACAAAAACCCTGTTTAGATCTGATTCAAGTCAGGGAGAAACCCGCATAGAATCAGACGTCTGACCTTGGAATCAGACGTCTTAAAGTGAACTTCCAGACGTCTGATGCTAGAATTAGACGTCTGATAAGCCTGTCAGAACAATGATTGTTCCTGATTTCGGGCTGATTCTCTTGGACTTTGTTCCCAACGGCTATAGAACCTTTCCTAAGCCTTCTAAAGCCTTCCTAAGGCCTCTATAAATAGAGGGGAACCTTTGTAACACAAAAACACATAAGAGACACACTTAGAAAAACAAGACACACACCTTGCAATACACTTTCAAACCTTTTGTGTCCAAAGAAAAGACTCTCTTGCTCTCCAAGCTCAAGCTCCATTTTCTTGAGAGCATTCAACCGTTGCGCACCCGCTCTCCCGCCGTAGATAACGAGAGCGACGTAGCGCCATTGCGTGGCACACGCACCGCGTCATCGTCGACGCACTCCTTGCAAAGGGGAGTTTCCTATTTCCTATAGAAGCTAGGTTTAATTTTGTTGGCTCTATAGGACTGTTGTTTTACTTTATCTTTGTATTTTGGTTGGGTATTCGCTTTGCGAATTCCCGTCTCCTTCGAGGGACAAAATCCTTCTCGTGGAGAGAAGGGGTTGAGGAACGCTACCCTCGTACTTGTAGCGTGGTTGTATTGAGGTTGAATCACCCTCGTTCAAAGTGATTCGGTTAGTGGATTTGATCAACTAGGTTGATCGGAAAATCCTAACTCGAGAGGGTTAGGTGGTGGTTTTCACCCGGTTTGGGTTTCCACCTAAAAATCTTTGTGTACATTGTGCGATTGCTTATTTTTGTGAGATTGCTTTATATTTTATTTCCGCATATTATTACGTCACCCCTCCTAGTAGGGAAGAACCTTCAATTGGTATCTGAGCAGGTCTCGCGAAATCGGCCTTACAAACCGGCGAGGATCTAGATCATGGAGGGAAGCTGTTCCACAAGCAGGATTTCCGAGGGGCAGTCCACAACCCGTCCACCGTTCTTCGACGGGAACAACTACAGCTACTGGAAGCTGAGGATGAAGACGTGGCTCCAAGCCACTGATTTCGAGGTATGGGGATGTTGCGAAACCCCATACGAGATCCCGAAGCGACCCCAAGGAGGCTACTCGCAGGTGCAGATTCTAGAGCTCTCACTCAACGCAAAGGCAATGAATGCCCTGTATTGCGCGTTGAGTCCGGAAGAGTTCGAGAAAATCCAAGAGTGCACCACCGCCCACGAGATATGGAGGAGGTTGGAAGGCACTCATGACGATTCCAGCTCGGAGGAAGAAGAAGAAGAAAAGGAAGAAACCGCTTGCTTTGGTTTCATGGCCAGAGGAAGCAATAGCGACAGCGACAGCGACTCCGACAATGAGGTAAACCTGGATTACAAGAAGCTTTTAATGAACTTTTTGAGATTAGTAAATCACTTAGGGTAGAAAATAAAAGCATTAAAAAGAACCTTAGCTTTCTTAAATCTGAAAATGATAGGTTAGAAATAAAACTTAAGGATCTAGAAGCTAATCCTAGAATTGATAACCTATTGTTAGAAAATCAAGACCTCATCAATGAAAATAATAAATTGATTGAGGAAAATGATAGTCTAAAAATAGAAATTTCTGATTTAAAGACTAAGATGGATATTATAGAAAAAGAAATCGCATGTCTTAGGGAAAATTCTAACAAATTAATCAACAAAGTTGATAATTTTTATTGCCCTAAGGTTGAGAAAGGATCTCCATCAAGGAGACCTTCTAACAAATCCGGATCCAAGCCCACTTGGATACCGAAAAAAGAATTAGAATCTTGTTTTGTAGGATTCAGGGATAACTACAATACACAGGACTGGACCTACAAACTCAAGGCTGGTCAACTCAAGTTGGGAGAACCAATGAGTAGACCAAGGAGGAAAACAAGAAGACCGACAAGACGGCGAACAAACGACGGACCCGCCGCACGTCGACCACCAGATTGGAGACCGGCGCCAATGCCTGGGCCTCCAAGCTACGGATGGGAGCCCCATCCGATGTGGCATCCACCACCACCATTCGGGCCATTTTATTGGCCATGGTAGGTGAGGTAAAACCCTTTACCCTATCTTTTTATCAGTAGCATTTAGATAGGGGGAGTTAAAAATTTTATGAGCAAATTGTCAATTTTTAAGGGGGAGAAATAAGGTAGCTAAATTTCCTTTAGTAAGGGGGAGAAAAATAATAGCTATCTTGTTGTTACAAAAAGGGGAGAATATTACCTGTGTCAAAATAAATTCATAGAAGAGCATGTTTTAAGGGGGAGTTATAGGAAATATAAAATCAATTAAACCTTTTTGATAATGTCAAAAAGGGGGAGGATTTTTATGCATTATTTACGGTTTTGTCATCATCAAAAAGGGGGAGATTGTTGGTGCTAGAGCACCGCGATCATTTGTTTTGATGATAACAAAACACGTGTTATTTAACATTTGCAATTTGAGTCCTAGATTTCAGGTCAATTGCAAATGAGGACGTGTTTAGACGGAATTCGAGCTCGCATCCAGGACGGATTGGAGGAGCTTGACGGAAAACAAAGGAGGTTCGCGTGGAGCGAAAGATTGGAGATGGAAGACAAGAAGAATAGGATAGATTCTTTTTTATCCTTTCATGTATCTCTTGTATTTATTTTCTTGCTCTTTTTGATTCCTTAGAACATTATGTTAAAGAGCCTCAAAGTACCCTAAAAGTAGTCCTAGGAACACCTGCACAACCCTAGGATACTTAGGTTTTCTGTAGAATACCTAGAAAACTAATATAGGGCTCAAACAGCATTTCCAGACGTCTAATCCCAAAATCAGACGTCTGATAAGGAATTTTAAGACGTCTGACTGTTGTTTCAGACGTCTGATAACTGTTAGGCTGGACTTAGTTTTCTGTCTGATGAAATCAGACGTCCAGACCTTAGACGAGACGTCTTAGAAGACGTCTGATGGATTTGCCAGACGTCCAATTAGTGGACCGTTGGCTGGCTTAGCAAACACTCAAGAATATGACCGTTAAAGACTTATCAGACGTCCATAGGACTGTCCAGACGTCTGATAAATGACCGTTTTGCCTCGGCTGACCCAAAATCTCTTCTCAGAGATTTTCTAGCCGTTGCAACGTTTGGAAATCAATTCCTACAGTAAAAGTAGGTTTCTAGACGTCCAGACATAGTACCAGACGTCCTGTATGTCGTCTGATGGACTTGCACAAAAACCCTGTTTAGATCTGATTCAAGTCAGGGAGAAACCCGCATAGAATCAGACGTCTGACCTTGGAATCAGACGTCTTAAAGTGAACTTCCAGACGTCTGATGCTAGAATTAGACGTCTGATAAGCCTGTCAGAACAATGATTGTTCCTGATTTCGGGCTGATTCTCTTGGACTTTGTTCCCAACGGCTATAGAACCTTTCCTAAGCCTTCTAAAGCCTTCCTAAGGCCTCTATAAATAGAGGGGAACCTTTGTAACACAAAAACACATAAGAGACACACTTAGAAAAACAAGACACACACCTTGCAATACACTTTCAAACCTTTTGTGTCCAAAGAAAAGACTCTCTTGCTCTCCAAGCTCAAGCTCCATTTTCTTGAGAGCATTCAACCGTTGCGCACCCGCTCTCCCGCCGTAGATAACGAGAGCGACGTAGCGCCATCGCGTGGCACACGCACCGCGTCATCGTCGACGCACTCCTTGCAAAGGGGAGTTTCCTATTTCCTATAGAAGCTAGGTTTAATTTTGTTGGCTCTATAGGACTGTTGTTTTACTTTATCTTTGTATTTTGGTTGGGTATTCACTTTGCGAATTCCCGTCTCCTTTGAGGGACAAAATCCTTCTCGTGGAGAGAAGGGGTTGAGGAACGCTACCCTCGTACTTGTAGCGTGGTTGTATTGAGGTTGAATCACCCTCATTCAAAGTGATTCGGTTAGTGGATTTGATCAACTAGGTTGATCGGAAAATCCTAACTCGAGAGGGTTAGGTGGTGGTTTTCACCCGGTTTGGGTTTCCACCTAAAAATCTTTGTGTACATTGTGCGATTGCTTATTTTTGTGAGATTGCTTTATATTTTATTTCCGCATATTATTACGTCACCCCTCTTAGTAGGGAAGAACCTTCACCACCTTCATCTCCGGTGCCAGTAATACCTTAATGATGAGAAGCTCATCATGGTCTCTAATTACCCCTAATTAACTAGTCTTCCTATTTAATTAGCTAGAAATATGTAAATATATGGGTTAATTATTAAATAAGGAATAAATAGTAAAGGACCTTAAAATAAGTTAAAAATGCTATATTATCATCAAATTAATATTATTAATAATTTAATTAATAATTAGACTTCAATATTATCAATAATTCATCTACTTAATGTGTTAACTAGTTTAAGTATAATATATACCTAAGTATGTAATAACTTAAGTAACATTAAATAAATTAATCTAAAAAGGTCAAAAATGTAAATTCAAGGTCTAAATATGATAATTATCTTATTTATAATCATATATAAAAAGTTGAAAAAGATTTAAATTAAAATAAACCTTGAAAACCTGAGTTTACATTTTAGTCCTTAAATTTTAGTTCAATCAGGTCCTTATTCTTCATTTAGGTCCTTATTTTTCACTACGAACAAGTCCCTGAAACTCCTTTCCTTCTTCAACTGTCTGGACGGTTGACGACAGGAGGCACGTCCATCGTCTAATCACCGCTCATCCGACATCATTCCTTCTTCTCCAAGTTCCTAGAGCTTGTGCTTACCATCTCCTTTCCATCCACCGGTCTGGATGATGTTAAAATCCTATTTTAGGGTTAGAGATAACCTCACCGACGTCGGAGAAGATGCTGGTGGTTGCTCTCCTCCTAGATGCTTCTCTGTCCAGATTCCACCTCCATCTCAGCCGTCACAACCTTTAAATACCCCTCCACACCCTCAATTTCCACCAAGTTAGCTCCCTTCCCTCTTCTTCACTGAGATGACTTCGATAGGCTATTCTCTCCAAACTCTGACGAATTTACTCTGCCTCATCCATCTTCCTCCATCCATCTTCAATAGCTCTGGACCTCCGCCGAAGTCAGCCCAGTCTTTTGACACAAGTGCTGACTAGGAGCTCCTCTGCTTCACCTCACAACCGCCTGCAGGAGATCTTTCGACAACCCTCTAATTTCCTCCTCTGTTATAAGCCATCGACGGAGATCTCCTATCCCCTTTGTCCAGGTAATAGTAGATTAGGTAGGTAGATTACTTAGGTTAGTTAGTTAGGTAGTTTAGGTAGTTGTAATGCTAGATTTCACACTCGTCTTCCTCAACTCCGACGAGCTCCTTGAGCTTGTCAGGAGCAATTATTTTGTCTTTTTAAGTCACCGTTCACCTTCTTGAATCTTCCATGAACATTTCTACCATTTTTAATTACTGAATAGATCATTTAATTGCCTAAACCACCTCCACCTCCACCAACTACTCTTGCTGTCCACGGCAGCAGTAGTTGAGCTATTTCCACCTCCACTGGGGTCCTCCACCATTTATTCATCACCTAAGGGCCCTAATTCTCACTCTAATTCGAATAATTACCACCTATAACCTAAACGCCCAATTTTAATTAAGCTTCTGAGCTCGCTGTCAATGGCAGCTCAGGAGTAGTTCAAATCATTAATTATACACATATATATCATCGCAAATATTTGTTGACTTGTTTTCTCCACTCAATTGAGTGGGAAAACAAGTCCTGAGCCTAATCCAACTCAGAACTTGTGAAAATGAATTCACTGTTTAATCTTCACTTTAATGAATAAATGACGAAATTAATTTATTCCTGAGGTTCCTTGTGACCTCAGGAAGCTTTTTGAATCATTAATGGCACAATTTCACGATATCTGTACACATTTCACCTTTTTCTGGACTCACCGGAGCTCCAGCGAGCTCCGACGAGTCAAAACAAGCTCTTCAGCCTGTAGAACTCAGTGTGAAGCTCCAGAACTCTGATTTGAGGTTTACTGATTATGCTGAGACATTTTCTTTAAGGTTTTAGTGCTTGGAGTTCCTGTTAGGTCTTCATCTTCTCAACTTCGGCAGAGTTGGAGATGATTAACAGTTAGGTTTAAGTCTTTTTTAAAAGGTTTGAAAGCACCAGTGTTGTGCCCTGAGTTTATTTCCATGATTCAACCACTGTAACAGCCCTTAGTTTGTCCTGACGAAGAAACTCCTTTTCAAGCTCAGGCGATAAGCCTGGAACCCTAGGAACTTTACTTGAAACATCAATCTAAGGGTTTGAATCTGTTCCTAAAGTTGAAGAGAAGATGTTTAAGGCTTCAATTCCTTTTGAAATGGCTAAACTTAGAAAGTCAAAATTCGAGGCTAATTAGTCAAACTTGAGTCTGATTCTTGAAATTTGCATTCAATCAGACAAATTAAGGAGTTTAAGATATTGCTAGGATGATTGTGAATGATTTAGATAAGATTTGGATGAGCTCTGATGGATTATATAGTAGAATTTGATTTCTGTCAGTTTGGGTTATTTTTGAACCCAAATTGGCAACAGTATATTTTTGATGAGATTTAGATGCATAATCTGCCTAGACAGATTTATAACAACCTCTAAAGGTTGTTTAATTTGATTCAATAGGACTTTAGTTGTCTATTAGGACCTTTTAGAGTTTGAATTGAAGTTCTCAAGCTCCCTGAGAAGCTTTTAGCTTCTGCATTCTTCCTGAAGCTTCTGAGAGCTTAATACCTCCACCAACAGCTGCAGAATCATCCCTTGAATCTCTTCAATACCCTATCTAGAAGTCAAAGTCTAGTTTGTGGACTTTAGAGCCACAACTTCACTCTGCAGGCCAAAATAGATGTAGTTAAACCCAAGATCTTCGCTCTTCAAATTGAAGAGCTTACCTTCCCCTGAGTATCAAATTGACACTTCAATTGTGTAGAACATCTCAAGAGCTTTCCAACAAGCTTTTATTTGCTTGGAATGGAGCTCTAAGCTAGTTGGAATCGACGTTTGAAGTTCAGACTGAGAGGGGGAAACTTAGTCCCACCTCGGTAGAACCTAAGCGATCGCATGAGTATAAAAGATATTTACGATTTGGGCATATCAGTCGACAGCGCACGGCGCAAGGAAACGAATGAGCATTATGGGTGTGTGTGTGGGCACGTGCAGTGCGCGTGCCTGGGTGTGTGTGCGCCTGTGGGCGTGCGAGTGTGGGCCCGTGAGGGCATGTGCATGGGCCAGGAGGCCATGAGTTGGATGGGCTCGAGACTATGCGAACCAGAAATAAATCGAAACTAAATAAACCAGGCTTGGACCTAGTAGGGTCTGGTCCCACCCTGAGAGGGGTGCTGTGTATCCCCGACCGGTCCAAGCTGCCAATAAAAAACCTAATTCTTGGTTTAAATAGTTAGACTGATTCGGTTTAGAAGGTCTGCAAGAGTTCTGAAGGAAATGATGCTAAGGCTCGGAAGAGAAGGAGAAGAAGCAAAGGAAAGGAAGAGAAGGAGAAGAAAGTGAGAGCTCGTAGAGAGAAAGGAAGGTTGAACAGGCAAGTGCTAAAGAGAAAAGGCAGAGAAGGAACAGAAGAAAGAAAGAGAAGAAGACTTGTAAAAGAAAGAGCTCAATAAACATTAAGGAAAAAGATTAAGAAGAAGACTAAGAAATAAGTAAAAAGAGAAAGAAAGAAAAAAAGGTAAAAGAAGAAGAGAAAGAAAGAGGCTGAAGACAAAGGAGAACTAAATGGTTTAATTTCTTGCATTCCTTTTGAGTTTAATGTTGTAATAAGGCATATTTCCATTAGAATTACTTTTTATATTGCCTTAATCTCTTGAAATAAAAAGAAATAAACATGTTTACTTGTTAAAGAAGATCATTTGTGTAAATGTGTTTTCTTATGGAATTTTGCATATTTTTTTAATTTGAAATCATTAAGCAAAATTCATGTTCTTAAAGTAAATTTAATTATACTTTCTATAAGTAGCTTAGGCTTAATGGTGAATTCTAATTAAGATTATTCCTCTCAGCAAACGACCTAGACTCAACCAGTTAAAAGAAATAAAATCTAAAATGATGTTAGGTTAACTTGACCCTATACTACTCAATCGACACAAATTCAAGTTGGCCTAAGTTACTTTCTTCTGCACATAATTAAGCACAATTAACTTAATTAACTGTGTTGAGAAAGATGACAAACACTGAACCGACGCCATCTCTGCCTCGCTTCGTCCAACAACCTCCTAGCTCAGTCCCTTACCTTCTGTACTTCATTCTCTCACTCACCCCACTTTAAATTGACCATCGACGACCCTCCGCAACTTCATCTCCTTCATCTCTAGTGACCACTTCAGCGAAGGATTCCACCCACTACACGTGACCATCCCCTTCGCCGACCACCCTATAAGCTCCGCCTCACCTTCCTGCACAAAACCCACCTTCTATTTCATCCTCTCGCTCACTCAAACTCACACACGAACAAACCCATCATCTCTGACTGTTTCCTTCATCGTCCGGCCACCACAGCTACTCTCGCTCCATGCCACCACCCCCATCTCGTTCGCCATGCTCCGACGATCATTCCTGAACGTTTTAACACAGCCGAAAGGCCCTATTGCTGATTTCAGGTCTTCAGGTGGAGCTCTCCATTAACGCAAGCTTCGAGCTTGCTTGAGAGCTACTCTAGGACGTCTTCGCCCCAGAAGTCATCTCCAGGCGACGTGGAAAGCCTCTAGGACTTTGTCTGGGCTGACAATTGGAGGAGTCTACCTCCTCATTGCACGAATTCGACGAAGGAGCTGCTGTTGTAGACACGTGGAAAAGAAGGCAGAACAATAGTCCCACATCGTGGAATGTGGGAGCAGGAGAGTCAAATAAATTGAAAAAGTGTTAGAGGCTATTCGCCTCATAACACGGGGTGAGGTCCCTCTCACCCACGCACACCTGCGCCTCGTCTGCAACTCTATCCCCTGCGGATCTACCTGACCCGTTTACCTGCCTAGACTAACCTGCACTCCTCGCTTATTACCGCACATCGGTGAGCCTAGACCTGGGTGCATACGATCCGATAACCCGACTATCCTTACAAAGGCCCTGGGAGGTCGAAGCCTAAGAGAGAAAGAGAAGGAGAGCTTGCGCGCGGGGTAGGGGGAGGGTTTTTCTCTCAGGAGAGTCTGGCTGACACTTAGGCAATTCAAGAAGCCCTTCCCCTGTGTGCAGAAGGAAGAAGATGAAGAAGGCTTAAGAAGCCAGAGCAGAAAAGAGAAGAAGAGGAGACACACGAGAAGAAGAGGAAGAGAAGCAGAAGAAAAGAAGAAAAATAGAAGTTTAAGTTGTCTGATTTCATAATCAGATGACGGTTTGGTTTGATTGCATACATAAACATTGAGTTCCTTAGTTGATATTGTAGGAGTATTTGGTGATCTAAATCACCATTTTACTCCCATCTTTTTGCCCTTGATCTTGTTATTATTGCAAATTCTTTTACTTTAAATTGTGATCATGAGCTTTAAATTCTCATATTGCTCCCTGTGTTCGACCTCGGGACTTTTTCGATTAATAAAATCTATTTGTTTTTAAAGTGATTTCGACTATATTACAATGCTTTATTTCAAAACTCGATTTCTCCGCGTTAACACCCTCCTTTTGCTCCTCCTTCGACAGTCTGCTCGTTGTCCTCCTCGCCATCTTTGGCGACCTCCTTCCCTTGCGCGACACCCTCCTCCTTTGCCTTCTCCGACGAGCTAATCGTCGTCGTCCTCCTCCTCCCCAACCAGCTCCTCCTCCACGACCCCCTCCTCCTCCACCCCAACTGTTAAGACCCATGTTGTTTGAGCCTTTTAAGACGTCTGGACTTTAGGTCAGATGCTTGATAAGACGTCTAGACTGTGGGTCAGATGTCTGTTCAGACGTCTGGACACATTCCCAAACGTCTGGAAATCGAAAATCTTGGGTAGGAACTCGTGTCTGCGCGCGTGCTGCGAGCAGACAGTACCCTCATCTTTTCCCTCCTTCTCTCTCTTCCGCCCCAGCAAAACCCTAAACACCAACCTTATATAAACCCCTCCTTCACCTTCGTTTCCCCACTTCCTATCCACCTTCCTTCTTCTCTCCAGCGAGAGAGGCAGCACGAGCGAGAGCGAGGGAGTGGCGTGAGAAGGAGAGGAGTTAAGCTTGCGAGCTCGCGTGGGAGCTAACCGGTGAGCGCATGGCCGGAGCGACGCATGCGCGAGACGAAGGAGTGTGTCGGGGAGGTTCTCCCCGACACTGCTGCAGCCAGAGCAGCAGGCGAGAGGGCGCGGCGCGGCCACGCGTGATGCGAGAGGGTGGAAGCAGGTTCTGGTTTTGGGTTTTTCCTAGAATCAGGCGTCTAGAGCGACGTCCAGACGACGGAGCCGACGTCTGGAGGAGGAAGTCTCGCGAAGGTACGTCCCTTTGCGGATACGGTCATGCAGGCCGCTTCACCAATACCCCTTTTGCATGCCCGATTTGAGAAGATCGGATATCTGCTTGCAGGATTCGCTTCGGGAAGGCGCGGAACACGCCCTCCCATGCATTTTAGACGTTTGGGCGACATACTAGATGACGGGAAGCGCTTCCAAACGTCCAGAGAGGTGGTCGGAAATCCGAAACTGGGTCCAGACAGTCCAGAGGAGTTCCTGGACGTCTGAGGATTGGTGCAGGGCTTGAGGTATGACATTGGACACTTTTAAGACGTCTAGAAGTTGTTCCAGATGTCTGATTTGAGTCAAAAACAGTGAGGTCTGTTTTTCGCAAATAAGATAACGACGTATTCCTTGTGAATTCCTCTACTTGTTAGAAGACTTTCTATATTGTTCTAAATATTCTCTTGTGATTGATCCTTGTGATAGGACCTCGTTCCGTTGTGGGTTTGGGGCTTGCTGAGGCACGTAAGCCTGCCGTTCAAGCCCCCACTACTCCTAGGTTGACTGGTAGAGTGGCTTCCCCTAATTTAAATAGAAACCTAAATGCATGTGTGGAATGAATGATTAGAACCTAGGGTATGGCATGAATCCTAGGATTAGAAATACTAGAATGTCTGTATTGAATGAATGGATTGCAGTCTGGAATGAGTAGATAGAATGATAACAATTGCCTGTAGATGAATAACAGTTGCCTGCAAAATATGTAGTACTTGTGCTAGTTAACTGTTGTATGTAACTTTCCTGTTACACATGTGAAATGACATAAGATGAGCTGCATGTTTATAAATTGGAAATGGAAAGGTGAATGTTGGAAACACGAGCTACCTGTGAATAACCTGAATATGGAAATGTGAATGATAGAATTACAAGTTGCATGTGTATACCCTAAGAATGGAAATAGAAATGATGAAACCTGGTATGGCTTGGCCTGAAGAATATGAGCATGAACCCTATGGGGAATTAGGAGTAGAGCTCCTGGAAATAAATGGAATGGATCTGAAAGTGTGAGTGGGGAAGTGAGCTGGCCCTTGAGTACGGAGTACCAAGGAGAGCGACTATCCCCCCTGTTTAGTGCATAGCAGAGCTAGCTGTCCTTTGGTTGGGACCCGGGGTTAGGATTGGCCACTTTGTATCGACTTCTTGGCCATTGCGTACACAGTACTGGGGAGAGCTACTAGTGTAGAGAGAGAGCTAGCCACCCCATTGGGCCTGGGGTTCAGCTAGCCACCCTACACTGACTTGTTAGGCCCACTGGGAAAACCAGGGTAGCCAGGCAAGAGTGAGCGGACTGTGGATGGGCGAGACCCTTGTTTGGTTCTTAGGGGCTAGACCCCAGTTACTGAGAGGGCTAGGCCCTATATTAGTTCCGTGCTGCGCTTTGGGCGCACCCGCTAACGAAAATGACTGACCGCATGCCGGTGCGGGGTAGCTACCCGTGTGCTTATCGCGCTTGCCGTAGTCACCGTTACGTTTGTCCGTGACCTTGGGTGGTTGACTGGGTATAGGATCACCACAGGGGACTCTCCCAGCTAAGAGAGCACCATGTGTGCCTTCTACTCTTCGGAAAAGACTGCAATCAAGACCGTTCCCACGAGGAGCATTCAAGATCAAGAAAGAAACCTGATAAATAAACCAAGTGATGAAAAAGAATAATTAGTTAAAGAAAGTAATTAAAAAACAACAGCTACCTGTCCACTGTTACTGTTTTAGTTAGTTGGTTGCCACTCTACTCAGCGTTCGCTGACGTTGTGTATTCACAAACCCTTTTCAGGTCCAGGTGTTGAGCAGCGAGAGCCCATGGCTGCAGAGGGTGCTGGGCCTAGTAGAGCCCAGTAGCTGTAGTTTTCTTTGCTGTACTCTTTTGTAGTAGTGAGTAGACTATTGCAACTTTACATTTGTACTCTTATATTTTGTACCTTATATTCTTGTACCTGGTTACCTTTCTACTGTTGTGGTGGTGTGTACTATAATAGTTTTTACTTCCTTACTGTTGTACTTTTGTTACTGTCAATTGCTTAGCATAGTGAATGTGGTTTACTTTCCTACTTTTTGGTTACTTTCTCGTTCGACGACTGGGTCTTGGGATCAGTCGAGTCGGTCCAGTCTCGTGTCCTGTAGGGATTCAGGAACCGGATCGTAACAAGATGGTATCAAAGCAAGGTCGTCCTAAGAAGTGAACCAACTAGCCTGAGAATAACCAATTCACGTGCTTGTAACTAGAGTTACCACCACAATGTACCTTTTGACATCTGTTCTGAGGTTCTTTTGCTGAATGTCCGTTGGAATTAACTTCTTCCTATTCTGTTGTTTGCGTCTCCTTGTAGGAGATGCCTCGACGTGGAGTCATTGAGGTAGGCCGCGGACGCAGTCGTGGACGAGGTCAGAGGGGCGGACGTGCTGAGCCAGACATCTTAGTGGACCAGCCACTTCTTCCGAGTGTTCAGGCCCAGGACCTCCCCCAGCTAATATGGAAGATTGTGCGAGAGGAGCTTCACCTGCCATCACAGGTGCCTCTCCCTGGGGACATGGAGGGGGAGTCCTCTATGGGACCGCGAGACAGACGCAGCGCTGGATATGGGGGAGGGGGTGGTCCTCCACCGCCCCCACCGTCCTCTGACACTTTCGAGCACGAGCCCTCCCTGCCTGGAGGCGTACTCGTTTCCCCACTTTAGCGACATTACGAGCTTTTCGGATTGTTTCGGAAGTTGAAGCCCCCCTCCTTCAAGAGGGATGAGGACCCTACCAAGGTGGAGGACTGGCTCGAGCAGATCGAGAAGGTGTTTGACACCCTTCGCCCCCCTGCGGAGTGTCGCGTGGCCTTTGCCACGTACCAGCTGGAGAGTGCGGTACATAGGTGGTGGAGGGCGGTCAGAGGTCAAGAGAGGGCAGAGCCGACATGGGACCAGTTTGTCACCCTCTTCTGCGAGCAGTACTTCCCACAAACGTGGCAATATCAGAGGAGGCGGGAGTTCCACACTCTCTGCTAGGGGACGATGACTGTAAGCGTGTATTGCATGCATTTTCTAGAGCTGTCTCGTTTCGCAGTGACAGCTGTGGCTACTGAGGAGGAGAGCCTGTGAAGGTTCACCGAGGGGCTCCAGCCTGCTATTCGGGGGTATGTCAAACCCCTGAAGCTACCTACGTTCTCTAGAGTGGTGGAGGCAGCTATGACATATGAGGAGACCAACCCGGCCGCACGTGACACTGACAGCGGACGGAAGAGGCCCTACCAGCCAGACTACTCACAGGGTCGACGAGAGAGGAGGCACACAGCGCCTGCAGGAGAGCCGTCATGCTTTGCAGGGCCGTCAGTGGCCTTTGGGGGCCCCTGATAGGGGCCAGCTACCAGCACTTGACCACCACCTAGCCGTCAGCAGGGACCTACAGAGGGCAGGAGTCGAGTTCCCCTTTACTACCAGTGTGGCCAGCTGGGCCACATCAAGAGGGACTGCTCATTTAGGGTTGGAGGTCAGCAGATGCTCCTTGCACCGAACACTGGAGGATGAGTAGGAGGCCGTAGTTCCCAGGCGCGTGGGGGAGGATAGCAGTTGAGGGGAGGGTACCGGCCAGCGGTTACCCGTCCGACACAGAGTGTGGCTGCTTCTTCTGCATAGAGAGCTAAGGGGCGTATCAACGCCCTGACACACAGAGACGCCAGAGCTTCGGGTTCAGTGGTGGTAGGTATGCTTACAGTTTCCGGCAGACTAGTTTACACACTTTTTGATTCCAGCGCTAAGCACTCGTTTGTTGCTGCTAGTTTTGCTGTCAGTTTGGGACAGGACTGTATGTTGTTAGAGGATCCTTTTGTGATTAGAGGTCCGGGTGGTTAGCTGTTTGTAGCTGAGGAGGTTTACACAGGCTGTGAGGTCAGTGTTGGGGGACACAGCCTCCCCGCTGATCTGATTATGCTACCGATGGAGGACTTTGGCATGATTCTGGGAATGGACTGGCTGTTCGCTTACCACGCTTTGGTGGACTGTTTTGAGAGGAAGATCATCCTCTCCATATCAGAGATGACTTCTTTTGAGTTTCATGGACAGCTAGTGGACGGAGGCTTTAGGTGCATTTCTGCACTTCGGGTGGCGAGACTTTTGGGCTAGGGGTGTGAGGGCTTTCTGGCTTGTGTAGTGGCAGAGCCCAGCCACGTGGCAAACTTTCAAAGCATCCCGGTGGTCAGAGAGTACCCCGACGTGTTTCCAAAGGAGCTACCAGGACTACCGCCTGAGCATGAGATCGAGTTCGAGATCTCACTGGTACCGGGGACCAGCTCCATTTCTACAGCACCTTACAGGATGGCACCACTTGAGTTGCGAGAGCTCAAGTCCCAGTTGCAGGACCTTCTGGAGAAGGGCTTTGTGAGGCCCAGTGCGTCTCCGTGAGGAGCCCCAGTATTATTTGTGAAGAAGAAGGATGGTACCCTACGCCTTTGTGTAGATTACAGACAGCTGAATAGGGTCACCATCAAGAACAGGTATCCGTTGCCGAGGATTGATGATTTGTTTGACCAGCTGTGAGGTGCCACGGTTTTCTCCAAGATAAACTTGAGGTCTGGCTACCACCAGTTGAGGATCAAGGAAACCGACGTCTCCAAGACAGCTTTCCTCACCCGGTATGGACACTACGAGTTTTTGATCATGCCGTTTGGGCTGACCAACGCCCCTGCTGCTTTCATGGATTTGATGAACCGAGAGTTTAGACCGTATCTAGATCAGTTCGTGGTAGTATTTATCGATGATGTGCTCATCTATTCACGGGATCAGGCGTAGCACAGACAACACTTGAGGATGATTTTGGACACATTGAGACGACGTAGGCTGTATGCCAAATACAGCAAGTGTGAGTTCTGGTTGAGGCAGGTGACCTTCTTAGGTCATGTGATTTCAGGGGATGGCTTCCTGTGGACCCAGCCAAGGTAGAGGCAGTGCTCAGGTGGGAGAGACCACGTACAGTGACAGAGATCCGCAGTTTCTTGGGACTGACAGGCTACTACCGACGGTTTATTAGGGGTTTCTCGCAGATTGCACGTCCTATGACACAGTTGACCTGGAAGGACGTGCCCTTTTCTTGGACAGATGCTTGCGAGTCGTGTTTTCAGGAGTTGAAGGAGAGGCTGACTTCGGCTCCTGTGCTTACCATTCCAGATAGTAGTGGTGGTTTCGTTGTGTACACGGACGCCTCTTTGCAGGGGTCAGGGGGTGTGCTCATGCAGTGGGGTCACGCTGTCGCTTACGCTTCACGGCAACTAAAGCCCCATGAGCATGGCTACCCTACCCACGACTTAGAGCTGGCAGCTGTCGTCTTCGTGCTGAAGACATGGAGGCACTACCTGTACGGTGAAACCTTTGAGATATCACGGACCATAAGAGCCTCAGGTATTTGTTTGATCGGAAGGAGCTTAACATGAGACAGAGACGTTGGTTAAAACTCCTAAAGGACTATGATTGCAGTATCTCCTACCATCCCAGGAAGGCCACTGTGGTGGCTGACGCCTTGAGCCAGAAGGCGCCCGCCGACTTGGCCAGTTTACAGGCATAGAGTTGGAGACTCATGGAAGAGTTGGGCAGTTGGTGACCCCTAGAGTTACTGGGACACTGTGGGGCAGTGACTGTGACATGGCAGACGAGATCAGAGCTAACAGACCGCATCATCACAGGACAGATGACAGACCCATACGTGTAGTCGTTGCATGATAGAGTACTGTCAGGGGACCCTGGAGACTTCTCCTTTTCTGACGAGGTACTGCACATGAGGGGGCGTTTGTGTGTTCCCAGGGAATAGGAGTTGTTGAGAGAGCTCCTGGCTGAGGCACACGGTTCCAAGTTCACCATACATCCCGGGAACACAAAGATGTATCATGATCTAAGACGTGACTTTTGGTGGAGGGGGATGAAGCTAGATGTAGGTGAGTTCGTGCAGGAGTGTTTGGTGTGCCAGCAGATGAAGGCCGAGCATCAGAGGCCTGCAGGGCCGTTGTAGCCACTTCCAGTGCCAGAGTGGAAGTAAGAGAGCATCACCATGGACTTGGTGGTGGGCTTGCCCGTTACCCAGTGAGGACACAACGCAGTTTGGGTGATTGTAGACAGATTGATGAAGATGGCACGTTTCTTGCCGATCCGAGTCACCTTGGGACCAGCACAGTTGCCAGAAAGGTATATTCATGATGTGGTATGTCTGCACAGAGTTCCGCATGAGATTGTATCCGACCGGGATACCCATTTTACGTCCTAGTTTTGGGCTGAGTTTCAGTAGGCTTTAGGGACATAGTTGAGGTTCAGCATGGTGTACCACCCCCAGACGGACGAACAGTCGGAGCGCATGATATAGACACTTGAGGACCTTTTGCATGCCTGTGTACTAGACTGGAGGGGCTCTTAGGAGGAGCACTTGCCCCTGGCAGAGTTTGCATATAATAACAACTATCATTCGAGTATCGGCATGGCACCCTACGAGGCTCTGTACGGATGGAGGTGTACTGCACCCTTGAGTTGGGTTGAGGTGGGGACCAAGTGGGAGGTTGGCCCAAGGCTAATCCAGCAGAGTCAGGAGGTGGTTAAGCAGATTTACAAACAGCTTCGAACTGTCAGGAGAAGACAGTTGAGCTATGCTGATCGGAAGCGCAAAGAGGTGCAATTCGAGGTTGGGGACCACGTCTTTCTACGTGTTTCGCCCATAAAGGGCCTGCAGCATTTTGGGGTGAAAGGGAAGCTTGCGTCGAGATTTGTGGGGCCCTTTGAGGTTTTCCCGTTGCTTACAGGTTTGCCCTTCCTCCCCATCTTGCTGGTATGCATGACGTGTTCCACGTGTCCAACCTCAGGAAGTATGTCACCGATCCCAATCACGTTCTGAGCCACGAGAGTGTCGAGGTGGTTGAAGACCTGACCTACCCCGAGCGACCAGTGCAGATACTAGACAGAGTCGTCCGGAGTTTGAGACGGAACAGGTACCCCTGGTGAAGGTTTTGTGGAGGAGCCAGAGGTACGAGGAGGATGCCTGGGAGCTTGAGGGGCGATGAGAGAGCGGTACCCAAAGCTTTTTGAGGGTACGTCTTTTCGGATCGGCTTCGTTCCTTTTTAAGTTTGTTATGCGTATGTTCTTTTTCTGCTTTCTAGCTAGCTCAAGTTTCGGGGATGAAACTTCTTTTAAGTTTGTTATGATGTTAAGACTCGTGTTGTTTGAGCCTTTTAAGACGTCTAGACTTTAGGTTAGACGTCTGGTAAGACGTCTGGACTGTAGGTCAGACGTCTGGACACATTCCCAGATGTCTGGAAATCAAAAATCTTGGGTACGAACTCACGTCTGCACGCGTGCTGCGTGCAGACAGTACCCTCATTTTTTCCCTCCTTCTTCTCTCTCTTCCACCCCAACAAAACCCAAACACCAACCTTATATAAACCCCTCCTCCACCTTCGTTTCCCCCACTTCCCAGCCACCTTCCTTCTTCCCACCAGCGAGAGAGGCAGCGCGAGTGAGAGCGCGGGAGTGGCGTGAGAAGGAGAGGAGGAGTTGAGCTTGCGAGCTCGCATGGGAGCTAACCGGTGAGAGCACGGTCGGAGTAGCGCGTGCGCGAGATGGAGGGGTGTGTCGGGGAGGTCCTCCCCGACACTGCTGCAGCCGGAGCAGCAGGCGAGAGGGCACGGCGTGTCCACGCATGGTGCGAGAGGATGGAAGCAGGTTCTGGTTCTGGGTTTTTCCTAGAGTCAGACGTCTGGAGCGACGTCCAGACGACGAAGCCGATGTCTGGAGGAGGTTCCAGACGTCTGAGGAGGAAGTCTCGCAAAGGTACGTCCCTTTGCGAATACGGCTATGCAGGCCACTCCGCCGATACTCCTTTTGCAAGCCCGATTTGAGAAGATCGGATATCTGCATGCAGGATTCGCTTCGGAAAGGCGTGGGACATGCCCTCCTGATGGCGATGTCGTGAAGAGATAACCGGGTTTTATTGTTATGTCGTTGTAGTATAGCCAGTTATTGCCATCATTTCAAATAATAATTTTTTACTCGGAAAATAAAAGAGTTCCCGAGGTCGAACTCAGGGAGCAAGTTGTATTCTAGGGGTACAAAGTTTCTTTTACAAAAATATAGATAGATAGAGAGATGAAAATTTGTTGGCTTCTTCTTTCTCGTCTGTCTTCTTCTTTCTTTTCTCTTCTCTTTGGCTTTTGGTTCCTTTATCTCCTTGTGGTCTTCCTCTTCTTTCTGTCTTCTTTATCTGCAGCAGTGGGTGATGTTCTTCTTCGTCTTTCAGCTCTTGTTTCTGCTTTGTCTCTTTCTTTTTCTGCAGAGCGGTCCTTGTCCTGTTCTTCTTCCTCTTTTCTGCCTTCAGAGCGTCGTCTGATTTTCCAATCAGACGACTTAAACCGCCGCTGCTACAGTGCCGCTCGGTGCTCCTTCCTTCAGCTTTCGTCATCCTTCTTCTCTGCCTCGCTCGTCTTCTTCTTCTTCGCCTTTTCCTCTTTGCTTCGAGCAGTCCTGGCTGCTCTTCTTCCGTCAGTCTTCTTCTCCGGTTCTTCTTCTTCACCTGTGCCTGTAAACTTGCACCGCTTGATCAGAGGGGCAAAACCTATCTCTACCCTCCCCCGCGTCTCTCTCTCACAGAAGCCGCTCTTAGGAAAGCTCTCCCAGAGCTGCCGGGTTGCCGGGTACGGGTCGCGCCCGGGTCCAGGCCCACCGGCGTGAGTGGTGGGCGAGGAGTGCAGGTCAGTCTAAGTCGGGTCGGGCCAGGTCCGCGAGGCGTGAGCGCGGACGAGACCGGGTCGAGCGAGCAAGTGAGTGAGAGGGACCTCACCTCGTGCTCAGGAGGCAACGAGCATAAGGCGCTTTTTGCCTTTATGCAGGCGCTCTCCTCTGAAAGGTTACGAGGTGGGACTAAATGTCCCACCCCAATTTGGGTGCCTGCGCGGAGGAAGCAGCGGCAGTCGAGGCGAAGCGCGGGGGCTTCGCGCGAGAGCTTCGCCTCAACTGCAGCCTAACGCTTTGCCGAAGTGCCCCCGCACAGCCTGGGAGGGTGACCTGGGCGCTTCGCACCTGGGGCAGCAGGTGAAGAAGCTGCTTCGCTTCAACAATGGCGGCGACGAGCGCAGGTACCTGCCCACAGAAAAACGGCCTCTCGGCCCAATCAGAAACGCGGAGGACCTTCGCCGTGGCACGGCGAAGGTGGTCGGGGGGTGTGCAGGCGGCGGGGCGGAGCCCAAGAGCTGCCCTAGGTCGGACTGTGGGTCGGAAGATGGGTTTGTTCGGTGGAGTTGCAGAGGGTGATGTGGGGGAAGTGGAAGGGCGGAGTTTGATCAGGGTGAGGAGGCGAAGGTTCTGCGGTGGTCGGCGAGCCGTGTGGGTTGCTGGAGTGATGGGAGCGGCTCGCCGGAGGATGGCCGGAGGCGGAGAAGGTGAGGGTGATTGGTCGGAATCGAGGTAACAGTAAAGATGTAAAATGAGGAAAAGGAAGAGGGGAGGAAGAGGAGGAGTTCTACCTACTTAGCAGGAGGAGGAGGGGCCGGAGCGGGCGACGGTCGTATCGACTGTCGCCGGAGAAGAAGATGCCCGGGGGAAGGGGCGGCGGCGAGCAGAGGGCCGGAGAGGCGCCAGCTGGGTGCGGCGTGGCGCGGGAAGAGCGAGGGAGAGCAACCCTGCAGCTGGTAGTGCGGCAGAGCGACGAGGAGGAAGAGGGGAGGCCGCCGGAGCTGGAGGGCTTCCTGTCGGAGTGGGAAGAGAGGAAGTGGGGGTCTTTCTCCGTCAGGACCGAGCTCCCCAGAATGGCGGAGCGACGGGGGTATTTATAGAGGCGGAATCAGAGAGGAGGGCGGAGGGAGACGACGTGTCTCCCTCGCCGGAGGACGCCGGAGATGGAAACCCATACCGTCCGTGCGTTCGCACGGCCGGTATGGTGGGTTGCAGCGACCAGGGGGTGTTCCTGCGACGGCTGACGACGCAGGGCACCCCCGGTTGACTTGCCAGCCCCTCCCCCTCACCCTGCGCGGCGCCATGCTCCGCGCAAGGTCGCCGGAGCATGGTGCTGGCAGGTTTTGGCAGGAGGGACATGAATGCAAAGAACGAAGGAGAGTTAGGGGCAGAAATGTGAGGGTTCAAAAGTTGAGGGCCAAAAAGTAAATATATGAGGACCAAAGTGCAAAGTTGGTCAAGAAGGTTTCTTCTTAGGCTCAAGTTTTTATACATGACTAATTAGGACCTAAGGAATTTGATGGTGAATTTTATTTCTAGATTAAACCTTGTTTGACTGGTCAATTTATGCAAAAACCCAAATTAAGTTATTAATTGGGCATGGTTCTCAATGTAGGTCAAAATGGGATCTGAAGGCCAAATTGAAGGTTCTAAACCCTAGAGATTATTTTTCTATGAATTTTAGAGGGTTTATTCAATTTTTACTTTACCTCGAACCTCGTGAATTGAAGTGGGTTTGTTTTAAGGTTACAGATTATCATTTAGTTCTTTGGAATTGCTGTAGCCCTTGTCAGATCATCCCACTTTCCTTCTTATTCGGTTTGCTTGACCTGTGTTTGGACCCTGAATTACCCTGTATGCAGATTATACTGGTAAAATTGCATTTTTACCCCTTATGACTTGTTTTCTCCTTAAACTCAGAATTCTCTGAGTTAAGCCTTTCCTTGAGTTATGTAGGAGCTTTTATCCTTTGTATTGGGTCAAAATGAGCTAGTTATGGCTCATGATGAGGTTCTCATCATACCCCCATGCCTAGCTTTTGCTAGTCCCTTAGCAAAAACTTAAGGTTTCAACCCTTGTTCTAGACCATGAAGTTCTTAATAGCTTTAGATAAGTGCTTTTTTATTTGAGCATAGATTAGGTTAGAATGCTGACCATAGGCCTAAAAGGTACTCTAGTACCAATCAAGATCCAAATCTGTCTAGCCTTAGCCTCAGTCTTTAGCAAAGGTTTTTAAGGCCCATAAGAACTAACCTAAGGTTTATTGGACTTTGTGGTTAAAGCACCCGTGCTTGAAATGATTTTAGCCCTGGCTCAGTTTGCAGTGCGTTTTATAAGAGAGAGATAGAAAGTTTTTCTGTTTGGAGAGTTTTCTCTCTCTTTTTCTTTTTAGTTCTAGCCTAGGATTGGCTTTTCAACACGGTCTGTATCAGATTCCTTGCTCCCATCATCAATCCTCAAGGGTTCCTGGCGATCGATGCTTCGAGATAGCACCGCCCATGGCAACCCCCGGAACCCTGGCTATTGAGATTTCGAGATAATCCCATCCATGGTGTTCCGTGGTCGAATCCAGACCCTGGCAATTGACACTTCGAGATAATGCCATCCATGGAATCTGAACCAGCAGAGTGCTTACATGCCCCCAGTAGGATATGTAAATATCCTAAGAGACAAGCACCGAGGAGATGATATTTTGTTACGCATCTTCGAGGGGATTTCTCGCCTCTCCGCGCTGGGAACTCGTCCAAATCAACTTGTGTTGATCGGCCGCTCCTATTCTAAGTGTTCTTTTTAGAATTTTGCGACGCTTCTGCGTGATTTTGATTTTTACGCTTACTGAACCAGGATGTGTGTGAGGTTAGGGTGCTTAGGTTACTGAGTCCCGTAAACCAAAAATTAGTTAACGAGGCCAAATACTCCCTAAGCCTTGGACCTAGTAGTTAAGCTTTTCATTTTCCTCAACCTCTTGAGGATTGTCTAGATCTTAATGGGTACTAAGAGTCTATTCAAGAATGCCTAAGGTTTGCGTTCTTACTAATCTCATTATGCACTTTTCAGTTATTTTCTTGAATGAGGTCTAGAACTTAGGTTAATTCCTTAGTTCCTTACTAATGACTATCACCTTTTCTCATAATTTTGTGCTCCTTTTTCATTTTGTTTCTTTTCTCCTTCTCCTTCACAAAATTTCCTTCTCCTCTTTTCCTCTTATTCTTTTTCAAAAATTTTTAATTTTTATGGTGTTTTTGGCATATGTGAATTTTTTGTTTGAAACCTTTTCTTACAAGTTTTGCACTTTCATACCCCCCTGCCTAAGATTTGCAATGTCCTCATTGTAACCTAGGGGGTTTTTATTTAACTTAGTTCATTCCTTAAGACAGAAATTTGAATGAGTGAATGGGTCGGGTTGAATTTTTGCGGACGATTTCTAATCCCAGATGCAAGCATCTGAGGTGGGGTCGGCTGTCTACAAGGGTGAACCTTAAGTGCAAAAAGGTGTCAGAAAAAGTTTTGGATTTTTAGGAAAATGACGGGTTGCCTCCCGTTAAGCGCTGAGTTTTACGCCATCGGCTGGGCGCAATAAGCTCAAGGGGAATGGAGGATATAAGATGCTTCAGCCAAATCAGTAGAAGTTACATCAATGAACGGCTTGAGTCTCTGACCGTTCACGATGAAAGGTTCAGAATCGTGGCTGAGTGGACTGATTTCGATTACTCCATTTCCAAAAACCTGTCGGACCAAATATGGTCCGACCCACTTGGATCTCAGTTTTCCTGGGAAGAGTTTTAGTCGGGCATCAAAGAGTAGGACCTTTTGACCAGGATGAAAGATCTTTCTCGAGATGTGTTTGTCGTGGAAGGCTTTAACCTGCTCCTTGTAGATTTGCGAGTTCTCGTACGCGTCTAGGCGTAATTCATCGATCTCGCTGATTTGGAGTTTTCTGTGGGTCCCAGCCTTGGAAAGATCTAGATTACAGTTCCGTACTGCCCAATAGGCTTTATGCTCCAGTTCTACGGGAAGGTGGCATGCCTTTCCGTACACCAGTCTAAAGGGAGACATGCCCAATTGGGTCTTGTGGGCGGTCCTATAGGCCCACAATTCTTCCGGAAGTCGGGACGACCAGTCCTTTCTGTCAGGTCGAACAGTGACTTGCAGGATTTTCTTGATTTCCCGATTAGACAGCTCAGCTAGACCATTAGTTTGGGGGTGGTAAGGAGTAGAGATTCGGTGAGACACCCCGTATTTGGTCATCAGTGACCTAAACTGAGCATTTGTGAAATGGGTCCCCCCATCAGAGATTATTGCACGAGGAATCCCGAACCTTGAGAAAATGTTTTGATGAATGAATTTGAGAACGATTTTGTGATCACAGGTTCGGGTCGGTATGGCTTCGATCCATTTGGACACGTAGTCCACAGCCAACAGAATGTATTCGAAACCATCCGAAACAGGAAAGGGGCCCATAAAATCAATCCCCCAAACATCAAAGATTTCGCATACTAGAATCGGTTGCATAGGCATCATGCCGCGATGGCTCATGTTGCCCAAAGTCTGGCAACGACTGCATGCCTTGCAGTGACTGTACGCGTCTTTGAACAGTGTGGCCAGTAAAAGCCGCACTGGAGGACTTTTGATGCAGTTTTATGCCCGGCGAAATGGCCACCGCATGCCTGGTCATGGCAGAAAGAGAGGATATTGTTGAATTCCCCTTCCGGGACACATCTCCGGATGATCTGATCGGCACCTATGCGGAAGAGGTACGGGTCTTCCCAAATGTAATACTTGGCATCGGAGCATAATTTTTCCTTCTTGGCCTTCGGCCAATCGGACGGGATCTGATGAGATGCCAAGTAATTTACTACATTAGCAAACCATGGAAGGCTAGTACCAATAGTCAGCAGGTGCTCATCGGGAAAATGCTCAGTGATGGGTCCAGAAGGGTCAATTATTTCAGAAGGAAGATGGGACAAGTGATCAGCTACCACATTTTGCTTTCCCGCTTTGTCGCGAATCTCAAGGTCAAATTCTTGCAACAGCAAGATCCATCGGATTAATCGAGGTTTCGCGTCCTTCTTTGCAAGGAGATGCCTCACAGCTGTGTGATCCGAGTATATGATGACACGGGAACCCAGAAGGTACGATCTGAATTTTTCTAGGGCAAATACTACAGCTAGCAGCTCTTTCTCAGTAACCGTATAGTTACGCTGAGCCTCATCGAGTGTTTTGCTGGCGTGGTAAATGACCACAGGTTTCCCGTCAATTTTCTGCCCCAAAATCGCTCCTACAGCGAAGTCGGATGCATCGCACATGATCTCAAAGGGTTGAGACCAATCAGGGGACTGTAGGATCGGGGCTTGGGTGACTCGGTCACGCAGGATTTCAAATGCTTGAGTGCATTCCTTGGAAATTTCGAAAGGAACATCCTTGGAGAGAAGAGTGGTCAGGGGGCGCGCGATTTTTGAAAAATCAGGGATAAATCGTCGATAAAAACCGACATGCCCTAAAAAGGAACGGATGTCCCTGATCGAGCTAGGCATAGGAAGGTGAGAAATCAAATTAACCTTAGCTCGATCCACTTGGATACCTTTTTCCGAAATTGAGTGTCCTAGGACAATTCCCTCAGGCACCATGAAATGGCTCTTTTCCCAGGAAAGAACCAAATTCACATCGATGCACCGCCTGAGTATCTGGACCAAGTGCTGGAGGCAATCGTCGAATGATGCTCCGAAAACTGAAAAGTCATCCATGAAGACTTCCAGATAATCACCTACCATATCTGAGAATATGGCAAGCATGCATCGCTGAAAAGTAGCGGGTGCATTGCAAAGACCGAAAGGCATCCTTCGGAAAGCGTATGTTCCGAAGGGGCAGGTGAACGTGGTCTTTTCTTGGTCCTCAGGATGGATTGCCACCTGGTTATAACCGGAGTACCCGTCAAGAAAGCAGAAGAACCTATTTCCCGCAAGTTTTTCGAGAATTTGATCAATGAAGGGTAGTGGGAAATGATCCTTCTTCGTGGAGGAATTGAGTCGGCGGTAATCTATACAGACTCTCCACGAGTTGGCTAATCGGGTAGGAATGATTTCTCCGGTCTCAGTCGTTATAGTGGTGAGTCCTGCCTTCTTGGGCACGACCTGAATTGGGCTCACCCAACGACTATCGGAGATCGGGTAGATGATTCCGGCATCTAACCACTTGATGATCTCCTTTTTCACGACCTCCTGCAGATTGGGGTTTAAGCGTCTCTGCATTTCACGAGAAGGTCGTGTGCCCTCTTCTGAATAGATATGATGAGTACAATAAGAGGGACTTATTCCAGTCAAATCATCGAGAGTCCATCCGATGGCTTTGCGATGTTGCTAGAGGACAACAATCAGACGGGATTCCTGTTTAGGACTGAGGTTGGAATTGATAATCACAGGAAGGGTCTGATTAGAACCCAAAAAGATGTATTTCAAGTGAGCAGGAAGGGGTTTCAGTTTGAGGATGGGGTTATCAGCAGCAGCGGGTGGTTCAGTATAGATGTGAGGTTCAAGGGTGGGAGTTACTGGGTTGTTCATATCTGGATTCGACTCCTCTGTTTGCGGGTCAAGATCCTTCTGTGGTTGATGAGGCATAATCGAGTCATTCTGGAAGTGTGATTCATCAACCAAAGTCCTGATGTCACAAATTTGTTCGATGACACCGCAATTAATTCCTTGTTGGGCCTTAAATATATCAATTTTCAGTGTTTGATCTCCAAACTTAAGCTCTATTTGGCACTCCTCACAGCTGATGTTGGCTCTAGCAGTAGCCAAGAAAGGTCTCCCTAGAATGATTGGTGTATCCCTAGGGTTCTCAGGTGCGTCCATATCTAAGACTATAAAGTCCACTGGAAAATAAAAATCCCGCACTCTTACGATAACATCCTCGAGAATCCCTTTTGGTGACTTTATAGATCGATCTGCTAATTGTAATGTCACCTCGGTTGGTTTTAGCTCAGATTCTTCTAGATGGTCAAGTAAGGATGTGGGTATCAGGTTTATGGATGCACCCAAGTCTAACAATGCTCTCTCAAATTGGGTACCACCTATCTTGCAGGAAATCAGGGGAGTACCAGGATCTTTTGCCTTGGGTGGGAGTCTACTGCGGATTACAGAGCTGGCTTGCTCTGACAGAACAATTGGGCTCCCTCCCTTGGTTCGCGGCTTACGCTGGGGTGTACATATATTCTTTAGAAATCGTGCGTAAGCAGGTACGTGGCGGATTGCATCCATCAAGGGGATGTTTATGTGGACCTGCTCAAAGAGCTTGACCAGGTCCTCCTCAGGGGCCACAGGTTTGGTGGTCTTCTTTCCCTTGGTCAAGGCCTCGGGAAACGGGATCTTGGTTGGTTCTTCTAGGATAGGTCCAGGTTGTGGATCCGGAACAGCGGTATCTTGGATAACTATCCTAGGGTCATGGTTATCAGGCTTGGAGTGGTTTGGATAATGCGGGTCTTGAGTTGTTTTACCACTACGTGTTGTTACAGAATTTAATCCGGCCTGATTTTGGTTTGGGTTTGGTAAGAGGGGTGGCTGTTGCTGAAATCCCGCATAAGAAGTTGAGGCTTCCATCTCGTCTGGAGATGGAGCAGTAGGGGCCTGATAAATCCATTGTGCGTGGCCTAAATTTGGATTCATAACGCGCTTCTGGGTTGGCACGTTATTTGGGTTAGGAAGAGGTTGGGAAGGGAGTGTGCCTGGCTGGCGAGAATTTGCCAACTGGGCCAGTTGAGTTTTAACCTCTGTAAGTTCGTCCTTGTGCTGTTTTTGAATAGCCGCATTCGTTCTTTGAATGTCAGCCAGAGTCTGAAGGATTAGGGACATTTGATCCTGATTTGGCCCTGATGGATAAGTAGGGTTGGGTCGAGGCTGAGGCGGCTGGTAATGACGAGAGGGCTGTGGGCGGGACTGAAAAGGGGTCTTTGGGTTTGGGAATTTCCCACCCACTGAAAATTGGGATGGTTTCGCCATCCAGGGTTGTAAGTGTTGGAGAATGGGTTGTTCTGGATGGCGTTGAGGTCCTCGCAGGTCTGAGGAACCTCCTGAGAATCAGGGAAAGGGGGAATGGAGTTCCCCGAGCTGGTGTAGAAAGGATCGGATGATCCTCCGATCCGAGAATCAGATGGGGATGGATATGGATCCATCCTAGGGGAAGATCGGTGGAGGATGTTTTGCACAGTCTCCTGTGTGGAAGGAGGTTGTGCAAAGGAGTTACGCACGGAGGTGGCTCGCTGCAAGTGCTGAGTCAGCTCATCCACCTTCTTCTCAATGATTGAGACCTTGTCCAATCGACTGGCCATTAATTCCAGGTCGACTGATGCGGACAGGCCCTGCGTCTCATGTGCTCCCTTAAGATTCGTCGCTGCGCGGGTATTCGTCCTGTCGAATAATCCCATGGAGTCATTGTTGATGGAGTTCTCGCACATGTTTTCGAGAATCTCCCATACGGTGTCTTCATGTTGACCCATGATATTTCCTCCGCAAGTTGCATTGACGAAAAGGCGGATGTCCTCACGGAGTCCCTGGTAAAAAGATTAGACTTGTTCCCATTTAGGAACTCCGTGATGGGGGCACTTTCTCATGAGATCCTGAAAACGATCCCATGCCTCATGGAGAGGTTCTCCTGATTGTTGAGTGAAGTGTGTAATCTGATGGCGCAAGGCGTTGGTCCGACCAACGGGAAAAAACTTTTTCAAAAACTCGGATTGAAGTTCTTCCCAAGTGTTGATCGGCCGGGTCTGAGTTTGATACCAATGGGCGGCCTTGTCCATAAGAGAAAAGGAGAACATCTTCATGAGAAGAATATCCCGATTTTGCGCATCTGATCCAAAAGTGTGGGCCAGATGCTTTAGCTGTTTGATGTGCTGGAAGGGATCTTCAGAATTAAGCCCATTTAATTTAGGTATAGCATGAATCATGTTGGGCTTTAATTCGGAATCAGGTCCTCCAGTCGGGATTCTGACTCGAGGCTCAATGGCCACCGCAGCAGGATTGTAGTGGTCCCGCATCATAGGACGCTGTGGTGGGTGCACGAAGTTTTGGAAGAGGTCATTGAGTCGCTGGAGCTGGTGTTCCAGATTATTTTCTTCCTCAACTGGCTGAGCCATGATGGGGGAAGAAGAAGAACTTGGTTCTGAATCAGAAGAGAGAATAATGTGAGGGTGTTGCTGCACAAACACGGGCGTCGAGGCTTGGCCTTGACGAGAGCGAATTTCTAAAGGAGGTCTTAAGGGTGGTCTTAAGGACCTCCTTCCGTACATGCACTGTTGGAAGAGGTAAGTTTAGAAGGTGCTGGACCCAATCAAGACACCCAAAAATGTGTTGGGTGACTATAGAGGTGCGGGGCAGATGGACCCCTTGATCAGAAAGATCGTCCACCTGAGAATTACCTAGGCAGCCAGAGAGGGAGAGTCCCGCGAAGACCCCCACACGGTAGAGCATCCCCACGGGTTACAGGGTTTCCCCCACCCGACCTCTCTTGTCACTGCGGTTCCAGGTAGACCAGAATGGGGATCTTGACCTCTTAAGTCTACCAATTTTAAGATCAGGGTGCTTAAGGTTTCACTTGAACTTTAGTCTTTTAAGTGCAAAGAGTGACCTAATTTAAGGTTGGTTGACCCAAGGGGTCAACTTTACCTCTTGTTTTCTTTGAGAGCTTTTAGGCCTTGTCTTTTAGGGTTCAAGTGTTTAGAGAGCCAATTGTTTTAGGTTTTCTTTGAATAGGTATTTTCAATCAATGGTTTAGGCACACTTCTTTTGGATTTTCTCCATTCTTGATTTAAGTAGTGTGTCTCTAAAACCCTAATGTTGAATCTTATGTTGGCTCTACTTGGTCCAGTTAGTTCTTTGTTGGGTAATTAGGGCTCAAGCAAGAATGTGTTAGCCCTTAAATACCCTTAATAGTGTGCAGGACTAATGAGTTGAAAACATGCAACTCTTTATGGTTACTAAGTATGGAAGACAGGTTAGCCCTATATTGCTTGTTCTTTTCTTTTCTTCCTCTTTAGAGTTTAGGGGTTAATAGCGAGAGGAAAAATTTACCTGTCCTCGGAGTGGTTGTCGTGCGGTTGCTTGTCTTCTTGATTTCCTGTAGCTGCACAAAAGAGAGGAGATTATTAGAAATTAAAAAGAAACAGGAATGTTTACCTCTAGAATAGCCGTTGCTCCCCGGCAACGGCGCCAAATTGATGGCGATGGCGTGAAGAGATAACCGGATTTTATTGTTATGTCGTTGTAGTATAGCCAGTTATTGCCATCATTTCAAATAATAATTTTTTACTCGGAAAATAAAAGAGTTCCCGAGGTCGAACTCAGGGAGCAAGTTGTATTCTAGGGGTACAAAGTTTCTTTTACAAAAATATAGATAGATAGAGAGAGATGAAAATTTGTTGGCTTCTTCTTTCTCGTCTGTCTTCTTCTTTCTTTTCTCTTCTCTTTGGCTTTTGGTTCCTTTATCTCCTTGTGGTCTTCCTCTTCTTTCTGTCTTCTTTATCTGCAGCAGTGGGTGATGTTCTTCTTCGTCTTTCAGCTCTTGTTTCTGCTTTGTCTCTTTCTTTTTCTGCAGAGCGGTCCTTGTCCTGTTCTTCTTCCTCTTTTCTGCCTTCAGAGCGTTGTCTGATTTTCCAATCAGACGACTTAAACCGCCGCTGCTACAGTGCCGCTCGGTGCTCCTTCCTTCAGCTTTCGTCGTCCTTCTTCTCTGCCTCGCTCGTCTTCTTCTTCTTCGCCTTTTCCTCTTTTCTTCGAGCAGTCCTGGCTGCTCTTCTTCCGTCAGTCTTCTTCTCCGGTTCTTCTTCTTCACCTGTGCCTGTAAACTTGCACCGCTTGATCAGAGGGGCAAAACCTATCTCTACCCTCCCCCGCGTCTCTCTCTCACAGAAGCCGCTCTTAGGAAAGCTCTCCCAGAGCTGCCGGGTTGCCGGGTACGGGTCGCGCCCGGGTCCAGGCCCACCGGCGTGAGTGGTGGGCGAGGAGTGCAGGTCAGTCTAAGTCGGGTCGGGCCAGGTCCGCGAGGCGTGAGCACGGACGAGACCGGGTCGAGCGAGCGAGTGAGTGAGAGGGACCTCACCCCGTGCTCAGGAGGCAACGAGCATAAGGCGCTTTTTGCCTTTATGCAGGCGCTCTCCTCTGAAAGGTTACGAGGTGGGACTAAATGTCCCACCCCAATTTGGGTGCCTGCGCGGAGGAAGCAGCGGCAGTCGAGGCGAAGCGCGGGGGCTTCGCGCGAGAGCTTCGCCTCAACTGCAGCCTAACGCTTTGCCGAAGTGCCCCCGCACAGCCTGGGAGGGTGACCTGGGCGCTTCGCACCTGGGGCAGCAGGTGAAGAAGCTGCTTCGCTTCAACAATGGCGGCGACGAGCGCAGGTACCTGCCCACAGAAAAATGGCCTCTCGGCCCAATCAGAAACGCGGAGGACCTTCGCCGTGGCACGGCGAAGGTGGTCGGGGGGTGTGCAGGCGGCGGGGCGGAGCCCAAGAGCTGCCCTAGGTCGGACTGTGGGTCGGAAGATGGGTTTGTTCGGTGGAGTTGCAGAGGGTGATGTGGGGGAAGTGGAAGGGCGGAGTTTGATCAGGGTGAGGAGGCGGAGGTTCTGCGGTGGTCGGCGAGCCGTGTGGGTTGCTGGAGTGATGGGAGCGGCTCGCCGGAGGATGGCCGGAGGCGGAGAAGGTGAGGGTGATTGGTCGGAATCGAGGTAACAGTAAAGATGTAAAATGAGGAAAAGGAAGAGGGGAGGAAGAGGAGGAGTTCTACCTACTTAGCAGGAGGAGGAGGGGCCAGAGTGGGCGACGGTCGTATCGACTGTCGCCGGAGAAGAAGATGCCCGGGGGAAGGGGCGGCGGCGAGCAGAGGGCCGGAGAGGCGCCAGCTGGGTGCGGCGTGGCGCGGGAAGAGCGAGGGAGAGCAACCCTGCAGCTGGTAGTGCGGCAGAGCGATGAGGAGGAAGAGGGGAGGCCGCCGGAGCTGGAGGGCTTCCTGTCGGAGTGGGAAGAGAGGAAGTGGGGGTCTTTCTTCGTCAGGACCGAGCTCCTCAGAACGGCGGAGCGACGGGGGTATTTATAGAGGCGGAATCAGAGAGGAGGGCGGAGGGAGACGACGTGTCTCCCTCGCCGGAGGACGCCGGAGATGGAAACCCATACCGTCCGTGCGTTCGCACGGCCGGTATGGTGGGTTGCAGCGACCAGGGGGTGTTCCTGCGACGGCTGACGACGTAGGGCACCCCCGGTTGACTTGCCAGCCCCTCCCCCTCACCCTGCGCGGCGCCATGCTCCGCGCAAGGTCGCCGGAGCATGGTGCTGGCAGGTTTTGGCAGGAGGGACATGAATGCAAAGAACGAAGGAGTGTTAGGGGCAGAAATGTGAGGGTTCAAAAGTTGAGGGCCAAAAAGTAAATATATGAGGACCAAAGTGCAAAGTTGGTCAAGAAGGTTTCTTCTTAGGCTCAAGTTTTTATACCTGACTAATTAGGACCTAAGGAATTTGATGGTGAATTTTATTTCTAGATTAAACCTTGTTTGGCCGGTCAATTTATGCAAAAACCCAAATTAAGTTATTAATTGGGCATGGTTCTCAATGTAGGTCAAAATGGGATCTGAAGGCCAAATTGAAGGTTCTAAACCCTAGAGATTATTTTTCTATGAATTTTAGAGGGTTTATTCAATTTTTACTTTGCCTCGAACCTCGTGAATTGAAGTGGGTTTGTTTTAAGGTTACAGATTATCATTTAGTTCCTTGGAATTGCTGTAGCCCTTGTCAGATCATCCCACTTTCCTTCTTATTCGGTTTGCTTGACCTGTGTTTGGACCCTGAATTACCCTGTATGCAGATTATACTGGTAAAATTGCATTTTTACCCCTTATGACTTGTTTTCTCCTTAAACTCAGAATTCTCTGAGTTAAGCCTTTCCTTGAGTTATGTAGGAGCTTTTATCCTTTGTATTGGGTCAAAATGAGCTAGTTATGGCTCATGATGAGGTTCTCATCACCTCCCATGCATTTCAGACGTCTGGGTGACATACCAAATGACGGGAAGCGCTTCCAGACGTCCGGAGAGGTGGTAGGACATCTGAAACTGGGTCCAGACGGTCTAGAGGAGTTCCTGGACGTCTGAGGATTGGTGCAGGGCTTGAGGTATGACATTGGACACTTTTAAGACGTCTAGAAGTTGTTCCAGATGTCTGATTTGAGTCAAAAACACTGTTTTTGACCCATTTGAGGTCTGTTTTCCGCAAATAAGATAACGACGTATTCCTTGTTAATTCCTCTACTTGTTAGAAGACTTTCTATACTGTTCTAAATATTCTCTTGTGATTGATCCTTGTGATAGGACCTCATTCCATTGTGGGTTTGGGGCTTGCTGAGGCACTTGAGCCTGTCGTTCAAGCCCCCACTACTCCTGAGTTGACTGGTAAAGTGGCTTCCCCTAATTTAAATAGAAACCTGAATGCATGTGTGGAATGAATGATTAGAACCTAGGGTATGGCTTGAATCCTCGGACTAGAAATACTGGAATGTCTGTATTGAATGAATGGATTGCTCTGGAATGAGTAGATAGAATGATAACAATTGCCTGTAGATGAATAACAGTTGCCTACGAAATATGTAGTACTTGTGCTAGTTAACTGTTCTATGTAACTTTCCTGTTACACATGTGAAATGACATAAGATGAGTTGCATGTTTATAAATTGGAAATGGAAAGGTAAATGTTGGAAACACAAGCTACCTGTGAATAACTTGAATATGGAAATGTGAACGATAGAATTACAAGTTGCATGTGTGTACCCTGAGAATGGAAATAGAAATGATGAAACCTGGTATGGCTTGGCCTGAGGAATATGAGCATGATCCCTACGGGGAATTAGGAGTAGAGCTCCTGGAAATAAATGGAATGGATCTGAAAATGTGAGTGGGGAAGTGAGCTTGCCCTTGAGTACGGAGTACCAAGGAGAGCGACTATCCCCCCTGTTTAGTGTATAGCAGAGCTAGCTGTCCTTGGGTTGGGACCCAGGGTTAGGATTGGCCACTCTGTATCGAATTCTTGGCCTTTGCGTACACAGTACTGGGGAGAGCTACTAGTGTAGGGAGAGAGCTAGCCACCCCACGGGGCCCGGGGTTCAGCTAGCCACCCTACACCGACTTGTTAGGCCCACTGGGTAAACCAGGGTAACCAGGCGAGGGTGCGCGGACTGTGGAGGGGCGAGAGCCCTGTTTGGTTCTTTGGGGCTAGACCCCAGTTACTGAGAGGGCTAGGCCCTATACTGGTTCCGTGCTGTGCATTGGGCGCACCCGCTAACGGAAATGACTGACTGCATGTCAGTGCGGGGTAGCTACCCGTGTGCTTATCGCGCGTGCCGTAGTCACCGTTACGTCTGTCCGTGACCTTAGGGTGGTTGACTGGGTATAGGATCACCACAGGAGACTCTCCCGCTAGGAGAGCACCACGTGTGCCTTCTACTATCCTTGAAAGAATGCAATCAAGATCGTTCCCATGAGGAACATTCGAGATCAAGAAAGAAACCTGATAGATAAACCAAGTGATGAAAAAGAATAATTAGTTAAAGAAAGTAATTGAAAAATAACAGCTACCTGTCCACTATTACTATTTTAGTTAGTTGGTTGCCACTCTACTCAGCGTTCGCTGACGTTGTGTAGTCATAATCCCTTTTCAGGTCCAGGTGTTGAGCAGCCGAAGCCCACTCCTGTAGAGGGTGCTAGTCCTAGTAGAGCCTAGTAGTTGTAGTTTCCTTTGCTGTACTCTTTTGTAGTAGTGAGTAGCCTCTTGCACCTTTACGTTTGTACTCTTATATTCTGTACCTTATATTCTTGTACCTGGTTACCTTTCTACTGTTGTGGTGGTGTGTACTGTAGTAGTTTTTACTTCCTTACTGCTATACTTTTATTACTGTTAGTTGCTTAGCATAGTGAATGTGGTTTACTTTCCTACTTTTTGGTTACTTTCTCGTTGGACGACTGGGTCTTGGGATCAGTCGAGTCGGTCCGATCTCATGTCCTGTAGGGATTTGGGAATCGGATCGTAACACCAACCCCCTCCTGCCAGCCTCCTCCTCCACCCTACTTGGTCGGGTGTGTTTCACATGTTAGAAATCAAGGTTACGAGTAACTCGTCGTAGTTGCAAAACACGTAAATTAGATAAAATTTATACCGAAACTCCAAGGGAGTCCCGGGTCGAACACAAGGAGTCAACATTTATTTTACGTGAAAACCACAGTTCGATTCGTTTCTTTTTGGTATTTTAGGGTTTTGTTATTTTTTTTTGTGTTTTTGAAATACAAGACAAGTAATCGCAAGATAGAGATGGAACGAAAATGGTATATATATCAATCCAATGTCTATTACAATCTACTTTGAAAGCATGAAAAGAGAGGGGGTGAGAGGAAATCTCTCGAATCAACTGTTTGGCGAGACAACGGCGCCTGGCGGAAGCTTAGAAGAAGGAGGTGAGGAGCGAGATGATGGAGGTGAGATGTAGGAGGACGTCGTGTTAAGGAAGGCTTCGGCATGGCTCCGGAATAGAGGTGAGAAGACGGAGATGATCTGCTACCGGAATGGAGGTGGGAGGACGGCTCCAAGGCAACCTATGAAGGGGGATGGAAAGTTGGAGGAATATTTGGTGGGGCAGAGGTTTGCTACACTAATAGGAGCCTTGGGAGCTTGAGAACAAGCTCTAACGGAGTGTTGGTAGCCTTGCTAGAGCTTGGGAGTAGGTGGGAGTAGAGTAGGTAGAGATCGCTTGAAGGGAGGGGGTGTAGGTCCTTTTATAGTGGAGGAGAAGAGGAAAAAATAGGTATGGGACCATTAGTGACATCCAGGCCGTTGCTGGAAACGTCGCTGTAGGTAGGTCATGCTCGCTGCCACCCACTGCTGGCTTTGCTGGCATGCGATGAATTACTGACGGCTATAAGCATTGCTGTAAGCCCAGCTCATGCATCGCTGTAGGTCTAGCCCATGCATAACTGGCATTGCGATGTGCGTATGTGCGCTTGCGTGTGTGCGTGCGTGCGTTGGGCAACCTGGACTTGCCACGCGGCGCAGTCTGGGCTGTTCGTCTTCTTGTTGTTGTAGGGGTTGCTACAAAGGTCGGATTGAGTGGATTTTCACACCATTAGGTTGCGATCGTTGACACGAATCCATCCGCGCGGTCGGATTTGTCATTTAAAGCTCTGAATTATGTCTCCTAGTCCCTTGGCCGTTGATTTTCCTTGAACTACATATGGTGCTATGGGACTCCGATCGAGGCAATTTCAGAGGCATTGGACTCCGATCGTCGTCTTAATCAGATCCGTACGATCAAACCATCAATCCGAGGCTCCGAAATAAATATCCTTCTCTCCTAACCACAAAAAGGATGCAATTAACCTAAATTATATACAACTACTCTAAATGCAAAATGATGCATGCTATGCAATATTTATAACATGAAATGTAAATCTAAGCCTAGGAACATGCATAAATAGGCATTTTACCCTCAATAAATGTGTTTACATCATACCCCCATGCCTATCTTTTGCTAGTCCCTAGCAAAATTAAACTTTATGCTATGTATAAAAGCAGAATTTGGATTAGATCACTTAGGCCTAAGTCGTTTATTAACAATAGAAAATTTCAACTAAGGTCCTAAACTATGAAAACTTAACAGTACCCGGGTGTCTGCCAAAATGTAAACCGCCCAAGTTCTCGCCTTATTTGAAGAGGGAAGATACATTTTTTATTATTTTTCTTCTTTTCTAATTTTTTTTTTGTACTTTTGGAGTTTGAGAGTTCCGGGATAACTTTTTACGGCTACCCTACCATCCAAGAGTCAAAAAGGACTCTAAGTACTAAGCATCTTTGTATAAAAATGATAGACTTACAAAACGACCGTTAAGACGGACTTTGGGTTTCTACGACCCTAGGTGACCTTGCCTAAAGGTTTATCTTTACGATCGGTAGCTTTCTCCCTACTTTTATTTATGGGGTCAACACAAGAGCGAACCTAGTGTATATCTCCTCGGTTTATTCTACTTCCCCGCTTTTTCCCTAAGTGTTTTGGGAATTATTATGCTTTTTTTTTGTGTGCTGGGTTCTGGACAGCCGGCCGATGAGCTGTTACCACCGACAACTTGCCAGCCATACTCATGCGGTGAAGTATGGTTTTATTTATTTTTTTATTTTCTCCTTTTTTTTCTTTTCTTTTTGAGTGTTTCTTTTTTTCTAAGTAGGTGGCTTCCCTGATCTAAGATTTACATAAAAGCAATACAACGAAAATGGTCTTGTGGCTGGGTTCTGGACAACTGGCCAATGAGCTGTTACCACCGACAACTTGCTAGCCATGCCACTCAAGTTGGTCCATTAGCTACCCAATTTCCATAAAAATCACCGAAAAGTGTGTCAGTGCAAAAAATGTGTGTAGATGCTTAGGCTTAAAGTCCCCCCAAATCAGAGGGCGGGTTGATAAGTCACATACTTATCATCTCAAATTATTTACCAAATTAAAATAAATTTTAATTGGTGAGGACTCGAGACTAAATCCACATTCGTGTGGATACCCAAGTTAATTAAGCCCGAAGACCTGAAGAGTCTAAGTATTTAGGTCCTTTTGTATCATTTCCTAAAGTTAATAACTTCCAAATGCCTAAGTTCTCTTTTCCTAATTCTTTTCTTTTTTTATCTTTTTTTAAATTTTTAATTTTTTTTTAATTTTATAAGAAACTAAAAGAAATTCTACGGAGTAAACATAATGATTTCAGGAATTGATTATCCACCCTCCTATGCCTAAATGATGCAATGTCCTCATTGTAAAAATAAAGACATGAAAAGGGCGGAGTAAACAGAACATCACCTTAGTGTCATGAAAATCCAGTCAGCTCCGTAGAGAGAAGAGTATATACACACGCGCTAAGTTTAATGCCTTCAGCTAGGCATGACATACATACAAAGAAGAAATTGAGAATTCACAAGTGCGGGTCAGAATCAAAATAAAAAGGTTGATCCTGAAACCCATCCACAGAAGATGTCCACAGATGTGGACGAGATTATGGTGCAGACCCATGCCCCAAGGTCGAGTGGTTCTCAGGTTCTGGATGAAAATCACCCAGAATCGAAGGTTGTTGTGTTTGCGGGGTTGAGCTTACGGTTTAGTGGTGTGCAACCCAAGACCAAAGTGTCGGACAACAGGTAAAGATGGTTCAATAGGTGCGGTTGTCCACTTAACATCTAGCTCAGAAAAATAATCAGTTAGTCCAGGCTTGGGTCGCACGTGAAAGATATCATAAGGGTCTGTATAGAAGATATGTGGTTTCAGGTCAATAGGTACCCTTATGTCCAAACTTTTTTTCCCTCAAAATTATCCTCCTAAATTTTTATTTCCAACTTCCTATCCTCTGAAATCAAGGTTTCCAAGACCTCCAGATCATTGTACACCCCATCTAAAGTACCCAAGTCCAACAATTGTGGCTGAATCAGGATTGACTTAGGCACAATGATCTCAAAAGAATGTTCATTTAGCTCTTTGGGGTGTGGTTGAGGAATGGGGCTACTAATATCGGATCCTCCAAGTTAGCCCCAACCAAATCAAAATCTTCAGTAGTCGGGCTACCAAATTGGTCGTCATACTCCTCGAGCTCGTATGTCTCACTAAAATCATTCTCCTCAAGCTTAAGTGAGACTTCACTAAGAGATTCCTCACCCTCAAAATCAATGAATTCATGATCCTCATTTGTACATGTCTCAACATCACAAATCATTTCATCATCCAAGGAGACATAATTTTCTTCATTTCCTGACTTGGGGATCTCGGGTGAATCAATCGGTTCATCCTCAAAGGGTTGCTCTAGACCAATCTGGTCATCTCCAATCTCTGAATATGTATCCCCCCCAACAGGCTCCTGAGCGGGTTCAGACATTGGCTCTCCTGATATTAAGACCCGTGCTGTTATAGCCCTTTAAGACGTCTGGGACTTGGGTCAAATGTCTGGATACCTTCCCAGACATCTGGAAATCAAATTTTTCGTGTATGTCCTCGCATCTACGTGTGTGCTGCTTGCAGACAGTACACAGCCTCGTTTTCTTCTCTCCTTCTCTCTCCTCTAGCCGATGCAGCCCTAACCCAGCACCTACTTAAACCCCCCTCCTCTCCCTCGTTCACCTTACCTTTAGCCACCCTTCCTCTTCCTCCAGCGAGAGCGGCGAGCGGCGAGTAGCGAGGAGCGAGCGTGAGCGGCGTGGGAGGAGAGGAGGAGCAGCGAGGGGAAGGGAGGAGAGCACGCGCACGAGCTCGTGTAGGAGCTCGCCGAAGAGCTCACGGCTAGTCGGCGCGTGCGCGAGGTGGAGAGGTGCGTCGGGGAGGTCGTCCCCGACACTGCTGCAGCCGGAGCAGCAGGCGAGCGGGCGCGGCGCGGCTGCGTGCGACACGAGAAGGCGAAGGTAGCCTCTTGTTCTGGGATTTTCCCAGAATCAGACATTTGGATCGACATCCAAATGATGCAGACAACGCCTGGAGGAGGTTCCAGACGACTGAGAGGTAAATCCCGCGACATACACCTTCCTTGCGGATACGGCCATGCAGGCCGTTCCGCCGAGGTACTGTTCCGTGACATATTGAGGAGATTTGCGTCGCTACGTGCAGGATTCACTTCGGGAAGGTGCGGGACATGCCCTCCCACGTAGTTCAAACGTCAGGGAGAGGCACCAGACGGCGGGAAGTGTTTCCAGATGTCCGGAGAGGTTGTCGGATGTTTGGAACAAGGTCTAGACGGTCCAGCAGAGTTCTTGGATATTTGAGGAGTGGCGCAGGAGTTGAGATATGGTTCTGGACACTTTTAAGATGTCTGGAAGGTGTTCCAGATGTCTAATATGAATTAGAATTACTGTTTTTGACCCGTTTAAGGTCCGTTTGAGGTCCGATTTCCATAATTAAGATTCTGTTGTTCTCCGTATAAGTTCCTCTACTTGTTGTAATACTTTTATCCTGTTCTGAGTGGTCTCTTGTGATTGACCCTCGTGATAGGACCTCGTTCCATTGCAGATTTGGGATTTGCTGAGGCACGTGGACCTGCCAATCAAGCCCCCATTACTCCTGGGTTTATTGGTAGAGTGGCTTCCCTTAGTTTAATTATAAACATGAATGCATATGTGGAACGAATGCTAGATCTTAGGGTATGGCATGAATCTTAGGGCTAGAAATACTGGAATATTTGTATTGAACGTATGGATTGCAGTCTGGATGAGTAGATAGGAAAATAACAATTGCCTATAAGTGAATAACAGCTGCCTGTGAAATGTAAAGTACTTGTGTTAGCAAACCGTTGCATGTAAATTCCTGTTGTTTACGTTAAATGCCATAATATGAGCTGCATGTATATGAACTATAAATGAAAGATTGAATGTTGGAAACACGAGCTACCTGCAAATAAACTTGGAATGTGAACAATAAAGCTACATGTTACATGTGTAGGACCTGAGAAATGTAACTAGAAATGATGAAACCTAGTATGGCTTGGCCTGAGAAACATGAGCATGAACCCTACGGGGAATTAGGAGTAGAGCTCCTGGAAATAAATTAAATGGAACTGGAAATGTGAATGGGGAAGTGAGCTGGCCCTTGAGTACATAGTACCAAGGAGAGTGACTGTCCCCTTGTTTAGTGCAGAGCGGAGCTAGCCGCCCTAGGGTTGGGACCTGTGGTTAGGATTGGCCACTCTGTACCGACTTTTTGGCCCTCACGTACACAGTACCTGGAAGAGCTACTAGTGTAGGGAGAATGCTAGCCACCCCATGGGGCCCAGGGTTCAGCTAGCTGCTCTACACCGACTTGTTAGGCCCACTGGGCAAACCAGGGTAGTCAGGCGAGGGTGCGCGGACTGTGGAGGGGCGAGACTCCAGTTTGGTTCTTAGGGGCTAGACCCCTGTTACTGAGAGGGCTATGCCCTATACTGGTTCCATGCTGTGCTTTGGGCGCACCCGTTAACGGAAACGACTGACCGCGTGCCAGTGCGAGGTAGCTACCTGTGTGTTTGTCGTGCGTGCCGTAGTCACCGTTACATCTGTCTGTGACCTTGGGGTGGTTGACTGAGTGTAGGACCACCACGGGGGACTCTCCCGGCCAGGAGAGCACCACATGCTACTTCTACTCTTTGGAAAAGACTGCAATCAAGATCGTTCCCATGAGGAACATTTGAGATCAAGAAAGAGACCTGATAAATAAACCAAGTGATGAAAGGAAGAATAATTAGTTAAAGAAAGAAAGAAATTTAAAAACAACAGCTACCTGTCCACTTTTACTATTTTAGTTAGCTGGTTGCCACTCTACTCAGCATTCGCTGATTCCGTGTACTCATAACCTTTTTCAGGTCCAGGTGTAGAGCAGCCAGAGCCTATGGCTGCAAAGGGTGCTGGGCCCAGTAGAGCCCAGTAGTTGTAGCTTTTTGTTGTACTCCATTTCCTGTTGTAGTGAGTAGTTGTTACACTTCTGTACTCTTTGATTGCGAACTTTATATTCCTGTACCTGTTTAATTTTCTACTGTTGTGGTGGTGTGTACTATAGTAATTTACTTCTTTACTGTTGTACTTTTGTTACTGTTAGTTGCTTGCATGGTGAATGTGGTTTATTTTACTGCTTTTTGGTTACTTTCTCGTTAGACGACTGGGACTTGGGATCAGTTGAGTCGATCCGATCTCATGTCCTGTAGGGATTCAGGAACCGGGTCGTAACACCTGAAGAGGGTTCATCTTAAGAATCATCCCAAGATTTGACTAGTGCAACCACAAATTTCATTCTCAACCTCAACAATTTCCCAAGAAGAAAATCACCCAAGTCCCTATCCCTAACACTTTGGAGCAAATCCAATAGAGAACTATTAAGTTCATCAATCATTTTGATCATAGGCTCTAGTGCTTCAGTGCATGGTGTTGGCTGAGCTCCTAAAGATTGTATAGTGTTCCTCAAATTAGCCAACACCCTATCCTAGATCTGTGGGTGGGTTCAGGTTAAATCTAAGGGAGTCAAGATGTTGAGGTTCTCAGGTCCCTCCTTGATAGTATGTCATTTCAGGTTGTTTAAAGGTTGGTGGCGACCTAAATTCAGCATAATTCTGGGGAGGGTAAGTGTTATAATCAACATATCCTTCACGGTTGTAGATCTGGTTAGGTTGATCATCAAAGGATGGAGATCTATAATCATTGTAGCTCTAGGAAGGATAGTAATCATAGTCTTGTTGTCCAGGGTTAGGCCCTGGACACTGAGGTCCGGATTCATATCCCCAATCAAAGTCATCCCGGCTAGTGGATGGATAATTATAAGTTAAGTTGGGATAGTAATCATCTTGGGGGTAAGTGGTGGTAGGAGGATAGGATGTGAAATGTGTGTAGGATGTGGAAGGGTACATGGTGAAGTAAGGAGGAAAATCAGAAGAGAAAGGAGCCTTGCAATACAAAAATACAAGCCTATCCTTAGGTTGGGTAGCCTAAAGGTCTACAGACTCTCAGAATCCGTCCTAAGATTATGGACAATTTACTCTACTTATGTCCAGGCAATCCAACCAGTTAGAAGGAAGGACTGGGGAGAAGGTTTTTCCTTTGGCTTGTACCTCCAGTTCCTAGTGTACCCCCCAGCCGCGGTTATTTGACGCTACTCCCCTAGCTAGACATCAGATTGACTAGTATAAGCAAGTTAATCGTGAACAATCTCAATCTGGATCTCGACGAGCGAACTAGTCCTTAGGGCCAACGTCTCATCAATTTTAGTTAGGCCTGGGACAATGGTGCTTCAGAAATGTGATGGGCCCTTTAGATGGGTTGTGCCCTTAATGATCAGTTAAAATGTGTGTGTGTGCACAACCAAGGTTTGCAAACAAGGTTATTTGATGATGTGTCTTTCAAGGTTCAACCTTGTTTAGTAGCTTTTAGGGTTTAATCTTTAGGTATATTCAATCAAGGTTTAGTAAAACATTCCAAGTTTTGAAAGCACTTGTGTAGACATATTCCTTTAAAAATCAGAAATAAAATGTGGAGTGCCTGGTTCAGTCGTAAAAATCAACCCTAAGTGGCAAGCTACTTGATGAATCACTTTTATCTTAACTAGTGCAGCCCAAACAATTCAATCAATTGGCCTATTGCACCACTTAGTTAAGGCACACAGAAATGTTTGACTTATTCAGATTTCTACTCACTTATTCGTGTGCTGAATTAAGTGCATCGGGTCCACAGGTCAGATCCCAGTTAAGTGGTAGAATCGATGTGATTGTGAACCTTAGGATGAGAAGTTGTGGGTGTTAAGTGTGTAGCTTTCAGAAAATCCCACAATCAGATAACACTTTTTCTTTCTTTTTTTTTCTATTAATGTGGATGGCAAGGTGAGTGGAGGTGGCAAATAAACAACCAAATCTATCCTAGGATTTATAAAAAGCACCTAAGTTGATTTGGGTTTGAGTTATTAAGTTATGGAATGAAATCTAAGGTGGGGGTGGTGTAGGGGAAACTTACAAAACACTCACCTGCACTTTACTCCGGTCTACCGCACTTGGATCTCCATGCTAGGGTACCTGCAAGACAATAGATCAAAGACAAGTAGGGTTAGTGCTATGTAAATGCAAAGAAACACAATAAACAATAAAGTAAATTCCATTGCCTCCCCGGCAACGGCGCCAAAATGGTCGGGCGTGTTTCACGTGTTAAAAATCGGGGTTACGAGTAACCCGTCATCGTAATTGTAAAACACGTCGATCAGATAAAATTCATACCGAAACTCCAAGGGAGTCTTGGGTTGAACATAGGGAGGCAACGTTTACTTTACGTGAAAATCACGCTTCGATTTGTTTCTTTTTGGTATTTTAGGGTTTTGTTATTTTTTTTTTGTGTTTTTGAAATAAAAGACAAGCAATCACAAGATAGAGATGGAACGAAAATGGTATATATATCAATCCAATGTCTATTACAATCTACTATGAAAGCATAAAAAGAGAGGGGATGAGAGGAAATCTCTCGAATCGGCTGTTCGGCGAGACGACGGCACCTGGTGGAAGCTTGGATAAAGGAGGTGAGGAGCGGGACGACGGAGGTGAGATGCAAAAGGACGTCGTGTTGAGGAAGGCTTCGGCATGGCTCTGAAATGGAGGTGAGAAGACGGAGATGATCTGCTATCGGAATGGAGGTGGGAGGACGGCTCCAAGGCGACCTATGAAGAGGGATGGGAAGTTAGAGGAATATTTGGTGGGACAGAAGTTTGCTATACTAATAGGAGCCTTGGGAGCTTGAGAACAAGCTCTAATGGAGCATTGGTAGGCTTGCTAGAGCTTGGGAGTAGGTGGGAGTAGAGTAGGTAGAGATCACTTGGAAGGGAGGGGGTGTAGGTCCTTTCATAGTGAAGGAGAAGAGGCAAAAATAGGTATGGGACCATTAGTGACATCCAGGCCATCGCTGGAAACATCGCTGTAGGCAGCTCATGCCCGCTGACGCCCATAACTGGCTTTGCTAGCATGCGATGAATTACCGACAGCTGTAAGCATCGCTATAAGTCTAGTTATGCGTCTTTGTAGGTCTAGCCCATGCATAGCTGGCGCTACGCTGTGCGCATGTGCGCTTGCGTGTGCATACACACATGTGCTGCTGCACCCGTGCGGTGCCGTGTGCATGCGCTGGGCGGCCTGAGCTGCGCCACGTGGCGCAGTCTAGGCCGTCCATCTTATTGTAGGGGCTACTACAGAGGTCGGATTGAGTCGATTTTTGCGTCGTTAAGCTGCGATCGTCGACCCGAATCCATCTGCGTGGTTGGATTTGTCATTTGAAGCTTTGAATTATGTCTCCTAGTGCCTTGGCCGTTGATCTTCCTCGAACTACATATGGTGCTACGGGACTCCGATCGAGGCGATTTCAGAGGCGTTGGACTCCGATCATCGTCTTAATCATATTCGTACAGTCGAATCGTCAATCTGAGGCTCCGAAATAAATATCCTTCTCTCCTAGCCACAAAAAGGATAAAATTAACCTAAATTATATACAATCACTCTAAATGCAGAATGGTGCATGCTATGCAATATTTATAGCATGAAATGCAAATCTAAGCCTAGAAACATGCATGAATAGTAATTTTACCCTTAATAAATGTGTTTACATCACTACCCCTCTCCTGCCGCCCCTTCTCCTCCTCCCCCTCCTGCCATCCTTCTCCTCCCTGACCCCTCCTGTCGCCCTCCTCCTCCTCCTTCCTGACCTCCTCCTGCCGCCCCCTCCTCCTCTTCCTCCCTAACCCCTCCTGCAAGCCTCATCCTCCACCTGACCCCCTCCTACCAGCCTCCTCCTCCACCCTGCCCCCCTTCTGTCGCCCCTCCTCCTCCTCCCTAACCCCCTCCTCCTCGTCTTCCCCCTTCTGCCATCCTCCTCCTCCTCCCTGACCCCTTCTGTCACCCTCCTCCTCCTTCCCGACCTCCTCCTGCTGGCCCCCTCCTCCTCAACTCCTCCTCCTCTCCTCCTTGCCACCCTCCTCATCTTGCCAGGAATGCCCCTGCCCTCCTTCCTCCTCCGCCTACCATCCCCCTCCTCCTCCTCCTGCTATTTCGCCTTCCCCCATCCTCCTCTCCTCCTTACTACCACCCTCCTGTTCATCCCCTTCTCATCTTACTTTCCTTATATCAAATTAATATGTTAAGTTATTAATAACATAATAATTTATTATTTAATTTATTGTGCATTATTGAATTTACATATTGTTGGTAACGGTCACGCTCAGAGGCTGTAGTACATTAGAGGTATAATTTCATTTCTTTAAATTTATTTTTATGATATTTTAGGACTATATTAGATGTGGGGTGTGCCCACATAATGTCATTTGTTTGAATGTATGGTGGGGTGTGCCCACTTTTATGCACATTATGTTTTTGTGTGATGCACTATTACTGTGGGGTGTGCCCACTTTTATTATGTCTGTTATCTTTATATGTAGGTTTATGAAAAAACTTAAAATTTAAGGGGAAACTCTGTCAAAATTTTTAAAATTCTTTAATGTTAAATGTATTGGTTGGTTGGGGATTTAGGGTTAGGTTGGGCTTTAGTTAGGTTATGTTAGGATTTGGTTAGGTTATGTGCACAACCTCTGGTTTCCACTACACCGTGCACCCCTCGCACCACCATCCTTGTTGTCGCGAAGGGGATCTCTTCTGCCATTGCCACCTCACAAGTTGTTGTTGAGGTGGTCGGTGGGGTGGAAGGCATCGAGGCAGATGTTGTCGTCGTGTGGGGAGGGGAAGGGAATGGGGGAAAGGGAGGGAGAGGAATTGGAGCTTGGTGGAGATGTCGAAGGAGAAGGAGGGCAAGTTAGAGAGGGAGAGACGTCAACGAGGGAGTGAATGACAATGAGGGAGAGACGTGAACATGTTAGTTGAATGACGTTGAGGATCTTATGTTGAGGAGAGATGCCCATGAGATCCTCCTCTCCAGTTGCTTTCCTTCTCTGCCGCAAGTCATTATACTTTATCAGCTACGCTCTCAAGTGCCGCAATCATCCAACCAAAGCCCTCTTTGTGGGGGTGGTGGAGTGGTCACCCTCAAGCTTGCAAAGGAGAGCGATAGGGTCGATGGTGGAGAAAGGACGCGCTCGAGGAGGCAGACGATGACGATGATGCGGATGGTGAGGAGGTAGTTGGGTCGAAGGAGGGGTGGTGTTAGTGGGACGAGTCGCCATTGCTGGGGGCGTGAGGTAGGGGTCGGAGGGTGGAGGTGTCCCTGTTAAGGCTCTGGTGAGGGGGTGGGTGGGAGGGGCGGAGGAGGGAGGTTCGAGGGGGGATGGGGGTGTGGAGGTGAAGGGGCGGTGGTGGAAGTTGCCCTCATAGCTATCAATCCATGTGGTTCTTTCTTCCATTTTTCTTGCACTAGGTCCTTAAAGCTTGATTCCATAAGCCACGATTTTTCAAATTTGAAGTAAATGGACACCTACAAACATTTGAGATGTTAATCTAAAAAAAACTAAGCTCAAAAAATCCATTTCATGTGTATGATTAATCAAAACCAGTTGCAATCTCCAACCAAATTAATTCAAAGTCCATTTAGAAACTCCATCTGAGCTTCTGAATCATTTTTGAACCTTAATCAACACCTCAACCCTTTAAACGAATGCTTGAAATCCATAAATCACCTCAAACTTGGGTGATGAAAGTGTTCATCCCAGATCTGATTCAAAGCAATAAATCTCCATTCTAACTTGTCGCAAATAATCAATGATATATCTAGAATTCAATCCAACTTATATTAGGAATCTTTAAATCCTAGAAATCCTAATTAATCCCCTTCCTTATGCTACAGATAACGTGAAGGAGGAAAATCACATCAGGTATTAAAATCAACTCAAAACCAGTCATAGACCTTCATTCAAATCTCTCAAGTATTGCTCAAACTCTGATAGACAAATTAAAACAACTTTCAGTTGCTCAAGCTGTCACCCAACTAGGCATTTGATCTTATGTTCGTATAATTTATTGTTCTGAAGCTACGTCATCCACTTTGCAGTTCTATTTGATTTATTGTACATTTCTTTTTAGTAACTAATAAAAATAATTTTATTTCTTATTAGATGATTGCTTATGTTTATGTCAATTTCTTTGCAATTATGAGTATTATTTTAGATACACACACTTGCTAAAGAAGATATATGCACGTGAGGCTAAACTTTAGGTATTCTAACCCCTAGGGTAAAAGTCCTCCGAGTCAAATTGTGTTCAAATTACTTACCCATCGAGGAATGGTGATGCTCCTCCTAATGTCATGCCTAACGATTGGAAGAAGGCACGCGAGCATTGGCTGAATCCAAAGACGGAGGTTAGTAAACAATTACAAATTATTCTATTAATTTTATATATCTTAAATTCATAAAAAATATTATTATATATATGTACAGGAGCAAGTAAGAAAAAATAAGGCCAATAGGGCTAATGCTTCACCATAGACCCATTGCTTAGGTCAAAGGAGTATCGAGACGGTTAGGAGCTGTTACGTAAGTGTTGGAATTAATTTTCAGTTGAATATTACTTAATTTTTATGTTATCTTAATATAATTATATCATTTTTTATATTTTCAGTCCGCTACTCATGATGGAATGGAAATGAGTAGAATGGATATATAAGAGGTCACCCACAGTAAGGCTACAGGTGAGGGTGCTTCTAAGTGGATTCATGAGTCATATCAGGAGAAACACGTAAGTTTCTTAAGCTCAAAAATATTTATAACTTTCTATATATATTATAATAATATTTTTTAATACATGTAAGAGCAAATGGTACAGTTAGTACATCCCCCCACTAATGAGATGTCTGACAGCATCCACCAGCCTTTGTAGCCAGAGGACACATTTAGAAGAGTGATGCCACTGGACCACTGTAGTTTTGTTCATAGTATGGGAGGGCACAAACGTTATCTACCTGGTATGGGAGGAAAGGTGTTATTTCATCTAGTGTCGTCGATCAGTTGCATCAAAAAATCGACACACTACAGAGACAAGAGGAAGAAATGGAGAAAAGAGAGACATTTTTGAAGAGTTAGATGGATGCCATGCAATCACAGATGAATAGGACGGATAGTAAGATTTAGAAGCTTCTAACCCTTCTTTTGAAGAAGGGTAAGTTAGAGCATTCGTCTTCATCAGATCCCAGCATCCATAGACAAGACGACGACGACATGGGTGGAGCTGGTGGCATCGGGGCAGTTGCATAGTGATATTTATACATTTTCTTTTCTTATGTTTTTCATGTAAATATTTTATTTTCATTTTATGTAAATTTTTCATTTTCAAACCTTTCATTTTCAAACTTCTCTTCATTAGAAGTCTTTTAAGTTTATTTAGTACGTAATCCTACCATTGTGTAATTTCTTTTTAAAAAAAAATTCATACATTTGCCGTCGGTTCTTTAATTAACCAACGACTTATAAATGACAAGAAAAATATTTTTTTTCGTCGCTTCCCAAACTAATCGACGGCGAAAATGTTTTTCTCGTCACATATTTTCTGTCGCTTATAAGGAAACTAATGACAAAAATATTTTTTCCGTCACATATATGCCGTTGGTTATAATGACAAGCGACGGCACAAACATTTTTGTTGTCACTTATATAACTGACGATAGATGTATATAACCGATCGGGAAACTTCAGAAAAGGGCACGTATAACGAACACACGCCCCAGACGTCTTTTAAGACGTCTGGGAGGTGGCCCAAACGTCTAGGGTCACTTCCAGACGTCTTACCAGACGTCTGGGATCATTTCCAGACGTCTGGAAATCGATTATTTTCGACACGCGCGGGTCGTCTGCGCGCCTGAGCGCGCAGACCGCATATTCGCTCCTGCGGCTGCAGATTCTCACCGCTGCCGTCTCTCTCTCTCCTCCTCGCGCGGCCTTAAAAGGCCATGCGCTCTCTCCCGTCGCCTCCACCCCTTTCCTCCTCTCCTTCCACTGCGCGAGAGCGAGCGCGAGAGCGGGCGTGGGGTTGTTGCGGCGGCGACGGCCGCAGTGAGTGCGAAGGGGGTGCTGCGTACGAGAGCGGCGCTCAGCCGTGAGGGCGAGCTCGCCGGGGCTACCAGGGCCGGCCGGCGGGGAGCGCAGCGGGCGCGGAACGACGTGGGAGGACTGTTGCGGTTCGAGCAGCAGGCGCACGAGGTGCGACGCGGGTGGCGTCGCAAGCAGAGGGCGAGTCGCGCCCTGGTTCTAGAAAAATTTCCAGAATCAGACGTCTGTGCTGATAGCCAGACGGCGAGGTCGACGTCTGGAAGACTGTCCAGACGTCTGAAAGGTGAGTTTTCTGTCTTCTTCTTCCTTCTTGTCGACCGACCGTACTGAGGGAGGGAGATGGGTGTGCGCAAGCTCGGTGATTCGCCATCCAATGCGAATCAGACGTCTGGCTGTAGTACCAGACGGCGGGAGTGACCTCCAGACGTCCGGGGTGACCATCGGACGACTAGGAACTAGGCCAGACGTCCCCGCAGGCTTCTGGACATCTGAGAAACAACGCAGAACAAGGTAATTCTCTGATCCACTTTTTAAGACGTCTGGAAGAAGTTCCAGACGTCTGATTTTGCACAGTGTCGTCGTTTTCGACCCGTTGAGGGCCCGTTCGGGTTCCGTTTTCCTCGTTTCGAGTTGCGTTCTTTCCGGAATTAAATCCTCTACCCGTCTACAGTAGCTATACACTATTTTGAGACACTCCTTGTGTTTGATCCTTGTGATAAGACCTCGTTCGGTTGCAGTCTTGGGGGTCGCGGAGGCACGCGGGATTCCCGATCACGCCCCCATTACTCCCGTCGTACCTGGTAGAGTGGCTTTTAAGTATAACCTGTTAAATTGTGGAATCATAAATAGAACCTAGGACATTGCATGAATCCTAGGAATGAAAAATAGATTGAATGATAGATCCTAGGTGTTGCATGAATCCTAGGGCTGAAAAACTAGATTGTATGATAGATCCTAGGATACGGCATGAATCCTAGGATGGGAAAACTAGTGGAACAGATGAATACTGCAGTATTGGAAAAATGGAAAGGAACAAATAGCTGCCTGTAATCGAATTAACAGCTGCCTGTTGAATAAATAAACGTGTTTGAGAACATGGATTGTGATAACGTGAAACTGGAAGGTGAAACTTAGACGTTCTGAGCTGGAACCCTACGGGGAAGTAGGAGTAGAACTACTGGAAAGTGAATGGAATGGTATTGGGGAAGTGAGCTGGCCCTTGAGTACGGAGTACCGAGAGCGACTGTCCCCCTGTTTAGTGCAGAGCGGAGCCAGCCGCCCCAGGGACCTGGGGTTAGGACTGGCCACTCTGTACCGACTTGCTGGCCCTCGCGTACGTAGTACTGAGGAGTGCTACTAGTGTAGGGAGGTACTAGCTACCCCACGGGCCCTGGGGTTCTGCTAGCCTCCCACACCGACTTGTTAGGCCCGCTGGGGCAAACCAGGGTAGTCAGGAGAGGGTGCGCGGACTGTGGAGGGGCAAGGCCCCTGTTTGGTTACTGTGGAGGGGTTGGACCCCTGTTACTGAGAGGGCTCTGCCCTGTACTGGTTCCGTGCTGTGCTTTGGGCGCACCCGTTAACGGAAATGACTGACTGCGTGCCAGTGCGGGTTAGCTACCCGTGCGTTTACCGCGCGTGCCGTAGTCACCGTTACGTCTGTCAGTGACCTTGGGGTGGTTGACTGAGAGTAGGATCTCCATCGGGGACTCTCCCGGCCAGGAGAGCACCACGTGCTACTTCTACTGTTCAGAAAAGACTGCAATCAAGATCGTTAACACGAGGAACATTCGAGATCAAGTGAAAGATCTGAGAAATAGATAAATCGTGAGATAATTGAAAGACTTAAATAAAGAAAGTAACAGAACTTAACAGCTACTGTACACTCTACTGTTTCTTTAGTTTTAGTTGCCACTCTACTCAGCGTTTTGCTGGAGTGTTACACTCGTTACCTTTCAGGACCAGGTGTTGAGCAGCTAGGGTCAGCGGCTGTAGAGGACGCTGGGCCGAGTAGGGTCCAGTAGAGTTACCACTGTTTCTTGTACCTCTTTTTGTTCCGTTATAGTGAGTAGTTCTTGTTTCCGCTGTACTTTTCTTTACCTGCAGTTCATATTTAGTTATGAATGTTGTTCTACTGTTGTGGTGGTATATACTGTAGTAGTTTCTTTCCTTGCTGCTGTATTTTCTTACTGTTAGTTATATTCATGTTGAATGTGATTTATTTTACTGCTCTTTTAGTTACTTCCTCGTTGGACGACTAGGTCTTGGGATTAGTTGAGTCGGTCCGATTCTCGTGTCTCGTAGGGGCTCGGGTCGTTACAAGATGGTATCAGAGCAAGGTCGTCCCGAGAAGTAAATCAACTGACTGGAAAATAACCAATTCACATGTCTATAACTAGAGTAGCCACCACAACATATCTCTTGACATGAGTTCTTAGACGTTTCCGTTCGGTATCGTTCCATAGTGACGTGCTCCGTTTTGTTTCGCGTCTCCTTGCAGGAGATGCCTCGTCGTGGGACCAGTGAGGCGGGCCGCGGGCGCGGCCGAGGACGAGGTCGGCAAGGTGGGCGTGCCGTTGCCGACACCCCAGTGGACCAGCCACTACTCCCGGGCGTCCAGGCCCAGGACCTCGGTCGGCTGATATGAGACATTGTACGAGAGGAGCTCCACCCACCGCCCCGAGCACCTCACCCTGGGGTTGCAGAGGGGGAGTCCTCTGTGGGACCACTCGACGGACGCGGCGCTGGACACGGGGGAGGGGATGGGCCGCCGCAGCCCCAACCTTCCTCCGATACTTCCGTGCACGAGGCACCTTCGCGTGGAGGTGCACCAGCACCTCCCCTACAGCGCTACTTCGAGCTTTTCGGGAAATTCCGGAAGCTGAAGCCCCCCTCCTTCAAGGGGGATGAGGACCCGACCGAGGCAGAGGACTGGCTTGAGCAGCTGGAGAAGATCTTCGACACCCTTCGCCCCCCGGTAGAGTGTCGCGTGGCCTTTGCCACGTACCAGCTGAAGAGTACGGCACACAGGTGGTGGAGGGCGGTCCGGGACAGGAGAGGGACGAGCCGACGTGGGACCAGTTCGTCACCCTCTTCTGCGAGCAGTACTTTTCCCAGACGTGGCAGGACCAGAGGAGGCGGGAGTTCCACACTCTCCGCCAAGGGACGATGACTGTGAGGGTGTACCGCATGCGTTTCTTGGAGCTGTCCCGCTTTGCAGCGACAGCGGTAGCCACTGAGGAGGAGCGTCTTTGGAGGTTCACCGAGGGGCTCCGGCCTGCGATCCGGGGGTATGTCAAACCCCTGAAGTTTCCTATGTTTTCGAGGGTGGTAGAGGCAGCTATGACTTACGAGGAGACCAACCCGTCCACGCGAGACACCGACAGCGGGCGGAAGAGGCCCTTCCAGCTAGACTTTTCACAGGGCCGGCGAGAGAGGAGACATGTGGCGTCCGCAGGAGAGCCGTCACGTTTTACAGGGCCATCAGTGGCCTTTGGGGGCCCTCGACAGGGGCCAGTCGCCAGCACCGGACCCCCGCCCAGCCGACAGTAGGGACCCACTGAGGGCGGGAGCCGGGTTCCCCTCTGTTACCAGTGTGGCCAGTCGAGCCACATCAGGAGGGACTGCCCGTCTAGGGCAGGAGGTCAGCAGATACTTTCCGCGCAGAGCACTGGAGGACGCGTAGGAGGCCACGGTTCCCAGGCGCAAGGAGGAGGATAGCAGTCGCGAGGAAGGTACCGGCCAGCACCTACCCGTCCGACACAGAGTGTGGCTGCTTCGTCCGCACCTAGAGCTGAAGGGCGTATCAACGCCCTGACACACAGGGACGCCAGAGCTTCGGGATCAGTGGTAGCAGGTATGGTTTCAGTTTCCGGCAGACTCGTTTACACGCTTTTCGATTCCGGCGCTACGCACTCGTTTGTCGCAGTCGGTTTCGCAGTTAGTTTGGACCGAGATTATACACTGTTAGAGAATCCTTTCGTAATCAGAGGTCCGAGTGGTCAGCTGTTTGTAGCTGAGGAGGTGTACACGGATTGCGAGGTCAGCGTCGGGGGACATAGCCTGCCAGCTGACCTGATTATGATATAGATGGAGGACTTTGGAGTGATTCTGGGGATGGATTGGTTGTCCGCTTACCACGCCTTGGTGGACTGTTTTGAGAGGAAGATCGTCTTCTCCATTCCGGAGTTGCCTTCTTTCGAGTTTCACGGACAGCCAGTGGACGGAGGTTTCAGGTGCATTTCGGCATTTTGGGCGGTGAGACTTTTGAACCAGGGGTGTGAGGGCTTCCTAGCTTGTGTGGTGGCAGAGCCCAACCCTGTGGCAGACTTCCAGAGCATCTCGGTGGTCAGAGAGTACCCTGACGTGTTTCCAGACGAGTTACCAGGACTACCGCCCGAGCGTGAGATCGAGTTTGAGATCTCACTAGTACAAGGGACCAGCCCCATCTCCACCGTGCCATACAGGATGGCACCGCTTGAGCTGCGAGAGCTCAAGTCTCAGTTGCAGGACCTTCTGGAGAAGGGTTTCGTGAGGCCCAGTGCGTCTCCCTGGGGAGCCCCGGTACTGTTTGTGAAGAAGAAGGATGGGACCTTACGCCTTTGTGTGGACTACCGATAGCTGAATAGGGTCACCAACAAGAACAGATATCCGCTGCCGAGGATCGACGACTTGTTTGACCAGTTGCGGGGTGCCACGGTGTTTTCCAAGATCGACTTGAGGTCTGGATACCACCAGTTGAGGATCAGGGAGACCGACGTCTCCAAGACAGCTTTCCGCACCCAGTACGGACACTACGAGTTTTTGGTCATGCCATTTGGGCTGACCAATGCCCCCGCTGCTTTCATGGACCTGATGAACCGGGTGTTTAGACCGTACTTGGACCAGTTCGTGGTGGTTTTCATAGATGATGTACTCATCTATTCTAGAGATCGGATGCAGCACGGACAGCACTTGCGGATGGTTCTGGACACTCTGAGACGACGCCGGCTGTACGCCAAATACAGCAAGTGCGAGTTCTGGTTGAGGGAGGTGACCTTCCTAGGTCATGTGATCTCTGGAGACGGCTTGGCGGTGGACGCAGCCAAGGTCGAGGCAGTGCTCAGGTGGGAGAGACCACGTTCAGTTACTGAGATTCGCAGTTTCCTGGGACTGGCAGGCTACTACAGACGATTCATCAGAGGGTTTTCACAGATTGCGCGTCCTATGACACAGTTGACCCGGAAGGACGTGCCTTTCGCTTGGACAGACGCCTGTGAGGCGTGTTTTCTGGAGCTGAAGGAGAGGTTGACCTCGGCTCCCGTGCTCACCATCCTTGACAGTAGTGGCGGGTTCGTTGTGTACACGGACGCCTCCTTGCAGGGGTTAGGAGGTGTGCTCATGTAGAGGGGTCACGTTGTCGCTTACGCTTCGCGGCAACTGAAGCCCCATGAGCATACCTACCCTACCCACGACTTAGAGTTGGTAGCTGTTGTCTTCGCGCTGAAGACCTGGAGGCACTATTTGTACGGTGAGACCTTCAAGATTTTCACAGATCACAAGAGCCTCAGATACCTTTTTGATCAGAAGGAGCTCAACATGAGACAGAGACGTTGGTTGGAGCTCCTGAAGGACTACGACTGCAGCATCTCCTACCACCCGGGAAAGGCCAATGTGGTGGCTGACACCTTGAGCCGTGAGGCGCCCGCACACTTGGCCAGTCTACAGTTACAGAGTTGGAGCCTTTTGGAGGAGGTGGGTAGTTGGCGACCTCTAGAGTTACGAGGGTACTGTGGGGCAGTGACGGTGACACGGCAGACCAGGCCAGAGCTGATCGACCGCATCATCACAGGATAGATGGCCGATCCGTACTTGCAGTCCTTGCGCGACAGAGTACTGTCGGGAGACCCGGGGGACTTCTCTTTCACAGACCAGGTGCTGCGCTTGAGGGGACGGTTGTGCGTTCCCAGAGACGAGGAGCTGTTGAGAGAGCTCCTGACTGAGGCACACGGTTCCAGATTCACCATACATCCCGGAAACACGAAAATGTACCACGACTTGAGACGTGAGTTTTGGTGGAGAGGGATGAAGCGGGATGTGGGTGAGTTCGTGCAGCAGTGCTTAGTGTGCCAGCAGGTGAAAGTCGAGCATCAGAGGCCTGCAGGGCCGCTTCAGCCGCTTCCAGTGCCAGAGTGGAAGTTGGAGAGCATCACCATGGACTTGGTGGTGGGCTTACCTGTTACCCAGCGGAGACACGACGCAGTCTGGGTAATAGTGGATAGACTGACGAAGACGGCGCGATTCTTGCCGATCCGAGTCACTTTGGGACCAGCACAGTTGGCAGAGAGGTATATCCGTGATGTGGTACGACTACACGGAGTTCTACGGGAAATCGTATCCGACCGAGATACCCGCTTTACGTCCCAGTTTTGGGCTGAGTTTCAGCAGGCCTTGGGGACGCGATTGAGGTTTAGTACAGCTTACCACCCCCAGACGGACGGACAGTCTGAGCGCACGATACAGACACTTGAGGACCTTTTGCGTGCCTGTGTACTGGACTGGAGGGGCTCTTGGGAGGAGCACCTGCCCCTGGCGGAGTTTGCATACAACAACAGTTATCACTCGAGTATCGGCATGGCTCCCTACGAGGCTCTGTACGGACGAAGGTGTATGGCACCCTTGAGTTGGGTTGAGGTGGGGACCAAGTGGGAGGTTGGCCCCAGGTTGATCCGGCAGAGTCAGGAGGTAGTTGAGCAGATCCACAGACGACTCCGCACTGTCAGGAGCAGACAGAAGAGCTACGCGGATCGGAGACGCAGAGAGGTGCAGTTGGAGGTTGGGGACCACGTCTTCCTTCGTGTCTCGCCCATGAAGGGCTTACAGCGGTTTGGGGTGAGAGGGAAGCTCGCTCCGAGGTTTGTGGGGCCCTTTGAGGTCCTGGAGCGAGTTGGACCCGTTGCTTACCGGCTTGCCCTCCCCCCGCAACTTTCTGGTGTGCACGGCGTGTTCCACGTGTCCAACCTCAGGAAGTACGTAGCCGATCCCAGTCACGTACTGAGTCACGAGAGCGTCGAGGTGGGAGATGACCTGACCTACCCCGAGCGGCCAGTGCAGATTCTAGACTGAGCTGTCCGCAGTTTGAGACGAAAGCAAGTACCCCTGATAAAGGTTTTGTGGAGGAGCCAGCGGTACGAGGAGGCTACCTGGGAGCCTGAGGCGGCAATGCGGGAGCGGTACCCGGAGCTTTTCGCGGGTACGTCTTTCGGACCGGCTTCGGTCTTCTTTGAGTTTGTTATAGTTATTTTGATGTCTTTTCCCGCACCCTAGTTGACGCAAGTTTCGGGGACGAAACTTCCTTTGAGTTTGTTATATTGTAACGAACGCACGCCCCAGACGTCTTTTAAGACGTCTGGGGTCACTTCTAGATGTCTTACCAGACGTCTGGGATCGTTTCTAGACATCTGAAAATCGGTTATTTTCGACACGCGCGGGTCGTCTGCACTCCTGAGCGCGCAGACCGCATATTCGCTTCAGCGGCTGCAGATTCTCGCTGCTGCCGTCTCTCTTTCTCCTCCTCGCGCGGCCTTAAAAGGCCACGCGCTCTCTCCCATCGCCTCCACCCCTTTCCTCTTCTCCTTCCAGTGCGCGAGAGCGAGCGCGAGAGCGGGCGCGGGGTTGCTGCGGCGGCGACGGCCGCAGTGAGCGCGGAGGGGGTGCTGCGTGCGAGAGCGGCGCTCAGCCGTGAGGGCGAGCTCGTCGGGGCTGCCAGGGTCGGTCGGCGGGGAGCGCAGCGGGCGCGGAACGACGCGAGAGGCCTGCTGCGGCTCGAGCAGCAGGCGCACGAGGTGCGACGCGGGCGGCGTCGCAAGCGGAGGGCGAGTCGTGCCCTGGTTCTGGAAAAATTTCCAGAATCAAACGTCTGTGCTGATAGCCAGACGGCGAGGTCGACGTCTGGAAGACTATCCAGACGTCTGAAAGGTGAGTTTTCCGTCTTCTTCCTTCTTGTCGATCGACCGCACTGAGGGAGGGAGATGGGTGTGCGCAGGCTCGGTGATTCGCCATCCAACGCGGATCAGACGTCTGGCTGTAGTACCAGACGGCGGGAGTGACCTCCAGACGTCCGGGGTGACCATCGGACGACTGGGAACTAGGCCAGACATCCCCGCAGGCTTCTGGACGTCTGAGAAACCACGCAGAACAAGGTAATTCTCTGATCCACTTTTTAAGACGTCTGGAAGAAGTTCCAGACGTCTGATTTTGCACAGTGTCGTTGTTTTCGACCCGTTGAGGGCCCGTTCGGGTTCCGTTTTCCGCGTTTCGAGTTGCGTTCTTTCCGGAATTAAATCCTCTACCCGTCTACAGTAGCTATACACTGTTTTGAGACACTCCTTTTGTTTGATCCTTGTGATAGGACCTCGTTCCGTTGCAGTCTTGGGGGTCGCGGAGGCACGCGGGATTCCCGATCACGCCCCCATTACTCCCGTCGTACCTGGTAGAGTGGCTTTTAAGTATAACCTGTTAAATTGTGGAATCATAAATAGAATCTAGGACATTGCATGAATCCTAGGAATGAAAAATAGATTGAATGATAGATCCTAGGTGTTGCATGAATCCTAGGGCTGAAAAACTAGATTGTATGATAGATCCTAGGATACGGCATGAATCCTAGGACGGGAAAACTAGTGGAACAGATGAATACTGCAGTATTGGAAAAATGGAAAGGAACAAATAGCTGCCTGTAATCGAATTAGCAGCTGCCTGTTGAATAAATAAACGTGTTTGAGAACATGGATTGTGTAACGTGAAACTGGAAGGTGAAACTTAGACGTTCTGAGCTGGAACCCTTCGGGGAAGTAGGAGTAGAACTCCTGGAAAGTGAATGGAATAGTATTGGGGAAGTGAGCTGGCCCTTGAGTACGGAGTACCGAGAGCGACTGTCCCCCTATTTAGTGCAGAGCGGAGCCAGCCGCCCCAGGGACCCAGGGTTAGGACTAGCCACTCTGTACCGACTTGCTGGCCCTCGCGTACGTAGTACTGAGGAGTGCTACTAGTGTAGGGAGGTACTAGCTACCCCACGGGCCCCGAGGTTCTGCTAGCCTCCCACACCGACTTGTTAGGCCCGCTGGGGCAAACCAGGGTAGTCAGGCGAGGGTGCGCGGACTGTGGAGGGGCAAGGCCCCTGTTTGGTTACTGTGGAGGGGTTGGACCCCTGTTACTGAGAGGGCTCTGCCCTGTACTGGTTCCGTGCTGTGCTTTGGGTGCACCCGTTAACGGAAACGACTGACCACGTGCCAGTGCGGGTTAGCTACCCGTGCGTTTACCGCGCGTGCCGTAGTCACCGTTACGTCTGTCAGTGACCTTGGGGTGGTTGACTGAGAGTAGGATCTCCATCGGGGACTCTCCCGGCCAGGAGAGCACCACGTGCTACTTCTACTGTTTAGAAAAGTCTGCAATCAAGATCGTTAACACGAGGAACATTCGAGATCAAGTGAAAGATCTGAGAAATAGATAAATCGTGAGATAATTGAAAGACTTAAATAAAGAAAGTAACAGAACTTAACAGCTACTGTACACTCTACTGTTTCTTTAGTTTTAGTTGCCACTCTACTCAGCGTTTTGCTGACGTGTTACACTCATTACCTTTCAGAACCAGGTGTTGAGCAGCCAGGGTCAGCGGCTGCAGAGGACGCTGGGCCGAGTAGGGTCCAGTAGAGTTACCACTGTTTCTTGTACCTCTTTTTGTTCCGTTATAGTGAGTAGTTCTTGTTTCCGCTGTACTTTTCTTTACCAGCAGTTCATATTTAGTTATGAATGTTGTTCTACTGTTGTGGTGGTATATACTGTAGTAGTTTCTTTCCTTGCTGCTGTATTTTCTTACTGTTAGTTATATTCATGTTGAATGTGATTTATTTTACTGCTCTTTTGGTTACTTCCTCGTTGGACGACTAGGTCTTGGGATTAGTTGAGTCGGTCCGGTTCTCGTGTCTCGTAGGGGCTCGGGAACCGGGTCATTACAGCACATAAAGGCGGGAAAAAGTGATGAATGAATGCTGTCGCTTGACAAATAAGCGATGGCAAATACACTTACCGTCGGTTTTGAAATGACCGCAAAACATCCAAACCGACCTTGGGTGAACACTTTTTTTGTCGTCAGTTATAAATAAATCGAAAACAATTGTATTTTCCGTCGATTTTTAACCAACATCGAAATGGCCAATCTATCATGTGGTCAAACACTATTTTGACGTTGGATGTGCCCGCAAACCGACGTTAAAACGAAACAGCGACGATCATAATGATGTCACTTAATGGCGTCGGTTAATATGTTGTAGTGAGTGAAGGGTCACGCTTGATTCGTTATAGGATGGGGATCCAAGCAAAGTATACAACATTTGTACTTATCTTGAGGTGATAAATTGATAATCAAGGAGGAGATGAGAGGAGAAGGAACTACTACAATTTGGCTACACCAAAATGGTGCAATATAGGGCTCAAAGCCAAAGTAGGAACATCTCCCACTTCCTTTTGAATTTATCTTGAATTGTTTGGTATGGAATCATGTTAGGTAAGGGATTGAAATCCTAAATTGGTTGCATGATGGATTTGTGGTTGCAAGTAGCCATGTTGAACATGCATGGGATTCCAACATTTTCATGTAGATAAATTGTTATTTATGCAAGTAGTTGATTATAGTTTGTAGTTCGTAATTGTTACGACCCGATTCCCGAATCTCTATGAGACACGAGAATCGGACCGACTCGACTGATCCCAAGACCTAGTCGTCCAACGAGAAAGTAACCAAAAGAGTAGCAAAATAAACCACATTCACCATGCATATAACTAGCAGTAACAAAATACAGCAGTAAAGAAAAACTACAATATACACCACCACAACAGTAAAGAAGTAAACAGATACATAAACATGAAGCTTACAGTAAAAGAGTATAGTGGTAATAGAAAATACTCACTACAACAGAAGGAGAAGTATAGTGGGTACTACACAAGTAAAACTACTGGGCTCTGCTAGGCCCAGCACCCTCTGCAGCCGCCGGCTCTGGCTGCTCAACACCTGGTCCTGAAAAAAGGTGACACGTCAGCGAAACGCTGAGTAGAGTGGCAACCAAAAGTTAAGAAAAATAGTAAGGTGGACAGTAGCTGTTATATTTTTAATCTCTTTCTTTATTTTTCCACTTATTCATTATTGAATTATTTCTCAGATCTTTCTCTTGATCTTGAATGCTCCTCGTGGGAACGATCTTGATTGCAGTCTTTTTCAAAAAGTAGAAGTAACACGTGGTGCTCTCCTGGCCGGGAGAGTCCCCCGTGGTGGTCCTACCCTCAGTCAACCACCCCAAGGTCACTGACAGACGTAACAGTGACTACGGCATGCGCGATAAACGCACGGGTAGCTATCCCGCACTGGCACGCGGTCAGTCGTTTCCGTTAACGGGTGCGCCCAAAGCACAGCACGGAACTAGTATAGGGCAGAGCCCTCTCAGTAACAGGGGTCCAGCCCCTCCACAGTAGCCAAACAGGGGTCTTTCCCCTCCACAGTCCGCGCACCCTCGCCTGACTACCCTGGTTTGCCCAGCGGGCCTAACAAGTTGGTGTAGGAGGGCTAGCAGAATCCCGGGGCCCGTGGGGTGGCTAGCTCCCTCCCTACACTAGTAGCTCTCCCCGGTATGATGTACGCGAGGGCCAAGAGTCGGTACAAAGTGGCCAGACCTAACCTCGGGCCCCTAGGGCGATTGGCTCTCCTCTGCACTAAGAGGTAATAGGTGCTTTCCCTGGTACTACGTACCCAAGAGACAACAAACTTTCCCATTCACCTTTCCAGTTCCATGCCATTTATTTCCAGGAGTTCTACTCCTAATTCCCCATAGGGTTCATGCTCATGTTTCTCAGGACAAGCCATACTATGTTCATCATTTCAGGTTTATTCGCATATAGTACGTGTTCCAACATTCAACTTCTTTTTCTTTTCAATTTGTATACAAGCAGCTCGTATTTAATTTCAACCAACAAAAATTACATGCAACAGTTACTGGTAACAGTATTCTACATTTCACAGGCAGCTGTTATCCAATTATAGGCAATTATCATTATTTTATCCACTTATCTAAGACTGCAATTCAGGCATTCAAGACATTTGTTTCTATGTTTTAAGTTCCTAGGATTCGTGCCATACCCTAGGATCTATTATTCAATCTAGTTTTCAGGTCCTAGGATTCATGCCATACCCTAGGATCTATAAGGTCCTAGGATTCATGCCATACCCTAGGACCTACCATTCAATCTAGTTTTCAGGTCCTAGGATTCATGCCATACCCTAGGATCTATCATTTAATTCAGATATGCATTAATGTTTGTATTTAACTACGGGAAGCCACTCTACCCGCAAAATCGGGAGTAATGGGGGCGTGATCGGCAAGCCCGCGCGTCTCTGCAACCTCCAAAGCTGCAATGGAACGGGGTCCTAACACAAGGATCAATTACAAGGAGCTACTCAGAATAGTATACAATTAGTGTAAACAGGTAGAGGAACTAAATCTGAGAAGAACGAAACTTGAAACGCGGAAAACGGACTCCGAACGGACCCAAAACCGGTAAAAAATGATAAGTCTACCCAAAATCAAACGTCTGGAACATCTTCCAAACGTCTTAAATGATAGCTCAGGTTGTACCTTGATCTGCGCAGTTCTTCAAATGTCCAGAAGCCCGCTAAACCGTCTGGACTTAGTTTCCAGACGTCCGACTGTCACTCCGGACTTCTGGAGACCCTCTCCGTCGTCTAGTGCTGTGCTCAGACGTCCGATCTGTGTGGAATGGCGTACCCTTGCGCCTTCCCGAACGATACCTGCACCCACACGTGGTCGTCCTCAACACGAAGCGATGCAGAAACCTTCGGCGGAACAGCTGCATGGCCGTACACGCAAAAGAAAGAGAAAGGTAAAATATCGTACCTTTTAGACGTCTGGACCTTCCTCCAGACGTCTCCTGCATCGTCTGGACATATGTCCAGACGTCTAATTCTGAGAAATTTTCCCAGAATCAGGACCTTCTCGCTCTCCGCCCTCAGTGCATGGCCGTGCCGCGTCGCTCCCGCCTACTGCCTGAGCTGCAGCAGCTCCTCCCCAGCACCACATGCTTGCTGCGCACCCGCCGGTTGGCTCTGGCTACTCCAGCGAGCTCGCACCCTCGCCATCAAGCTCTCTCTTCCTCTCGCAGCAGCCCCTCCTCCCCACACACTCGCAGCAGCCGCTGCTGCCGCCCTCGCCCGCTTACGCTCTCGCTGACAGGGAGAAGAAGAAGAAAAAGGCGGTGGAGTAAGGGTGAGGGAGAGAGAGGGGTGTATTTGAAGGCAGCCGCGGGGAGAGAGAGAAAGGAAAAGGCTACGTCTGCAGGGAGGGAGGAAAGAGAAGGAGGAGGGCGGCAGGTTCAATCTGCACGCACATGCGCGCAGACGCGAACCCATACGCCGAAAAAATTTAATTCCAGATGTCTGGACCACTTCCCAGACGTCTTAAACGACGCTTGATGCCCTGGTTATAATAGTAATTGATAACATGCATCTTTAGGTTTCATTAAAGGTGTACACTAGTCAGGTTAGGACTCAATCCAAACCTAACCCATAATTTTTGGGTTGAGACTTTTCCAACCCAACCCAACCCATAAAAATCGAGTCAAGTTGGGTCTTGTTGAGTAGATTGTTGACTAGTTAAAAGACTCAAAACTTATGTTTATCTCCTACGTATATTCTATGTCTTTTATACTTAATAATAAAATATTTTAAAATCATAAATAACTTCTATCTTCTAAAAAAGGGAATAAAATAGGTAAAAAAAAATCAAATCGTGGATGGAATTTAGGACAGGGAGTGGGGGAATTTCGAATTTGGGACATAGGAGAGGTGGGAGTAGGATAACATGGGGGTAATTTGGGACATTAGACTTGGGCATGAATGGGCTTTAGTGGCTAAGTGGGTTATAATTAGGGAAAATTTAAGTTTGGCTATACTGGGTTAATTGCGGGTTGGGTTAGATTAGTTAAACCTCAAACCCAACTCAACCCAACCCATTCAGGTTGGGTCGGGTTGGGTTCAGGTTGAACCCGTGTACAACCCTAGGTTTCATGCATGTAATTACATGTTTGAGATGGGTGGGTTTTTTATTAAAAAACATGAAGGAAGAGGGGAAGGCAAAGGACTTGAAATCAAACCTTACAGTGGCATGGAAAGGGTATAAAAGTTTGGTACTAGACACAAATAGCATCGACACGTAACCTTATGGACCAAAATTGTGCAATACAATACATAACCATTTGCACTAGTACTATTGAGGCCCAATGAGGGGTTTTATGTTGGTTTTGTAAGGGTTTGAAATGGAGTTCAAAGGGGATCCTCGAGGGGAAAATGAAGACCATTTAAAATGTAAACATGGCAGTAAACCTAGAGAAATGAATGATAAGCTTGCTCAATTATGTCATAATATGACTAATTATGTTAGTCTTGTGGCTTTAATTGCATTATAATTAGAACATTATATATATATATATATATATATATATATATATATGCATCCTAGAGTTAGGTGTACATAATTAAGCTTAATTTATGCATAATTACTAAGTTGAGGTTTAATTCTCTCTTGTAGATGTGCCTAACCTAACTTAGAAAATAAAATAGTCCATTTAGTCATGAAATCCTAGCCTTAATTCCATTAGACCATCTAATTTAGGCCACCTAATCTAGCCCACAGCCACCTCATCTATCGATAAAGTCCACGCCACCTATAACCTAATCTCGGCTGTCCATCCTTCCCAATTTCATTACAATCCTCCATCTCCCTTGATCCAAGGCATCCACAATCAACCAATCACAACAAGGCTCTCCTTCTATAAAAACACATAAAGTCCACGTCACCAAGCCTCTTCCTCCATTCTCATTTTACCTTGCAAGAAGATCAAATAGAGATTAACTCGGGCTTCTACTTGTTTCCTAATTAAGGACTTTAACCTTGGATTTGGCGATAGACATGTGAGAGTAAAATTCAAGTTTTTAGGAAAAGATCTTTGCTAACCTCTTAGGTAAAAAATGGCTAAATCCCTAGAGCCACACCTCCAAAGGAGTGAGATTGGAGCACCTATAATTTAAAAGTGTGTGGAACTAATTACAAATATGATGCGTAGACATAGAAATTTAAGGCTTCTTTGCTAAAGAATAAAGAAAAGGTGAAATAAATCACTCCAATGGATATCTCTATATATCATGATATTATATCTCATCAATAATAATATATATTAAAATATATCCACTTTAATATAACATTTTTGTTAAAATATATTTATAATATCATATAAATCTATTTACATTTATATCTTAATATTAAATAAATATTTACTACTATCACATCAATATCACTAATAATTTTATTTTTATAATATTTTATTTAAAAATAACATTTATTCCACTGTCAAATCCAACTCAAAATTTTCAGCCATCTCGAGTAGATAGAAAAACACTTGGATTAGGGGTTCATTTTGAGACTACTTCCCAAAGGGAGGGGATTCACCTTTTATGAAAGCACTTGCTCATGTACAAAAATGGCTATTTTCTAGTTGCTCTCTGCTAATTGGGGATGGTAGAAACATAAACATCTGGAGGGATAATTGGGTGAGGGGATTGCATGAGGGAATATTTCCTATGTAGGATGATTCTATACTTCCTTCCTTAGTAAAGGATTTAATACAAGAAGAAGAAATTGCATGGAAACATGAACTTCTATCATAGATGTTCCACCTTGATCTAGTCGACAGGATATTGCAAGTACCAATTCACAGAGATATGGAAGATGAGTTGATTTGGATGGCACATCCTAAAGGCAAATTCTCTATCAAGTCTGTATACCACAACCTACTTATTGATTTGGGAAGAGACCAAATATACTCTCTGGAATCCATTGCGATCTGCAAAACTATCTGGGCACTGTCACTCCCACTGAGAGTGAAAACCTTCTTGTGGAAAGTAGTGATTTAGGCTCTTCCTAGGATAAATAGGGTGACGTTTAAACGTCGTTAAAAGGGATATAATATGATGTTTAAATGCCTTCAAAGATATTTAAGGTAACATTTAAACATCAATATAAAATATATAAGAGGACGTTTAAACGTTGTTAAAAGTTACATAAGGTGACATTTAAGTATTGGTGAAAGTTACCTAAAATGATGCTTAAACGTCATAATATGAAAATTAAGTTAACGCTTTAACGTTACTAAAAGGAATATAACATGATGTTTCAATATTTTCAAAAGCTACCTGAAATGACCCCTCTCAAGGGTCGTTTGACGTTTCTAGAATTTTTAGGGATTTTTGTGGAATTTTAACCCCCCTAAGTTTTTTTTTGTTGTGGATATGCGAGGGAAAAAGAGAACTTGCGGGGGTGCCCCCACAATTTTCCCAAACCATCCCCCCTCCCCCATTCCGCCCTTACCCCACCACGCCTTACACCATCCCTTCCCCACGCCTTCCACCTTCATATAAACCCCCCGCTCCTCCTCCATCCATCCCACACCTTAGCTGAGAGGAGAGGGAGAGCGGGGAGCAAGAGGAGCATGGAGTAGAGGAGTGCGTGTGAGAGAGGTGGGGGAAGCGGCAGGAGAAGCTGCTGCTGCAGGGGTCGCTGCTGTTGCAGCGGAACGTAGGGGAGGGAGAGAGCTCGCAAACTGTTCTGCGGAATCATTTTTCTACAGAATCAGACATCTGGAGAGATCGTCAGACGTCTGGCCAAACGACCGGAGGTAATCCCAGACGTCTGATAGCGCATAATCTTCAATCACTATTCCCTGTCGAGTTCTGACCTTGCATGCATGTGTCAAAGGTTGGAAAGATGCACTGGTGCGAGGATCAAGGTGGTTTCAGACGTCCGGGATGTTTCCAGACGTCTGAGAAAGATGCAGAGAGCAAGGTGAGTCACTGAGTTCATTTAAGACATCTAGGACTCTTCCCAGACGTCTGATTTTGGTCAGGGTTGGTGTTTTTGGGCTCGTTCAGGGCCCAAACGGAGTCAGATTTTTGTAAACGAAACATCGTTGGTTTCCGTTAGAGTTTCTCTACGTAATGATATAGTGTCTATGCAGCTTTGAGCTCGTTTGACCTATCGGTCCATGTTGTAGGTCTCCAATCCGTAGAGTATACAGGACCTATGGAGACATTGGGAGCTACCGTACGAGCCCACATTCCACCCAGTTAACTTGGTAGAGTGGTTTTCTCCTTAATCCCGGAGTTAATAATTAAATCGCATGCTTAGAATTATTTGAGCCCTAGGTTGTGAGATGAACCCTAGGACAGAAAAGAGGCAAATTGAAACGACTCGTCACCTTTCGGTCCTTTAAGACGTCTAGGATGCTCACTAGATGTCTGGAGAGATCGCCGGACGTCTGAAAATACCTTTTCTCTTGGGCGCGTATCGTACGTATGCCATGCCTATTCCCTCACTGCCTCTCTCCTCCCTACGATGCCACTCTGCACCACACCCTCGCCCATGCCCTTCCCTCACCTCCTCTCCCTTTATAAACCCCTCCTCCTCCTCTTCGTCTCACGCCTTTTCAGCCGAGCCAGAGAAGTAGAAAGTGAGAAGAGAGCGACGAGCGGAGGGCAGATCATGAGTCTGAGCGTGGGAGAGAAGGGCGTCGTGCTGCTTTGCTGCAACTTCTGCAGCGAGGAGAGCCCAGAGCGGTACAGCGGAAGTCATTTTTCCGCGGAATCAGATGTCCGGAGTAACCTCCAAACGTCGGGGAAGACATCCGAAGGTATTATGAGACATATGGTAGAGATTTATTTTTCTGTTATTTCTCAGCCGAGTCCTAACAATGCATGCACATGTGTCAGAGGTTGGAAGGCACAACGGAGCGAGGACAAAGGCAATTTCAGACGTCCGGGAGCATCTCCAGACGTCTGACGGAGCCCTCGAACGTTGGCACTGCGCTCCAGATGTCCGATAGAGGCGCCCTAAGAGAGGTATGCCTGCGAGTTGGTTTAAGACATCTAGGATCTCTCCCAAACGTCTGATTTCTGTGGGACCTCGTGTTTTTACGCCCGTACAAGGCCCAAACGATGTCGATTTTCTGTAAACAAAACATCTTTATTTCCCATATGTTTTTCTCCATGTAATGGTACCTTGTTTGTAGCACTTGAACCCTTTTTGACCTGTCAATCCATGTCTTAGGTCTCCAATCCGTCAAGTGTACGGGACCTGTGGAGACGTCGGGAGCTACTATACGAGCCCCCATTCCACCCGGTTATCCTGGTAGAGTGGTTCTGACTATAAATCACCAAGATTGATAAAATGCATGAAATTAGTTAAACTTAGGATGTGAGATGAACCCTAGGAAGAAATAAACATATGCTCTAGAATACATCTATTCAATTGAAACCTAGGTTGTGACATGAACACTAGGGCTAGAGAAAAATGCATGATTGAGTAAATCCTAAGCTGTCTGTATTATCTGGAATGGACCACATTATGAACAAACCCGTACTGTGATTAAGCTCCCTGTTCTATATATATATCAAACCGGATGTAGAGAAACTCATGTACAAACCCTACGGGGAATGTAGAATGAGACAAGAATACCGTAGCACGGAGAACTGGATGATTATGGATTTTGCCGCCCACTGGCGGTCGTTAAGGGAAGTGAGCTGACCTTCGTGTATGTAGTATCGAAGAGAGCAACTATCCCTTGTAGTGTAGAGGGAAGCTTGCTGCCCTTGTGTTGAGCCTCGGGGTGAGTTTGGCCACTCTTTGTCGACTCCTGTCGACCCTCACATATGTGGCACCAAGGTGAGCTACTTAGTGTAGGGGGGATCTAGCCGCCCCAGGGGACCTGGGATTAGGCATGACTACCCTACACCGACTCTTGTTAGCCCGTTGGGCAAACCGGGATAGTTGGATGAGGGTACGCAGATTGTGGAGGGGTGAGACCCCTATTCTGTTATGAGAGGGCAAGGCCCTGTGCTATTCCGTACTGTACGTTTCGGCATACCCGCTAGCAGAAATGACTGACTGCAGCCAGTGTGGGGTAGATACTCGCACGCTTATCACGTGTGCCATAGTCACCGTTATGTTGTGACCATGACCTTGGGGTGGTGACTAGGTGTAGACTACCACGGAGGGACTCTCCCGGCCAGGAGAGTGCCACGTGTGCATCCTACATCACGGGAAAACTGCAAGCAAGATTGTTCCTTTAGGGAACAAGCAGATTGTTACGACCCGGTTCCCGAATCCCTACAGGACCTGAGATCGGCTCAACTCGACTAATCCCAAGACTCAGTCGTCCAACAAGACATAACCGAAAAGCAGGAAAATAAACCACGTTCACTATGTAATGTAACTAACAGTAAAGGCGTACAAGCAATAAAGGAAAGTAAAAGCTGCTAATCAGTACATACTACCACAAACAACAGGAAAGTAGAACAAAAGTACAGTAACAGGAACAGTAAATAAAATTCTAAACTCACTAGCAAAAAAGAGAGTACAACAACAGTACAAAAACTACTGCTGGGCTCGACTGGGCCCAACACCCTCTGCAGCCGGTAACTCGAGCTACTCAACTCCTGGACCTGTAAAGGGTTATGTAAAAACGGAGTCAGCGAATGCTGAGTAGAGTGGTAACCAGACTATCTAAAGCAGTAAAAACTAGTAGGTAAATTTATCTTTTCCAGTTATTTATTTTACAAGTAATTTCCTTTCATCCCATTGGTTTACTTTCGTATTTCTTTCTTGATCTCACATATTCCTCGTGGGAACGATCTTGATTGCAGTCTTTTCCAAAGAGTAGAAGGCACACGTGGTGCTCTCTGGCTGGGAGAGTCCCCCGTGGTCTGGCTGGGAGAGTCCCCCGTGGTAGTCCTATACCTAGTCAACCACCCCGAGGTCACAGACAGACGTAGCGGTGACTATGGCACGCACGATAAGCGCACAGGTAGCTACCCCGCACTAGCACACGGTCAGTCGTTTCCACTAGCAGTTACGCCCAAAGTATAGCACAAAACAGTATAGGGCCTAGCCCTCTCAAAAACAGAGATCTAGCCCCTCAGAACCAAACAGAGGTCTCGCCCCTCCACAGTTCGCGCACCTTTGTCTGACTACCCCGGTTTGCCCAGAGGGCCTAATAAGTCGGTGTAGGGTGGCTAGTTGAACCCCGGGTCCCGTGGGGTGGCTAGCTCAATCCCTACACTAATAGCTCTCCCCGGTATAATGTACGCGAGGGCTAATAGAAGTCGGTGTAGAGTGGCTAATCCTAACCCTGGGTCCCAACCCAAGGGCGGCTGCTCCGCTCTACACTGAAATGGGGACAGTCGCTCTCCTTGGTACCACGTACTCAAGGGCCAGCACACTTCCCATCCATATTTCAAGCTTTTCCATCTATCCATAGGAGCTCTACTCTTAACTCCCCGTAGGGCTCATTCTCATGTTTATCACATTATTCCAATCCAGGTCTCATCATTCACAATTTGGTTCTCGTTCATACACATGCATCTCGTATTTCCACAATTTAACACATGCAACAAACAATATCACAGGTAACTGTTCAGTTATCTCAGGCAGCTCATATTCTAACAGACATCTCGTATTTATCAACAAGCAACTGCTAACAATTTAGCTCATTCATTTCTAACTACAATTTCAATCACGTAAACAAGTGGTTTAACCATTTCTCGTCCTAGGGTTCATGCCACATCCTAGGTTTCCAGTTATCTAATTTTCATAGATGCATTCATATTTTATAAATGGAAAAGGGGTGGACCATTCTACCAGACAATCCGAGAGTACTGGAGGCTCGAACTGCAGACTCACGTGCCTCTGTAAGCCACAGACACGCAACAGGTCGAAGTCCTATACCAAGGAACACATCAAAACAGAACATTCAGAACAGTATATAAAGGTTTCTAATATGTAAAGGAATTCACAAGGAAACCACAGAACCTTCGTTTGCGTAAAACGGATCCCGATTGGACCCTAAACGGGTCAAAAACGTGTCTATAGACCTAAATCAGACGTCTGGAAATAAGTCCAGACATCTTAAAAGTCATCATAGTCTCACCTCGAGCTCCTGTGATGATCTCAGACATCCAGGACTTCGCCGCGACCGTCTGGAAGCAATTCCATACGTCTGACCAGTCCTCCGGTCGTTTGGGAACATCTCTGGTCGTCTGTTAAGCTATCCAGACGTCCAAAAGGCATGGAAGGGTGTGCCGCGTACCTTCCCAAAGCTGCTCCTGCGCACAACAGAGCAGCTCGCCACTTTTAGCCAAGCAAATCACACCTACGGTGCGGCCTGCATGGTCGTAATCGCGAGGAAGATGTACCTTCACCATACACCCGCTTTCAGACGTCTGGTGTCGACGCTAGACGTCTAGCCAGTCGTCCAGAAGGCTCTCCAGATGTCTGATACTGGAAAAACTCCAGTACCAGACCGCGCTCTTGCACCTCTCGCCATGCTCCGCCGCGACTCCTTCCGATCCGCTGCAGCTTTGACTATTGAGTTACTGTGATGCTTCCTGAGAAGAAATAAATCATGAGCTGCCGGTACTACTTGTAATGAACTATGTCACAAATGTAAATACGTATCTGTACTGAGTAATCGATGGTGAAATTTGAGTTGCCTATTCTACATGTAACGAACCAGATATGGAAATAAGAAAGTTCATGCAAGAACCCTACGGGAATTTAGAAAGAAACCAAAAATACTGTAGTATGGAAAAACTAATGATTTTGGAACATGTTGCCTATGAGCAGTTGTTCGGACTTGGTTAAGGGAAGTGAGCTAGCCCTCATGTACGTGGTACCGAGGAGAGCAACTATCCCTTTAGAGTAGAGGGGAGCTAGTCGCCCCTTGGATTGAGACCTGGGGTTAGAATTGGCCACTCTACGTCGACTCCTGTTTGGCCCTCGCGTACTTGGTACTAGGGGAGCTAGCCACCCCATGGGACACAGGGTTAAGACTAACCACCCTACACCGACTCTTGTTAGGCCCGTTGGTTAAACTGGGATAATTGGACAAGGGTACGCGGACTGTGGAGGGGTGAGACCCTTGTTCTGAGAGGGTAATGCCCTGTGCTATTCTGTGTTGTATGTTTTGGCATACCCGCTAGTGGAACGACTGTCCGAGTGCCAGTGAGGGGTAGCTACCCGTGCGCTTATCACGTGTGCTGTAGTCACAACTACGTTGTGACCGTTACCTCAGGGTAGTAGACTGAGTGTAGGACTACCACGGGGGACTCTCTCAGCCAGGAGAGTGCCACGTGTACATCCTGCATCGTGGGAAAACTACAAGTGAGATCTTAAGCGAGATCGTTCCTTTAGGGAATAAGAAGATCATGCAATGTTATGGATCCTAATTAGAGTACTCAACTTAGAAATGCATAAATGAGATAAACGAAAACGAATAATAATAAATAACCAGCAATGTATGATTAGCTAGTTGCTTGTTTAATTATGTTAGTTGCATGTAAATGACTTAACCACCACTCTACTCAGTGTTAGCTGACCACGAATTTCTATAACCATGTTCAAGTCAGGGATTCGAGTAGCTAGAGCCACTGGCTGCAGAGGGCACTGGGCCCAATCGAGCCCAGCCATAGTTTCCTTTCTTTTGTTTCGCTGCATAAAGTTTTGTTGTAGTGAATACCTGTAGCTTGTGGTTATATTAAGTTATATTTCTACCAGTTCCCTGTTGTGATATACATTTGTAACAGTATTATTCCACTGTATCATATAAAAATCTAGTGGTTTGCTGTTCTCTTTCTTTTACTATCAGTTATATATTTTTTGCTTAGTTACATTAATCATGTAGTTGTGGAATGAGTATGCATTTGGTTGTTTCTCGTTGGACGACTGAGTCTTGGGGTTCGTCGAGGCGAGCCGATCTCGAGTTCTGTAGAGAGCCGGGATCGAGTCGTGACACTACCTAAGGTAACATTTAAATGTCAATATAACATATGTAAGAGGACGTTTAGACATTATTAAAAATTATATAAGATGACATTTAAATGTTAGTGAAAGTTACGTAAAACGATGCTTAAACGTTATAGTAGGATAAATAAGATGATGTTTTAATGTCATTGAAAGGGATATAACATTACGTTTAAATGTCTTCGAAAGGTACCTAAGGTAACATTTAAATGTCAAAATAAAATACATAAGAGGACGTTTAAATGTTGTTAAAAATTAAATAAGGTGACGTTTGAGCGTCGGTGAAAGTTACCTAAAATGTCACTTAAACATCATAATATGATAATTAAAGTAACATTTTAAAGTCACTAAAATGGATCTAACATGACGTTTAAATATTTTTAAAAACTACGTAAGGTAAGATTTAAATATCAATATATTACATAAAATGATGCTTAAACGTCGTAATAGAATAAATAAGGTGATGTTTTAACGTCACTAAAAGAGATATAACATGATGTTTAAATGTCTTCAAAAGGTGCATGTGGTAACATTTAAATGTCAATATGGAATATGTAAGAAGATGTTTAAACGTTGTTAAAAGTTAAGATGACGTTTAAACGTCTTTAATAACAATCTAAAGTAACATTTAAACATCACAGTATGATACATAAAGAGACGTTTAAACATCACTAAAGATTTTGTCGAAACTTAAGAAAAAGTTAAAGCAACGTTTAAACGTCTTCAAAATTACTTAATGTGACATTTAAATGTTATCTTATGCAAGATATGGTGACATTTAAACGTCTTTGTAGTTATTTTTTGGTGACATTTTAATGTCGTTGAAAGATATCTAAGACGACGTTTGCATATGTTTGGTTACATGGTGGGACTTTTAAAAGACATTTAAACATCACCGTAAATGTTATAGGCGGCATTTATTTAACGTCACCAGAATTCTTTTAGGTGATGCTTGATATTCGACGTCGATATAGATCTAAGATGAAGCACCTAAGGAGACATTTATGGTGACATTTTTTTAACGTCTAGAAAAACATATAACGACGTTTATTTCACTTATGGTGATGTTAAATAAATGTCACCTTAAGTCTTTTTTGTTGTAGTGCCTCTAAATAATCTTTTAGCTACTAGAATTGAAGGAGTTGAACCTTCTCGTGAATTTTGCCATACTGCTAATGAGGACATACAACATCTAATCTTTGATTGCCCACTAGTTAGATCTGTATAGTTCAACCTTGGAATCCGCACAAACCTACTGCAAGGAACTTGGATACAAATTCTATTTAGCTTACAGTCAGTATTCTCCAAACAAGAACAAGGTAAAAATTATCCTTTTTTTATCACCCATGTTATCTAGTTACATAGATGTGAAGTATGACATGGAAGACTACATGCAGATCCAGATCAGATTCTTGTAGTAGTTGCATCTAGAACTGCATTCTACTCTCCGATAAAGAATCTGACTTCATACCACAAATAATCCCTCCAGCACCAAACATACTTGTCAGCTCCCCTGCTACCTATCATCACACGAGGCATCAATTTGATTTGTAGAACTCCTCCACCCAGTGTGGCCATGCATCACTTCCTCCAAGCTTCCAACTATAGAATATTAAAATTTAGGTTAATGCAGCGGTGAATCCATTCTCTTCCACAGCTGCTGCAATCATCTTTGATGCAGATGGATAGATATTAAGTACCAAGGCTGTTAATTGCTTCATGGCTGATAACGATGAAGTTGAATGTGCTGCTATATTTCAAGACCTCCTCCTTGCCTTAAGCTCGGCTCACTTTCATGTGGTAATTCTCAATGATGTTGCTGTTCCTATAAACTACATCATAAATGGAATGCAATCTCGATTGAAGTCTAAATATCATATGTTTTATTACCTTAAAATTATCTTCAAGCACCTTCCCAGCTCTATCACAAAAGTCAATAGAGGATTGATCTCTAAGACTCACAATCTTGCTACTTATCACATCCAGAGAATGTTTGGGATTTTTAGTGTCTATCTACTTTGAATGAAAAATTATCATTCTTAAAAAAATAAAATAAAAACACTTGGATTGTACTTGGGTTTTGGCACATCACCGCAATCATGTTCGGATCGCCATCAAACCCGGTAGACACGTGCACTTAAGTCCAAAGGTACATACATGTCTCGACTCGATGAACACTTTGGACATGCCATGTGGTCGTTGCTCCTTTAACATGCGATTTTTATTCCAACGCTGTTCAAGCTGTACGATATAACTGCTTCAAGCAAGAAATAGTTTACGACCTGTTCCACTTGTCTATATGTATATATACTGAATCGGTGGAGTTATTATTGTAGCAGCTATTATTGGAAACTTTTGTCGGCAGCAGCTACTCTAATAGCTGCCCACCCCTGCCGTATTCTTCTGGTGGTCCATTTAAAATATTAATATATAATCATGCAATCATATACGAAGGAGGAAAGAAATTGAGACAGATGCAGATTTTATGTGTATGTTCTTATAAGTATTCGGTCTACATATATATTTTTGAATTTTTTGACGTTGCATAGATGTTTTTACAAACTTCCTCAATTTTTATGGTTATTTTTTTTTCTTTTTTAATGTAATTGATATATTTACCAGAAATAAATATGCATAATCTTATATTGGGTTGGACGAGGATAGGGATGGCATGTGTAGCTTTTATGTATGTCCTTATAAATATTTAATATACATATATCTTTCTAAAATTTTTATATTATATAGATGTTTTTGTAAAAGTTCTCATTTTATATTATTGCTTCATTTTTCTCGTACAAATAATAAATTAATAAGAAATAAGTATGCCGATCTTTCATTGGATAGAATGAAACTAGGAACAAGGGTATGTATGTCTTGGACTCTTTACATTGCATAGATATTTTTGTAAAATTTCTCATTTTATAAGATTGTACCTTTTTTTGGTACGAATGATAAATTAACAAGAAATAAGCATACCTAATCTTACATTGTGTAGGACTAGGATAGAGACGAGGGTGTGTTTGTTAAATAATTTTTAAGATTTTTTTTTGATAATGAGAATAAATTTGTGGAATAAATAGAGAAATAAGGAATGAGTGAAATAAATAATAGAATAAATAAATTAATTTGTTTAGATATTTTGATAAATTAAAATTATTTCATAGAAATAATAAAATAATTCTACCCCAAGTTAAGTTCACTTAACTTGAGGGACAAATTAAATGGAGAGTTAAATACTTAATTCGATGCAAATTCACTTAACCAACTAATCAAATATCCCCTAAATATTTAAATTTTTATGAAATTTTGGTTACCCTCCATTTTGACCAATGAAAAATTGAGATAAATTTTAACTAATTTCTCTATTTGGTTAAATTACCAGTCTTCAATCTTATTATTCTCTACTTAATTAAATTAGCTGCATGTTTATATTTATTCTAAGTATAAATAATTGATCAAATTTATATAAAAGACCTCGCAGCACCGACTAGTTTATTTCTAAAGTCATGCATCCTCAGTGGACATTTAACAAGTATGATTTAATTGGTAGATATTAAATGTAAGTGGCTTTTCCCTTTAATGCAATTGGCAACTTTGACAACGTGGGAATTATTCTTAGAAGATAAATATCGTTTCCATGACAAAGGAAATGAAGGGTCACAGCACAAGCGAGACATCAGCGACAACGAAGCATTACAAGCCTTAATAGGAGATAAATAAAGGCCCGCATTAATGTAAAATGGACAGAAAGCCACCCACAAGCATGCGTTAATAAGAGACATGCCAAACAAAACCATTACAAAAAAAATGTATACATGAATCAGGTCATTACAGGCAACCAAGGCCCCGTTGTAAGGGAGCAAAACCAAAAATGGCATGCTAGCGTTGAACCAATCTATAATACCTTGAGTTTTGATCCTTGAGTAACAATTTAGCTATTGGGAAGGATGGAATTGATATGTATTTACCTAAATCAATAAATGAAAGAGGGAAGATGGATTTTAAATATCACATATATTTTTATTTGAAATATCATCGGATTATGTAACCAATCATGTTTGGAGTGTTTAAAGGACGGTTTGATAAGAAGAATAAATTAGTAGAATAAATGAATAAATTTAATGTTTGGATGTTTAAATAGGTTAAAATTATTTTATAAAATAGGTGGAATAACTTTACGTTGGGTTAACTTCTCTTAACTTAATGCAAATTACAAGTAGGTATAGTGATAGGTTAACTCACTTGATTTGCTTACTAAACAGGACCTAAATATAATTTTCAAGTCAAGCTGCCATTTACAAACTTGTATTGCAGGTTATGGCTACCGGCCGTAAAAGAAAGAGGGAAAAAGCTAAGAAATCCGATGCCTATACATGATATTTTTAGTAACAAGTTGGGAAAAGTTTATGGATCAGTCAACAAATTAGTTCCAAGTGAAGGAAGCATATAGTTTAAAACAAAAAGGATCCAACAAGCCCAAAGACACCTCTTTCTCTTCTGGCGTCTCTTTTCCAAGCTTCATTCCAAAGTAACTCTTGACAGAACATAATCCCAAAAAAAAGCATGACACCTTATCGTTTTCCCACTCTAGCTTATATATAAAGACTTTTTCGCAGATGCCTTCATACAGAAGCTAGTCTCCAAACAAATCATCCCCACCATCCAAACTCCTCTAATTTCATTCACGTTTCTCTATTTTATTTGGCAACTGAGGATCATCTTGTCAGTAAAACCAATATAGGGACCAAACAAGAAGTAAAAAGAGATTCAGAATTGATGTCTCACCATCTAAAGACCAGCACATGGGAACCAAAGCAAAATAATAATAATAGAGCTACGAATGGAACAAACCTTTGACAATAATCGTGGACTTGCAACAATTCCAATCCTAACAATACTCATTTTAGTATCCGTTACACGAAAGTTCCTAGAAATCCCCCTCCAAGTTTCGGTCATTTTGGCTGTTGTCAACATGGTTAGGTCACCAGGGTGTCCGATTTTGATTGGAGCTCAATGCCATCCTTAGGCAGCAACGGCCATGCCATGAGCCCATTCCATGTTATTTGAAAAAAATTTGGAACACCTCAAATTTTGCTCAAAGTATACTTCCTTGTCATAAAAAAGGGCATAACTCTTCTACTGAAGAGTCTATTTCCTCCATCCTTGTCTTCTTTGCCTTAGTAATGGCCAAAGATCCAATGAGTGGGGACTTTGGCTGCTGTTTTTGGTAGAGTGTGTGAATCACCACCAGTGTTCCCTTTTTGTTAATTATTATATGAGGAAATGTATTTAAGGAGAGAGTCTTTTCTCATTGACAGCTCAGATGAGCCCCTCGAAAGTTTGATGTAAGTGATTTTTTTTTTCTCGACGTCTCCAAGCATTTTTTTTTTTGCAAAGGGTGAACTTTTCATTAACAACTTATAATAATTTGCAATGCAATGAAGGGGACAACCACGTTCCCAACACATCACAACTGATGGGTTGGCCGAACAAGAGATCTACTTACCTTCAAGAGAGATAGATCAGGATTGATTTCCATTAAGAATGAGGAGCTCTGGATGACTGACCTCATTTTCCAAGCAGGTTGCTGTGTACTTAGAATTTGCTAAATCGGGTTACTAGCATCTGCAAATATGATGGCTTGAAGAAATCTTGTTTGGACTGCTAATAAGAGCCCTTGATTTATAGCCCAAAGCTCTGCCTCTTCACTCTTGGAAACTTGATATCTGCAAGCCTTGGCCTGTAGAATCCTCCCATCAATATCAACAACAACTGCAGCTGCCACTGATGTATTTGAGACAGCCGCATCAACCAAAATATGCACTCGATCACTGGAAATATTATGCTGATCCATCTGATCTGAATGTGCGTCACTGGCTTGTCCTCCCAAGCCATCCTCAAGAGCAACAGAATTCACAATTCTATCAGGGGAATCCAAGCTGTAAAACTGGGCCATCCTCTATGTGGCTTTAATGAGAGAATGGGGATCAAGGAATGCACCTTCAAAAACAACTTTACATCTGTATAGCAATAGAGAATGGAAAAGATAAAAACCAGGAATTTTGGAAATGCTCTTTCCTCAAAACAGGCATTGATCTTCATTGCTAAATCCCACCACCCATCAAAAGTTGCCTTGATTCTCACTCCCCAATAAAATCATACGGCTCACGTAAAAACACAGCCCATGATTAAGTGATCCCATTCCTTTTCTTCATTATGGCAAAAAGGGCATTGTGAATCAAACATTTGTATTCTTCCTACCAAAATCCCATTCAGCGGTGGAGCCTTGACTGCAATTTTCCACTGGAAGACCATAGTTGGAGGCGCCTTGGAAAGACCAAACCTTCTTACATTTTTTTTTTTCAGCCTCTAATGATGCAGCATCCAGTCCATCCTCCATAATAAGAGTAAGGTACGCTGATCTAACACTGAATTTGCTCTTCAGGTGAGGTTTCCAGACTAATGAATCCTCTCCCTTATGAATTAGTGTGGAGAGTATAGCCTGGGCCAGCTCAGGCAAGAATAATTTGTCACTAATTCTAGCTTCCATTCATTGCCCTCTCTAATCTCTACCACAGATTGTAATTGCAGTGCAGAATAATCTGCTGGAATCAGAGGTTCGTCCCAATCAGCCACCCATGACTGGGACCGTATGTTTATATTATCACCATGTCCAACCAGCCAATGTAAATGTTTACATATGATATTCTTTATAATTCCCATTGCTTTCATAAACTGAGAATCAGACTGCCTAGTACAAAGCTCCTGTAACAATCCACTTGGAAAATATTTTGACTTCAAATGCTCCCAAAGCAATCCATTCTTATCATAGCACAAATTCCATCCCATTCTCATCAGAAAGGCTAAATTGGAATACTTCGTAGCTTTATAACCTAAGCCTCCCATGTGCTTAGGAATGCATGTTGATTTCCAAGCTTTCAGATATAAATGCCTCTTGTCATCAGTGTATCTCCACCAGAAATCCCTCATCATCTTGTCTGAGTGGCTGCATAATTTGTTCGAGAATAAAATTGTAGACATGAGATGATTTGGTATCAAAATGAACGATGATTGAAGCAAGATCCCTCTACCAGCTTGGGATAGTGCTCTTTCCTTCCAACCAAAGATTTTTTTAGAATATTTAGTAATAACAATATCGTTCATTATGCTCTGACTTATAGAATCGAATTGGAGGTAGCCAAGATATAGTTCCCCTCTTCCCATCAGTCTAACAGCAAGAATATGCACAATATCATTCTGAATATGCACATTTAGCTTAGGACTGAAGAAAATTTGTACTTCCCATAATTAATCTTTTATCCAGAACAATTATCATAATCCTTCAAAATAGACTGAATGTAGGTTGCTTCTACGGTGGATGCATGGGCAAATAGTATAGTGTCATCGGCAAACAATAAATGCGTAAGCGATTTGGCATTCTTATGCAATTTATAGCCATAGATAAGATTATTTGTAAGGGCCATATGTAAGGATCTGGACAAATACTCAGAGCACATAATAATTCCACGAGTTGGCATAATATCATCATAGGGGCAACCATTTACTAATACTTGAAATGTAGTTGAATTAACACATGAGATTATCTTAGTAATTGACTAGGAACATGCAACTGAGATAAGCAAAAGCTTACAAAATCACATTCAATTCTGTCCAATGCCTTCTCCACGTCCAACTTTATCATCATAGACTCTTGTTTTTATTTAGATTTTTTCATAGCATGAACAACCTCTTTTGCTAGAACCCAAATTGGTCAGTTGATACAATTCTTTTCGAAAGGGGTCTCAATCTTCTATACGTTCTCAGTTTTACTCTAATCATGTAATCTAATAAAACTTCAATGAATAAGGAATAGAATTTTATTCTTTTATTCGATCATTCTTGCTTATTCTTTCTTCCCATCGATTCTTAATAAAATGGATTCTTTCAATATATCTGAAATCTCGATTGCAATGGCTCTAATTGCAGTGACCTTCCCAACCACAATTTTAAATTGTAGGTATTTCATCATTTCACCTGAAAAATTCTACCGATGCAAAACTCCGTACAAGAAATAAAGAATATACGAGGGCAATTTGTGATGGGTACGGATCGGCTGAACCGAAGGATTAGGGCCATCACCTTCTTCCGTTAAAGGGAGAATGGGCTCCACCTCTTTGCTTCGTAGTGCTGTGAACATCATGGGAGTTGGGTCACATGGACAGTCTCCTGTCCAATCAGCAAGAATAACCGAAAGATAGGAGGCAAAGAAGTAGACAGATGAGATCAACTGTAAACAAAGGGCCCATTGGGCCGTGAATTCTTCGCAGAAACTTTCGCGATGGACTATTGAGGAAAAAAGGAGCATTACAAAGAGTTATTTACATCTTCGTTTATATGTTTATCGATTCCCAATGTGTTAAAAGGAGATGGAGACTTTACCAGCTGCTGCCATTCACATTGGAAATATCTCCAACTCATTGATTAATTCCAGAGCTAGAAATTTTTCATTAGCTGAATAATTATTTGAGTGTAGAATTTTGAGCTTTGCTACGATGGAAGCCATTGCATTATTTGCGTTGATGATGTCATTTTTAATCTCATTCTTGTTCTAAATAAAGCAAACTGATAGGTACGGTCAAAGAAAGCTGTGGAAAAGGGAGGCTTTGTTCCATTGCTGAGATAGGGGAAGGGGAGTGGTGAGATGAAACTTTGAGAATCGAGATCATTGAATGAGCAAATCATGCATCCAATTACAAGCTAAATCAACTCCCTTACCTTATATATTAAGGATGATCAATTTTCACTATCTTTGATTGGTCTAACTTCTACAAAAATTTGATTTTCATGACATAAAGTGTCAGGAGCATCCAATTTAGATGAAAGTCAAAACACTTATTGCTCTTAATGAATGGTTTTCATACCTCAAAGCTATATTTTAAAGTATTACTAATGTGTGAAAATATAAGCACCAGTTTACATAATTTTGTGTATATATGTCTATATCTATGTGTATATGTGTACTTACACACACATATGTATACATATACAATATCCAAGGTAGAGTTAGGAACCTAGGCCAAGGGTCGAAGCCAAAAGAGGTCATTTTTTATAGATAGGATCCTAATGGTTAGGAGGGTTGAACCATTACATAACTAACTAAAACTAAAAGTTGTTGTGTATAATTCTTAAAGTAGTAAAAACTTTAGTGGGGCAACTATCCCCATCTACCCTCTAACTCCACCTTTGCTTACACACATATATGAATGGGAAGGCTTGTCCATTTGTTGCTGAGAATCAAAAGAACTAGACCCTCCTTTTCATGTTTAGAATCCTTCATCAATTTCCACTAATCAAGATTGATCATCATTCGCGTCATGTTCGTTGTTCTGCAAGTAAGAGAAGGTCCCTACAATTGATCGACTTTACTATGCATAGCCCACATGAACTTGTCTCCCATACTAACAAGGTAGAGGATCACCTTTCTTGTCTAGAAGATCAAAATGACTAACATACATAATTAGAGAAGTAAACTAGGTTCTTGTCTAAGCCAAAAACCCACTCTATATATACACATACATATGAGCCTGCATTTGTCTGTAGAAAAAATAGTCTAAATTTATACCTATATACTTACCCATATATAGTGTTTTCAAATGTGACTTAGGATTAAGATCATCTTATATAAGCATGAGATGTGTTAAATTACAAGGCTAAAGGCCAATCTCTCATTTATACTCCCTACATCAAGGATGATGGATTTCTAAGGGTATAAGTATCATCAAAACTTGAATCAATTGATGGAAGAACTTGGAATGTTATTTTTAAATAGGAATTGGAGCAAATATATATTACTCATTTTGAGTGACTTCGTTCCCTAAAAATTCACTCCAAATAATTATCCATAGGAAAAATTGTTAATGTAAGCAATTTTTTTTACATGGTAGGCTCCTTGCTTTCATAAATATACACACAATAATATATAATTAGGCATCTTTTAATAAAAGATCATATGAAAAAAAGATTAGAGAACAAAAGAAGCAAACAAGCAAGTGATTCCATTGGGGTGGGGACAGGGTGGAAGGAGGGCATTAAGGGCATATTGTACATCCTTAATGATCCTTGGTGGGTAAGGGATAAATAAAGAATCATATGGCCATCAAAGAAATGAAAATAAAATAAAGTGGATAGAAATAAATATATAGAAAAATAGACATATGTGCATGTATTTATGATATATAAGCAAGTGCTTGTATGTGTATATGTATATATAAGAAAACCTCAATGTAAATTAATGCTTACAACTATATATAGATATGTAAATATGTGTTATGTGGACAATGCATTTGGATGAATACATTTAAGAAATTAAATTGGAAGGTTGGATGAAAAATTATACTAAAAGAAGAAAAAGAAAAAAGACGGGGGAGAGATGATAAATATCATCATACATATTAGCTAGCACAATACATTTAAGAAATTAAATTGGAAGGTTGAATGAAAAATTATACTAAAAGAAGAAAAAGAAAAAAGACGGGGGAGAGATGATAAATATCATCATACATATTAGCTAGCATTGAGCTTGGTCTTCAAATATAAGCACCAAAATGGTGATTTACAATATCTTCATTTTTAAATGTATGTTACAAATGACAACGAAAATTATTGGAAAGATAATGTAACATTCATCCACTACAATAAATCATTTGTCGTCATGGCTTTTTAATGTTGGAATGTTCTCCATCAATTAGACCAATCCTCGTTGTAACTCTTTGGAAGATTATTTACAATACCACCATCATTAAATGGAATATAATCAATTTAATTATTATGCATTAAACGACAACAAAAATTTTTGAAAAGATAATGAAACATTCATCCAATAAAACCAATCATTAACCATAATGTTTTTTCAGCATGCAACATTCTCCATTTACTAGATGAGTCTCTTTGTTACCCTATGAAAGATCTAAGTATTTAGATTATCATTAAATGTATATTCTATTTAAATTATTCATCATTTTTTCATCATGGTTGATTGAAGGTGGTCGAGAAATGCATCGACCACATTTTTAGAGATGGATCATTCAAGTTCCTATTTTGCTCTTTATATTTTTATCATCACATTCACTTAAAAATAAATCACTTATAGTGTTTTTCATTTGCTGAAGTATCTACTGACATTTCTACACATTTTGCTTAATGTAACGATCCGGTTCCCGAATCCCTACGAGACACGAGAATCGGACCGACTCGACTAATCCCAAGACCCAGTCGTCCAACGAGGAAGTAACCAAAAGACAGTAAAATAAACCACATTCAGCATGAATATAACTAACAGTAAGAAAGTACAGCAGTAAGGAAAGAAACTACTACAGTAGGCACCACCACAACAGTAAAACAACATTTATCATATAACAAAAACTGCAGGTAAAGAAGGTACAGCGGAAACAAAACTACTCACTAGAACAGAAACAAAAGGGGTACAAAAGGCTGTGGTAACTCTACTGGACCCTACTCGGCCCAGCGTCCTCTGCAGCCGCCGACCCTGGCTGCTCAACACCTGGTCCTGAAAAAGGTAACGAGTGTAACACGTCAGCAAAACGCTGAGTAGAGTGGCAAACTAACTAAAGGCAACAGTAGAGTGTACAGTAGCTGTTATGTTCTATTACTTCCTTTATTTACATCTTTCAATTTTTCTCACTATTTCATTTATTTCTCAGATCCTTTACTTGATCTCGAATGTCCTCGTGGGAACGATCTTGATTGCAGTCTTTTCCAAAAGTAGAAGTAGCACGTGGTGCTCTCCTGGCCGGGAGAGTCCCCCGTGGTGATCCTACCCTCAGTCAACCACCCCAAGGTCACTGACAGACGTAACGGTGACTACGGCACGCGCGATAAACGCACAGGTAGCTAGCCCGCACTGGCACGCGGTCAGTCGTTTCCGTTAACGGGTGCACCCAAAGCACAGCACGGAACCAGGGCAGAGCCCTCTCAGTAATAGGGGTCCAACCCCTCCACAGTAACCAAACCGGGGCCTTGCCCCTCCACAGTCCGCGCACCCTCGCCTGACTACCCTGGTTTGCCCTAGTGGGCCTAACAAGTCGGTGAAGGAGGCTAGCAGAACCCCGAGGCCTGTGGGGTAGCTAGTACTCTCCTAACACTACTAGCTCTCCTCGGTACTACGTACACGAGGGCCAACAAGTCGGTACAGAGCGGCCAATCCTAACCCCGGGTCCCTGGGGCGGCTGGCCCCACTCTGCACTAAACAGGTACAGGTACTTCCCTTGGTACTGCGTACCCAAGAGACAGTACAAACTACATCTCAGTTCCATTCCTTTTTCTTTCCAGGAGTTCCACTCCTAATTCCCCGTAGGGTTCCAGCTCTTTATCTCAGAACATCATATGTTTCACTTTCCAGATTCACGTTCTCAAATTCCATGATCTCAAACATGTTTCTTTATTCATAACAGGCAGCTGTTAATTAAATTTACAGGCAGCTTTATATATTCCTTTCCATTTTTCCAAGACTGCAGTAATATACATTCCACTAGTTTTTCCATCCTAGGATTCATGCCATATCTTAGGATCTATCATACAATCTAGTTTTCCGGCCCTAGGATTCATGCAACACCTAGGAGCTATCATTCCATATATTTCTCATTCCTAGGATTCATGCAATGCCCTAGGTTCTAGTTATGGTTCCATACTTTAACAGATTTTATTAATACTTAAAGCCACTCTACCAGGTACAACGGGAGTAATGGGGGCGTGATCGGGGATCCCGCGCGCCTCCGCGACTCTCAAGACTGCAACCGAACGAGGTCCTATCACAAGGATCAAACACAAGGAGTGTCTCAAAACAGTGTATAGCTACTGTAGGCGGGTAGAGGAATTAATTCTGAAACGAACGCAACTCGAATCGCGGAAAACGGAGCCCAAACGGGCCCTAAACGGGTCGAGAAAGACGATACTGTGCAAAATAAGACGTCTGGAACTCCTTCCAGACGTCTTAAACGGTGGATCAGAGAATTACCTGTTCAGCTTGGTTCCCCGGACGTCCAGAAGTCTGCGGGGACGTCTGCCCTAGATCCCAGACGTCCGATGGTCCCTCAGGACGTCTGGAGGTCACTCCCGCCGTCTGGTACAACTTCCAGACGTCTGATTCGCAAAGGATGACAAATCAGCGAACCTGCGCACAGCCAACCCCCCTCCCTCGGTACGGTCAATCGACAAGAAGGAAGAAGAAAGCGGAAACTCACCTTTCAGACGTCTGTATGATCTTACAGACGTCTACCTTGCCGTCTGGATATCAACCCAGACGTCTGATTCTGGAAATTTTTCCAAAATCAGAACCCTGCTCGACCTCCGCTCGCGACGCCGCCCGCGTCGAACCTCGCGCGTCCGCTACTCCGACCGCAGCAGGCCCCTCTCCGCGACGCTCCGCGCCCCCTGCGCCCTCCACCGGCCGGCCAAGCCGCTCCGGCAAGCTCGCCCTCACGGCAGAGCCTCGCCCTCGCACGCCGCAGCTCCTTCGCGCTCACTGCGGCTGCCGCTGCCGCCCTCGCGTCCGCTCGCTCTCGCGCACAGGAAGGAGAAGGAGGAGGAGACAGTGGAGACGGGAGGGGAGGCGCGCCCCCTTTTAACGCCGTGCGGAGAGGAGAGAGAGAGGGCGGTCGCAGCGCGCCTGCAGCCGCAGAGAGAGAGAGAGAGAGAGAGAGAAATCGCAGGTCTGCGCGCACAGGCGCGCAGGCGAATCTCCCGTGCGAACATAACTGTTCTCCAGACATCTGTAAAAGATCCCGGACGTCTGGTCAGACGTCTGGATGTGATCCCAGACGTCTTGTCAGACGTCTGGGCCACCTCCCAGACGTCTTAAAAGGCATCTGGGGCACGCGTTCGTTACAATATAACAAACTCAAAGGAAGTTTCGTCCCCGAAACTTGCGTCAACTAGGGTACAGGAAAAAGATGTCCAAATAACCCATAACAAACTCAAAGAGGACCGAAGCCGGTCCGAAAAGACGTACCCGCGAAAAGCTCTGGGTACCGCTCCCGCATTGCCGCCTCAGGCTCCCAGGTAGCCTCCTCGTACCGCTGGCTCCTCCACAAAACCTTTACCAGGGGTACTTGCTTTCGTCTCAACCTGCGGACGGCTCGGTCTAGGATCTGCACTGGCCGCTCGGGGTAGGTCAGGTCGTCGCTCACCTCGACGCTCTCGTGACTCAGTACGTGGCTGGGATCGGCTACGTACTTCCTGAGGTTGGACACGTGGAACACGTCGTGCACACCAGAAAGCTGCGGGGGAAGGGCAAGTCTGTAGTAACCTGCCAGTCCCAGGAAACTGCGAATCTCAGTGACTGAACGCGGTCTCTCCCACCTGAGCACTACCTCGACCTTGGCGGGATCCACCGCCAGGCCGTCTCCAGAGATCACATGACCCAAAAAGGTCACCTCCCTCAACCAGAACTCGCACTTGCTGTATTTGGCGTACAGCCTGCGTCGTCTCAGAGTGTCCAGAACCATCCGCAAGTGCTGTCCGTGCTGCATCCGATCTCTAGAATAGATGAGTACATCATCTATGAAAACCACCACAAACTGGTCCAAGTACGGTCTGAACACCCGGTTCATCAGGTCCATGAAAGCAGCGGGGGCATTGGTCAGCCCAAACGGCATGACCAAAAACTCATAGTGTCCGTACCGGGTGCGGAAAGCTGTCTTGGAGACGTCGGTCTCCCTGATCCTCAACTGGTGGTATCCAGACCTCAAGTCGATCTTGGAAAACACCGTGGCACCTCGCAATTGGTCAAACAAATCGTCAATCCTCGGCAGCGGATATCTGTTCTTGATGGTGACCCTATTCAGCTGTCGGTAGTCCACACAAAGGCGTAGGGTCCCATCCTTCTTCTTCACAAACAGTACCGGGGCTCCCCAGGGAGACGCACTGGGCCTCACGAAACCCTTCTCCAAAAGGTCCTGCAACTGAGACTTGAGCTCTTGCAGCTCAAGCGGTGCCATCCTGTATGGCGCGGTGGAGATGGGGCTGGTCCCTGGTACTAGTGAGATCTCAAACTCGATCTCACGCTCGGGCGGTAGTCTTGGTAACTCGTCTGGAAACACGTCGGGGTACTCTCTGACCACCGGGATGCTCTGGAAGTCTGCCACGGGGCTGTGCTCTGCCACCACACAAGCTAGGAAGCCCTCACACCCCTGGCTCAAAAGTCTCACCGCCCGAAGTGCCGAAATGCACCTGAAACCTCCATCCACTGGCTGCCCGTGAAACTCGAAGGAAGGCAACTCCGGAATGGAGAAGACAATCTTCCTCTCAAAACAGTCTACCAAGGCGTGGTAAGCGGACAGCCAATCCATCCCCAGAATCACTCCAAAGTCCTCCATCTGTATCATAATCAGGTCAGCTGGCAGGCTGTGTCCCCCGATGCTGACCCCGCAACCCGTGTACACCTCCTCAGCTACAAATAGCTGACCACTCGGACCTCTGATTACGAACGGATTCTCTAACAGTGTATAATCCTGGTCCAAACTAACTGCGAAACTGGCTGCGACAAACGAGTGCGTAGCGCCGGAATCGGAAAGCGTGTAAACAAGTCTGCCAGAAACTGAAACCATACCTGCTACCACGGATCCCGATGCTCTGGCGTCCCTGTGTGTTAGGGCGTTGATACGCCCCTCAGCTCTAGGTGCGGACGAAGCAGCCACACTCTGCGTCGGACGGGTAGGTGCTGGCCGGTACCCTCCTCGCGACTGCGGTCCTCCTCCTCGCGCCTGGAAACCGCGGCCTCCTGCACGCCCTCCAGTACTCTGCGCGGGAAGTATCTACTGACCTCCTGCCCTAGATGGGCAGTCCCTCCTGACGTGGCCCGGCTGGCCACACTGGTAGCAGAGGGGAACCCGACTCCCGCCCTCAGTGAGTCCCTGCTGTCGGCTAGGCGGGAGTCCGGTGCTGGTGACTGGCCCCTGTCGAGGGCCCCCAAAGGCCACTGGTGGCCCTGCACAGTGTGACGGCTCTCCTGCGGACGCCACGTGTCTCCGTTCTCGCCGGCCCTGTGAGAAGTCTGGCTGAAAGGGCCTCTTCCGCCCGCCGTCGGTCTCTCGCGCGGACGGGTTGGTCTCCTCGTAAGTCATAGCTGCCTCTACCACCCTCGAAAACGTCGGCAGCTTCAGGGGTTTGACATACCCCCGGATCGCAGGCCGGAGCCCCTCGGTGAACCTCCAAAGGCGCTCCTCCTCAGTGGCTACCGCTGTCGCTGCAAAGCGGGACAGCTCCAAGAAACGCGTGCGGTACGCGCTCACGGTCATCGTCCCTTGGCGGAGAGTGTGGACTCCCGCCTCCTCTGGTCCTGCCACATCTGGGGAAAGTACTGCTCGCAGAAGAGGGTGACGAACTGGTCCCACGTCGGCTCGTCCCTCTCCTGTCCCCGGACCGCCCTCCACCACCGGTGTGCAGCACTCTCCAGCTGGTATGTGGCAAAGGCCACGCAGCACTCCACCGGGGGGCGAAGGGTGTCGAAGATCTTCTCCAGCTGCTCAAGCCAGTCCTCTGCCTCGGTCGGGTCCTCATCCCCCTTGAAGGAGGGGGGCTTCAGCTTCCGGAACTGTCTGAAAAGCTCGAAGTGGCGCTGTAGGGGAGGTGCTGGTGCACCTCCAAGCGAAGGTGCCTCGTGTACAGAAGTGTCGGAGGAAGGTGGGGGCGGCAGGGGCCCATCCCCTCCCTCGTGTCCAGCGCCGCGTCTGTCGCGTGGTCCCACAGAGGACTCCCCCTCTGCAACCCCAGGAGGAGGTGCTCGGGGCGGTGGGTGGAGCTCCTCTCGTACAATATCCCGTATCAGTCTGGCGAGGTCCTGGGCCTGGATGCCAGGGAGTGGTGGCTGGTCCACCGAGATGTCAACAATAGCACGTCCACCTTGCCGACCTCGCCCTCGACCGCGCCCGCGGCCAGTCTCGCCAGTCCCACGACGAGGCATCTCCTGCAAGGAGACGCGAAACAAAACGGAAATGTCAAAACAGACGGTACCTAACAACACTTCTAAGAGCTCATGTCAAGAGATATGTTGTGGTGGCTACTCTAGCTATAAACATGTGAATTGGTTATTTTCCAGTCAGTTGATTCACTTCTCGGGACGACCTTGCTCTGATACCATCTTGTAACGACCCGGTTCCCGAATCCCTACGAGACACGAGAACCGGACCGACTCGACTAATCCCAAGACCCAGTCGTCCAACGAGGAAGTAACCAAAAGACAGTAAAATAAATCACATTCAGCATGAATATAACTAACAGTAAGAAAGTACAGCAGTAAGGAAAGAAACTACTACAGTAGGCACCACCACAACAGTAAAACAACATTTATCATATAACAAAAACTGCAGGTAAAGAAGGTACAGCGGAAACAAAACTACTCACTAGAACAGAAACAAAAAGGGTACAAAAGGCTGTGGTAACTCTACTGGACCCTACTCGGCCCAGCGTCCTCTGCAGCCGCCGACCCTGGCTGCTCAACACCTGGTCCTGAAAAAGGTAACGAGTGTAACACGTCAGCAAAACGCTGAGTAGAGTGGCAAACTAACTAAAGGCAACAGTAGAGTGTACAGTAGCTGTTATGTTCTATTACTTCCTTTATTTACATCTTTCAATTTTTCTCACTATTTCATTTATTTCTCAGATCCTTTACTTGATCTCGAATGTCCTCGTGGGAACAATCTTGATTGCAGTCTTTTCCAAAAGTAGAAGTAGCACGTGGTGCTCTCCTGGCCGAGAGAGTCTCCCGTGGTGATCCTACCCTCAGTCAACCACCCCAAGGTCACTGACAGACGTAACGGTGACTACGGCACGCGCGATAAACGCACAGGTAGCTAGCCCGCACTGGCACGCGGTCAGTCGTTTCCGTTAACGGGTGCGCCCAAAGCACAGCACGGAACCAGGGCAGAGCCCTCTCAGTAACAGGGGTCCAACCCCTCCACAGTAACCAAACCGGGGCCTTGCCCCTCCACAGTCCGCGCACCCTCGCCTGACTACCCTGGTTTGCCCTAGTGGGCCTAACAAGTCGGTGAAGGAGGCTAGCAGAACCCCGGGGCCCGTGGGGTAGCTAGTACTCTCCTAACACTACTAGCTCTCCTCGGTACTACGTACACGAGGGCCAACAAGTCGGTACAGAGCGGCCAATCCTAACCCCGGGTCCCTGGGGCGGCTGGCCCCACTCTGCACTAAACAGGTACAGGTACTTCCCTTGGTACTGCGTACCCAAGAGACAGTACAAACTACATCTCAGTTCCATTCCTTTTTCTTTCCAGGAGTTCCACTCCTAATTCCCCGTAGGGTTCCAGCTCTTTATCTCAGAACATCATATGTTTCACTTTCCAGATTCACGTTCTCAAATTCCATGATCTCAAACATGTTTCTTTATTCATAACAGGCAGCTGTTAATTAAATTTACAGGCAGCTTTATATATTCCTTTCCATTTTTCCAAGACTGCAGTAATATACATTCCACTAGTTTTTCCATCCTAGGATTCATGCCATATCCTAGGATCTATCATACAATCTAGTTTTCCGGCCCTAGGATTCATGCAACACCTAGGAGCTATCATTCCATATATTTCTCATTCCTAGGATTCATGTAATGCCCTAGGTTCTAGTTATGGTTCCATACTTTAACAGATTTTATTAATACTTAAAGCCACTCTACCAGGTACAACGGGAGTAATGGGGGCGTGATCGGGGATCCCGCGCGCCTCCGCGACTCTCAAGACTGCAACCGAACGAGGTCCTATCACAAGGATCAAACACAAGGAGTGTCTCAAAACAGTGTATAGCTACTGTAGGCGGGTAGAGGAATTAATTCTGAAACGAACGCAACTCGAATCGCGGAAAACGGAGCCCAAACGGGCCCTAAACGGGTCGAGAAAGACGATACTGTGCAAAATAAGACGTCTGGAACTCCTTCCAGACGTCTTAAACGGTGGATCAGAGAATTACCTGTTCAGCTTGGTTCCCCGGACGTCCAGAAGTCTGCGGGGACGTCTGCCCTAGATCCCAGACGTCCGATGGTCCCTCAGGACGTCTGGAGGTCACTCCCGCCGTCTGGTACAACTTCCAGACGTCTGATTCGCAAAGGATGACGAATCAGCGAACCTGCGCACAGGCAACCCCCCTCCCTCGGTACGGTCAATCGACAAGAAGGAAGAAGAAAGCGGAAACTCACCTTTCAGACGTCTGTATGATCTTACAGACGTCTACCTTGCCGTCTGGATATCAACCCAGACGTCTGATTCTGGAAATTTTTCCAGAATCAGAACCCTGCTCGGCCTCCGCTCGCGACGCTGCCCGCGTCACACCTCGCGCATCCGCTGCTCCGACCGCAGCAGGCCCCTCTCCGCGACGCTCCGCGCCCCCTGCGCCCTCCGCCGGCCGGCCAAGCCGCTCCGGCGAGCTCGCCCTCACGGCAGAGCCCCGCCCTCGCACGCCGCAGCTCCTCCGCGCTCACTGCGGCTGCCGCTGCCGCCCTCGCGTCCGCTCGCTCTCGCGCACAGGAAGGAGAAGGAGGAGGAGACGGTGGAGACGGGAGGGGAGGCGCGCCCCCTTTTAACGCCGCGCGGAGAGGAGAGAGAGGGCGGTCGCAGCGCGCCTGCAGCCGCAGAGAGAGAGAGAGAGAGAGAAATCGCAGGTCTGCGCGCACAGGCGCGCAGGCGAATCTCCCGTGCGAACATAACTGTTCTCCAGACGTCTGTAAAAGATCCCAGACGTCTGGTCAGACGTCTGGATGTGATCCCAGACGTCTTGTCAGACGTCTGGGCCACCTCCCAGACGTCTTAAAAGGCGTCTGAGGCACGCGTTCGTTACACTTAATAATCAACTTAGTTGATTGTTTCTTTGCATAAAACCTTTTTACCATATCAACTCAATAAAAGAACATGGATTGAGAAAATCTAATAATTTTACCATGATATCGGTAATCCTATTGTTGATTTATTAAACAAGTACTTAGTGAACCTATTTTAAGTGTTGAGCTAATTAATTACAAGTGTTGAGCAAAGTTGTTACAAGTGTCCTAAATTAATCTTAAAATCTTGTATAACACTCAACCTTTTGTTGTTAGATATCACTTTCTAAGAGATAATATACTCAAGAGATAAATCAATTTGGAATTCATACCCATAGATATGCAATTAGCAGACATTTACACAAAACTCTTAAATCCTAAAAGATTTTCTCATATTAGGAAAGAAAATGGAGTGGAAATCTATAAACAGTTTGATATACTATGATATCTCTAGGTTTCAAAACTTGATGACAATGTTTGATCAATAATCACATAAGCATTTTCGTACTCAGTATCACACTTGGTATGAAAGTTGGTATCTTACGCACATTTAGTATTCCACCTAAGTTCATTTAATTACTTCATGCATAATTTAAGGGGAGCAACATTGTTAAAAAGGTGGAGAATTTTACCTTTTTAGATGTTAACAGAAAGAAGAAATTAAACAAAAAAATTAAAATACTTGGAGAAGAATAGCTAAACAAACTAAAGAAATATATTTAAGATACTTAAGGAAGAAAAGATATATTTGGAGATAGTGGTAAGGAACAACATTGGACATTGAAAAAAAGAAGAAATTTAAATATTAGATATCAAAGTTATTTCATATTTTATTAACATAAAAAAGGGGAGGAGTAATGTCAAGGAAGGATAATGAGAATGATGAGCAAGAATGATGAGAGCATGTCAAGAATGTATGGAGAATGATCAACTTAAAGTGTTTTGATGTTAACAAAATATATATTTATATCTATTGAATTATGTTTGATACATTGTAGTGAGTAAGATATTGCAAAGAATAACCAGTCAAATCATGCTTTCATTATCAAATCATAATTTTTATTGAAGATTTAGGGATTCTCCTTTTGGAGTATGTACCCATGATCCTTAGAAACTGCTTCCATATCATTGAAATATTTATACCCTCCTTTTCCTATACTATAACATCCTAAACATTTTATATATAACTTTCATATCAAGTAGGAACTTAGTTTGGTTACCCAATTTATCATCTAGGTTGCTAAGCTCTAAAATAGTTCTATTTATAACACTTAGTTTAATTTAGGAACCCAACTAACAAGTCTGCTTGTCTAAATTTTCATCTTCAACCCTTGACTCTGGATCATGGTTTGGGTGCCCAAACCATTATTTTGATCACTCGAATTTGTAGCAAACCAGATTCTAATGAAGAACATTTGCACTATTCTTTGATCCATTTAACCTATCAGTTCTTAACTTCTTCCCCAACCTCCTCATTTGTTGGTGCAGAAAATCGTCTCAAAAGGATTTGAGTTTTGAAAATCCATCGTTGTAGTACGATTTGTGAGGAAAAAATATCAACGATAAATTTTATCAAAACTCAAAAGGAATTTCAAGTCGAATACAGGGAGGCAGACATTTGATTAAAAATCGCGCTTGTTTTATTATCACGAAGCAGATTAACTGGTCAAATTGAATCTAAACTAGCTATGTACTTAAAGAATAATGAATAGAAGAGAGAGAGAGAATATTATAAATAAAGATAAAATAGAGATACAATAAACATGGATTTCATAATCACATAATGATGTTTATTACAACTAACCACTACAGTAGAAAGAGGAGAATCTTACAACTAGAAAGTGGTAAATCTACTTTAGAAAGTAGTAAAAAGGTGGAGAGAAGTTATCATCCTCGACGGCTACTTGGTGGACGAGTCATATTGACGGAGCACCCGAACGAAGGTGGTGAGATGTGGGACGAAGGAGAACAAAGACAGACGACGGAGAATGGCGTAAGGCGACCTCGCAGTGGGATCCGCTTCCCGAATGGTGGTGAGAGTACCATCGCGAAATGCTCCACGAACGAGATGAGAAGGTGGAAAAATTATATTTTTAACTCTAGAGGAGCATCCCGGGTTTGGGACAAACTCTTAGAGCTTTGGAGGGGGTGAGAGAAGAGAGGAAGGGATGAAGAAAGTGTGGAGGTCATAGGGCTATTCATAGGTGAAGAATGGATGAGCAATTAGGTCATTTCATGTGTAAAATGTTAATGTAAGGGACTTTAGTGACGGATTTATGCGTCACTAAAGCCCTAAATGTGAGCTTAACATGTTCACGCTCATGCCTCCTCTCCTTCCCTATGCATAAAATGCGCGCGCATGATTGAACAATCTCAACTGTCCAATCTTGCAATCGACAGCTGAGAATGCATCACGCTACGCCTTCATAACGCCTCCCACGCATGCGATCACACGTTCAAATGCGCATCATCGCGCGCGTTTGTGATTCGCACACATCCGTGCTGCCACGTCACACTCCATCTGGCCATCCGCTCACCATCCAATGGCTCAATTGAGCCACGCCCTGCGCTTGCTCTCCATTTGAGGCACGCAATGCTTCAAACCCGCGACCACTGTCTTGCCCGTGGGTGCATGACCAACGTGCCAAGGCCGCCACTTCGTCGAGTTTCCATCCAATGCGCGTGCGCCCATGGCCGTTGGATCAAGACCAACGGCCCAGATCTGATTGTGCATGCGAGGAGAGAGGGTGCTGCGGGTCCTCGCCATTTAGTTGGGTCGGTTTGGGCAGTCGAGATGGCGCCATGTGGTGCCATCTTGGTCATCCATCTTCACATGCTTGTAGATGGTGCCACAGATGTTGGATTGGACCGATTTTTATGCTGTTGGGCTGCAATTGTCGATCCGAACCCATCCGTGTCGTTGGATTTGTCATTTGAAGTACGAATTTGCACCACCTGGCCCCTTGACCTTTGATCTTCCTCGAACTGTATCTGATGCTACGGAAGTCTAATCGAGGAGATCTTGGAGTCTTTGAACTCCAATCGTTACCCTGATCAGATCCGTACAGTTGAATCTTCAATCTAAGGTCCCAATTAAATGTCACCCTATCACCTGACCATAAAAAGAAGTTAACCTAAAATTTATACAATCTAACCTAAATGCAAGATGATGTATGTTATGCAATTTTTATAATGTATGATGCGACTTTATTTCTAAGAACATGCAAAAATAGACGGTTTATATGATATAAACATGTTTATATCACACCCCCATGCCTATGTTTTGTTAGTCCCTAGCAAAATACATGCTATTTATAAGAGAATTAGGTCATATTTCTTAGGCAATAGTTATTTTTCAACACTTAGAGATTTCAACTAAGACCTAAACTACAGAGACACAACAGCGCCTGAGTATCTGCCAAAATGCAGATCTCCTCAAGCCCTCGCCTTATTCAAAGAAGGATCCTTTTTTCTTTTTCTTCTTTTCTAATTTTTTTAGATTTTTTATTTTAGGGTTTTGAAGCAGCTTTCTACAGCTACTCAACCCACCCAATACTCGAAGAGAATCCTAAGTTCTAAGCATCTTTATGTGTGAAATGTGATAGACTCGCTGATCGGCGATTACAATGGACTTCGAGTTTTTACACCCCTAGGTGACCTTGAAAAGAAATTCTTCCTAAAGGTGTATCTATTCGACTGGTAGCTTTCTCCCTACTTTTATTTTTATGGGGTCAACATAAGGGCGAACCCAATGTATATTTCCCCGGCTTATTCTACTTCTCCGCTTCTTCCTAAGTGTTTTGAAATTATACGTGCATTTTTTAAGTTAGGATCTAAACAACCTACTAATGGGTTGTTACCCACGATAACTTACCAGCCATACTCGTGCGGTGAAGTGTGGCTTATTTCTTTTTTTCTTTTCTTTTCTCCTTTTCCTTTTTCTTTTCTTTTCTTTTCTTTTTTCTTTTTTGATTTTTTTTTCTTGTCTTTCTTTAAGTAGGTGGCTTCCTTGATCTAAGATTTACCTAAAGGAAGTAGGAAAAGAATAGCAGTGTGACTGGGTTCTGGACAACCTACCAATGGGTTGTTGCTCACGATAATTTGTCAGCCATACCACCCTAGAAGGATCATTAACTACCCAATTTTCATAAAAATCGCCAAAAAGAGAGTCAATGCAAATAATGTGTAGATCCTTAGACTTAAAGTTCCCTCAAATCAGAGGGCGGGTTGATAAGTCGTGTACTTATCACCCCAACTTATTTAATCAAATTAGAAATATATTTAGACTAACGAGGACTCGAGAAACAAATTCACAGTTTAGTGGGCACCCGAGTTGATTAAGCCCAAAGACCTGAATGATCTAAGTGTTCAAGTCATACATTTTTATTCTCTAAGATTGAAAATTTTCTAAAGTCCAAGTTCTCTTTCCTAATTCCATAATTCTTTCTTTATTTTTTTAATAAATAAAAAGAAAAGAATGTACAGAGCTAACGAAATAATTCAGAGATGAATATCCACCCCCCATGCCTATCTAATGCAATGTCCTCATTGTATTAAAAAGACATAAAACTGAGTAGAGTAGAGTAGAAAGCACCTAAATTGTGTAAATAATATGTCAGCTCTAAGATGAAAAGAAACTGTATATGTGTTGAATTTAGTGCCTTCAACTAGGCACACTCTACAAAGAAGAAGAAACAAAGAATTCACAAGTGTAGGTCAGAATCATAATAAGAAAATTTAGCTTTGGACCTGCCAGGAGAAGATGTCCGCAGATGTGGACCAGATTGTGATGCAAACCCATGCCCCATGGTCGAGTATATCTAAGGTTCTGGATAAAAATTATCCAAAACCTGATATCAGTATGCAAGTAGGGTCGGGCCTGTGATTTGTGAGGATGCAACCTAAGTCCAAAAAGTCGGGTTACAGAGGAATCAAGCTCAAAAAGATAATCAATGAATGTGCGCTTGGGTTAGACATCCTCTGAATCAAAGATGTCATAAGGGTCCTGATAGAAGGTTGACGGTTTTAGACAAATAAGCATCCTTAGAATCAGTCTTTTACTTCCTCCAGAATGGGCTTCTCAAATCATCATTTCCCAATTCCTATCCTCATTCAGAATTTTGAATTCTAGGACCTCCTGCATATTAATCACCCCATCTAAAGTGTTCAAGTCTAAGATTTGTTACTGAATCAGAATTGACTTGGGTCTAGTGATCTCAAAATCAAAATCATCAATATGCTCAAAGGGGTGTAATTGAGGAATAGGGCTATGAATTGAATCCTTCATGAAATCAGGATATGAATCCACCATGCGAACCCCAACAGGATCAAGTTCCTCAATTTTAGGGCCATCAACTGATTGATTGAATTCCTCAAACCCAGTCGTTTCACTGAAATCGTGTGTTGTAAATTCAGGTGAGATTTCCCATAATGATTCTTCACCTTCAGAATCAAAGAATTCTAAATCAGCATTAATGTATGCCTCAAAATCATCAATCACTTTCTATTCCATGGAGACATACGTTTCCTTGTACCCTGGCTTAGGGATCTCAGGTGAAGAAATCAGTTCATCCTTATTTGATTGCTCTAGAACAACTTGGTCAACCCTAGTCTCGTAAAACGTATCCCCCCTACAGGTGCCTAAGCGGATTCTGACATCAGCTTTCCTGTTAGGGGTTCATCCTAGGAATTCTCCCAAGATTGGACTAAAGTAATCACAAATCTCATCCTCAATTTTGATAACTTCCCAAATAAAAACTCACTCGGGTCCTTATCCTTAACATCCTGGAGCCAATCCAACAAATTTTTTAAAATCGTTAATCATTTTAATCAAAGGCTCCAATTCTTTAGTACAGGGTGTTGGCTGAGCTTCTAAAGATTGAATGGTATTCCTTAAGTTAGCCAACACCCTATCTTGGACCTAGTTCACCCGAACCAAGTGGTTTGGTTCAAGGTTGGGTGGGTTTGGGTTCAATCTAGGGGAGTCAAGGAATTGAGGTTCTTAATACCCTCCCTGATAATAGGTCACTTCTGGTTGTTCAAAGAGGGGTGGTGACCTATATGCATTGTAATCTGGGGAAGGGTAAGGATCAACATATCCTTCTTGATTGTAGATCATATTAGGTTGTCCAAATGAGGGCAGTGATCTATAATCGATGTAGCTCAGAGAAGGATAAGAACCAAGATCATGGTGTCCAGGGTTAGACCCTAAACACGGAGGTCTGGAATTGTATTCCCAATCAGGATTATCCCAACTGGATGAATAAGTCTAGTTGGAATAATAATCATTTTGGGAATAAGTAGTGCTAGGAGGGTAGGAGTGGAAGTGCGAATAAGATGTGGAAGGATCCATGACAGAACGGGAGGAAGAAAGGTGTCCTGTAATACAAACAATCAAACATGTCCTTAAGTGGGCTAGCCTAAAGACCTACAGACTCCCAGAACCCATCTTGAGAAAAAGAAATGATTTGATCTACTTCTTTCCGGTCAATCCAACCAGTTAGAGGGAGGGGCTGGGGAGAAGGTTCTTCCTTTGGCTTGCGCTTCCAGTTCCCAGTGTACCCTCCAACCGCGATCATTTGATTCTGCTCTCCTAGCTAGACATCAGATTGAACGGTAGAAACATACTAATTAAAAATAATCTCGATCTGGGCTCTGAAGAGGGAGTCCAATCCTTAAGGCCAACGTCTACTCTATTTTAATTAGGGTTAGGTTTGAATGTGCTTTGGAATGTGATGGGCCCTTTATCTGGGTTGTGCCCTTAATGATTGATTGATATGTGTGTGCGTGCACAACCAGTGATTTTTAAGCAAGATTATTTTTGGATGTGGTGAATTTTAGGGTTTAAATCTTGCTTAGTAGCTTTTAGGATTCAACTTTAGGTGTATTCAATCAAGTTTAGTTGGCACACTAGGTTTTAAAAGTACAGGTGAAGATGTTTTCTATCAAAACTTAAAAGAATATGGAGTACCTGGTAAATCCCTAAAAGTTGAACCTATTTGGCAGCTTCTTGATGAGTTGATTTTGGTTGAAGTGGTGCGACCCAAACAACTTAAACAATTGGCCTGATGCACCACTTAATTAGGCACATAAATGATTATCTAATCTGATTTCTACTTAATTATGTGTTGATGAGTGTATCAATCCTAAAAATCGAGTTACCGGTTGAGTATGAAGAATCAAAAGAGGTTGTGTACCTCTATGAGATTTTTTTTTTAATTTTTCTTTATATGAGAAGGGTGAGGCAGGTAGAGGTGACAAACAAACAAACAATCTACCCGTAGAGTTTATGAAAGCTCCTAGGTTAATTAGGGCTTGAGTTATTAGGTGGTGGAATAAAATCTAGTAAGTGGAAAGATGGGGGTAAACTTACAGACCCTTCAATAGCACTTTACTCCAATCTACCACTTTTGCTCACCTCGTGAGAGTACTTGCAATCACAATAAGAAAAAAGAGAAGTAAGGTAAAAGATAAGTAAGTGTAACGACCCGATTCCCGAGTCCCTACGAGACACGAGAACCGGACCGACTCGACTAATCCCAAGACCTAGTCGTCCAACGAGGAAGTAACTAAAAGAGCAGTAAAATAAACCACATTCAGCATGAATATAACTAACAGTAAGGAAATACAGCAGTAAAGAAAGAAGCCACTACAGTATATACCACCACAACAGTAGAACAACATTCATATCATAATATGAACTGTAGGTAAAGAAAAGTACAGCGGAAACAAGAACTACTCACTATAGTGGAACAAAAGAGGTACAAGAGAACAGTGGTAACTCTACTGGACCCTACTCGGCCCAACGTCTTCTGCAGCCGCTGACCCTAGCTACTCAACACCTGGTCCTGAAAGGTAACTAGTGTAACACGTCAGCAAAACGCTGAGTAGAGTGGCAACTAAAACTAAAGAAACAGTAGAGTGTACAGTAGCTGTTATGTTCTGTTACTTTCTTTATTTACGTCTTTCAATTGTCTCACGATTTCATTTATTTCTCAGATCCTTCACTTGATCTCGAATGTTCCTTGTGGGAACGATCTTGATTGCAGTCTTTTCCGAACAGTAGAAGTAGCACGTGGTGCTCTCCTGGCCGGGAGAGTCCCCCGTGGTGATCCTACTCTCAGTCAACCACCCCAAGGTCACGGACAGGCATAATGGTGACTACGGCACGCGCGATAAACGCACAGGTAACTAACCCGCACTAACACGCGGTCAGTCGTTTCCGTTAACGGGTGTGCCCAAAGCACAGCACGGAACCAGTACAGGGCAGAGCTCTCTCAATAACAGGGGTCCAACCCCTCCACAGTAACCAAACAGGGGCCTTGCCCCTCCACAGTCCATGCACCCTCGCTTGACTACCCTGGTTTGCCCCAGTGGGCCTAACAAGTCGGTGTAGGAGGCTAGCAGAACCCCGGGGCCCGTGGGGTAACTAGTGCCCTCCCTACACTAGTAGCTCTCCTCGGTACTACGTACACGAGGGCCAGCAAGTCGGTACAAAGTGGCCAGTCCTAACCCCGGGTCCCTGGGGTGGCTGGCTCCGCTTTGCACTAAACAGGTACAGGTACTTCCCTTGGTACTACGTACCCAAGAGACAGCACACTACCACATCTTTCTTTCTCAGTTCCATTCCTTTCTCTTTCCAGGAGTTCCACTCCTAATTCCCCGTAGGGTTCCAGCTCTTTTAACTCAGAACATCTAGGTTTCACTTTCCAGTTTCACGTTCTTACAATCCATGTTCTCAATCACGTTTATTTATTCATAGCAGGCAGCTATTAATTCAATTCACAGGCAGCTATTTGTTCCTTTCCATTTTTCCAAGACTGCAGTATTCGTATATTCCACTAGTTTTCCCATCCTAGGATTCATGCCATATCCTAAGATCTATCATACAATCTAGTTTTCCAGCCCTAGGATTCATGCAACACCTAGGATCTATCATCCAATCTATTTCTCATTCCTAGGATTCATGTAATTTCCTAGGTTCTATTTATGGTTCCATAATTTAACAGATTATACTAGTAAACTTAAAAGCCACTCTACCGGTTACAACAGGAGTACTGGGGGCATGGTCGGGAATCCCGCGTGCCTCCGCAACCCCCGAGACTGCAACGAAACGGGATCCTATCACAAGGATCAAACACAAGGAGTTTCTCAAAACAGTATATAGCTACTGTAGACGGGTAGAGGATTAAATTCCGAGAAGCACGCAACTCGAAACGTGGAAAACGGACTCCGAACGGGCCCTAAACGGGTCGAAAACGACGAAACAATGCAAAATCAGACGTCTGGAACCTCTTCCAGACGTCTTAAAAAGTGGATTAGAGGTTACCTTTGCTCTACGTGGTCTCTTAGACGTCCAGAATCCTGCGGGGGCATCTGGCCTGGTTCCCAGACGTCCTATGGTCACCCTGGACGTCTGGAAGTCGCTCCCGTCGTCTGGCACTGCAGCCAGACGTCTGATTCGCGTTGGATGCGAATCTCAGAACCTGCACGTACCCATCCTCGTGCTCAATACGGACAGTCGAAGGAAAGGAAGAAGGTACGAAAAATAACTTACTTACCAGACGTCTGGACAGTCCTCCAGACGTCTTCCCCGTCGTCTGGTTGGAAGCCCAGACGTCTGATTCTGGAAGAATTTCTAGAACCAGGGTGCAACTCGCCCTCCGCTTGCGACGCTCGGCCGTGCCGCGTCTCGTCCACCCGCTGCTCGAGCTGCAGCAGGCCTCCCGTGTCACTCCGTGCCCGCTGCGCCCCCGCCGGCCGGCTCCCGCTGCCTCGGCAGGCTCGAGCCCTCAAGGCCGACGCCTCCTCCCTCGCGCAGCACCTCCTCCCGCACTCACCGCGGCTGTCGCTGCCGCCGCTCACTCGTGCTCGCTCTCGCGCACCGGCTGGAAGGAGAAGAGGAAGGGGGCGGAGGTGATGAGAGTGAGGGAGAGGGCGTGGCGTTTTAAAGCCGCGCGGGGAGGAGAGAGAGCGGACAGAGGGCACAGCCTGCGGCCGCAGGAGAGAGGGAAAAAGAGAGAGAGAGATGCGCTCGCAGGTCTGCGCGCTCAGGCGCACAGACGAAACCGCGCGTGTTGAAAAAAACCGAATCCCAAATGTCTGGTCCGACGTCTGGGCCACCTCCCAGACGTCTGAAGCCGCGAGTTCATAACAATAAGGTAGGAAAACGTGAAAAGTCAAAGAGCGTCGCCTCCTCAATAACGACACCAAAATGTTGGTGCGGAAAATCGTCACAGAAGGATTTGAGTTTTGAAAAGTCGTCGTTGTAGTGCAATTTGCGAGGAAAAATCGTCAACAAATAAATTTGCCGAAACTTAAAAGGAATTCCGGGTCGAACACAGGGAGGTAGACGCTTGATTAAAAATTGCATTTATTTTATTGTCACAAAGCAGATTAACTGGTCGAATTGAATCTAAACTAAGTACTTAAAGAATAATGAATAGAAGAGAGAGAAAATATTACAAATAAAGATAAAATAGAGATAGAATAAACATAGATTTCATAATCACATAATGATGTTTGTTACAACTTACCACTACAGTAGAAAGTGGAAAATCTTACAACTAGAAAGCGGTAAATCTACTCTAGAAAGCAGTAAAAAGAAGGTGGAGAGAAGTTATCCTCATCGACGGCTGCTTGAAGGACGAGCCGCAATGACGGAGCGCTCGAATGAAGGTGGTGAGATGTGGGACGAAAGAGAACGACTGCAAACGATGGAGAACGGGGCAGGGCGACGTCGCAGCGGGATCCGCTTCCCGAATGGCGGTGAGAGGACCACTACGGAATGCTCCACGAACGGGATGAGAAGGTGGAAAAATTATATTTTTAACTCTAGAGGAGCATCATGGGTTTAGGACAAGCTCTTAGAGCTTTGGAGGGGGTGTGAGAAGAGAGAAAGGGATGAAGAAAGTGTGGGGGTCGTAGGGCTATTTATAGGTGAAGAATGGACAGGCAATTAGGTCATTTCATGTGTAAACATTAATGCAAGGGCCTTTAGTGACGAATTTAAGCGTCACTAAAGCCTTAAACGTGAGCTTAGGACGTGCACGCCCATGCCTCCTCTCCTTCTCTACTGTCTGGAATGGTGAGTACAAGAGCTGAAGTCAGCCTCTCCTTCAGCTCTTGAAAGCATGACTCACATTTGTCTATCTAGGCGAAGGGCATGTTTTTCTGGGTCAACTAAGTCATAGGACGTGCGATCTGTAAGAAACCTCAGATAAATCGCCTGTAATAGCCTACCAACCCCAGGAAACTGCGTATCTCTATTACTGTACGTGACCTCTCCCACCTTAGGATGGCCTCAACCATGGCTGGATCCACTGCCAACCCATCTCCTGAGATCACATGGCCCAAGAAGGTAACCTGCCTCAACCAGAACTCGCAATTGCTGTACTTGGCATACAGCCTGTGCCATCTCAAAGTGTCTAGAACCATACGAAGATGTTGTCCATGCAGTGCTTGATCCTAAGAGTAGACAGGTACGTCGTCGATGAATACCACCATGAACTAGTCCAGGTACGGTAAGAAGACGCAACTCATCAGATCTATGAAAGTAGTGGGGCGTTGGTCAGCCCAAACGGCATGACCAAGAACTCATAGTGATCATACCTTGTACGGAAAGCTGTCTTAGAGACGTCGGTCTCCCTAATTCCCAGTTAATGGTAGCCCAACCTCAGATCTATCTTGGAGAACACCGTGGTATCTCTCAGCTGGTCAAAGAGGTCATAAATACGAGGAAGTAGTACTTGTTCTTGACGGTGACCCGGTTCAGCTGTCTATAGTCGACGCAAAGCCGAAGGGTATCGTCCTTTTTCACAAATAGGACAGGGGCTCCCCACGGGGATGCACTAGGCCTCACAAAGCCCTTCTCCAATAGGTCCTGTAGCTGAGACTTGAGCTCTCGCAGCTCAAGTGGGGTCATCCAGTATGGTGCAGTAGAGATGGGGTCGATCCCAGGTACCAATGAGATCTCGAACTCGATCTCATGCTCAGGTGGTAGTCCTAGCAGCTCCTCTGGAAAAACACTGGGGTACTTGCAGATCACCAGGACACTCTGTAAGTCGACCACGGGGCTAGGCTCCACTATGACACATGCTAGGAAGCCCTCACACCCCTGGCTCAATAGCTTCGCTGCCTGAAGTGCGGAGCTGCACCTGAATCCTCCATCTACTAGATGGCTGTGGAACTTAAAGGGGGGCAACTCTGATATGGAGAAGACAATCTTTCTCCCAAAATAGTCTACTAGGGCATAATAAATTGCCAACCAATTCAACCCTAGGATTACTCCAAAGTCCTCCATCGGGATCACGATCAAGTCAACTAGATGACTATGTCCCCCGTATAGTGACCTCATAATCTGTGAAGGCCTCCTTGGCGACAAATAACTGTCCGCCTAAGCCTCTAATAAGGAACGGATCTTCTAACAGTATACTGTTCATCCCCAACTAACGGCAAAACTCAAGACAAAAGGTTGCGTGGTACCCAAAATCAAAAAGCACGTAAACTGATCTGCAGGAAACTGTAACCATACCTGCCATCACAGAACTCGTCGCTCTGGCATCTCTATGAGTCAGGGCGTTGACATGCCCCTTAACCTCAGATGCGGAAGAGACAACCATGCTCCGGGCCAAACAAGTGGCATCCGGTCGGTACCCTCCTTGTGACTGCTATCCTCCCCCTTGGGTCAGGTAACTATGGCCGCCAAATCGGCCTCCAGTACTTGCTGCTGGGAGCATCTGGTTCGCTTCGGCCTTAGATGGGCAGTCCCTCCTCATATGACTCGGCTGGCCACACTGGTAGTAGAGAGGGCAACGACTCCCTCCCTCTATCCGTCCTTGGAAGTACTCCGGCTGGTAGGGCCTCTTCTGAGCTCCTGTGGCTTGCCTAACATTGCAGTAGCTCCTTTGTCTTACGGGAGGCTCCCCCTCCGCATCCTCATGAGGAGACGGCAGAAGCGATAGATGCTGAACCTCCTCCCATACGATCTCCTAAATTAGTTTGACGAGGTCCTAAGCCTGGATGCCTAGAAGGAGGGGTGGGTCGACTGTTGCCTCGAGCCAGGCACGTCCGCCCCCTCGTCCATGCCTATGGATACGTCCGTGACCTACTACATGAGCTCCTATTACGATCCGGTTCCCAAATCCTTACAGGACATGAGACTGGCCCAACTCGACTAATCCCAAGACCCAGTCATTCAACAAGAAATAACCAAAAAGAAAGAAAGTAAATCACATTCACTATGCTATGTAACTAATAGTAAAAGAGTACAAGCAGTAAGGAAAGAAAAGCTGCTAACAGTACATATCACCACCACAACAGTAAAGCGGAAACAAAGTACAGAACGTAAACAGTAACAAGTGTCTAAACTCACTAACAAAAGAGAGTACAACAACAGGAAGACTACTGCTACTGGGCTCTACTGGGCCTAGCACCCTCTACAGCCGGTGACTCGGGCTGCTCAACACCTGGACTAGAAAAGGGTTATGAGTAAACAAAGTCAGCGAACGCTGAGTAGAGTGGCATCCAACTGACTAAAGTAGTAAAAGCTAACAGGTAATTTATCTTTTCCAATTACTTTATTTCACAAGTTATTCCTTTTCACCCATTGGTTTATTTTTCAAATCTCTTTCTTGATCTCGAATGTTCCTCGTGGGAACGATCTTGATTGAAGTCTTTTCCGAAGAGTAGAAGGCGCACGTGGTGCTCTCCTGGCCGAGAGAGTCTCCCGTGGTGATCCTACACCCAGTAAATCACCCCAAGGTCATGGACAGACGTAGCGGTGACTACGGCATGCGCGATAAGCGCACGAGTAGCTACCCCGCATTGGCACGTGGTCAGTCGTTTCCGCTAACGAGTACGCTCAAAGTAAGCACGGAATAGTATAGGGCCTAGCTCTCTCAGTAACAGGGGTCTAGCCCCTCAGAACCAAATAGGGGTCTCGCCCCTCCACAATTCGCGCACCCTCATCTGACTACCTTGGTTTGCCCAGTGGGCCTAACAAGTCGGTGTAGGGTGGCTAGCTCTCCCCAGTACAGTGTACGCGATGGCCAAGAAGTCGGTGTAGAGTGGCCAATCCTAACCTCGGGTCCCAACCCAAGGGTGGCGAGCTCTGCTCTACACTAAATAGGGGACAGTCGCTCTCCTTGGTACCACGCACTCAAGGGCCAGCACACTTCCTACTCACATTTCCAGATCCATTCCATTTATTTCTAGGAGCTCTACTCCTAATTCCCCGTAGGGTTCATGCTCATATTTCTCATGCCATTCCATACCAGGTTTCATCATTCACATTTCCATTCTCAAGTTATACACATGCAGCTCGTATTTCTATCAATTAACATATACAACAGGTAATGTCACATGTAACTATTTAACTAGCACAGATAAATCATATTTCATAGGTAGCTCTTGTTCATTAACAAACAGTTGTTACATTTCTATTCATTCATTCAAGACTGCAATTCAAACATGCATACAGACATTTCAAGTACTTCTCATCCTAGGATTCATGCCATATCCTACGTTCTAGTTATTCAATCCACATATGTATTCAGGTTTTATAATTAAATTAGGGGATGACCACTCTACCAGACAACGCAGGAGTATTGGAGGCTCGAACGGCAGGCTTGCGTGCCTCGGCAAGCCCAAAACCCGCAACGGATTGAAGTCATATAACAAAGAACATACCATAATAGAACATTCATAATAGTATAAAAGGCCTTCTAACAAGTAGAGAAACTCACAAAGAAAACACCGATATCTTGTTTGCATAAAACGGATCTCAAACGGATCCTAAACGGGTAAAAAACAAGGCTACAGACCCAAATTAGACGTCTGGCACAAGGTCCAGACATCTTAAAAGTAACCAGAAACTCACCTCAGGTTCTGCATTGACCTCAGACATCCAGAACCTCTTTTAGACCATCTGGACCCAACTTCAGACATCCAACCTCTCCTCTAGACGTCTAGGAGTGCTTCCGATCGTCTGGTAAGCTGTCCAAACATTCGAAATGCGTGGGAGGGCGTGCCCTGCGCCTTCCCGAAGCAATCCCTGCACGCGACAGCCAAATCGCCTACATTTAGCCATGCAAAACGTAGTTGCGGAGTGGCTTGCATGGCCGTATCCGCAAAAGGAACATACATTCGTGAAGATCTGCTTTTAGACGTCCGGTGTAGTCACCAGACGTCATCCCCGTCGTCTGGATGTCACGCCAGACGTCTTATTCTGGGAAAATCCTAGAACCAAAACCACTTCCTGCTCTCCCTCGCCGCGCGCAGCTGCGGCCTCGCCTCCTCGCCTGTAGCTCCAACTGTAGCAGTGTCGGGGATGGCTCCCCTGACACACACCTCCTCTGGCATGTGCTGCTCCGACTGTGCACCCTCCGGTGAGCTCTCACGAGCTCGCAAGCTCGAGCTCTTCCTCCTCTCCTCACGTCGTCGCTCTCGCGCTAGCTCCTCTCGCTGTGGTGGAAAGGAAGAGAAGAAGGTGGCTGGCTGTGGTGAAGTGGGGAAGAAAGGAAGAGGGGGAGAGGGGTTTTATAGAGGTGTATTAAGGTTCGGTGGAGGAGGGAAGAGGGAAAGAGAGAGAAGAAGGGTACTGTTTGCGTGCAACTTGCGCACAGACGCAATGTTACGTACCAAAATTTTGATTTCCAGACATCTGGGAAGGGGTCCAGACGTCTAACCAACAGTCCAGATGTCTTAAAAGGCTCAGGATAGAACGGGTCTTTACAGCTCCTCAACGAGGCAACTCCTACAAGAAGATAGAAGAGAAAGGATAGGCACTGTCAATAATACCAGGTTACAAAAAGAAATAAGACTCGGAAGCGAAGATCAATATGTGGTGATGGCTATCCTAAGTACATGTACAAGCGTGGTTATTTTCAAGCCATCTGGTTCATTTCTCGGGATGACCTTGCTCTGATATCATCTTGTCACGACTCGTTCTCTGCTCCCTACAGGACCCGAGAATACTCGCCTTGACGAACCCCGAGACCTAGTCGTCCAACGAGAAACAACCAAATACATATTCATTCCACAACTACACGAATAATGTAACTAAGAAGAAAATATATAACTGATAATAAAAGAAAGAGAACAACAAACCATTAGATTTTTTACAGGATACAGCAGAAAAATATTGTTACAAATATAGCCATCAGAATAGGGAACTGGTAGAAATATAACTAAATATAATCACAAGCTACAGGTACTCACTACAACAAAACTCTCTGTAGCGAAACAAAAGAAAGGAACTATGGCTGGGCTTGACTAGACCCAGCACCCTTAGCGGCCGGTGGCTCTAGCTGCTCGAATCCTTAACTTGAACATGGTTACAAAATCCAGGGTCAGCTAACGCTGAGTAGAGTGGTGGTTAAGTCATTTACATGCAACATAATTAAATAGTAACCAGCTAAACATTCAATTGTCAGTTAATTATTTTCATTCGTTTCCAATTCTCTGGTTTATGTGTTTCTGAGTCGAGTATGCTAATCAGGTTCCATGATATTGCTTAATCTTCTTGTTCCCAAGGGGAACGATCTTACTCGTAGTTTTCCCACGATGTAGGATGTACACGTGGCACTCTCCTGGCCGGGAGAGTCCCTCGAGGTAGTCCTACACCCGATCTACTACCCTAAGGTCATAATCGCGACAGCGATGACTACGGCACGCACGATAAATGCACGGGTAGCTACCCAGCATTGGCACGCGGTCAGTAGTTTCTGCTAGCGGGTTCGCCAAAAAGTACATAACAGCACATGGCCTTGCCCTTTAAGAACAGGGGTCTCACCCCTCAGAATAGAACAGGGGTCTCACCCCTTCACAGTCTGCATATGAAATGACCCTTCCCAAGGGTCGGTAGGCTATTTCTAGAGACTGTGAGGGTTTCGTTGTAAATTTTAACCCCCTAAGTTTTTGGCAGAAGGACTTGTAGGAGTTTGGGAATGATGTGGGGCATTCTGTTCAATTTCCCCAACCCTACCCACACCCATGCACACCCCTAAACCCTAAAACCCCCTCTATTTAAACCCACTACCTCATTTCCCGAGCCCCCACCCCACCCGTTCCTTCCTTGATGCCACCAGCGACTCCCATTCTCCCCCTTCCTCTTCATGACCTCCCTGCCGTGCAAGGAGCTCCCGTTGCGGGAGTTGACTGCGTAAGAAGGGGCTTGGGTGAGCTAGCGATGAAGCTTGGAGGAAGGACGCACGTGCGAAGCTGAGGAGGGCCATTGCTGCTGCAGCTCCTAGTGCAGGGTGCTGTTTCCGCAAGGAGACAAGGCTCGCGAGCAGTTCTGCAGAAAAACGTTTAGGGAGTCCAACAAACATTTGATCGGACATCCGAAGCTGTCACTAGATGTCTGATACCACATAGAATTTGAGGTAATGCCCTGCACAAGGCTTGTGTGAGTTTTCAGTACATTTTCTTTTGCCTGGTAGAGGTAAGGCTGAGCGCCTTGGGGTGTGCGCTGCGTAGGACAGGGCTTGTTTTTCGCGAGAGAGGAAGGCTCGCGAAGGACCCTGGGGAGATTTTCTCTGCATATCAGACGTCTGTATCTCTCAAAAGACGTCTAACCGGATGTCCAGAGGTAGCACCAGACGTTATAAAGCAAATTCAAATGGTAAGGTCTTGTCCGCCTATTTTATTTTCATACGTGTTGTCTGCGAGTGACTATACGTCACTGTGCACATGTAGGGCCGTTGAGAAGGTGCGTAGGCGTGACGTTCCAGACACTTTAAGACATCTAGATGTCTCTCCAAACAACTGACACCCATCCCAAACGTTCGAGTACATTGCCAGACGTATGGAATGACCCCAGGATGACCGAGAGGGATTCTAGATGTTCTGCCTTCAGCACAGAACGCAAGGTGAGCTTCCTGTTGCCGTTTAAGATGTCTGGGACCTCTCCCAGATGTTTGATGTTAGTTTGATTTGATGGATTCAGGCACCAGGCAGTCGATCCAGTTGGACCAGCCTGCCTGGTTCGGTTCAAGTGAACCGAGAAGGGTGTTTGGATCAATTCAGGGCCCAAACGAAGTTGATTTTTCGTAAATAAGGTACCGTTAGATTCCTATTAGAAATTCCCATGTGATGGAGCCTTATTCTAGCAATTTTGAATTCTTTTCCTGCCTCAAGAAATATTGAAATGGTTGGTCTGACCGTCCGTGGTGAAATAGGACGCCTGTCCGTGGTGTGCACGGGACCCGCAAAGGCTACGCGGTTTGCCATTCGTGCCCCCACACCTTCCGATGACTCTGGTAGAGTGGTCTTTACTATCCCTTGTGAATTAAATGATGAAAATGCATGTTATTAGAACTAATTGGCTGAATCCTAGGATGTACGATAAACCCTAGGGATGAGGTAGAAAAAAAATGAATAATTATACAAGCTGTGAATGTTAAATTTTGGTAATGTTTCCTAAATATGCCAAATTACGAGCTGTGTAACGACCCGATTCCCGAGTCCCTAAGAGACACGAGAATCGGACCGACTCGACTAATCCCAAGACCTGGTCGTCCAACGAGGAAGTAACCAAAAGAGCAGTAAAATAAACCACATTCAGCATGAATATAACTAACAGTACGAAAATACAGCAGTAAGGACAGAAACCACTACAGTATGTACCACCACAACAGTAGAACAACATTCATAACATAATATGAACTGCAGGTAAAGAAAAGTACAGCGGAAACAAGAACTACTCACTACAGTGGAACCAAAGAGAGGTACAAGAGAACAGTGGTAACTCTACTGGACCCTACTTGGCCCAGCGTCCTCTGCAGCCGCTGACCCTGGCTGCTCAACACCTGGTCCTGAAAGGTAACGAGTGTAACATGTCAGCAAAACGCTGAGTAGAGTGGCAGCTAAACTAAAGAAACAGTAAAGTGTACACTAGCTGTTTTAATTTTCTTTCTTCCTTTATTTACATCTTTCTATTGTTTCACAATTTATCTATTTCTCAGATCCTTCACTTGATCTCGAATGTTCCTCGTGGGAACGATCTTGATAGCAGTCTTTTCCGAACAGTAGAAGTAGCACGTGGTGCTCTCCTGGCCGGGAGAGTCCCCCATGGTGATCCTACTCTCAGTCAACCACCCCAAGGTCACTGACAGACGTAACGATGACTACAGCACGCGCGGTAAACGCACGGGTAGCTAACCCGCACTGGCACGCGGTCAGTCGTTTCCGTTAACGGGTGTGCCCAAAGCACAGCACGGAACCAGTACAGGGCAGAGCCCTCTCAGTAACAGGGGTCCAACCCCTCCACAGTAACCAAATAGGGGCCTTGCCCCTCCACAGTCCGCGCACCCTCGCCTGACTACCCTGGTTTGCCCCAGTGGGCCTAACAAGTCGGTGTAGGAGGCTAGCAGAACCCCGGGGCTCGTGGGGTAGCTAGTACCTCCCTACACTAGTAGCTCTCCTCGGTACTACGTACACGAGGGCCAGCAAGTTGGTACAGAGTGGCCAATCCTAACCCCGGGTCCCTGGGGCGGCTGGCTCCGCTCTGCACTAAACAGGGGGACAGTCGCTCTCCTTGGTACTCCATACTCAAGGGCCAGCTCACTTCCCCAATTCTATTCCATTCACTTTCCAGGAGTTCTACTCCTAATTCCCCGTAGGGTTCTAGCTCTTTAACTCAGCGCATTCCGGTTTCACCTTTCCAGTTTCACGTTCATACATCCCATATTCTTACTCATGTTCATTTATTCATAACAGGCAGCTGTTTAAACAAATTTACAGGCAGCTATTATTTTTTTTCCACATTTTCAAGACTGCAATGTTCACATATTCCACTAGTTTTCCCATCCTTGGATTCATGTCATACCCTAGGATCTATCATACAATCTAGTTTTCCAGCCCTAGGATTTATGCAACACCCTAGGATCTATCATTCAATCTCGTTTCTAATTCCTAGGATTCATGCAATGTCCTAGGTTCCATTTATGGTTCCATAATTTAACAGATTATGCTAATAAACTCAAATTCCACTCTACCAGCTATAACAGGCGAACTGGGGGCGTGGTCGGGAATCCCGCGTGCCTCTGCAACCCCCGAGACTGCAACGGAATGGGGTCTTATCACAAGGATCAAACACAAGGAAGTTTCTCAAAACAGTATACAGCTACTGTAGACAGGTAGAGGATTTAATTCCGAAAAGAACGTAACTCAAAACGCGGAAAACGGAACTCGAACGGGCCCTAAACGGGTCGAAAACGACGAAACAGTGCAAAATAAGATGTCTGGAACTTATTCCAGACGTCTTAAAAAGTGGATCAGGGGTTACCTTGTTCTGCGTGGTCTCTCAGACGTCCAGAAGCCTGCGGGGGCGTCTGGCCTAGTTCCCAGACGTCCGATGGTCACCCCGGACGTCTGGAAGTCGCTCCAGTCGTCTGGCACTGCAGCCAGACGTCTGATTTACGTTGGATGCGAATCTCAGACCCTGCGCATACCCATTTCCTCTCTCTCTTAGTACAGTCAATCGAAGAAAATGAAGAAGATGGAATAACTCACCTTTCAGACGCCTGGACAGTCTTCCAGACGTCGTTCCCGTCATCTGGCTATAATCCCAGACGTCTAATTCTGGAAAAGTTTCCAGAACCAGGGCGCGACTCGCCCTCCGCTCGCGACACCTGACCGCGCCGCGCCTCGTCCGCCTGCTGCTCGAGCCGCAGCAGTCCTCCCGCGTCGCTCGGCGCCCGCTGTGCCCCCCGCCGGCCGACCCTAGCAGCCCTGGCGAGCTCGCCCTCACGGCCGAGCGCTTCTTCCTACACGCAGCACCTCCTCCCACGCTCACAGCAGCTGTCGCTGCCGCCGCCTCACTCGGGCTCACTCACGCGCACCGGCTGGAAGGAGAAGAGGAAGGGGGCGGAGGTGATGAGAGTGAGGGAGGGGGCGTGCCCTTTTAAGGCCGTGCGAGGAGGAGAGAGGGAGCACGACAGAGGGTAGCCTGCGGCCGCAGGAGAGAGGGAAAAAAAGAGGAAGAGAGAGCGTACGCAGGTCTGCGCGCTCAGGCGCGCAGGCGAATCACGCGTGCCAAAAATAACCGATTCCCAGACGTCTGGAAGTGGTTCCAGACGTCTAGTCAGACGTCTGGGCCACCTCCCAGACGTCTTAAAAGACATCTGAAGCGCGCGTTCGTTACAATATAACAAACACAAAAGGAAGTTTCGTCCCCGAAACTTGCGCTAACTAGGGTGTGGGAAAACGTCATAGTAACCATAACAAACTCAAAGAGGACCGAAGCCGGTCCGAAAAGACGTACCCGCGAAGAGTTCCGGGTACCGCTCCTGCATTGCCTCCTCAGGCTCCCGGGTAGCCTCCTCGTACCGCTGGCTCCTCCACAAAACCTTTACTAGGGGTACTTGCTTCCGTCTCAAACTGCGGACGACTCGGTCTAGAATCTGCACTGGCTGCTCGGGGTAGGTCAGGTCGTCGCCCACCTCGACGCTCTCGTGACTCAGTACGTGACTGGGATCGGCTACGTACTTCCTGAGGTTGGACACGTGGAACACGCCGTGCACACCAGAAAGCTGCGGGGGGAGGGCAAGCCTGTAAGCAACGGGTCCAACCAGCTCCAGGACCTCAAAGGGCCCCACAAACCTCGGCGGGAGCTTCCCTCTCACCCCAAACCGCTGCAGGCCCTTCATGGGCGAAACACGAAGAAAGACGTGGTCCCCAACCTCAAACCAACTCAAGGGTGCCGTACACCTCCGTCCATACAGAGCCTCGTAGGGAGCCATGCTGATACTCGAGTGATAGCTGTTGTTGTATGCAAACTCCGCTAGGGGCAGGTGCTCCTCCCAAGAGCCCCTCCAGTCCAGTACACAGGCACGCAAAAGGTCCTCAAGTGTCTGTATCGTGCGCTCAGACTGTCCGTCCGTCTGGGGGTGGTAAGCCATACTAAACCTCAACCGCGTCCCTAAGGCCTGCTGAAACTCAGCCCAAAATTGGGTCGTAAAGCGGGTATCCCGGTCGGATACGATCTCCCACAGAACTCCGTGTAGTCGTACCACATCACGGATATACCTCTCTGCCAACTGTGCTGGTCCCAAAGTGACTCGGATCGGCAGGAATCGTGCCGTCTTCGTCAGTCTATCCACAATTACCCAGACAGCGTTGTGTCCTCGTTGGGTAACAGGTAAGCCCACCACCAAGTCCATGGTGATGCTCTCCCACTTCCACTCTGGCACTGGAAGCAGCTATAGCGGCCCTGCAGGTCTCTGATGCTCGACTTTCACCTGCTTCCACACTAAGCACTGCTGTACGAATTCACCCACATCCCGCTTCATCCCCCTCCACCAAAACTCGCATCTCAAGTCGTGGTACATCTTCGTGTTTCCGGGATGTATGGTGAACCTGGAACCGTGTGCCTCAGTCAGGAGCTCTCTCAACAGCTCCTCTTCTCTGGGAACGCACAACCGTCCCCTCAGGCGCAGCACTTGGTCTGTGAAAGAGAAGTCCCCCGGGTCTCCCGACAATACTCTGTCGCGCAAGGACTGCAAGTACAGATCGGCCATCTGTCTTGTGATGATGCGGTCTATCAGCTCTGGCCTGGTCTGTCGTGTCACCGTCACTACCCCACAGTGCCCCGTAACACCAGGGGTCGCCAACTGCCCACCTCCTCCAAAAGGCTCCAACTCTGTAACTGTACACTGGCCAAGTGTGCGGGCGCCTTACGGCTCAAGGCGTCAGCCACCACATTGGCCTTTCCCGGGTGGTAGGAGATGCTGCAGTCGTAGTCCTTCAGGAGTTCCAACCAACGTCTCTATCTCATGTTGAGCTCCTTCTGATCAAAAAGGTATCTCAGGCTCTTGTGATCTGCGAAAATTTTGAAGGTCTCATCGTACAAGTAGTGCCTCCAAGTCTTCAGCGCGAAGACAACAGTTGCCAACTCTAGGTCATGGGTAGGGTAGGTATGCTCATGGGGCTTCAGTTGCCGCGAAGCGTAAGCGACAACGTGACCCCTCTGCATGAGCACACCTCCTAACCCCTGCAAGGAGGCGTCCGTGTACACAACGAACCCGCCACTACTGTCAGGGATGGTGAGCACGGGAGCCGAGGTCAACCTCTCCTTCAGCTCCAGAAAACGCGCCTCATAGGCATCTGTCCAAGCGAAAGGCACGTCCTTCTGGGTCAACTGTGTCATAGGATGCGCAATCTGTGAAAATCCTCTGATGAATCGTCTGTAGTCGCCTGCCAGTCCCAGGAAACTACAAATCTCAGTGACTGAATGCGGTGTCTCCCACCTGAGTACTGCCTCAACCTTGGCTGGGTCCACCGCCAAGCCGTCTCCAGAGATCACATGACCTAAGAAGGTCACCTCCCTCAACCAGAACTCACACTTGTTGTATTTGGCGTACAGCCTACGTCGTCTCAATGTGTCCAGAACCATCCGCAAGTGCTGTCCGTGCTGCGTCCAATCTCTAGAATAGACGAGTACATCATCTATGAAAACCACCACGAACTGGTCCAAGTAAGGTCTAAACACCCGGTTCATCAGATCCATGAAAGCAGCGAGGGCATTGGTCAGCCCAAACGGCATGACCAAAAACTCGTAGTGTCCGTACCGGGTGCGGAAAGCTGTCTTGGAGACGTCGGTCTCCCTGATCCTCAACTGGTGGTATCCAGACCTCAAGTCGATCTTGGAAAACACCGTGGCACCCTGCAACTGGTCAAATAAGTCGTCGATCCTCGGCAGCGGATATCTGTTCTTGATGGTGACCCTATTCAGCTGTCGGTAGTCCACACAAAGGCGTAAGGTCCCATCCTTCTTCTTCACAAACAGTACCGGGACTCCCCAGGGAGACGCACTTGGTCTCACGAAACCTTTCTCCAAAAGGTCCTGCAACTGGGACTTGAGCTCTCGCAGCTCAAGCGGTGCCATCCTGTATGGCGTGGTGGAGATGGGGCTGGTCCCTGGTACTAGTGAGATCTCAAACTTGATCTCACGCTCCGGCGGTAGTCCTGGTAACTCATCTGGAAACACGTCAGGGTACTCTCTGACCATCGGGATGCTCTGGAAGTCTGCCATAGGGCTGGGCTCTGCCACCACACAAGCTAGGAAGCCCTCACACCCCTGGCTCAAAAGCCTCGCCGCCTGAAGTGCCGAAATGCACCTGAAACCTCCGTCCACTGGCTGTCCGTGAAACTCGAAAGAAGGCAACTCCGGCATGGAGAAGATAATCTTCCTCTTAAAACAGTCCACCAAAGCGTGGTAAGCGGACAGCCAGTCCATCCCCAGAATCACTCCGAAGTCCTCCATCTGTATCATAATCAGGTCAGCTAGCAGGCTATGTCCCCCGACGCTGACCTCGCAATCCGTGTACACCTCCTCAGCTACAAATAGCTGACCACTCGGACCTCTGATTACGAACGGATTCTCTAACAGTGTATAATCCTGGTCCAAACTAACTGCGAAACTAGCTGCGACAAACGAGTGCGTAGCGCCAGAATCGAAAAGCGTGTAAACGAGTCTGCCGGAAACTGAAACCATACCTGCTACCACCGATCCCGAAGCTCTGGCATCCCTGTGTGTCAGGGCGTTGATACGCCCTTCAGCTTTAGGTGCGGACGAAGCAGCCACACTCTGCGTCGGACGGGTAGGTGCTGGCCGGTACCCTCCTAGCGACTGCTGTCCTCCTCCTGGCGCCTGGGAACCGCGGCCTCCCGCGCGCCCTCCAGTGCTCTGCGCGGGAAGTATTTGCTGACCTCCTGCCCTAAACGGGCAGTCCCTCCTGATGTGGCCCCGCTGGCCACTCTGGTAACAGAGGGGAACTCGACTCCCGCCCTCAGTGGGTCCCTGCTGTCGGCTAGGCGGGGGTCCGGTGCTGGCGACTGGCCCCTGTCGAGGGCCCCTAAAGGCCACTGATGGCCCTATAAAACGTGACGGCTCTCCTGCGGACAACACGTGTCTCCTCTCTCGCCAGCCCTGTGAAAAGTCTGGCTGGAAGGGCCTCTTCCGCCCGCCGTCAGTGTCTTGCGCGGATGGGTTGGTCTCCTCGTAAGTCATGGTTGCCTCCACCACCCTCGAAAACGTAGGCAGCTTCAGGGGTTTGACATACCCCCTGATCGCAGGCCGGAGCCCCTCGGTGAACCTCCAAAGGCGCTCCTCCTCTGTGGCTACTGCTGTCGCTGCAAAGCGGACAGCTCCAGGAAACGCGTGCGGTACGCGCTCACGGTCATCGTTCCTTGGCGGAGAGTGTGGAACTCCCGCCTCCTCTGGTCCTACCACGTCTGGGGAAAGTACTGCTTGCAGAAGAGGGTAACGAACTGGTCCCAGGTCGGCTCGTCCCTCTCCTGTCCCCGGACTGCCCTCCACCACCTGTGTGCCGCACTCTCTAGCTGGTACGTGGCAAAGGCCACGCGGCACTCCACCGGGGGGCGAAGGGTGTCGAAGATCTTCTCCAGCTGCTCAAGCTAGTCCTCTGCCTCGGTCGGGTCCTCATCCCCCTTGAAGGAGGGGGGCTTTAGCTTCCAGAACTGTCCGAAGAGCTCGGAGTGGCGCTGCAATGGGGATGCTGGTCCACTCCCAAGAAACGGTGCCTCGTGCACAGAAGTATCGGAGGAAGGTGGGGGCAGCGGCGGCCCATCCCCTCCCCCGTGTCCAGCGCCGCGTTCGTCGAGTGGTCCCACAGAGGACTCCCCCTCCGCAGCCCCAGGGTGAGGCGCTCAGGGCGGTGGGTGGAGCTCCTCTCGTACAATGTCTCGTATCAGCCGGGCGAGGTCCTGGGCCTGGACGCCCGGGAGTAGTGGCTGGTCCACTGGGGCGTCGGCAACGGCACGCCCACCTCGCCAACCTCGTCCTCGGCCGCGCCTACAGCCCGCCTCACTGGTCCCACGACGAGGCATCTCCTGCAAGGAGACGCGAAATAAAATGGAACACGTCACTACAGAACGATACCGAACGGAAACATCTAAGAACTCATGTCAAAAGATATGTTGTGGTGGCCACTCTAGTTATAGACATGTGAATTGGTTATTTTCCAGTCAGTTGATTCACTTCTCGGGACGACCTTGCTCTGATACCATCTTGTAACGACCCGATTCCCGAGTCCCTACGAGACACGAGAATCGGACCGACTCGACTAATCCCAAGACCTGGTCGTCCAACGAGGAAGTAACCAAAAGAGCAGTAAAATAAACCACATTCAGCATGAATATAACTAACAGTACGAAAATACAGCAGTAAGGAAAGAAACCACTACAGTATGTACCACTACAACAGTAGAACAACATTCATAACATAATATGAACTGCAGGTAAAGAAAAGTACAGCGGAAACAAGAACTACTCACTACAGTGGAACCAAAGAGAGGTACAAGAGAACAGTGGTAACTCTACTGGACCCTACTTGGCCCAGCGTCCTCTGCAGCCGCTGACCCTGGCTGCTCAACACCTGGTCCTGAAAGGTAACGAGTGTAACACATCAGCAAAACGCTGAGTAGAGTGGCAGCTAAACTAAAGAAACAGTAAAGTGTACAGTAGCTATTTTAATTTTCTTTCTTCCTTTATTTACGTCTTTCTATTGTTTCACAATTTATCTATTTCTCAGATCCTTCACTTGATCTCGAATGTTCCTCGTGGGAACGATCTTGATTGCAGTCTTTTCCGAACAGTAGAAGTAGCACGTGGTGCTCTCCTGGTCGGGAGAGTCCCCCGTGGTGATCCTACTCTCAGTCAACCACCCCAAGGTCACTGACAGACGTAACGGTGACTACGGCACGCGCGGTAAACGCATGGGTAGCTAACCCGCACTGGCACGCGGTCAGTCGTTTCTGTTAACGGGTGCGCCCAAAGCATAGCACGGAACCAGTACAGGGCAGAGCCCTCTCAGTAACAGGGGTCCAACCCCTCCACAGTAACCAAACAGGGGCCTTGCCCCTCCACAGTCCGCGCACCCTCGCCTGACTACCCTGGTTTGCCCCAGTGGGCCTAACAAGTCGGTGTAGGAGGCTAGCAGAACCCCGGGGCCGGTGGGGTAGCTAGTACCTCCCTACACTTGTAGTTCTCCTCGGTACTACGTACACGAGGGCCAGCAAGTCGGTACAGAGTGGCCAGTCCTAACCCCGGGTCCCTGGGGCGGCTGGCTCCGCTCTGCACTAAACAGGGGGACAGTCGCTCTCCTTGGTACTCCGTACTCAAGGGCCATCTCACTTCCCCAATTCTATTCCATTCACTTTCCAGGAGTTCTACTCCTAATTCCCCGTAGGGTTCCAGCTCTTTAACTCAGCGCATTCCGGTTTCACCTTTCCAGTTTCATGTTCATACATCCCATATTCTTACTCATGTTCATTTATTCATAACAGGCAGCTATTTAAACAAATTTACAGGCAGCTATTATTTCTTTTCCACATTTTCAAGACTGTAGTGTTCACATATTCCACTAGTTTTTCCATCCTAGGATTCATGTCATACCCTAGGATCTATCATACAATCTAGTTTTCCAGCCCTAGGATTTATGCAACACCCTAGGATCTATCATTCAATCTCGTTTCTCATTCCTAGGATTCATGCAATGTACTAGGTTCTATTTATGGTTCCATAATTTAACAGATTATGCTAATAAACTCAAATGCCACTCTACCGGTTACAACAGGCGAACTGGGGGCGTGGTCGGGAATCCCGCGTGCCTCCGCAACCCCCGAGACTGCAACGGAATGGGGTCTTATCACAAGGATCAAACACAAGAAAGTTTCTCAAAACAGTATACATCTACTGTAGACAGGTAGAGGATTTAATTCTGAAAAGAACGTAACTCGAAAAGCGGAAAACGGAACCCGAACGGGCCCTAAACGGGTCGAAAATGACGAAACAGTGCAAAATCAGACGTCTGGAACTTATTCCAGACGTCTTAAAAAGCGGATCAGGGGTTACCTTGCTCTGCGTGGTCTCTCAGACGTCCAAAAGCCTGCGGGGGCGTCTGGCCTAGTTCCCAGACGTCCGATGGTTACCCCGGACGTTTGGAAGTCGCTCCAGTCGTCTGGCACTGCAGCCAGACGTCTGATTCGCGTTGGATGCGAATCTCAGACCCTGCGCGTACCCATTTCCTCTCTCTCTTAGTACGATCAATCGAAGAAAACGAAGAAGACGGAATAACTCACCTTTCAGACGCCTGGACAGTCTTCCAGACGTCGTTCCCGTCGTCTGGCTATAATCCCAAACGTCTGATTCTGGAAAAGTTTCCAGAACCAGGGCGCGACTTGCCCTCCGCTCGCGATGCTCGATCGCGCCGCGCCTCGTCCGCCTGCTGCTCGAGCCGCAGCAGTCCTCCCGCGTCGCTCGGCGCCCGCTGCGCCCCCTGCCGGCCAGCCCTAGCAGCCTCGGCGAGCTCGCCCTCATGGCCGAGCGCTTCTTCCTACACGCAGCACCTCCCACGCTCACCGCGGCTGTCGCTGCCGTCGCCTCACTTGCGCTCGCTCTCGCACACCGGCTGGAAGGAGAAGAGGAAGGGGGCGGAGGTGATGAGAGTGAGGGAGGGGGCGTGCCCTTTTAAGGCCGCGCGAGGAGGAGAGAGAGAGCGCGACAGAGGGTAGCCTACGGCCGCAGGAGAGAGGGAAAGAGAGAGGGAAAAAGAGAGGGAGAGAGAGCGTACGCAGGTCTGCGCGCTCAGGTGCACAGATGAATCACGCGTGCCAAAAATAATCGATTCCCAGACATCTGGAAGTGGTTCCAGACGTCTGGTCAGACGTCTGGGCCACCTCCCAGACATCTTAAAAGATGTCTGAAGCGCGCGTTCGTTACAAGCTGCCTATTTACATTCGTTGAATCATGGCTTGAATTGAAATACATGTATCCTGTTTAGCTTGATTGATGAGATAAATGTCTAATTGTGAAACCATGAGCTTCCTGTTATACCCTAAATTTATCATGATATGAATAGAGGCATGTGTACTGTACGGAAGTAAGAAATTCCTATTTATGAACCCAACGGGGAATTAGAAGGGGAACTCACATGTATGAAATAAATATCGGATGTCGATTGAAAGTAGCTGGCCCTCGCGTACACGGTACCGAGGAGAGCTACTGTACTTAGTGTAGGGGGAGAGCTAGCCGCCCCACGGGGCCTGGGGTTAGGACTGACCCTCCTACACCGACTCTTGTTAGGCCCACTGGGCAAACTAGGATAGTCAGATAAGGGTACGTGAACTGTAGAGGGGCGAGACCTCTGTTCTGAGAGGGCAAGGCCCTTTGATGTTTCGTGTTGTACTTTTAGGTGTACCCACTAGCGGAAACGACTGACCATGTGCTAGTGAGGGGTAGTTACCTATGCGCTTATCGCGCGTGCCGTAGTTATCGCCACGTCACGACCGTAACCTTGGGGTGGTAGACCGGGCGTAGGACTACCACGGGGTGCTCTTTTAGCCAGGAGAGTGCCACGTGTACGTCTTACATCGTGGGAAAACTACAATCAAGATCGTTCCCTTAGGGAACAAGAAGATTGAGAGATATTGTGGACTTTTGCTAGAAAAACACTAATTGTTAAATTAACTGTTGTTTAGATAATTAGATAATTACATGTAAATCTGTGGTTTTCTTTATTACGTAAATGATATAACTGTTGTATATGCCACTCTACTCAGCGTAAGCTAATTCTCCATTATATATATAACCATGTACAGGTCAGAGAATCGAGCAGCCAGCATCACCGGCTGCAAAGGGTGCTGGGCCCAATCAAGCTCAGCCTTAGTTTCTAGTACTAGTTCTTTTTCAGCCTTTTCTACTGTAGTGAGTGTTTCTATTTCATGTTGGACTCGATGGTGTGAACTTTTATTATTGTGATGGCTAGTTTTGGATTATGTTTACTATCTTTCTGAGCTCCAGTTACTTTCGTTGCTCCCTTTAATTTTTCTAGCTACTTGCATGTGTGGTTTGTGTTGGTTTCGTACATATGGGTTAGTTTCTCATTGGGCGATTGGGTCTTGGGGGTTAGTCGAGGCGAGCCATTTCCGGGTTCCTAGAGGATTCAAATTCAAGTCGTAACATCGTACCCTGACTATCTCGGTTTGCCCAGCGGGCCTAACAAGAGTCAGTGTAGGGTGGCCAAACCTAACCCTGGGCCCCATGGGGCAACAGGCTCTCCCCTACACTAAGTAGCTCACTCCGATACCACGTACGTGAGGGACAAACAGAAGTTAGTGTAGAGTGACTAATCCTAACCCTGGGTCTCGACCCAAGAGGCGGCTAGCTCCCCTCTACACTAAAGGGACAGCGGCTCCCTTAGTACCTTGTACACAAGGGCCAGCTTACTTTCTACACTAAAGGGATAATTGCTCTCCTAAGTATACGAGGGCCAGCGCACTCCCTTAACAAAGTCCAAACAGCTGCCCATAGGCAACATGTTCCAAAACCATCAGGTTTTCCGTACTACGGTATTCTTGGTTTCTTTAGGAATTCCTTGTAGGGCTCGTACATGGACTTACTTATTTCCATATCTGATTCATTAAGTGCGTAATAGGATGCTCAAGATTTTATAATTAATTATTCAGTACACTGTAGGTATTTCATGATTTACCTACATGAAATTACTTTCAAAACATTTAATGTAGTACAGGCAGCTTATGATTTACTACTTTCAGGAAGCATTACAGCAATTTAATCATTCGTATTCATTTCTTTTAGCCCTAGTGTTCATTTCACAACCTAATGTTCAATCGAATATTTCTAAAGTAACATGCATTCATCTCTTTCAGCCCTAGGATTCATCTCATAACCTAGGGTTCAATAGAATAATTCCAAAGCATGTATTTTAATTATTAATTCTGGGATTAGAGAAACCACTCTACCAGGTTAATCGGGTGGAATGGGGGCTCGTACGGTAGCTCCGACGTCTCTGGAGGTCCCGTATACTCTACGGACTGGAGACCTACAACATGGACCGACAGGTCAAACGAGCTCAAAACTGCATAGACACTATATCATTATGTAGAGAAACTCAAACGAAAACCAACGACATTTCGTTTGCGGAAATCTGACTCCGTTTGGGCTCTGGACAGGCTCAAAAACACCAACCCTGACCAAAATCAGACGTCTGGGAAGAGTCCCAGACGTCTTAAATGAACTCAGAGACTCACCTTACTAGGGGCGCCTTTTTCGGACGAGTGGTACTTCGTGCATACGTCTGAGGGTGTCTTCAGACATCTGGAGACACTCCTGGACATCTGAAACCGCCTCGGTCCTCACATTGACGTGCCTCCCAACCCTTGACACACGTATGCATGGTCAGACTTGTCAGGAAGAGAAATAAATGAAAACTGCGTGCTATCAGATGTCTGGTATTAACTCTGGACATCTGGACGGACGTCTGATGGTCACTCCAGATGTTTGATTCTGCGAAAAAATGACTCCGCAGAACTATTTGCAAGCTCTCTCTCCCCTGCGTCCACTACAACAGCAACGACCCCCATAGCAGCAGCTTCTCCTGCCGCTTCCCCCTCCTCTCCTGCACGCACCCTTCCCCTCCGTGCTCCTTCTGCTCTTCGCTCTCCCTCTCCTCCTCTCAGCTTGCTGTGTGGCAAGCAAATGGAGGAGGAGGGGGGGTTCTTATGGATGTGGGAGGCATAGGGGAAGGGATGGCGTGAGGCATGGGGGGAAATGGGGAGGAGTGGGGAGGAATGGGGGAGATGGCGTGAGTGTCGTGGGAATGGGGGTAAGGGGTGAGGTATGGTGGGGTATGGTGTTTAGGGGCATGGGCATGGGGTAAGGTGCATAGGCATGGGGGTGAGGTGAATGGGCATAGGGATTTTTGCAAAGTTGACCCCGCAGATGCCTCCTATTCTCACAAAGCCCAAAATTAAAACCCAAGGGGTTTTAAAATTGCAGTAACACCCCCACCATTCCAGGAACTTCCCAAACGACCCTTGGGAATGGTCATTTCAATTTATGTGATATAAATGTGTTTACATCACCATTCTAGTAAATGAATTTTATGGTAGATTTTTTCTTATTAACTAAGGCTTGAAATGGAGAATTTTCAAATCAAACACCTAAAATTAAAAATGAGCATTTTAGCTAAATTATTTGATTCTACTTAATCAAAATGCATAAGATCAAAATTAAGGATATGAGAGGCTTCTCCTAATACCCAAGAGTTGTGTGAACTCCAAATACCTCGATGGAATGGTCGAATTAAATCAAAATCACTCTCATGCTTCAATTAAACCAGTGTAATGAAAGCAAACTTTGGGGATAATTCCTTACCTCATGTGCTACCCATTGCAGTTATATACTTCACATATAGCTCTTTAAATCCTCTATACAATGCCACCTTTCTCTTGTTAGTAACCTTATGGGGTTTACTGGAAATCATTGTTGGAAGATGGCAATTGCCTGGGCTTTACCTCCAAGTTTAAACCCAATTCTACAATTAAGTTGTCGCGTCAAGACCCCTCAATTTCATGGTCATTAAGGGTTATATATAGACCAACTTTAAGAATTGGACTTGCATTGGCCAAAAATGGAGGTGTTAATGGTGCAAATTTCATTGTGTAAGATAACTAGGTCATATGGGTTTATAAATTTAGGTAGTTAAGCGAATCCTCCAATCATTCAAATCGATGGATGAATAAGTTTGATGCTCATTCCATTTAATGTGCATTGAAAATATCCTCGCACAAATTTGAGACCCAAACTATCATTCCAATGCTCAAAATGGTTTGTAAAGCATTTTTCATATTTAGAAACAAGTTTCCCCTTTCTAATGTCTTTATTTCTTAAGGCTTGGTCTTTTACACTCTAATGATATTCATTAGCCTATGATCAATACTATTAAAGGTTTAATTAAGATCTCAGGTATTACAATCAAATTTTAGACAATGACCAATTTGCCCATGATTTGTACTTATTGGAAAGGCAACCCTTTGTAATTTTGAGAGTAGTCCACTTATAAATGTAGTATAGGCTTCCCGACCATAATACAAGCTTAAAAGGGTATATAACAAAGCTCTAGCTCTTTCTCCATCTCTTAGGTTCTAGTACTCTAGTTTTAAAATTCTAATAGAAAGTGGCCTAGCATACTTAGCCTTCTAATTAAGGAGAGAAGTACTCTTGAAACTTTAGTGAAACGAAGTTCTCTTAAGATTAGGGTGAAGAGCTAAGGTTCTTTTTAGACTTTGAGGTTATTTTGATCGTTGGCATATTCTACTTATGTTAGGCACTTTGTTCATGATCTTCCTTGAGTATTCATCGACAATATTTTTTCGATCTGGGAAGTTATTTGGTTATCTTTTTAGTTCTTATCCAATATTCATGTTAAAATTCTTATTATCTTGCTATTGTACATAAGATTATGATAGGCTGATATTATATTAAAATTGCTATTACTTTGATTTTTCCTTTTACTATTAACTAGTAATCTAGTTAAGAGAGGACCATTCTCCTATAAGCAAGAGAATAACTTGCTCTTGGTAGGGTTCTTATTAGGGTCTCTAGGTTTAATCTTTACTCATTCTCAAGGATTTAGGTAATTAAAACCTAAGTGGGCAATCTCAAATAGTAGACGTAGCTTGAGGAGTGAATGAACCTGTATAAAAATCTTATATGCATCTTGTCGTTGAATGCTTTTATGTGCTTGTGATTGGCATCCTATGAATCATTTAGATTATATATTTAAAATACATTAGTTGATGGTATTAAAGCGTTAGTATTCACCCACCCTTGTGCCATCTCTCCCACGCGAACACTTTAGACTAGTTATTACTCCTTTTGTTTAGTTATTAGATTTGAAAAGATCAGCTTTAATGTTTCTTGTCGAACTACTCCTTTTATAATTATCACATTGATTATTTTCTTTTACGTGATTCATGATTGATCATCAATCTTTAGTTCAAGGTACAGCGGTTTGAAATAGAAAATTGAAGTAAACATCCATAATATAATTATGTATTACTTGGTTTCCCTTGATGGATAACTTGATAGGGTCTTAAAAAAAGCTTTCTTTTCTTAGTTGATTATCCTACACCGATTCTCATCTTTATCTCATTCATTGCTTTATGTTTTTTCACCTATTCAACCTATCCAGTGCTAATTTACTTGGAAAATTCTTTAACTCTGTAGTTGTAGTTTTCACTCAATTCAACATATCATGCTATCATTATGCACGATTATATTTGTTTTTATAAACTTCCATTTTGATATTATAATCCTCCTAGAGTTCCAAATATAAGTTGTTATGAAGTGTCATAACTGCTTAAGGATTTCATTAACTGAACAAGAGAGAAGTGAAGAAGAACATACCAAAATTGACGAACTTAAGGTGAGTTATTAGAAAATGTGTGATTATTAAGTAGCTATAATTGAGGCAAAAATCTCTTCCCTGTGAAGAGGAGGGTGTGGAGACGTAAGAAACGTCGGAAGTGAGAAAGAACGGGTTGTAGACACCCAAGATGGCCCCAAGTAGTGGCCATCAAGAGAGCTATAGGTAGCTATCCGCACCGCTCCACCCAAAATGCAGAGAGCGAGCGCGGAGAACATAGCAGTCGAAGCTGGGCTTGGGCTCCGATCGGCCATACAGGCCAATCGGAGCCCCCCCATCCCCCACCCCCCCGGCCTCCGGATCCTCCCTCTCTTCCTCTTAGATCTATCCTCTCCGATGTACCAGCTTCATCCCCGACATGCATGGCCAATCGTGGCTTGTGGAGGCCGTGCGTAGTCGTCGTGGTGGTGTGGCTTGGCGAGTTGCAGAGGCGGCGAGCTGGGTCATGGTCGTGGTGGCGACCATGTGACTGTGTTGATGTCATTGTCGACGTTCTCGAAAGCCACAGCTGCTGCGGCTCACGGTGGCCGCGTGCACAGTGGCGTGCGGGCTCGCCGGAGTTCACGGTGATAGCACGCGCGATGGGTTCCGGCGTTCGGCTGCTACGGTTGGGTGGCGTCGACGACGGTCGTGACTGCACTGTAGCGGTGGCGGTGACTTCGGTGGCTGCATCGGCTTGGTTGCGGTTGGTGGTGTTGTTTTGTATTTTTTAAGAGTGTAGATCTTTCTTTTTCGTTATTTTAGGTTGTTTCATTTTACTTGGGAACCGTGTATAATTTCGTGCTTCTTACGATCGAATTTTCCCAATACGTGTCAGGTTTTGATTTATTCAGTAAATTCGTTAGCCTAATCTTTGAAATTTTTATCTTGTTGGCATTTTAATGTTCTACCAGCGTTAGGTCAATCTCCTTAAAGAGATCATCTGATGCTCGATCTCAGGTTGATTTCTTTTTATTTTTCCTTTATTTCTTTCCTTACTTTTTTGTCTTTGAGTTCCCCCATTTCTAAGAAACATATTTTTCCTTTTATGGGTAAGGATTCTTCGTTTTTTTCCCTTCTCTCTTTGGGGTGCTTCTCTTGTATTAGGTTCTTCCCTGCAATGAAATTCTTATTTTTCAAAAAAAGAAAGAGTGCTCTAGGTAAGGTTCTCAACTTGAGAGTAGGAAGAGCTCCATGATAGGTTGCATAGAAGTGACAAGACTAAAGAGCTTATGTATTCTCATGAGGGAGCCCCCTTCCTACTGCTGGTGGTAGAGATACATGTGCTACATGTGGCATCCCTCTTCGTGTCCTCTCTGTTTATATAACTCTTTTCTTTATTTCCATTCTCCATGTCATTCTCTTAAGTCAATCGTTACTTCTCTTTCTGATTGCAAGTCCTGAGATTAGATAGTCATCCCGATCTAAATCTTACTAGTACGTCGGTGATGGAGAAAGAAGAGTTGGAAGTTATCAAAGGCATCCAAGCTTTGTTAAGAGAAGATGAAAGGAAGGTAGCTGTGAAAATGAATCTTCGGGATATAAAGGATCCAAAGTGCTGGTCCAAGTGTATTTACTTCACCATATTGTCGAAGAAGAAGCCAAGACCAGTTGCAGTTGTTAAAGTTATTTCGAAGGCTTGGATGGTGTCTGAAGCTCCCTTGGTGTTTGAAGCAGCTGAGGGTATCTGGATGGCCTCCTTCAATAGAGAATCAGATATACGATCAGTGCTTAGTAGGAGTCCCTGGCACTTTGATGAAGATGTAATACTCACCATGGTTGGTTGCCCTAAGATGAAGCCTACAAATTATACGTTTCAAAAGGTTCGTTTATGGGTCCAATTTTGGGATTTGCCACCAGAATGTAAACGTAGATCAGCAATGTTGAGACTCACAAATGGGTGGGCAGATATAAAAGACTTGGATCTCGATGAGAGAAAGGGGGGAAGGTATGTTAGAGCAAAGCTTGAGTTTATGGCAAAAGAACCCTTGTTGTTAGAGGTTCATGTTACTACTACAGTTCAAGGTTCGAGATGTCGATTTCGACGCCGTGCCAATGAAATTCTAAGTGTGTATGCCATGGGCATGCCGAAGGTATGTCGTGAAAATACCCATTTTTCGATGGCCATGCTAATGGGCATGCCGAGGGCACGTCGTGGGAATGCCGAAGGCATGCCGACAAAAAATCACATAAATCTCAAAATGGTGTTAAAATACTCATTTTTTTGTGTGTGTATAAATAAATACTCAAAATGATGCTGAAATACTCAAATGTACCAGCTTCAGATCTCCCGCCCGCATTCCATTTCGAAATTCAAATCTCTCGCTCCCAGTGCCATTCGGCATGCCGGCGAAATCATCGGCATACCGGCGGCATGCCTGTGAATCGATATACTTTTTGTGTCGGCACGGCCCACTTCGAAAAATTCCCTTGCCGAAGACATGCCGTCGGCATTTAAATCACTGTACAGCTAGGATATAAATGACAATTCCGCTAAGGCATGAAGGTCTGACACGTTTTTGTCTTCTATGTGGAAAACTTGGTCATGAGTATAGAGAATGTGAAAGTTGGCTGAAGGCAAGAGCCAAAATGGAGGAAATACAAGATGCTGAGATCCTGCAGATGATAAAAAATAGCACTCAATTCAAATATAAAAATCTTAGTGCTGCTAGAAGAGGAAGAAGAACAACTGAGGAACAGGTTGATCCTCGCTGGTCCTTGATGGAGAAGCTGCCAGAGTGTACTGGCGATGATGAAAGGAAAGATGATGAGGACAATGGTCACTGTTCAGCAATCAACTCAGACACTGGTTTTTCCACAGCAAGGACAGGGAGTTGTTCCTATATCTAACTATCCTGGCTCACCTATACCATCTATCTTGGAAAACCCACCAAATATCTCTACTTTACAACAAACTCCTCCCTCAGATATTCTCCTCACTCCTATTCATCATATTTCAGCCCCCCTTAATTTTGCTGCAAGCCCACTTATGGGGTCCCACTCAAAAAATGTAAATGTAAATTCGCTGCTCCATTCAGCTCATAATCCTATCCTCCACCGAAAATGCCCATTCCAAAAATTCCATTACATCCCTTTCCCTTCAACCCACAAACAAGCAGAACTTTGACATTGCCACACATTCTGCACCACCGGCTGATGATCTAATCCTTGTCCATTGCTCAACTCTGAGGGGGCATTTCTCAAGGGATGCCTCAAGAGGAAAGGGGAGAATTAAAGCCTAAACAGATATTTAAAAGGGCAGCTAGAGAATTAGGTGGCGCTGATGCTATGGTAGAAGATGGGAAATCTATATCATCTGCCAAACGTCAGTTAAGCTTTTCATGAGAGGAAGGAAATTCTGAACGAGCAAAGAAACTGAAATGAGATGATATGTAGGAAGACTTCATTTCTAGGCCTCTAGTAGTTGAGCCTCATCAATTGCTGATACCACAATGAATGTCATATCATGGAATTGTAGAGGGTTTGGGACTCCCTCTGCGATTCGACATCTCAAAAGCCTCGTCAATGCCACTTCTCCTTTTTTTCTTCATATCTAAAACTCATTTACAGGAGAGTAGCATGGCTGCAGTTGTAGATAAAATAAAAAAAATTTCCAAGTACAGTGTTGAAGCTCAAGGTAGATCAGGAGGTATTTGTCTGGTGTATAGGAAAGATTGCAATGTCACTCTTATTCATGCAGAATGTCACTGCTTGCTTGTTCAGATTAAGGATAGGGGGGGAATGTTGGTACCTATTTTGTGTCTATGGTACACCCAAGAAGGGGAGGAGAAAGAGATTTTGGGCTAGAATGACTGAATCTGCTACTCAACCATGCTGAAAACTTGGTATGTATGGGTGACTTCAATACTATCTTGGAAGCCAAGGATAGGAAGAGAGGCCAACAGTTACCGAGCAGGGAATGTCGATACCTCAGGGGTTTTGTTGATGGTCTAGGGCTTATGGATCTTGGATATGCAGGTCACGCATATACATGGTCTAACAGAAGGAAACCAGCTTCACTGATAAAGGAAAGATTGGATCGCGTCTTTGTATCTGGCAATTGGAGACAGAAACATTCTTCAGCGGGGATCTTACATCTCCCTCCAATGGCAAGTGATCACCCTCCTATTTTATTCAGAATTGAAAGGAAGGTACCATTTAAAAATTCAATTTGGAGATTGGAAGCTTCCTGGTATCAGAATAGCTCTTTTACCAGTGTGGTGGTAGATTCTTGGGCTGAACAAAAAACATCTCATCATCATCTCTGGGAGAAAACAAATGCTCTTTCTGCTGATCTCAGGAAATAGTGTAAGAAGGACAGAAACAATTGGAAAAAGAAGTTGGAATTAAAAAACTCTATGAATCAGTTGCAGTATAAGCCTCCTTATGAACAGATTTCTAGTGAAGAAAATGAAATTAGGAAGCAATATGATGATATACTCAAGCAAGAAGAATTACATTGGTTTCAGAGGTCAAGGCACAACTAGGTCCATAGTGGGGATCGAAATACAAAATACTATCAACTGCATGCCATGAACAGAAAAAAGAAAAATGCAATTCAATGGCTTAAATTGCCATCAGGTGAAGGAACGGGAGATCAAGAAAATATTGAGAATTGCTTCTTTAATTTTTATAAGACCCTCTTCACTTAGGAGAGTGGGATGGATGAAGTTCCAATGGTGTTCCTAGAACATGATAGTCTCAAACCACATGAATATGATTGGTGTGCCTCAACAACCCCTTTGGTAGAGGAAATTAAAACAGTGCTTTTTCAGATAGATGCTACAAAGAGCCCCGGATCGGATGGCTTGCCTACATTGTTTTTCCAGAAGTCTTGGGAGATTGTTGGGGAAGATGTTGTGTACTTTGTTAAGAATTGCTTTCAAACTCCTTCTATGCCCACCCAAATGAGCAAAACTTTTTTGGCACTTGCCCCAAAAATCAATGAACCCATCCAGCCGAAAGATTACAGACCGATCAGCCTCACCTATACTCTCTATAAGCTGGTAGCTAAACTAGCTGCTAAGAGACTTAAATTTGTCCTCACTAGGATTATTTCTGCTAATCAATCTGATATTTTGTCCGGCAGGCAAATAGCAGATAACGTCATTCTGGCATGGGAGGTTCTCCACTCCATGAAGGCATTAAAGAGGAAGAAAGGGTCTATGGCGCTCAAGCTTCATATGGAAAGGGCCTTCAATAGACTCAAGTGGAATTTTGTGAATGCATATTTACTACAATTATGTTTTCCTCCTAGTCTAGTTAACTTAACGATGTCTTGCATTACGTCAGTGTCTTTTAAGGTGATTGTCAATGGTAGCACATCTAACACTATCTTTCTCATGCGTGGTGTAAGCCAGGGTTGTCCCCTTTCCTCATACTTTTTCATCTTGTGCTCAGAATTTTTAACCAAATCTATATTCTCCTCCCTATCTATGAAATGCATCTTAGGATATAAATTAGCTCGAGATATGCCTCCACTGACCCATCTTATGTTTGCGGATGATACCATCCGCTTTGTAGCAGCTTCCATTGAAGCGGCAAATCACATTAAAGCTATATTGCAGGATTTCCAAACTCTTTCTGGACAAAAGATCAACTTTTCCAAATCAAGAATATTCTTTAGCAAGGGAGTATGTGGAAACATGTAGCAGTGCATCACTTCTTCACTTGGTGTTAATGAAATGTCAGAAAAGGAGATCTATCTTGGCTGCCCAAAAAAGACTCTCTGATTTGGTGCTATCTAAGTGCCACAAGAAATTGGCTGGATGGAAGGGAAGGGCTTTATCACATGCTGGTAGAGGGGTACTCATCCAGTCCCCTTTACTGGCAATTCCTACATATTTAGTGTTTACCAATTTATTCTCCAAAAAGTTATGTACTCAGATTGAGAAGATTGCTCCTCCATAGCCATTCCTAAACATTTTGTGGGGTTGGGATTTAGAGACCCTTTCTGCACCAACCTTTCCTTAATGAAGATGGTATGGAGGCTGCTTACAGAGACTGATGGTATGTGGCAGGGGTATATCAAGGCCAAATATTTTCCTAATTCAACATTTTCGGATTATATTCCTAGGAATGCTCCTTCGCCATTTATGAAAGCCATTTACCAGGTGCGGCATCATACTTTCTGTCATTCTCATTGGTTGGTAGGAAGGGGGAATATAATCAACCTATGGAGGGACAACTGGATAAGAGATTGAAATTCCCCTGTCCTACTTGTCAAGGATGACAACCATATAACTGCTGATTTATCCCAATTTATCTCAGATTCCAATGAATTGGACCAACACAAATTGCAGCTACATTTTAATGAGTTGGCTGTAAGGAAAGTTATCAATACGGCTATATTTGAGGGACGAGAAGATACTATTGTCTGGGCTCCACACAAATTGGGGCAGTTTTCTATCAAATCTGCCTATCAGATGTTGCTACAAATAGGGAGGGACTAGCTACATGATGCAGATACTATTAAATTCTGCAAATTCATTTGGTCCAAAAAATCATTGGCTCCATGCACCAAGATCTTCCTATGGAAAGTTGTGACAAGGGTACTCCCTACCAAGCTCCTATTAGCAAGAAGAATTCAGACAGTGGATCCTTTATGCAACTTATGTGGGGCTAGAAATGAAGATATTAAACCTATTCTTATCACTTGCCATGTAGCAAGGGCATTATGGTTTTCCTTTGGAATCAGAGTTGATTGAATGGATGGTTCATAGATGGATATATGTTATGCCATTATGCTCACATTTGGAAAAACAGAGATCGATCAGAACATCCCTTTCTACGTTATGCATGTCCTATGGTTGGAGCGTTGTGAATGTACACTTGGAGGTAAAAATATTTGCATGGGAGATGCTATGAGAAGAGTGATTAATATGGCAAATGTTTATGCTCCCTCTTAAATTATCCCTCTTCACAACAATCTGAACAGGGGGTTGAATTGAATGTTCAGGCCTCTTTGGTTGATATAATCATATATGTTGATGCTGCAGTAAAAAAATCTCACTCTTGTGTTGCCACAGTGGTCAGGACAGTAGCGGCGCTATTATGGTAGGCATGTCTTAGTGGATCTTCAAGGCCTTCATCTTGCCTTGAACTTGGCTATTTCCTCGGGCACCATTGCCAGCGATGCCACTGGTCCCATTAGCCAAGTGTTAAACCACTCACAACCTTACCGGAGAGATCTATGCACTTAACATATGAGTGTCAGTCTATGCTCAATTCTTTCACAGCATTATCTGTTTTCAAAGTTCCTAGGGCTGGTTTTGAACCTACGCATAGATTAACAAAGTTCTGTGTTGATGTCGATTTGTATGGTCTATGGCTTTGACCAGACCTTCCATGTACCGTTTGAGGTTGCAATGAATTTTAGCTTCCCATAAAAAAAACAAAAAGAGCCTATGTGCTAGTCCTCCATAGCAGGCTCTCTGGTTAGTTTGTTGTAACTATTTTCATTTTAGGAACATAAGTATTATTTCAAGCAAACAAGGAAGAAATAATATGCAGAGGACATGGAATGTGCTACTTAGCTGTACATAAGCCACATGTAAATTAGTTGATATCTTAATATATAATTAATATTTAAAATTAAAGTTTAAAGATTAAAATCATCTAACTTTACTACCTTAATATAACGGAGTCAAATTTTACATGAATGCAGCGGTGTTAGGTTAATTTAAAATTTTATACATAACATACAAATTCAAAGTGATATTAATATTTAAAATGTCACTTCAAAATATTACAATGATAGACAATGTTAACTAAACTTCATGAGCTTATTTGATATGCAAGTTAAGTTACCGAAATAAACAGAGGAATAGGAAAAGAGTTGTGAAATAAATAAATTCTGATGGTTGAGTGATTCAACATATCTGACGCAAGTGATAGGTAGGTTAAGTGGTAAATAAATCCATATTAACCCACTTAATCCACCTACCAAAAATGTCCACATAACTCAAATGCATGTAAAATTCACATTCCCCTTTCTTTAATATGTAATTAGTAGATTCTTGTTTAGGTCCCAATCTAAACAATCTGTTAGCTTTATCTTTTTATCAAATAGACGAAAAGAACAATAGGAAAGAACAAGGGAAATATCTCTTGTAAAGCAACTTAATACATGTCAATTTTACACTCTACTAATGTCCTCTCTCAACAATATGAAAGCCTCAATCATAAAATTTGGCTCCGTGTCCCTCCAGATGCGGCCGAATCCTCTGGTTAACAACTAACTGCCGTATACTGAAACAAGAAGATAAAATGGTAATTAACCGACCCCGCAATATAGCCATGCTGCCCTAAGTACTAAACCCTCCATCGTCTTATGATCTTATTTGCCACATATCCACCGTCCGATCAATGCAGCACCCCAAGCAGGCCATCTCTACAGCTGCACCCTCCATACTGATGGTGTTGTTGGCCATGGAACCCCGTCGTCGAGGAGCAGAAGAATGAATCCGAACATTGTGTAGGGCGTGCGTGGCCGAGTGCGCGGCGGAGCTCACGGAGGCGGTCAAGGTCGAAGCGCTCGGCGGCCATGAGTCGGCGGCGGTGGGCGGCGAGGCGGCTTTGGTAGAAGCCCTCAAAGGAGGGGTCCTTCGCGGTGCGCAGGAAGAAGGCATAGCCTGCCATGAAGTAGACGGAGCCCACGTAGAAGCATATAGGCTCCATTACGTCCCACGAGAGCTCCCAGAAGGTCAGCCTCATGAAGCCCGCGGTCTGGGCCACCATGAAAGCCAGCCCACACCAGAGCTCCCGGCGAACCCCCGCCTCGGCCCTCGCATTGATGTCGGCCTTGCGGCGCTCCAGGGAGAGGAGCTCCAAGTGGCGGGGGTCGTCCTCTTCGGTGGTGGTGGTGATGGAGGTAGAGGTGGTGGTAGTGCTCTTGGTGGCCGGCGACGCGGAGGGGAGTGGGATGACCTTAGCAACCGCACGTGCCACCTGCAAGGGAAGGAGGGTTAGGATTTACGTGCGCGTGCGGCGGCAACATAACATGAAGCACGCCGGTGGTTCGCGCAGTGTTGTCTCGGCCGTTGGATCTAGTTGTTGTTCACGTATATTATTAGGGTGTCGAAGTGTAATTGCTGTACGTGTGGGGTCCCTGTCTTCGGCAGAGGAATTGCATGTCAAGAAACGCAATCCCTCACGTATGTGACATGGAATATTTTAATGTATAGATACTGTCTTTTTCTTCAGTTAAAGGGCTTTATAGTCAGTAATCCTTGTGTGGTGGGTATCGATGCAAATGCAGGGCATCGAACTCTCCGATTAGCCATTACTCAATTCTATTTCCATCGGGAAAGTTATCAGCATTGAACCTTCGATTCTGGGGTGGCGGAGATGACAAAGATGGCACTTGTTTTTATACGTGACTTAATGCTGGGATGCCATTTGCTTCCCAGAGGGTGTATATAGAGTGCGTTAGCCCAAAGTTTTCTCCAATGATATCATTTTCTTGTTGGACTAACGAGAAAAAAGCTACAAGTTTCGGGGTTTCTGTAGATTTTGCCCAAATAAGTGCTTGGAAGTGATGAGCGTGCCACCTCACGGATGTCGACATCGACCCTACATTGGAAGGTGCGCTCCGGAATATCTGTCGGTTTCCAATGCAAAGTTCGATCGATTACAGCCCCTCTTTAGGCCTAACGAAAATCTTTTGTACTTAATTGCCGAATTTGGATTTGTAGGGGCCTGCGACTGAAGAAGTTTAATGAAAACTTCCATTATTCCAGAAAAAATAACTGAAGAAAATGGTGAAAGAAACCTATTTATCGTTAGATAAGATAGCAATATTACAAAAAAAAAGCACAGCTAAATTTTACAACACATATAACAATATTTTTTTTATCACTATCTACGGTAGCAATATTGGTAAAGAGAGCACTTTTGGATAAAAGAACATGTAAATTTTTATAATACATATAACAGTATAATACCAATGTAGGTTATTTCCAAAAATAACCTTTTATCGAGTTTAAAGTTAATAATAATAAAAAATTGCAACATTAGCAAGTTCCTGTGCTTAGTTTTCAGGACTAAATTGTTGGATTTTAAAGAAAATCAATTGAAACGGGAGAAAAATTTGCTAAACAGGATGGTAGATGATTTTTTATTTTTTCTTTTGCTTATTTGTTTCGGCATTTGAGCCTTTAGTAGATTTTGCTGCAAATAACTTCAAAACTTGCCTTACTACAATGATGCTTGCAAAATTAAGATCGTGATTTAAAATTGTAATAATTCACATAAAATTGTAATTACTTTTTTTAAAAAATATCACTAATTATATTTGTTATTTCACAAGTGATATTAAAAGCACATTATCAATGATTAAAAAAAATATCACTAATGATATTTGATTAACATATTTTAGATATTCACAACTAAGATGTAATTTGATTAAAAATTAAAATATTAGCTATTCATATCTAAATATCACCTTTTGTGATGAAATACATCTATGCATCAACCTGACATGAAACATTACCGGTGTACAAAATGATGTTCAAAAATTTGAATGAGAACTGTTTTCCTTAGAAAAACAAGAAAATTAAACAGTTAATAACATTCAACGCGCCCAAAACAAAAAGGCCCTGACTCTAGTCTTTTCTTCAAACGCAAATTTAGAAAAAAGAGATGACAATCTTTTGTGAAACACAAATTTAATAAAGTGAGAACATTTTTTTTCAAAAATTACTAACAAAAAATACAGTTCGTTTTTAACGGAGCAACTGAAGAAGTTTTAAAAAGGTTCAAAGAATACTCAGAAAGACCTAAATTAAGTTTTCCTGCCAAACGATGGAAAATCCAAAGAAAACCAAGTATTATTCTTAAAAGAATGAAAAATCAATCTACAGCTAAGTTGTTTTCTTAAAAGTAAAGATGCAAAATCCAATTAGAATCAAGTTATGATCTTAAAAGGAAGAAACATCCAGATACAGCTGAGTGGCGTTCTCAAAAGGATTAAAATTCCAGATAGAGACAGCTTGTCTTCTTAAAAATAGGGTTGAATTTTGTTCTCACAAGTAGAAAAACTCCAAAGAAAAAAAAAAGGGTCAACTTTTGGTCTTTAATAAATTAAAAATCCCAATAGAATAGAGTCTTCAAGTTTTTTGGACGCCTAGTATCCCTGCATAATTTCACAAGGACATTTCGTCTTCTTCCCTCCCTGGGAGGGGCCTCTTGGCACTAGGCGTCCATTATCTCCTTCCATTTTTTAAGATTTGATCTTAAAAGGATGGAAAATCCAAAGAGAGATTGGTTTTGTCGTTAAAAAAGGATGTGAAAGCCAAAACGGGTTTCCTTCCATCTCCATCCAACGTTGGGAGGTAAGCGTCTCTAACAGGTAACCTTATTTAAGGTTCCACTTTCATGACCCCTCGGTTCCCTGTCAATGAATTACACAGAAATAGAGAAAAAGAAAAAAAAACAGAAAAAACAGCATCAGATCGCTGCAAATACAAGCTTCAGAAGAGTTGCAACACTAGCAAAAATTCCCCAATTCCACACCGACCCCCCCCAAAAAAAAAAGAAGAAGAAGAGGAAAAATTCCATGGACCTATGTTCCCGTAGAAAATTACACTGGACCCTCTTCTATTTCGCGGAAATAATATTAAAAATACCATGGACATTAAATTGGTAATTACCATGTAAAATAGGCAGAGGATCAAGTCCCTTTCAAGGCAGCAACAAGCCCTTGTTGTGGCACCACGTAGGATTACACGAATCCATAACCATTTAGTGGAGAGTTGTCGTGCCGCTTTTCCTTTCTTTTTTAATTTGTTTTTTTATTTTTTATTTTTGTGCAGTTTCCATCGCATGCGGCCACTTAGGCCGATTACGTCCACGGCGCAACTATTTGGTGGTCCGCCATGCCCGTCAGATTTAATTATTTTCGCGAAAAGGACAGGAAGGTCTAGTAATTTTCCAACAGGTCCACAGCCAGAGAGCTCTCCTCCTCCGCAATCACACCACCCCAAAACCACCGCAAATCTCCGAGAAAAAGGAAAAACAAAAAAAAAGGATAAAAAAACAAAGAGAAACACGCGCACACACCAAGAAAATCGGAAGAAAATGAAATTAAAAAAGGAAAGAAAATGGAAACAGAGACGCAGAGGATGGGTGTTTTAAACCTACCTGATCGGGGCGGTGGAAAACGATGTCCCCCAAGACGAGGACGGCCCCGGACTCGTCGAGAGCCCTAGCGATCCCCTTCCCGCCCTCCCCTCCCCCGCAGATCTCCACCAGCCTCTCGTAGCTGATGGAGCTCCCGGGGGTCCCCCTCAGCTTCTCCCTCACCCTCTCCATCTGCGTCACCCTCAGCACCTTCCTCGCCTCCTCCACCGACATCGCCCCCCCGTCATGCGGCGCCGGCGGAGGCACCACCCCCTCCAGCCGGATCCGCTCCTCCTTCATCTCCCTCAGCCTCTCCACCAGCGACGGCAGCGCCGCCCCGTTACCCGGCCGTACCCCGGGGGCCGCCGACGCCGCGGATTGCGACACGTGGCAGCGAGACTGCGCGGGGATCTGGAGGAGGCGCTGGAGGAGGAGGGTCTTCCGGAATGCCATTTCCGAGAACGGAACGGATGGGGCGAGGAGTACGGAGAGAGAGAGCGAGAGAGAGAGAACTGTGAAAGCTCGAGCCGCTGCGGCTCTCCTCCTCGTCCGCTATGTTGAGTCCCGTTCCGTTCCGGTTGCGTGGATGGCGATGTGGGGGGGATTGGGGTGGGCGAATTCGGTCATGGTATAATGAGGTTGGTGGTGGGGAGGGGGCCATGATATAGGGACAGCGCGATATGCTCACGAGAAATTGGGATCGGGAAGAATCGCGAGATGCCAGAGGGTTGTGGGGGCATATTTCTCAAGGGCTCTGGGCCCTACACGTGGCGATCAGATGGCCGAAGACGGGTTCCGTCGCACAGATCGGCCAGCGGTTGCTGCTTCCGTGTTGGTACTCGTCTAATTCAAACCGAGGAGGAAGAGGTTCTTTGGTGAATTTTTAGTGGTAGTAAGTTATACAAATGTTTTTTTTTTCACTATTTATCTATTCATTCATTTTCGTCACTTACCAAATCTACCTCTACCAGGAGGTGGAAAACAAATTATGCACAGATCTATCAAATATAGTGGAAGCAAGCAAGTTAAGAAGGTTATGATGTCATTGATATGTATCGAGCCCAAGAATGAATATGCAAAGATTACTTGTTGCAAGATTGCAAGTAGCTACTCTGATACAAACCAAAGCCCAACGACACCAAGATGTGCGGTTTGATCGAACGAAACAAATGAGAAAAATAAGGAAACATGTAGAAAGAGCATGGTAATTAACTAATTATTTAAGAGCTTAGATACAACATACAAGTAACAATAGCCCCTCTCTTTCAAAATAGCAATTAACTAGCCCCATTTGGATAGGTATTTATACTCAGATTATCCTACGCAATATTACCAACTGCTCGAGCAACGAGTATTATCCCAACCCTTTGTCCTTCATATTACATTACATGGTCATTCAATCTTTATTAATTACCCATTACATCTATATTTACTCTCAAATCAAATAAAATAATAATAAAATTTACCCACCACATATATCTCTACTTTCAAGTAAAATAGAATAATACTACTTTTACACACAATAATTCACCTGTTAAATACATTCCTCCTCTAACCACCACCTACCACACTCCACCGAAGTGCAAATAAATCGAGCCTAAGGAGCTGCCATGTGACACCCTAAAGTCACCCATTAAAAAAGTATCAAAATATACACAAATCATAATAAAAATGGCATCATGCAAGTAATAGATGGCTCCTGTAAGACCGATTACAAGAGTTAAAAATGGACAATAATCACGTATCAAGATATTGCCTTTAGGAGATTCTAAACTTCATAAAAAATATTAGAAAATAGTAGTCACGATGTAGCAACCAGCACTACTAAGTGTTGAAATGAGCATTCCCCTGCCATGAGGAGTAGCCTCCTCCTCCAAGTGAGGGCATATGGTCTTTCTTCTGTCTTCCTCATTACTTGAGGTTGTGTCTTGTATACGATTTCTTCCCCCTTAGTGGAATACTTTCTTTGAAAAAAAAAAGTATTGAAGTGAACAAAGAGCTCTTCAATAGGAATGGATAGTCATCCTTTTTTATATGTCCTAGATTCTATCTGTTGAAGCAAACAATATCCTCTTTCACCTTAGAATTTTTAGATGTCTTAGTGGTGAACATCTTCCTCGTATTCCTATCAATATAGGCAATGCTCTTTTAACTGTATAAGCATCATTACATTCCTTAGGTTTAGGATGGAAAGCTAAACTCTATTTCTTAATATTTTCTCCTTCCTCTTTCTTCACTTGTTCCAGCTTTAGTTTTTATGCCATAAGATCTTTTACTTACTGACATAACCTTGGGTTCTCATTCATTTGTAGGTGACCCTGGAAACTTGGATACTAATTCTTGTGAAGCATACTTTTTACCTAGACTTTTTAGGGGGTAAATGATATTTGTGAACCTTATGCTTAGGTCCTTTAGATTCAATCAACATTCCTAATTACAATATTAGCATAATAAAAACAACAAAATTTAAACAATGAACATTCCTAATTTTATTTGCAATAAGCAAGACAAATAGATTTCTAGCAGTACAGATAAGAAACTTAAGATCAATATAACTTCCTGGTAGCATCACCATCATCTTTTATATCAAACTTAATTTGGCTAAGTTCTAAGATTAAATTCACATCATTAACACATCAAAATGGTATGACTCAATCAGGGTTGAAGAAGAATTAATAGAAAATAGGGTTAATTATGTAGTTTTCACGAATAATTATAAATGAAAAATAGCTAAAGGGAAAGATTATGGTTAATTAAATATCAATTGAGCTTAAATGTCTTAAAAATAGATTGGTATTGAGTAATTCAGGATTTACATTCAAATTGAATGTTAATTCTTAACCAAAAATTCTAATTGCAACCCCACTTCAATTAAAATAATTTTGATGGAAATAAATGTAATATAAACCTTCTAAAAATAAATTAAGAATATTTTACGAGGTTTGTAATAGTCAATTTGATAATCATAAAACATTTTGACCCACAACAGAAATGTAGACGGGTATTTAATACATTTTAGATCTAAACATAAATTGATCATGCAAACGATATCAAAATAAAAAATTGAAGTCACCATCGACTTTCTTATGTCTAAATTAGGTTACAATAAAAATTTAGACTCATTTGGACTTCATTTTGGCTAAGTTTGCAATTTGACCCTTAATTCTCAATTTCTTTATAAATACCCCCTTAACTTTTGATTTTATTACGAAGAGGTCCCTACCAGCAGCGCCTCTTGACCTTCAACCTCTGCGCCATTGGCTAAAAACTCCGGCGAGGCCGTTCCCGCACCTATCGACCCTCTTTTCGTGGGCCAACGAGTGATAAATATCTCCCATCACACGTCGCTTCTTGTCGTCAAGATTGGGTCGAGTTTCATGCCCTCCTTTTCCTCGACCATCGTCCCCTCCGACCTCAGTGGTCCTCTCCAACCTCTTCTTCCATGCATGCTCCGACTAGAAGAGTAGCACCATCATCTTTCTCACCTTCATCCGATCCTCGCATGCCAATGTAGGACCTCTAAGTCCTCTTCCTCGTCATCGACCTTCTTCTTTTGCTCCTCCATCTTCCCGTGGCCAGCGAACCAAAACCAGTTGTTTCTCTGCCTCCTCATCCACTCCTAGGTAGTCCCCTTTCTTCCTCTTCCTCCGTAGTGTAGGTTAGGCCCCTTAGACGTAGGTTTACATCACCACAACTCCCTCCTCTTCCTCTTCTTCTCCATCCACGGCCAATCACCGGCCACCACTCCTACGAACACACCTGCATCATTCCACGCCATCTCCCGCATCTACAACCACCTCATGACCTCCGCCATGCCACGACGAGCAAAAACCCTAACTTTATTGGGCATTTCGCTGCCTCGAGGACTCCACCGGACCCTCCTCACCACCGCTGTCTTCCTCGAGTCTGCCACACCTCCTCTGGCCTCGAAGCAACGATCCACCACCACCATCAACTTCAACCACTCAAGTCGAAGCTCCTCAACCCCTTGGTCGAGGATTTCGATGCGATTTCATGCTCGCCGCCTTTCACCGGAGACTGTAGATTCCATCCCCCCTATGACGTGGTCATCAGTGGTCTTACCCGATGCCAATCACCCTGCCACACTTTTAGCCTTTTAAGACGTCTGGAGTCTCAGTCAGACATCTGTCCAGACATCTGGACCCTTTCCCTTACATCTGAAAATGAAATTTTTGTACGTACACTGCGCTCTGCGCGCGGGCGGCACGCAGAACCCTCTTCTCCTCTCTCTCCCTTCCTTTTCTTCCCCAAACCCTAACCCCTCACGCCTTCTATATAAGCCACCCCTCCCCTCTCCTCTCCACTCCACACACCAGCCACCACCACCTTCAGAGCTGTGCGGGAGTGGCGAGAGGAGGCGAGCGAGGGAGAGCGAGAGGGAGGAGGAGAGAACTGGAGGAGGAGGCCGAGGTCGAAGGAGCTTCGGTGAAAGCTCGGCGAAGCTCGCGCAGCCACCGTGGGTGCGTGTTGGAGGAGGAGAGAGCTAAGGGAGGTGGCCTCCCGACCCTCTGCAGTGGCTGAAGCTGCGACGGCGCGAGGCAAAGCGAACGGAGAGAGCTGCGAGGAGCTCCTGATACTGGAAGTTTTCCAGTATCAAACGTCTGGAGAGTTGACCGAACGACCATAGTGGAAGTTGGACGTACGGGTTTGAGACCAGATGTCTGAAAGCACTTATATCGCAAGGTACGCTCTTTTTCGCGGTTATGGCCATGCAGACCTCACCGTAGACGCATGGTTTGGCCTGATTTGGGGTTCTGTGGTTGTCGTACGCAGGAGCAGCCTTGGGAAGGAGCACGGAACGCTTTCCCACAGGCTTTTGGACGTCTGATCACATCACCAGATATCCGGCAGTGTGTCCAAACGATCGGAGGCTTTGTCCGACATCTGGAACTGCCTTTAGACGATCGCAGAGAAGGTCTGGACGTCTGAGGATATCACAGGGACTTAAGGTAAAGATTTGGCACCTTTTAAGACGTCTGGGAGTATCCCCAGATGTCTAATTTTGAACAATAGGCACGTTTTTGACCTGTTTAGGGTCTGATCGGGGTCTATTTTACGCAAACGAAATACTTGTACTTTCCTCGCGAGTTCCTCTACGTACTAGAGACTTTTGTATACTGTTCTGAGCTCTCCTTTTGTGATGTATTCCCTTATATAAGGTTTCAGCCTACTGTGTATTTGGGGCTCACAGAAACTCCCGGGTCTGCGGTTCGAGCCCCCATTACTCCCATATTGCCTGGTAGAGTGGTTAATTCTATTACTAACATTTAAATAAGAATGTGCTTGTGGAAATAGCCAAATGGAACCCTAGGATGTGACATGAACCCTAGGATAGAGAAATGAATGATCCGTTTGTGCTGTATAATGTACTTACATGTATGATTGAGATAAACTGTTAGCAATTGCCTGTATTATAATTGTGAGCTGCCTGTAATTAATGAACAATTACATGTGAAATCACCAGTTGCATGTATCGAATTATGGAAACACGAGCTGTCTGTATATGTATGAGAGATGAATTGTAAATGGTGAAATCTAGATCAGAATAAATGAGGTGAACATGAGTATGAACCCTACAGGGAATTAGGAGTAAAACTCCTATGGATAGATGGAAACCTGAAATGTAGATGGGAAGTGTGCTGGCCCTTGAGTACGTGGTACCAAGGAGAGCAACTATCCCCCTTTTGTGTAGAGCAGAGCTAGCCTCCCTTGGGTTGAGACTCGGGGTTAGGATTGGCCACTCTACACCGACTCCTGTTGGCCCTCATGTGCGTGGTACTGAGGCGAGCTACTAGTGTAGGGAGGGAGCTAGCCACCCCACGGGGCCCGGGGTTCAACTAGCTACCCTACACCAACTTGTTAGGCCCTCTAGGAAAATCGGGATAGTCAGACGAGGGTGCACAGACTGTGGAGGGCAAGACCCCTATTTGGTTCTGAGGGGCAAGATCCCTGTTCTGAGAGGGCAAGGCCCTATACTGTTCCGTGCTGTACTTTAGGCGTACCCGCTAGTGGAAATGACTGACCGCGTGTCAGTACAAGGTAGCTACTCGTGAGCTTATCACGCATGCTGTAGTCACCATTACGTCTTGATAGTGATCTCGAGGTGGTTGACTGGGTGTAGGACTACCACGAGGGACTCTCCCAACTAGGAAAGCACCACGTGTACCTTCTACTCTACGAAAAAGACTACAATCAAGATCGTTCCCACAAGGAACATGCAAAATCAAGAATATCTGGATGTTTGAGAAAAATGGGTGAAAAGGAAATAGATATAAAATCGATAGATAGGAAAGAGAATTAAATCTATTGCTTTTACTGTTTTTAGATAATATAGATACCACTCTACTCAGTGTTCACTGACTCTATCTTCTCATAATACTATTCAGGGCCAGGAGTTGAGCAGCCTGAGCTTCTATCTGTGGAGGGTGCTGGGCCTAGTCGAGCCCAGCCATAGTTTTCAGCACTTCCTTTTCGTTTCTTTACTGTTGTAGTAATGAACTTTTAGTTACAGTTTGTCTCTACTGTTTACTTCCGCTTTCCGTTGTTATTACTTTGTGGTGGCATGTACTGAAACAATAGATTTATTTTCCTTTACTACTTGTACGTTTCTTCTGCTTAGTTATATTGCATATGTTAATGTGGTTTACTTTCCTGCTTTTTGGTTATTTCTTGTTGGACAACTGGGTCTTGGGATTAGTCGAGGTGAGCCGGTCTCAGGTCCTGTAGGGATCCGGGAATTGGGTCCTAACAAGATGGTATCAAAGCAAGGTCATCCCGAGAAATGAACCAATTGGCTTGAGAATAACCATTCACATGCATATAGCTAGAATAACCACCACAACGTATCACCTTGATATTTGTTCTGAGTCTTTTCTCGAAGAAATTCGGTATTGTTGACCCTCTTGTTCTGTCTTTTGCGTCTCCTTGCAGGAGATGCCTCGTCGGAGAGTTCTCGAGGCAAGCCGTGGTCGTGGTCGTGGATGAAGTCGGAGGGGCGGACGTGCTGGGCCTGAGGTACTAGTTGACCCACCTCTTCTCCCGAGCGTTCGGGCCCAGGATCTCTCCCAGCTGATCAGGGACATTATGCGAGAGCAGCTCCACTAGCCTCCACGGGCACCTCTCCCTGAGGACGTGGAGGGGGAGTCCTTGGTGGGACAGAGAGACCGCCGCAGCGCCGGACAAGCAGGTGGGGGAGGGGGTGGTCCTTCTCCATCCCCATCGCACTCTGACACTTCCGAGCACGAGCCTTCCTTTCCTGGAGGCGTGCCCGTTCCCCCACTGTAGCTGCACCACGAGCTTTTCGGACATTTCCAAAAGTTGAAGCTCCCTCCTTCAAGGGGGATGAGGACCCATATGAGGTAGAGGACTGGCTGAAGCAGATAGAGAAGGTGTTCGACACCGTTCGCCCTTCCGCGGAATGCCACGTGGCCTTTGCCACGTACCAGCTAGAGAGCACGGTAAACAAGTGGTGGAGGGCAGTCAGAGGCCAGTAGAGGAGAGAGCCGACGTGGGACCAATTTGTGACTCTCTTCTGCGAGTAGTACTTTCCGCAGACCTAGCAGGATCAGAGGAGACAGGAGTTTCACACTCTCCACCAGGGGTTGATGACTGTTAGCGCATATCGCACGCGTTTCCTGGAGCTGTCACATTTTGCCTTGACAGCTGTGGCTACGAAGGAGGAGCGCCTATGGAGGTTTACTGAGGGGCTCCGACTTGCTATTCGGGGGTATATCAAACCCCTAAAGTTGCCCACCTTCTCGTGAGTGGTTGAGGCAGCCATGACCTACGAGGAGACCAACCCGGCCGCACGAGACACCGACAGCAGATGGAAGAGGCCCTATCAGCCAGAGTACTCTCAAGGCTGTCCGGAGAGGAGGCACACGGCACCCGCAGGAGAGCCTTCTCATTTTGCAGGGCCATTAGTGGCCTTTGGGGGCCCCAGACAGAGGCCAGCTGCCAGCACCGGGCCCCTGCCCAGCCTGCAGCAGGGACCTACTAAGGGAGGAGGTCATGTTCCCCTTTGCTACTAGTGTGGCCAGCCGGGCCACATTAGGAGAGACTGCCCATCTAGGGCTGGAGAACAACAGATGCTCCCCGCACCGAGCACTGGAGGCCGAGCTAGTGGTCGTGGTCCCCAGGCTCGTAGGGGAGGGCAGCAGTCACGAGGAGGGTACCGACCAGCGGCTACTCGCCCAACCTAGAGTGTAGCTGCTTCGTCTGTACCGAGGACTGAGGGGCATATCAACGCCCTGACACACAGAGATGCCAGGGCTTCAGGTTCAGTGGTGGCAGGTATGGTTACTGTTTCTGGTAGATTAGTATACTGGTGTCGGGCTTTTGTCGCTATAGTTATTACAGTCGTTGCAGTATTTGACAAAAACAGTTACCAGTCTAATATGATTTATTACTCGGAATAGAGAGTTTCCCGATGTTGAACTCAGGGAGCAAACTATAATTCTAGAACCATATAAATTCACAATGTATATATAAGGTTTTACAAAAAGAATTGAGAGAGAGGGAGAGAAAAGGGGGGGTGATTGGCTTTTTCTTCTTCTCTATTCTTCAGCTGACTCTCTTCCTTCTTCTTCTTTCTCCTTTTTCTTCTTCTCTGATTCTGCGGTTCCTCTTTCTCTTTTGTTTTTCTTTGTTTCTTCTTTCTTCTTCTTCAGCCTGCCTTCTTCTCTTTCTTCTTCCTTCATCAATTTCGTCCTTCTTCTTCTTCTTCCTTTTCCTTTGCATCTTCAGAGGCTTCTGCCTTTTCTTTTCTTTCTTTTCTTTTTCCTATCTTCTTCTTTCTTCTTCTTCAGCTGCGGTTCCTTTTTCTTCCTTCTTCTCAGCTGCTGCTGACTCTCCTCTTTCGTCGACGTCTGATTCAGCGCTCAGACGACTTATCGACTCGGTTGCTATAGCGCCGCTCCTCTCTTCCTTCAGCTTCCTTCCTTTTTCTTCTTCTTTCGACTGCTTCTTCCTCCTTCTTCCCTTTCCCTTGCGGCTAAGTCCTGCCTATTGCTTCTCTTCTTCTTTCTTCCTTCCTGCACACGCACACACACATTAGAGCAAAACCTACCCTACCCCCTTCCCCGTGTCTCTCTCTCTATATCTCTCTTTGGAAAGCTCTCCCAGAGCTGGGTAATCGGGTCGGGTCGCGTGCCCGAGTCCAGGCGCACCGGCGTGGGTGGTGCGCGAGGAGTGCACAGGAGTGTCGGATCGGGTCGCGCCTGATCCGTGTGGTGAGCTCACGGACGAGGGCGGTGATAGGTGAGGGACCTCACCCCAGTGCTATCAGAGGCAACCAGCCGATAGCACAAAAACATTTTAAGTGTGGGCGTGAGGCCACACACTTACGAGGTGGGACTAAAGTCCCACCTTCGATCTTGGGCGTCCGCGGAGAAGGCTTTGCGCAATTGGGGCAGCAGCGAAGGCTTGCGACCCCAATTGAGAACCTGGGCGTCTCTGCGGAAGTGCCCCGTGCTACCTAGGGCTGGTGCCTGGGTTCGAAGAGACCTGGAGCTGCCTGTGAAGAAGCTCCAGCAGCTCGTCAATGGCGACGAGGAGGGTGAGCCCTGAAATCACGAAGACGGCCTCCCGGCCATGTCAGACAACACAGGGGGCTTCGCCAGAGTGTGGCGAAGGCAGTGCGAGGGGAGACGTGTGGTGAGAGTGCCTGTAGGCGTGTACCTAGGGCAAACTGCATGCGCGGAAGTGGGTGTGTTCGAGGGGTGTACAGAGTGTGCAATGTGATGGATGAGGTAGGGGAATCGCTGGAGTGGAGTAAGGGGAAGCTTCTGAGCTTGTCGGCGAGGGGTCGAAAGGTCTGTGGAAGTGGGGCGATCTCGCGGAGATGGTGGCCGGAGGCGGAGCAGATGAAGGTGATCGCGGCAGTCGAGGGGTTTAAAAAACTGATTCAAGAAGGGAAAAGTGGGAGGAGAGTAAGGGGAGAATTTTCTACCTACTTAGTCGATGAAGGGGGAGAGGGAGACTGCCCGGTGCGTGCCTGCCGGAGCTGAGGATGAAGGTGCCCAGGGGAGGAGTGACGGCGACGAGGAAGATATCTAAGGATGCCAGCTGGTGCGGCCTGGCGCAGGTAGACGAGGCAGAGTGGGCTTTGCTGCAGCTATGGCAGCAGAGCGACGAGGAGGAGGAGAGTTTGCAGGAAGCTTAGGGCAATCTGACCGGAGAGAGAGGAGACGAAAGAGGAGGGTTTTTCTCGGCCAGAAGTAGCTTAAAGGAGACAGTAGACCTTGCCGCTCCTTATAAAGGCGTTGGCGAGGGGAGAGTCTTGAGATAGCAACGTGGGGGACTCGCTGGAGCATGGCCGGAAAGCCGACCCATTCCTTTCGTGCGTTTGCACGAAAGGCATGGGCGGTTGCAGGGCAAGGCAGGGGGATCCTACGAAAGAGGACGACGTAGGGAACCCCCTGTTCGTTCCTGAGAATGGCCCCCTTACCCTGCGCGGCACCATTCTCCAGGCAAGGTCGTCATAGGTATGGCGCCTGCGTGGGGTGGCAGGAGGGACCGTTCTGTAAAGAACGAAGGAGAAGATAAGGAGCAAATTGCAAGGGTTTCAAAAGATAAGGGTCAAAAAGTAATTTAAGAGGACAAATTTGTAAAGTCGGTCAAGATGGTCTTCTCTTAGTCTCAAATTTTTATACCAACCTAATTTGAACCTAAGTATTTTAATGGTGAAATTTGATTTTAGGTTTGACCACATTTGACCGGTCAATTTGCACAAAAATCCAAATTAAGTGATAAATTGGGCATGGTTCTCAATTTAGGTCAAAATAGGTTGCAAAGGCCAAATTGAAGGTTCTAGACCCTAGGAAATATTTTTCTATGAATTTTAGAGGGTTTAGTTGATTTTTATCCTGCCTCGAACCTTATAAATTAAAGCGGATTTGTTTTAGGGTTACAGGATGTCATTTAATTCCTAGAAGTTGCCATAACCCTTTTCAGATCAGATCATCCCCCTTCCTTCCTTATTAAACTTATTTGACCTGTGTTTAGACCCTTAGATACCCTGATTGTGTACTGCATTGGTAAAATTACAGTTTTACCCCTTATGATTTGTTTTATTCTTTGATTCAGAGTTTTTTGAATTAGGCCTCTCATTAGGTTTTGTAAGAGCTTGTTCACACTTATTTAGATCAGATTGTGCAAGTTAGGGTTCATGATGAGGCTCTCATCATGTACTTACTTTTTGATTCTGGCGTCACACACTCTTTTGTTGCTGCGAGTTTTGCCGTCAGTCTCGGGTAAGGTAATGTACTGTTAGAGGATCCGTTTGTGATCAGAAGCCCAAGTGGCCAGTTATTTGTAGCTGAGGAGGTCTACACGGACTGTGAGGTCAGTATAGGGGGACACAACCTCCCCGCTAACCTGATTGCGATACAGATGGAGGATTTTGGCGTGATTCTAGGGATGGACTGGCTGTCCGCCTATCATGCCCTGGTAGACTGTTTCGGGAGGAAGATCGTCTTCTCCATACCGGAGTTGCCTCCCTTTGAGTTTCATGGACAGCCGGTGGATGGAGGTTTCAAATGTATCTCTACGCTTCGAGCAGCGAGGCTTTTGAGCTAGGGGTGTGAGGGCTTTTTGGCTTGTGTAGTGGTAGAGCCTAGCCCCATGGATGACTTTCAGAGTATTCCGGTGGCTTGCGAGTACCCTGACGTTTTTCCAAAGGAGCTGCCAGGATTACCGCCCGAGCGCGAGATCGAGTTTGAGATCTCACTGGTACCGGGGACCGGCCCCATTTCTATTGCACTGTACCGGATGGCACCGCTTGAGCTGTGAGAGCTCAAGTCACAGCTGTAGGACCTGTTGGAGAAGGGCTTTGTGAGGCCCAGTGCGTCCCCGTGGGGAGCACCTGTGTTGTTTGTGAAGAAGGACGGTACCCTGCGACTTTGTGTCTACTACCGACAACTGAATAGGGTCACCATCAAGAATAAGTATCCGCTGCCACGGATTGACGACCTCTTCGACCAGTTGCGAGACGCCACAATGTTCTCCAAGATAGATCTGAGGTCAAGCTACCACCAGTTGAGGATCAGGGAGACCGACGTCTCCAAGACAGCTTTCCGTACCCGGTACGGGCACTACGAGTTCTTGCCCATGCCGTTTGGGTTGACCAATGCCCTCGCTGCTTTTATGGATTTGATGAACCAGGTTTTCAGATCATACTTGGACCAGTTTGTGGCGGTGTTCATAGACGATGTACTCGTTTACTCGTGGGATCAGGCGTAGCACAGACAGCATCTACGGATGATTCTGGACACTTTGAGGCGATGCAGGTTGTATGTCAAGTACAACAAGTGTGAGTTTTGGTTGAGACAGGTGACTTTCTTGGGCCACGTGATCTCAGGGATGGTTTAGCTGTGGAGCCAACCAAGTTGAGGTTGTACTCAGGTGGGAGAGGCCACGTACAGTGATAGAGATACATAGCTTTTTGGGACTGGTAGGTTACTATTGGTAGTTTATCAGAGGATTCTCTCAGATTATGCATCCTATGACCTAGCTGACTCGGAAGAACGTGCCCTTTGCCTGGATAGATGAGTGCGAGGCGTGTTTTCAAGAGTTGAAGGAGAGACTGACTTCAGCTCCTGTGCTTACCATCCCGGACAGCAGTGGTAGTTTTGTGGTTTACACAAACGCTTCGTTACATGGGTTAGGGGATGTGCTCATGCAGCGTGGTCACGTTGTCGCTTACGCTTTGCGGCAACTGAAGCCCCATGAGCATAGCTACCCTACCCATGACTTAGAGCTAGCAGCTGTTGTCTTCGCGTTGAAGACATGGAGACACTACCTTTACGGTGAGACTTTCGAGATTTTCACGGATCATAAGAGGCTCAGGTACTTGTTTGACTAGAAGGAGCTCAACATGAGACAGTGTTACGATCCTGTTCCCAAATCCTGATATGAAACGAGACCGGACTGACTCGACTGATCCCAAGACCCAGTCGCCTAATGAGAAAGTAACCAAAAAGCAGTAAAATAAACCACATTCACCATGCAAGCAACTAACAGTAACAAAAGTACAGCAGTAAAGAAGTAAACTACTACAGTACACACCACCACAACAGTAGAGAATTTAAAAAAAGTACAAGAATATAAAGTTTACAATAGAAGAGTACAGAAGTGTAACAAAAATACTCACTACAACAGAAACGGGGTACAAACAAAAGGTACCACTATTGGGCTCTACTGACTTAGTACCCTCTGCAGCCGTAGGCTCTGGTTGCTCAACACCTGGACCTGAAAAAGGTTATGAGTACAAAAACGTCAGCGAACGCTGAGTAAAGTGGCAACTAGCTAACTAAACAGTAAAGGTGGACAGGTAGCTGTTGTTTTCAATTTCTTTCTTTATTTAGCTAATTATTCCTTCTTTCATCACTTGGTTTATTCATCAGGTCTCTTTCTTGATCTCGAATGTTCCTCGTCAGAACGATCGTGATTGCAGTCTTTTCCGAAGAGTAGAAGTAGCACGTGGTGCTCTCCTGGTCGGGAGAGTCCCCCGTGGTGGTCCTACACTCAATCAACCACCCCAAGGTCACTGACAGACGTAATGGTGGCTACAGTACGCGCGATAAACGCACAAGTAGCTACCCCGTACTGGCACGCAGTCAGTCATTTCTATTAACGGGTGCACCCAAAGCACAGCACGGAACCAGTATAGGGCATAGTCCTCTCAGTAACAGGGGTCTAGCTCCTAAGAACCAAATAGGGGTCTCGCCCCTCCACAGTCCGCGCACCCTCGCCTGACTACCCTGGTTTGCCCAGTGGGCCTAACAAGTCGGTGTAGGACGGCTAGCTGAACTCCGGGCCCCTTGGGGTGGCTAGCTCTCTCCCTACACTAGTAGCTCTCCCCGGTACAGTGTACACGAGGGCCAAAAAGTCGGTACAGAGTGGACAATCCTAACCCCGGGTCCCAACCCTAGGGCTGCTAGCTCCGCTCTGCACTAAATAAGGGGACAGTCACTCTCATTGGTACTCCGTACTCAAGGGCCAGCTCACTTCCCCATTCCCATTTCCAGTTCCATTCCATTCATTTCCAGGAGCTCTATTCCTAATTCCCTGTAGGGTTCATGCTCATGTTTCTCAGCCCACGCCATACTAGGTTTCATCTTTTCTATTTCCATTTCATATACAGGCAGCTCATATTTAATTGCAACAGCAGGAATATACATGCAACAATTGCTAACAACAGTACTTTACATTCCACAGATAGCTGTTATCCAATTACACGAAATTGTTACTATTTTATTTACTCATCTAAGATTGCAATTCATGCATTCAATACAGTTATTCTAGTGTTTCTAGTCTTAGGATTCATGCCATACCCTAGGATTTAACATTCAATCTAGCGTTTCTAGTCCTAGGATTCATGCCATACCCTAGGATCTAACACTCATTCCAGATATGCATTCATGTTTGTAATTAATCTAAGGGAAGCCACTCTACCTGTAAAATCAGGAGTAATGGGGGCTTGATCGGCAGGTCCACATGCCTCCGCAACCCTAATTCCGCAATGGAACGAGGTCCTAACACAAGGATCAACCACAAGAAATCACTCAGAACATCATAAAAATATTCCAACAAGTAGAGGAACTTATATGAAGAAGAACAGAATCTTAATTGTGAAAATCGAACCTCAAATGGATCCTAAACGGGTCAAAAACAGCAATTCTGACTCAAATCAGACGTCTGGAATACCTTCCAGACGTCTTAAAAGAAGTTCAAAACCATACCTCACTCTGCGCTATTCCTCAGACGTCCAGGGACTCTGCTGAACTGTCTAGACCCAGTTCCAAACGTCTGACCACCTCTCCAGACGTTTGGAGATGCTTCCCGCTGTCTGGTGCTTCGCCTAGACGTCTGAACTGCGTGGGAGGGCGTGTCTTACGCCTTCCCGAAATGAATCCTGCACACACGACGGAAAATCTTCTCAAAAGGGCACGGAGCAGTGCCTCGGCAGAACGGCCTGCATGGCTGTATCCGCAAAGGGAGGTGCAGGACATGGAACGTACCTCTCAGTTGTCTGGAGCTTCTTCCAGACGTCGTCAACGTCGTTTGGACGTCGATCCAGACGTCTAATTCTGGGAAAATCCCAGAACCAGAGACTGCCCTCGCCTCCTCGCACCGCGCGCGGCAGTGCTGTGCCCGCTCGACCGCTACTCTAGCTACAGTAGTGTCAGGGAGAACCTCCCCAGTGCACCTCTCTGCCTTGCGCACGCCCGACCGGCCGTGAGCTTCTCCGGCGAGCTCTCTCGCGAGCTCGTGTGCTCTCCTCTCTTTCCCCCTCGCTGCTCCTCTCTGATGCTTTGCTCGCTGCACTTGCTCACGCTGGAGGAAGGAGAAGGTGGCTGGAAGTGGGGTGGTGAATGAGGGAGAGGAGAAGGGTTTAAGTAGGCGTGGGGTAGGGTTTCGTCGGTAAGAGGGGAGAGAAGAAGGATGCTGCGCATAGTCTGTGCGCGTCACGCACTCAAACTCGAGGACGTACGCACACAAAAATTGATTTCCAGACATCTGGGAGGGTGTCCAAACGTCTGACCAGACATCTGACCCAAGTCCCAGATGTCTTAAAGGACTTTAATAGCACAGGTCTTAACAGACAGAGACGTTGGTTAGAGCTCCTGAAGGACTATGACTACAGCATCTCCTACCATCCAGGGAAGGCTAATGTGGTGGCTGACTCCTTGAGCCAGAAGGCACCCACCCACTTGCCCAGTCTTCAGGCACAGAGTTGGAGGCTTATGGAGGAGTTGGGCAGTTGGCGACCCTGGGAGTCACAGGGGTATTGTGGGACAGTGACAATGACGCGGTAAACGTGACCAGAGTTGATAGACCACATCATCGCAAGATAGATGACAGATCCGTACTAACAGACATTGCAGGACAGGGTGTTAACAGGAGACCCAAGAGACTTTTCCTTTACAGACGAGATACTGCGCATGAGGGGACGCTTATGCGTTCCTAGGGACGAGGAGTTATTGAAAGAGCTCCTGGCTAAGGCGCACGGGTCCAGGTTCACCATACATCCCAGGAACACAAAGATGTATCATGATCTGAGATGCGACTTTTGGTGGAGAGTGATGAAGCGGGATGTTGGTGAATTTGTGCAGCAGTGTTTGGTGTGCCAGCAGTTGAAGGCCGAGCACCAGAGGCCTGCAGAACCGTTGCAGCCACTTCCTGTGCTAGAGTGGAAGTGGGAGAGCATCACCATGGACTTGGTGGTGGGTCTACATGTTACCCAACGAGGACACGACGTAGTCTGGGTGATAGTGGACAGGTTGACGAAGATGACACGTTTCCTACCTATCCGAGTCACCTTGGGACTAGCATAGTTGGCAAATAGGTACATTTGCGATGTGGTACGCCTGCACGGAGTTCTGCGTGAGATTGTATCTGACAGAGATACCTATTTTACTTCCCAGTTTTGGGCTGAGTTTCAGCAGGCTTTGGGGACACGTTTGAGATACAGTACCGCTTACCACCCCCAGACGGATGAACAGTCAGAGTGCACTATACAGACACTTGAGGACCTTTTACACACCTGTGTACTAGACTGGAGAGGCTCCTGGGAGGAGCATTTACCCTTGGCAGAGTTTGCATATAATAATAGTTTCCACTCGAGCATCGGCATGGCACCTTACGAGGCTCTGTACGGAAGGAGGTGTACTGCACCCTTGAGTTGGATCGAGGTGGGGACCAATTGGGAGGTTGGCCCCAGGCTGATCTGGCAGAGTCAGGAGGTGATAGAGCAGATTCACAGACGATTCCGCACTGTCAGGAGCAAGCAAAAGACTTACGCTGACCAGAAATGCAGAGAGGTGCAGTTCAAGGTTGGGGATCACGTCTTTCTCCGTGTTTCGCCCATGAAGGGCCTGCAGCATTTTGGGGTGAAAGAGAAGCTTGCACCAAGGTTCGTAGGGCCCTTTGAGGTCTTAGAGCAGGTGGGACCCGTTGCTTATCGGCTTGCCTTCCTCCCCAGCTTTCTGGAGTGCACGACGTATTCCACGTGTCCAACCTCAGGAAGTACATCGTTGATCCTAGTCACGTTCTGAGCCAGGAGAGCGTCGAGGTGGGTGACGACCTGACTTACCCTGAGAGACCCGTGCAGATGCTAGACAGAGCCGTCCGGAGTCTAAGACGGAAGCAGGTACCACTGGTGAAGGTCCCATGGAGAAGCCAGCGGTACGAGGAGGCGATCTGGGGGCCTGAAGCGGCGATGTGAGAGCGGTACCCGGAGCTTTTTTGAGGGTACGTCTTTTCAGACCTATTTCGGTCCTCTTTAAGTTTGTTATGTGTTTTATATTCCTTTTTTGCACCATAGCTAGCTCAAGTTTTGGGGACGAAACTTCCTTTAAGTTTGTTATGATGTAATAACCCATCACACTTTTAGCCTTTTAAGACATCTATAGTCTTAGTCAGACGTATGTCCAGACGTTTGGACCCTTTCCTGGATGTTTAAAAATGAAATTTTTGTACGCACACTGTGCTCTGCCCGCGGGCGACGCGCAGAACCCTCTTCTCCTCTCTCTCCCTTCCTTTTCTTCCCCAAACCTTAACCCCCCACCGCCTTCTATATAAGCCACCCCTCCCCTCTCCTCTCCACTCCACACACCAGCCACCAAGACCTTCAGAGTAGTGCGAGAGTGGCGAGAGGAGACAAGCGAGGGAGTGCAAGAGGGAGAAGGAGAACGCAGGAGGAGGAGGAGGCCGAGGTCGAAGGAGCTTTGGTGGAAGCTCAGCGGAGCTCGCGCGACCACCGCAGGCGTGTGCGGGAGGAGAGAGCTAGGGGAGGCAGCCTCCTGTTCCTCTGCAGCGGCTAGAGCTATGGCGGTGCGAGGCAGAGCGGGCAGAGAGAGCTACGAGGAGCTCCTGATACTGGAAGTTTTCCAGTATCAGACGTCTGGAGAGTCGACCAGACGACCCTAGCGGAAGCTGGACGTCTGGGTTTGAGACCAGACATCTGAAAGCACTTATATCGCAAGGTACATTCTTTTTTGCGGTTACAGCCATGCAGGCCTTACCACAGACGCATAGTTTAGCCTGATTTGGGGGCCTGTAGTTGTCGTACGCAGGAGCAGCCTTGGGAAGGAGCGCGGAATGCTTTCCCACGTGCTTTTGGACGTCTGATCACATCACCAGACATCCGGCGGTGCGTCGAGACGACCGGAGGCTTTGTCCGACATCTGGAATTGCCTTCAGACGATCGTAGAGAAGGTTTGGACGTCTAAGGATATTGCAAGGACTTAAGGTAAAGATCTGGCACCTTTTAAGATGTTTGGGGGTATCCCCATACGTCTAATTTTGAACAGTAGGCACGTTTTTGACCTGTTTGGGGTCCGATCGGGGTCTGTTTTACGCAAATGAAATACCTGTACTTTCCTCGCAAGTTCCTCTACGTACTAGACTGATGAGAACCTCATCATGAGCCATAACTAGCTCATTTTGACCCAATACAAAGGATAAAAGCTCCTACATATCTCAAGGAAAAGCTTAACTCAGAGAATTCTGAGTTTGAGAAGAAAACAAGTCATAAGGGGTAAAAGTGCAATTTTACCAGTATAATCTGCATACAGGGTAATTCAGGGCCCAAACATAGGTCAAAACAGCTTAATAAGAATAAAAGTGGGATGAGATGATCTAGCAAGGGCTACAGCACTTCCAAGGAACCAAATGATAATCTGTAACCCTAAAACAACCCACTTCAATTCACAAGGTTCGAGGCAAAGTAAAAATAGAATAAACCCTCTAAAATTCATAGAAAAATAATCTCTGGGGTTTAGAACCATCAATTTGGCCTTTAGAACCCATTTTGACCTACATTGAGAACCATGCCCAATTAATAACTTAATTTGGGTTTTTGCGCAAATTGACCGGTCAAACAAGGTTTAATATGAAAATAAAATTCACCATCAGATTCCTTAGGTCCTAATTAGTCATGTATAAAAACTTGAGCCTAAGAAGAAACCTCCTTGACCGACTTCACACTTTGGTCCTCATATATTTACTCTTTGGCCCTCAACTTTTGAACCCTCGCATTTTGGCCCCTAACTCTCCTTCGTTCTTTGCAAACAGGTCCCTCCTGCAAAACCCTGCCAGCACCATGCTCCGGCGACCTTGCGCGGAGCATGGCGCCGCGCAGGGTGAGGTGGGGGACCTGGCAAGTGTACCGGGGGTGCCCTGCGTCGTCAGCCGTCGCAGGAGCACCCCCATGGTCACTGTAGCCCCCCATACCGGCCGTGCGAACGCACGGACGGTATGGGTTCGTATTCCGACCATTCTCCGGCGAGGGAGACACGTCGTCTCCCTCCGCCTTCCTCCCTGCTTCAACCCTATAAATACCCCCCGCCGCTCCACCGACGAAGGCAGCCTGGATCTGACGGAGAAAACCCCCAGCTTTCTTCTCTTCTTTCTCCGGCAGACGCTCACCAGCTCCGGCGACTTCCTCCCCCTCCACCTCTTCGCTCTGCCGCAATACCAGCAGCAGAGACCTCCTCCCCTGCTCTTCCCGCGCCACGCCGCACCCAGCTGGCGCCTCTCCAGCCCTCTGCTCGCCGCCGCCCCTCTCTCTGAGCATCATCTTCTCCGGCGACAGTCGATACGACTGTCGCCCTATTCCTCCCCCTTCGTCCCTGCAGTTAAGTTAGACTTACTCCCCTTCTCCTCCTCTTTCTTTCCCCGCTTTCGATTTAGTCAATTAAGCCCTCTACCGACCCTGTTCACCCTCATCCTCTCCGCCTCCGACCACCCTCCGGCGAGCCGCTCCCATCACCTCAGCGACCCACACGGCTCGCCGACCACCGCAGAACCTCCGCCTCCTCACCCTGATCCTCTTCCGCCCCTCCACTTCCCACCAAACACCCTCTGCAGACCCACCGAACACACCCACTCCCTCGCTCACAGTTTGACCTAGGACGACCTGACAGCTCCATCTCGCCCCCTGCAGACCCCCTGACCACCTTCGCCGTGCCACGGCGAAGGTCCCCCGCCTGTCTGATTTGGCCGAGAGGCCGTGCTATTGAGTTCAGGTTCCAGGCCTTGACCGCCATTGGCGAGGAAGCTCGAAGCCTGCTCGAGGTTGCTTCAAGCCGAGATATCCCAGGTTGAAAAGCCACGGCCAGCGCGGAAGAGTCTCGCGCACACACCCTGGCCCTCAATTGGAGCTGTGCGCCTCAACAGCTGATGCAATTGGAAGCGCCATCCCTGCTGCAGGCGTGAGAGAAACGGGTGCGCGGATAGTCCCACCTCGGAACCTCTCGAAGGCGCGCGGACGCATAAAGGCAAAAACTGCCTTATGCTGTTTGCCTCAGTTACCACGGGGTGAGGTCCCTCTCACCCGACCCGACCCGACTCGGCCTCGTCCGTGACCACGCTCCGCGGACCTGGCCCGACCCGATTAGACTGACCTGCACTCCTCGCCCACCACGCACGCCGGTGGGCCTGGACCCGGGCCTGACCCGAACCCGATTACCCGGTAGCGCTCTGGGAGAGCTTCCGAAGAGTGATTTCAGAGAGAGAGATACGCGGGAGAGGGGGGTAGAGTAGGTTTTTGCCTCTTGACGAATAAACTCTGAAGTGTGCAGGCCAAAGAAGAAGAAGCAGACCCGCTGAAGAAGAAGAAGCAGCTGCACTGTAGCAACTGCTCAGTTAAGTCGTCGAAGCACCGGGCCAGACGACGGACAGTCAGCAGCCAGAGCAACACAGAAGGCAGGCTGAAGAAGAAGGAAGGGAGACTTAGTAGCCGAAGGCAGAAGCACCACGATTGCAGAAGAAGAAATGAAGAGAAGCAAGAAGCAAGAAAAGAAGAAGACGATCTGAAGAAAAAGAAAGAAAGGAAACAAGGAAGAACAGAAGAAGAAGAGCACGAGGGGAAGATCTGAAGAAAGCAGAAGAAGAAGAAGAAGAAGAAGAAGAAGAAGAAGAAGAACAAAGAACAGGAAAAACCAAAGACAAAGAGGAAGAAAGAAGAAAAGAAGAAGAAGCCAAATTTTCATCTCTCTCTCTCTCTCTCTCTTTATTTTTGTAATAGAACTTGTATATCTCTAGAATACAACTTGCTCCCTGAGTTCGACCTCGGGAACTCTTTTATTTTTCCGAGTAAAAAATTTTTATATGAAACGTTGGTAACAACCGGCTTTACTGCAACGATATAACACAACCCGGTCAAACCAGACGCTATCATTTTGGCGCCGTTGCCGGGGAGCAACGGCTATTCTAGAGGTAAACATTCCTGTATCTTTTAATTTCTGATAATCTCCTCTCTTTTGTGCAGCTACAGGAACTCAAGAAGACAAGCAACCACACGACAACCACTCCGAAGACAGGTAAATCTTTTCTCTCACTATTAACCCCTACACTCTAAAGAGAAAGAAAAGAAAAGAACAAAGCAATATAGAGCTAACCTGTCTTCCATACTTAGTAACCATAAAAAGTTGCATGTTTTCAACTCATCACTCCTGCACACTATTAAGGGTATTTAAGGGCTAACACATTCTTGCTTGAGCCCTAATTGCCCAACAAAGAGTTAAATGGACCAAGTAGAGCCAACATAAGGTCAAACATTAGGATTTCAGTAGAGACACACCCCTTAATCAAGAATTGAGGAAATCCTAAAGAGGTGTGCCCAAGCCATTGATTGAAAATAATTAACAAGAAAAATCCTAAACAATTGGCTCTCTCTAAACATTTGAACCCTAAAAGACAGGACCTAAAAGCTCTTAAAGAAAACAATAGGTAAAGTTGACCCCTTGGGTTAACCAACCTTAAATTAGGTCACTCTTTGCACTTAAAAAGACTAAAGTTCAAGTGAAACCTTAAGCACCCTGATCTTAAAATTGGTAGACTTAAGAGGTCAAGATCCCCATTCTGGTCTACCTGGAACCGCAGTGACAAGAGAGGTCGGGTGGGGGAAACCCTGTAACCCGTGGGGACGCTCTACCGTGTAGGGGTCTTCGCGGGACTCTCCCTCTCTGGCTGCCCAGGTAATTCTCAGGTGGACGATCTTTCTGATCAAGGGGTCCATCTGCCCCGCACCTCTATAGTCACCCAACACATTTTTGGGTGTCTTGATTGGGTCCATCACCTTCTAAACTTACCTCTCCCAACTGTGCATGTACGGAAGGAGGTCTCTAAGACCACCCTTAAGACCTCCTTTAGAAATTCACTCTCGTCAAGGCCAAGCCTCGACGCCCGTGTTTGTGCAGCAACACCCTCACATTATTCTCTCTTCTGATTCAGAACCAAGTTCTTCTTCTTCCCCCATCATGGCTCAGCCAGTTGAGGAAGAAAATAATCTGGAACACCAGCTCCAGCGACTCAATGACCTCTTCCAAAACTTCGTGCACCCACCACAGCGTCCTATGATGCGGGACCACTACAATCCTGCTGCGGTGGCAATTGAGCCTCGAGTTAGAATCCCGATTGGAGGACCTGATTCCGAACTAAAGCCCAACATGATTCACGCTATACCTAAATTCCATGGGCTTAATTTTGAAGATCCCTTCCAGCACATCAAACAGCTTAAGCATCTGGCCCACACTTTTGGATCAGATGCGCAAAATCGGGATATTCTTCTCATGAAGATGTTCTCCTTTTCTCTTATGGACAAGGCCGCCCATTGGTATCAAACTCAGACCCGGCCGATCAACACTTGGGAAGAACTTCAATCCGAGTTTTTGAAAAAGTTCTTTCCCGTTGGTCGGACCAACGCCTTGCGCCATCAGATTACACACTTCACTCAACAATCAGGAGAACCTCTCCATGAGGCATGGGATCGTTTTCAGGATCTCATGAGGAAGTGCCCCCATCACGGAGTTCCTAAATGGGAACAAGTCCAATCTTTTTACCAGGGACTCCGTGAGGACATCCGCCTTTTCGTCAATGCAACCTGCGGAGGAAACATCATGGGTCAACATGAAGACACCGTATGGGAGATTCTCGAAAACATGTGCGAGAACTCCATCAACAATGACTCCATGGGATTATTCGACAGGACGAATACCCGCGCAGCGACGAATCTTAAGGGAGCACATGAGACGCAGGGCCTGTCTGCATCAGTCGACCTGGAATTAATGGCCAGTCGATTGGACAAGGTCTCAATTATAGAAAAAAAGGTGGATGAGCTGACTCAGCACTTGCAGCGAGCCACCTCTGCGCGTAACTCCTTTGCACAACCTCCTTCCACACAGGAGACTGTGCAAAACATCCTACACCGATCCTCCCCTGGGATGGATCCATATCCATCCCCATCTGATTCTTGGACTGGAAGATCATCCGATCCTTTCTTCACCAGCCGGGGGAACTCCATTCCCCCTTTCCCTGATTCTCAGGAGGTTCCTCAGACCTGCGAGGACCTCAACGCCATCCAGAACGACCCATTCTCCAACACTTACAACCCTGGATGGCGAAACCATCCAAATTTTCAGTGGGCGGGAAATTCTCAAACCCAAAGACCACCTTTTCAGTCCCGCCCACAGCCCTCTCATCACTACCAGCCGCCTCAGCCTCGGCCCAACCCTACTTATCCATCAGGGCCAAATCAAGATCAAATGTCCTTAATCCTTCAGACTCTGGCTGACATTCAAAAATCGAATGCGGCCATTCAAAAACAGCACAAGGACGAGCTTACTGAAGTTAAAACTCAGCTGGCCCAGTTGGCAAATTCTCGCCAGCCAGGCACACTCCCTTCCCAACCCCTTCCTAACCCAAATAACGTGCCAACCCAGAAGCGCGTTATGAATCCAAATTTAGGCCAAGCTCAATGGATTTATCAGGCCCCCACTGCTCCATCTCCAGACGAGATGGAAGCCTCTACTTCTCGTACGGGATTTCAGCAGCAGCCACCCCTCCTACCAAATCCAAACCAAAATCAGGCCGGATTAAATTCTGTAACAACACGTAGTGGTAAGACAACTCAGGACCAGCATTATCCAAACCACGCCCAGCCTGATAATCATGACCCTAGGATAGTTATCCAAGGTACCGCTGTTCCAGACCCACAACCAGGACCTATCCTAGAGGAACCAACCAAGATCCCGTTTCCCGAAGCCCTGACCAAGGGAAAGAAGACCACCAAACCCGTGGCCCCTGAGGAGGACCTGGTCAAGCTCTTTGAGCAGGTCCACATAAACATCCCCTTGATGGATGCAATCCGCCACGTACCAGCTTACGCACGATTTCTAAAGAATATATGTACACCCCAGCGTAAGCCGCGAACCAAGGGAGGGAGCCCAATTGTTCTGTCAGAGCAAGCCAGCTCTGTAATCCTTAGTAGACTCCCACCCAAGGCAAAAGATCCTGGAACTCCCCTGATCTCCTGTAAGATAGGTGGTACCCAATTTGACAGAGCATTGTTAGACTTAGGTGCATCTATAAATCTGATACCCACATCCTTACTTGACCATCTGGAAGAATCTGAGCTGAAACCAACCGAGGTGACATTACAATTAGCAGATCGATCTATAAAGTCACCAAAAGGGATTCTCGAGGATGTTATCGTGAGAGTGCGGGATTTCTATTTTCCAGTGGACTTTATAGTCTTAGACATGGATGCACCTGAGAACCCTAGGGATACACCAATCATTCTAGGGAGACCTTTCTTGGCTACTGCTAGAGCCAACATCAGCTGTGAGGAGGGCCAAATAGAGCTTAAGTTTGGAGATCAAACACTGAAAATTGATATATTTAAGGCCCAACAAGGAATTAATTGCGGCGTCATCGAGCAAATTTGTGACATCAAGACTTTGGTTGATGAATCACACCTCCAGAATGACTTGAGTATTCCTCATCAACCACAGAAGGATCTTGACCCGCAAATAGAGGAGTCCAATCCGGATGTGAACAACCCAGTAACTCCCACCCTTGAACCTCACATCTATACTGAACCACCCGCGGCTGCTGAAAACCCCATCCTTGAACTGAAACCCCTTCCTGCTCATTTGAAATACATCTTTTTGGGTTCTAATCAGACCCTTCCTGTGATCATCAATTCCAACCTCAATCCTGAACAGGAATACCGTCTGATTGTTGTCCTCCAGCAACATCGCAGAGCCATCGGATGGACCCTCGATGATTTGACTGGAATAAGTCCCTCTTATTGTACTCATCATATCTATTCAGAAGAGGGCACACGACCTTCTCGTGAAATGCAGAGACGCTTAAACCCCAATCTGCAGGAGGTCGTGAAAAAGGAGATCATCAAGTGGTTAGATGCCGGGATCATCTACCCGATCTCCGATAGTCGTTGGGTGAGCCCGATTCAGGTCGTGCCTAAAAAGGCAGGACTCACCACTATAACGACTGAGACCGGAGAAATCATTCCTACCCGATTAGCCAACTCGTGGAGAGTCTGTATAGATTACCGTCGACTCAATTCCTCCACGAAGAAGGATCATTTCCCACTACCCTTCATTGATCAAATTCTCGAAAAACTAGCGGGAAATAGGTTCTTCTGCTTTCTTGACGGGTACTCCGGTTATAACCAGGTGGCAATCCATCCTGAGGACCAAGAAAAGACCACATTCACCTGCCCCTTCGGAACATACGCTTTCCGAAGGATGCCTTTTGGTCTTTGCAATGCACCCGCTACTTTTCAGCGATGCATGCTTGCCATATTCTCAGATATGGTAGGTGATTATCTGGAAGTCTTCATGGATGACTTTTCAGTTTTCGGAGCATCATTCGACGATTGCCTCCAGCACTTGGTCCAGATACTCAGGCGGTGCATCGACGTGAAATTGGTTCTTTCCTGGGAAAAGAGCCATTTCATGGTGCCTGAGGGAATTGTCCTGGGACACTCAATTTCGGAGAAAGGTATCCAAGTGGATCGAGCTAAGGTTAATCTGATTTCTCGCCTTCCTATGCCTAGCTCGATCAGGGACATCCGATCCTTTTTAGGGCATGTCGGTTTTTATCGACGATTTATCCCTGATTTTTCAAAAATCGCACGCCCCCTGACCACTCTTCTCTCCAAGGATGTTCCCTTCGAAATCTCCAAGGAATGCACTCAAGCATTTGAAATCCTGCGTGACCGAGTCACCCAAGCCCCGATCCTACAGTCCCCTGATTGGTCTCAACCCTTTGAGATCATGTGTGATGCATCCGACTTCGCTGTAGGAGCGGTTTTGGGGCAGAAAAATGACAGGAAACCTGTGGTCATTTACTACGCCAGCAAAACACTCGATGAGGCTCAGCGTAACTATACAGTTACTGAGAAAGAGCTGCTAGCTGTAGTATTTGCCCTAGAGAAATTCAGATCATACCTTCTGGGTTCCCATGTCATCATATACTCGGATCACACGGCTGTGAGGCATCTCCTTGCAAAGAAGGACGCGAAACCTCGATTGATCCGATGGATCTTGCTGTTGCAAGAATTTGACCTCGAGATTCGCGATAAAGCGGGAAAACAAAACGTGGTAGCTGATCACTTGTCCCGTCTTCCTTCTGAAATGATAGACCCTTCCGGACCCATCACTGAGCATTTTCCCGATGAGCACCTGCTGACTATTGGTACTAGCCTTCCATGGTTTGCTAATATTGTAAATTACTTGGCATCTCATCAGACCCCGTCCGATTGGCCAAAGGCCAAGAAAGACAAATTACGCTCCGATGCCAAGTATTACATTTGGGAAGACCCGTACCTCTTCCGCATAGGTGCCGATCAGATCATCCGGAGATGTATCCCGGAAGGGGAAGTCAACAATATCCTCTCTTTCTGCCATGACCAGGCATGCGGTGGCCATTTTGCCGGGCATAAAACCGCATCAAAAGTCCTCCAGTGCGGCTTTTACTGGCCCACACTGTTCAAAGACGCATACAGTCATTGCAAGGCATGCAGTCGTTGCCAGACTTTGGGCAACATGAGCCATCGCGACATGATGCCTATGCAACCGATTCTAGTATGCGAAATCTTTGATGTTTGGGGGATTGATTTTATGGGCCCCTTTCCTGTTTCGGATGGTTTCGAATACATTCTGTTGGCTGTGGACTACGTGTCCAAATGGATCGAAGCCATACCGACCCGAACCTGTGATCACAAAATCGTTCTCAAATTCATTCATCAACACATTTTCTCAAGGTTCGGGATTCCTCGTGCAATAATCTCCGATGGGGGGACCCATTTCACAAATGCTCAGTTTAGGTCACTGATGACCAAATACGGGGTGTCTCACCGAATCTCTACTCCTTACCACCCCCAAACTAATGGTCTAGCTGAGCTGTCGAATCGGGAGATCAAGAAAATCCTACAGGTCACTGTTCGACCTGACAGGAAGGACTGGTCGTCCCGACTTCCGGAAGCATTGTGGGCCTATAGGACCGCCCACAAGACCCAATTGGGCATGTCTCCCTTTAGATTGGTGTACGGAAAGGCATGCCACCTTCCCGTCGAACTGGAGCATAAAGCCTATTGGGCAGTACGGAACTGTAATCTAGATCTTTCCAAGGCTGGGACCCACAGAAAACTCCAAATCAGCGAGATCGATGAATTACGCACAGACGCGTACGAGAACTCGCAAATCTACAAGGAGCGGGTTAAAGCCTTCCACGACAAACACATCTCGAGAAAGATCTTTCATCCTGGTCAAAAGGTCCTACTCTTTGATGCCCGACTCAAACTCTTCCCAGGAAAACTGAGATCTAAGTGGGTCGGACCATATTTGGTCCGACAGGTTTTTGGAAATGGAGCAATCGAAATCAGTCCACTCAGCCACGATTCTGAACCTTTCATCGTGAATGGTCAAAGACTCAAGCCGTTCATTGATGTAACTTCTACTGATTTGGCTGAGGCATCTCATATCCTCCTTTCCCCTTGAGCTTATTGCGCCCAGCCGATGGCGTAAAACTCAGCGCTTAACGGGAGGCAGCCCGTCATTCTCTTTGAAAACCTGAAACTTGTTCTGACACCTTTCAGCACTCGAAGTTCACCCTGAACTAAGACCCCCTAGGTTACAATGAGGACATTGCAAATCTTAGGCATGGGGGGGTAGGAAAGTGCAAAAACTTGTAAGAAAAGGTTTCAAACAAAAAAATTCACATATGCCAAAAATACCATAAAAATTAAAAAATTTTTTTCGAAAAAAAAATAAGAGGAAAAGAGGAGAAGGAAAATTTTGTGAAGGAGAGAAGAAACAAAATGAAAAAGGAGCACAAAATTATAAGAAAAGTTGATAGTCATTAGTAAGGAACTAAGGAATTAACCTAAGTTCTAGACCTCATTCAAGAAAATAACTGAAAAGTGCACAATGAGATTAGTAAGAATGCAAACCTTAGGCATTCTTGAATAGACTCTTAGTACTCATTAAGATCTGGACACTCCTCAAGAGGTTGAGGAAAATGAAAAGCTGAAGTATTAGGTCTAAGGCTTAGGAAGTATTCGGCCTCGTTAACTAATTTTTGGTTTACGGGACTCAGTAACCTAAGCACCCTAATCTCACACACAGCCTGGTTCAGTAAGCGTAAAAATCAGAATCACGCAGAAGCGTCGCAAAAATCTGAAAAGAACACCTAGAATAGGAATGGCCGATCAACACAAGTTGATTTGGACGAGTTCCCAGCGCGGAGAGGCGGGAAATCCCCTCGAAGATGCGTAACAAAATATCATCTCCTCGGTGCTTGTCTCTTAGGATATTTACATATCCTACGGGGGGCATGTAAGCACTCTGCTGGTTTAGATTCCATGGATGGCATTATCTCGAAGTGTCAATTGCCAGGGTCTGGATTCGGCCACGGAACACCATGGATGGGATTATCTCGAAATCTCAATAGCCAGGGTTCCGGGGGTTGCCATGGGCGGTGCTATCTCGAAGCATCGATCGCCAGGAACCCTTGAGGATTGATGATGGGAGCAAGGAATCTGATACAGACCGTGTTGAAAAGCCAATCCTAGACTAGAACTAAAAAGAAAAAGAGAGAGAAAACTCTCCAAACAGAAAAAACTTTCTATCTCTCTCTTACAAAACGCACTGCGAACTGAGCCAAGGCTAAAATCATTTCAAGCACGGGTGCTTTAACCACGAAGTCCAATAAACCTTAGGTTAGTTCTTGTGGGCCTTAAAAACCTTTGCTAAAAGACTGAGGCTAAGGCTAGACAGATTTGGATCTTGATTGGTACTAGAGTATCTTTTAGGCCTATGGTCAGCATTCTAACCTAATCTATGCTCAAATAAAAAGGCACTTATCTAAAACCATTGAAAACTTCATGGTCTAGAACAAGGGTTGAAACCTTAAGTTTTTTTTGCTAAGGGACTAGCAAAAGCTAGGCATGGGGGTATGATGAGAACCTCATCATGAGCCATAACTAGCTCATTTTGACCCAATACAAAGGATAAAAGCTCCTACATATCTCAAGGAAAAGCTTAACTCAGAGAATTCTGAGTTTGAGAAGAAAACAAGTCATAAGGGGTAAAAGTGCAATTTTACCAGTATAATCTGCATACAGGGTAATTCAGGGCCCAAACATAGGTCAAAACAGCTTAATAAGAATAAAAGTGGGATGAGATGATCTAGCAAGGGCTACAGCACTTCCAAGGAACCAAATGATAATCTGTAACCCTAAAACAACCCACTTCAATTCACAAGGTTCGAGGCAAAGTAAAAATAGAATAAACCCTCTAAAATTCATAGAAAAATAATCTCTGGGGTTTAGAACCATCAATTTGGCCTTTAGAACCCATTTTGACCTACATTGAGAACCATGCCCAATTAATAACTTAATTTGGGTTTTTGCGCAAATTGACCGGTCAAACAAGGTTTAATATGAAAATAAAATTCACCATCAGATTCCTTAGGTCCTAATTAGTCATGTATAAAAACTTGAGCCTAAGAAGAAACCTCCTTGACCGACTTCACACTTTGGTCCTCATATATTTACTCTTTGGCCCTCAACTTTTGAACCCTCGCATTTTGGCCCCTAACTCTCCTTCGTTCTTTGCAAACAGGTCCCTCCTGCAAAACCCTGCCAGCACCATGCTCCGGCGACCTTGCGCGGAGCATGGCGCCGCGCAGGGTGAGGTGGGGGACCTGGCAAGTGTACCGGGGGTGCCCTGCGTCGTCAGCCGTCGCAGGAGCACCCCCATGGTCACTGTAGCCCCCCATACCGGCCGTGCGAATGCACGGACGGTATGGGTTCATATTCCGACCATTCTCCGGCGAGGGAGACACGTCGTCTCCCTCCGCCTTCCTCCCTGTTTCATCCCTATAAATACCCCCCGCCGCTCCACCGACGAAGGCAGCCTGGATCTGACGGAGAAAACCCCCAGCTTTCTTCTCTTCTTTCTCCGGCAGACGCTCACCAGCTCCGGCGACTTCCTCCCCCTCCACCTCTTCGCTCTGCCGCAATACCAGCAGCAGAGACCTCCTCCCCTGCTCTTCCCGCGCCACGCCGCACCCAGCTGGCGCCTCTCCAGCCCTCTGCTCGCCGCCGCCCCTCTCTCTGAGCATCATCTTCTCCGGCGACAGTCGATACGACTGTCGCCCTATTCCTCCCCCTTCGTCCCTGCAGTTAAGTTAGACTTACTCCCCTTCTCCTCCTCTTTCTTTCCCCGCTTTCGATTTAGTCAATTAAGCCCTCTACCGACCCTGTTCACCCTCATCCTCTCCGCCTCCGACCACCCTCCGGCGAGCCGCTCCCATCACCTCAGCGACCCACACGGCTCGCCGACCACCGCAGAACCTCCGCCTCCTCACCCTGATCCTCTTCCGCCCCTCCACTTCCCACCAAACACCCTCTGCAGACCCACCGAACACACCCACTCCCTCGCTCACAGTTTGACCTAGGACGACCTGACAGCTCCATCTCGCCCCCTGCAGACCCCCTGACCACCTTCGCCGTGCCACGGCGAAGGTCCCCCGCCTGTCTGATTTGGCCGAGAGGCCGTGCTATTGAGTTCAGGTTCCAGGCCTTGACCGCCATTGGCGAGGAAGCTCGAAGCCTGCTCGAGGTTGCTTCAAGCCGAGATATCCCAGGTTGAAAAGCCACGGCCAGCGCGGAAGAGTCTCGCGCACACACCCTGGCCCTCAATTGGAGCTGTGCGCCTCAACAGCTGATGCAATTGGAAGCGCCATCCCTGCTGCAGGCGTGAGAGAAACGGGTGCGCGGATAGTCCCACCTCGGAACCTCTCGAAGGCGCGCGGACGCATAAAGGCAAAAACTGCCTTATGCTGTTTGCCTCAGTTACCACGGGGTGAGGTCCCTCTCACCCGACCCGACCCGACTCGGCCTCGTCCGTGACCACGCTCCGCGGACCTGGCCCGACCCGATTAGACTGACCTGCACTCCTCGCCCACCACGCACGCCGGTGGGCCTGGACCCGGGCCTGACCCGAACCCGATTACCCGGTAGCGCTCTGGGAGAGCTTCCGAAGAGTGATTTCAGAGAGAGAGATACGCGGGAGAGGGGGGTAGAGTAGGTTTTTGCCTCTTGACGAATAAACTCTGAAGTGTGCAGGCCAAAGAAGAAGAAGCAGACCCGCTGAAGAAGAAGAAGCAGCTGCACTGTAGCAACTGCTCAGTTAAGTCGTCGAAGCACCGGGCCAGACGACGGACAGTCAGCAGCCAGAGCAACACAGAAGGCAGGCTGAAGAAGAAGGAAGGGAGACTTAGTAGCCGAAGGCAGAAGCACCACGATTGCAGAAGAAGAAATGAAGAGAAGCAAGAAGCAAGAAAAGAAGAAGACGATCTGAAGAAAAAGAAAGAAAGGAAACAAGGAAGAACAGAAGAAGAAGAGCACGAGGGGAAGATCTGAAGAAAGCAGAAGAAGAAGAAGAAGAAGAAGAAGAACAAAGAACAGGAAAAACCAAAGACAAAGAGGAAGAAAGAAGAAAAGAAGAAGAAGCCAAATTTTCATCTCTCTCTCTCTCTCTCTCTTTATTTTTGTAATAGAACTTGTATATCTCTAGAATACAACTTGCTCCCTGAGTTCGACCTCGGGAACTCTTTTATTTTTCCGAGTAAAAAAATTTTATATGAAACGTTGGTAACAACCGGCTTTACTGCAACGATATAACACAACCCGGTCAAACCAGACGCTATCATAGACTCTTTTGTACACTATTCTGAGCTCTCCTTTTGTGATGGATTCCCTGGTATAGGGTTTCAACCTGCTGCATGTTCGGGGCTCGCAGAGACGCCCGGGTTTGCGGTTTGAGCCCCCATTACTCCTGTATTGCCTGGTATAGTGGTTAATTCTGTTAATAACATTTAAATAAGAATGTTGTTACGACCCAATTCCCGAATCCCTACAGGACACGAGACCGGACCGACTCGACTGATCCCAAGACCCAGTCATCCAACGAGAAATAACCAAATAGTAGGAAAGTAAACCACATTCACTATGCTATGCAACTAACAGTAAAAGAGTACAGTAGTAAAGAAGTAAAAGCTACTACAGCAAATGTCACCACCACAACAATAGAACAGTATCAAGGTACAGAAACATAAAGGTACAGAAAAGTAAAGGTACAGAACGTAAAAGTACAAGAGTCTGAACTCACTACTACAAAAAGGTACAGCAAAAGAAACTATTGCTACTGGGCTCTACTGGGCCCAGCACCCTCTGCAACCGTAGACTCTGGCTGCTCAACACTTGGACCTTAAAAGGGGTTATGAGTACACAAAGTCAGCGAATGCTGAGTAGAGTGGCAACCAACTAACTAAAGCAGTAAAAGTGGACAGGTAGTTGTTGTCTTTCAATTACTTTCTTTAACTAATTATTCTTTTTCACCACTTAGTTTATTTATTAGATTCCTTTCTTGATCTTGAATGTTCCTCATGGGAACGATCTTGATTGCAGTCTTTTCTTAAGAGTAGAAGTCGCACATGGTGCTACACCCAGTCAACCACCCCAAGGTCACGAACAGACGTAACGGTGACTACAGCTCGCATGATAAACACACGGGTAACTACCCCGCACTGGCACGCGGTCAGTCGTTTTCGTTAATGGGTGTGCCCAAAGTACAGCACGGAACAGTATAGAGCCTAGCTCTCTTAGTAACAGGGGTCTAGCCCCTAAGAACTAAACAGGGGTCTCGCCCCTTGATAAATGGCTGATAACTTATGACTAGGTTTTGTTAAAGAAATAGCGTTGTAGTACAGATAGTCATTGCCATTATTACAATTTATTACTCGAAAATAAAAGAGTTCCCGAGGTCGAACTCAGGGAGCAAGTTGTATTCTAGAAGTACAGTATTTCTATTACAAAAATAAAGAGAGAGAGAGAGAGAGAATTTGTTGGCTTCTCCTTCTTCTTTCTCGTCTGTCTTCTTCTTTCTGTCCGTCTCTTTTTTCTTCTTCCTTGCAGTCCTGTTCTCTTTTCTTCTGCTTCTTCTTTGCCTTCAGAGCGTCGTCTGATTTCTCAATTAGATGACTTAAGTAGCTGCTGCTACAGTGCGTCTTTTCTTCTTTCCTCCGTGGCTTTCTTCTTCTTCTTCTTCCTGCCTTCTCTTCTTCTTCTTCTTCACCTGTGCCTGCACACTCAAAGTTCGATCAGAGGGAAAAACCTATTCTACCCTCCCTCGCGTCTCTCTCTCTCAGAATCACTCGTAGGATAGCTCTCCCAGAGCTGCTGGGTAGTCGGGTACGGGTCGCGCCCGGGTCCAGGCCCACCGACGTGCGGTGGTGGGCGAGGAGTGCAGGTCGGGCTAATCGGGTCGGGCCAAGTCCACGGGCGTGAGTGCGGACGAGGCCCAGTAATCGGGCGGGTGAAGGGGACCTCACCCCATGATCTGAGGCGAATAGCTTAAGGCACTTTTTGCCTTTAAGCGCCCGCTCGCCTCAGTGAGTTTCCGAGGTGGGACTAAATGTCCCACCCCAATTGGACGCCCACGCGGAGGAGGCAGCACACAATCGAGGCTCCACACGAAGGCTTTGTCCCAACTGCAGCCTGGGACTTCTTTGCGGAGATGCCCCGCGTAGCCTGGGAGTCTGACCTGGGCATGGCGCGCCTGGAGGAGCAGGTCGAAGAAGCTGCTTCACTCAGCAATGGCGGCGGCGAGCGAAGTACCTGCTCACAGAGAAACGGCCTCTCGGCCTAATCAGATACGTGGAGGGCTTTCTCCGTAGCACGGCGAAGATGGTCGGGGGGTCTGCAGGTGGCGGGGCAGAGCCTAAGGGCCGCCCTAGGTCAAACTGCAGGTTGAGAGATGGGTTTGGTCGGTGGGTCTGTAGAGGGCGATTGGTGGGAAGTGGAAGGGTGGAGGTTGATCAGGGTGAGGAGGCGGAGGTTCTGTGAGGGTCGGCGAGTCGTGTGGGGTGGTGGAATGACGGGAGCGAGTCGCCGGAGTTTGGCCGGAGATGGAGAAGGTGAGGGTGATTAGGCGCGGTCAAGGGGTAATTAGATAAAAATAGTAGGGGGAAAAGAGAGAGAGGAAGAAGGGAAGTAGTTCCAACCTAACTAAAGGGATGAAGGGGGCGAGGAGGCAGACGGCTGTACCTGCTGTCGCCGGAGAAGAAGGTGCCCAGTGGGGGAGGACGGCGGCGACGACGGGGCAGAGGCAGCGCGCGCTGGTATTGCGCGACGCGAAGGAAGATCAAGCAGGTGGCTCTGCTGCTGGTATTGCAGCAGAGCGACGAGGAGGAGGAGGAGAAACCACCGGAGCAAGGGGGCGTCTGTCGGAGTGGGAAGAGAGGAAGTGAGGGGTATCTCCGTCAGATCCGAGCTGAGGAGAACGACAGAGCTTGTGGGGTTTTTATAGAGGTAGAGACGGAGAGGAGGGCGGAGGGAGGCGACGTGCCTCCCTCGCCGGAGGACACCGGAGGAAGGAGACCCATACCGTCCGTGCGTTCGTACGGCCGGTATGGGTGGTTGCAGCACTCAGGGGGGTGCTCCTGCGACGGCTGACGACGCAGGGCACCCCCATTTGACTTGGCAGGCCCCCCCCCCTCACCCTGCGCGACGCCATGCTCCGCGCAAGGTCGCCGGAGCATGGTGCTGCTCAGGTTTTGCAGGAGGGACCTAAACGCAAAGAACGAAGGAGAGTTAGGGGCCAAAATATGAGGGTTCAAAAGTTGAGGGCCAGAAAGTAAATATATGAGGACTAAAGTGTAAAGTTGGTCAAGAAGGTTTCTTCTTAGGCTCAAGTTTTTATACATGACTAATTAGGACCTAAGGATTCGGATGGTGAATTTTATTTATAGATTAAACCTTGTTTGACAGGTCAAATTACACAAAAACCTAAATTAAGTTGTTAATTGGGCATGGTTCTTAATGTAGGTCAAAATGGGTTCCCAAGGCCAAATTGAAGGTTCTAAACCCTAGAGATTATTTTTCTATGAATTTTAGAGGGTTTATTCCATTTTTACTTTGCCTCAAACCTCATGAATTGAAGTGGGTTTATTTTAGGGTTACAGAATGTCATTTAATTCTTAAATTGCTCATGAACCCATTTCTGATTGATTCAACCCACTTTTTATCTTATTTAGATCATTTGACCTATGTTCGATCTCTGAGAAATTCCGTTTATGTACTGCAATGGTGAAATTACAGTTTTTAACCTTTATTTCATGTTTTCTTTTCAGAACACTTATTCCTCAATTAAGCCCTTTGCTAAGTTATGTAGGAGCTTTTATCCTTTGTATTAGGTCAAAATGAGCTAGTTATGGCTCATGATGAGGTTCTCATCACCCCTCCACAGTCCGCGCACCCTCGCCTGACTACCCTGGTTTGCCCAGTGGGCCTAATAAGTCGGTGTAGGGCAGCTAGCTGAACCCCGGGCCCTGTGGGGTGGCTAGCTCTCTCCCTACACTAGTAGCTCTCCCTGGTACAGTGTACACGAGGGCCACAGAGTTGGTGCAAAGTGGCTAAACCCACCTCGGGTCTCAACCCGAAGGGCGGCAAGCTCCCCTCTACACTAAGAGGTAACATGTGCTCCTCTTGGTACCACGTACTCAAGGGCCAGCACACCTCCCAATGCATTTCCAGATCCATTCCATATATTTCCAGGAGCTATACTCCTATTCCCCCTTAGGGTTTATGCTCATGTGCCTCATGCCATTCCATATTAGGTTTCATCATTTCCATTTTCATTCTCAAGTTATACACATGCAACTTGTATTTCTATCGTTCACATTTTCATACTCAGGTTATACACAGGTAATTCATATTTATATCATTCACATTACCATTCTCAGCTTTATACACATACAACTCGTATTAAATCATTTAACGTATACAACAGGAAGGTCACATGCAACTGTTAACTAGCACAGGAATTCATTATCTCACAGGCAGCTTTTATTCATTTACAGGCAGTTGTTAACATTTCTATCTACTCGTTCAAGACTGCAATTCAATCACGCATACAGACATTTCAAGTATTTCTCGTCCTAGGATTCATGCCACATCCTAGGTTCTAATCATTCATTCCACACATGCATTTAGGTTTGTATTTAAATTTGGGAAAGCTACTCTACCAGTCAACCCAGGAGTATTGGGGGCTCGAACGGTAGGCTCACATGCCTCAGCAAGCCCCGAACCCGCAATGGAATGAAGTCCTATAATAAGGAGCAATCACAAGGGAACTTTCATAACAGTAAAGAAAGCTTTCTAACAAGTAGAGGAACTCGCAAGGAAAACATCGATATCTTATTTGCGTAAAACGGACCTCAAATGGACCCTAAACGGGTCAAAATAGGGTTACTAACTCAAAATCAGACGTCTGGAATAACTTCCAGATGTCTTAAAAGCGTCCAGAAATGCACCTCAAGCTCTGTGTCCACCCCAGACATCTAGGAGCTCTTCTGGACTGTCTGGACCCAGCTCCAGTCGTCCGACCACCTCTCCGGATATATGGAAGTGCTACCAGTCGTCTGGTAAGCCACCTAGACATTTGAAATGCGTGGGAGGACATGTCCCACGCCTTCTCGAAGCAAATCCTGCACGCCACCACAAAATCTCCTCAAAATAGGTATGCAGAGTATTCCTGTGGAGCGGCATGGTTGTATCCGCAAAGGGAACGTACCTTCGTAAAGTTCTCTCCTCAGACATATGGAATTACCTCCAGATGTCTGCACCGTCGTCTGTACGTCTCTCCAGACGTCTGATTCTGGGAAAAACCAAGAACCAGAACCTGTTCCCGCTCACTCCAGCCGCGCGCTGCCGCGGCTCACCTCCTTGCCTGTAGCTCCGGCTGTAGCAGTGTCGGGGATGACTTCCCGACGCACTCCTCCTCTCGCACGTGCTACTCCAGCCATTCACCCTCTGGTGAGCTCCCACACGAGCTCGTGAGCTCACTCTCCTCCTCTTCTCCTCATTTCGCTCCTCCTCGCCGCCGCTCTCGCGCTCTCTCGCTCGCGCTGGGGTGGTGAGGAAGGGAAGAAGTGGCTGGAGGCTGTGAAGTGAGGGGAACGAGAGAAGAGGAAGGGGGGTCTTATAAGGTGGTGGGTTAGGGTTTGCTGAAGGCGGGGAGAGAGAGAAGAAGGGAAGGAAAACAAGGGGGTACTGTCTGCGCGCAGCCCGTGTGCAGATGCGATCTCGTACCCAAAAATTTTGATTTTCAGATGTCTGGGAAGGTGTCCAGACGTCTGACCGACAATCCAGATGTCTAACTGACAATCTAGACGTCTTAAAAAGCTCAGGGCAGAACGAGTCTTAACAAATGTGCTTGTGGAAATAGCTAAATGGAACCCAAGGATGTAGCATGAACCCTAGGATAGAGAAATGAATGAACCGTTTGTGTTGTATAATGTACTTGCATGCATGATTGAGATAAACTATTAGCAATTGCCTGTATTATAATTATGAGTTGCCTATTAGAATATGAGCTGCCTGTAATTAATGAACAATTACCTGTGAAATCACCAGTTGCATGTATCAAATTGTGGAAACATGAGCTGTCTGTATATGCATGAGAGATGAATTGTGAATGGTGAAATCTGGATCGGAATAAATAAGATGAACATGAGCATAAACCCTACGGGGAATTAGGAGTAGAACTTCTGTAGATAGATGGAAACCTGGAATGTAGACGGGAAGTGTGTTGGCCCTTGTGTACGTGGTACCAAGGAGAGCAACTATCCCCTTTTTGTGTAGAGCGGAGCTAGCCTCCCTTGGGTTGAGACCCGAGGTTAGGATTGGCCACTCTACACTGACTCCTGTTGGCCCTCGTGTACATGGTACAGAGGCGAGCTACTAGTGTAGGGAGGGAGCTAGCCACGTCACGGGGCCAGGGGTTCAGCTAGCCACCCTACACCGACTTGTTAGGCCCTCTAGGAAAATCGGGATAGTCAGATGAGGGTGGGCGGACTATGGAGGGGTGAGACCCCTGTTCTGAGAAGGCAAGGTACTATACTGTTCCATGTTGTACTTTGGGATGTACCTGCTAGTGGAATCGATTGACCGTGTGTTAGTGCGGGGTAGCTACCCGTGCGCTTATCACGCGTGCCATAGTCACCGCTACGTCTTGACAGTAACCTCGCGGTGGTTGATTGGGTGTAGGACTACCACGGGGGACTCTCCCGGCCAAGAGAGCACCACGTGTACCCTCTGCTCTACGGAAAAGACTGCAATCAAGATCGTTCCCACGAGGAATATGCAAGATCAAGAATATCTGGATGTTTGAGAAAAATGGATGAAAAGGAAATACATATAAAATCGATAAATAGAAAAGAGAATTAAATTTGTTGCTTTTACTGTTTTTAGATAATATAGATATCACTCTACTCAGCGTTCGCTGACTCTGTCTTCTCATAATACTGTTCATGGCCAGGAATTGAGCAGCCCGAGCTTCCGACTGCAGAGGGTGTTGGGACCAATCGAGCCTAGCCGTAGTTTTCAGCACTTCCTTTTCGTTTCTTTACTATTGTAGTAAGTAATGGACTTTTAGTTACAGTTTGTTTCTACTGTTTCTTCCGCTTTCCCTTATTATTGCTTTGTGGTGGCATGTACTAAAATAGCAGATTTATTTTCCTTTACTGCTTGCACGTTTCTTCTACTTAGTTATATTGCATATGTGAATGTGGTTTACTTTCCTGCTTTTTTGTTATTTCTTGTTTGACGACTGGGTCTTGGGATTAGTCGAGGAGAGCCAGTCTCAGGTCTTATAAGGATCTGGGAATCGGGTCGTAACACGTCGGCCCTCCTCCAACAATCGTCCTCCACCCTTCGCCGGAACTGGGCGACTACTGCAGTGTGGTTCCTATGTGTGGTCGGCAAGCCTTGCCGGAGCCAAAGAAGGAGCTTGAGCTCCCTTGTGCAGGTCTTGAAGAGAAAAGGTCTAAGGACCTCTATGCAAATGAAAGAAGTTTGTAGGGACCTAAAAGTAAGGTTGCAGGGGTGTAATTGCAGGAAATCAAGGCTAGTTTGTAATTTTGTAGATTTCTCTTAAGTTTTAGTTCCAATTGAATTTGATTTCATAAGTCTTGTTCAAACATAGTTCAAATTAATTATTTAGTGCCTAGTTTGCCTTGACATTTGCCTTTTTTTAATTGAGCATAAAATACTTGAAAATGCAATTCTCAATTGAAATAGTAAAATTGCATGATTGATCCTTTCATTCTCGAAATAAACTTGGCAAATGAAAAAGCAAATTCATTTAATCGAGTCCTTGAATCTAAATATAGTGAAATATTAGTAGTTGTATTCGTGCATTTTTTTGCTCCTAGCGAACGACCTCGGATTACACTATTTTTCAAGTATATAAATTTTAAATGTTAAATTTACTTTGGTCATCTATACTATGACAAATATTTTAAAACCAAATCGAAGAGAGTTAGCGCTTCCCTTAAAAAAGAACATAGTACCAATCTAAGTTCAGGAAGATCAAGAACGAAGTAGGTGATTCAAGTAGAATTTAGTTTATAACCTCAACGTCAAAATATTACCATCTACTCATAGAATAATGGATTTTTTACATAAATGCCACTAAAACATTTTGAAATGACTTAAATGTCATTCACTTCAATATATTGTCGATTATGCCAATAAAATATTCGTGTCATTATCATAATTGTCACTTCGTTAGCTTTCCGTTAGTGAACAAACTATGGTTAGTGAAATTTTAACTATGGTTACTGATGCGTACTCGAATAGGCTTTATTAAAATGGTGATATTAATGTCGAAGTGAGTATAATGAGTTAACCTAAATCGAGTCTACACCAGTTTCAAAAAAAATTTTTTTACCTGGCCTACTTGATTTTAGCTTGATCACTTTTAGGCCCAGGGTCGATCTCAGGGAGGCGGGGATTAGGAGAATTGCGAAGTTTCTACGCTTTTCCTAAGACGTATCTCTTCCTTATGCTTATTATGTTTTTGGTTTTCTTGATTTTTAGATTTTTTTTCTGATAATCTTGTTTTTGAGGTACACCCTCAAATAGCTCCTTGGCTATATGCCAAAATACAATGAGTCATGTCTAGCTAAAATCAAGATTTGTCTTTTCTATTTTATATATTTTTTTAGTCTTTTTTAGTAGCAAGAAGAAAAGACAAATTGAAATATATTGCAGTGAAAAGAAATACTTAGCTTAGTATACCTCTATATATGTATATATAGTAGATATAGAATATGTATATTTATATAGATGTTATATAGATAGGGGTGAAGATGGAAATGTTAATGGAATGTAGCACGGTGTCAAGTTGGTCCACGTCTAGTAAGACGCAACCAACAAGACTAAGTGTTAAGACCAGTGCTGTTTGAGCCTTTTAAGACGTCTGGACTGTGGGTCAGACGTCTGGTCAGATGTCTGGACACCTTCCCAGATGTCTGGAAATCAAAAATTTTGAGTACGAGCTCGCGTCTACACGCGGGCTGCGCACAGATAGTACTCTCGTTTTCCTCCTTCTTCTCTCTCTCTTTCCTCCCTTCAGCGAACCCTAACCCCAACCTTATAAATCCCCCCTCCTCTCTCGTTCTCCTCACTTCAAGCCACAAGCCATTTCTACCCTTCCCCTTCACCCCAACGCGAGCGAGTGAGCGTGAGAGCGGCGTCGAGGAGGAGCAGCGTGAGGAGAGGAGGAGGAGAGTGAGCTCGCGAGCTCGTGTGGGAGCTCACCGGGAGCGCACGGTCGGAGCGGCGTGCGCGCGAAAAGGAGGAATGCGTCGAGGGAGTCCTCCCCGACACTGCTGCAGCCAAAGCTGCAGGCGAGGGGGGGCGAGGCGCGGCCACGCGCGGCGAGAGCAAGCAGGAGCAGGTTCTGGTTCTGCGTTTGTCCCAGAATAAGACGTCTGGAGCGACGTCCAGACGACGGGCGGACGTCTGGAGGCGATTCCAGACGTCTGAGGAGAGGGCTTCGCGAAGGTACGTCCTCTTTACGAATATGACCATGCAGGCTACTCCGCTGCTACCCTATTGCATGGCCTTTTTGAGGAGATTTGGTGGATTTCATGCAGGATTTGCTTTGGGAAAGTGCAGGACACGCCCTCCCACGCATTTCAGACGTTTGGGCGACATCCCAGATGGCTGGAAGCACTTTCAGACATCCAGAGAGGTGGCCGGACGACTGGGGTTGGGTCCAAACAGTCCAAAAGAGTTTCTGGACGTCTGGGGTGGACGCAGAGACTAAGGTATGATACTGGACACTTTAAGACGTCTGAAAGTTGTTCCAGACGTCTGATTTTGCGTCAGTAACCCTGTTTTGACCTGTTTAGGGTCCGTTTGAGGTCCGTTTTACGCAATTAAGATGCCGTTGTGTTCCTGGTGAGTTCCTCTACTTGTTAGAAGGCTTTCCATACCATTCTGATAGTTCCCTTGTGATTGTTCCTTGTTATAGAACTTCATTCCGTTGCGGGTTCGGGACATACTGAGGCACGTGAGCCTGCCGTTCAAGCCCCCACTACTCCTAGGTTTACTGGTAGAGTGGCTTCCCCTAATTTAATTACAAACCTGAATGCATGCGTGAAATGAATGATTAGAACCTAGGATATGGCATGAATCCTAGGACGAGAAAAAATGGAAATATCTGTATTGGATAAATGAATTGCAGTCTTGAATGAGTAAATAGAAAGGATAACAACTGCCTGTAAATAAATAATAGCTGCCTGTGAAATATGAAGTACTTGTGCTAGTTAACTGTTGCATGTAACTTTCCTGTTGTATACGTTAAGTGACATAATACAAGCTGCATGTATATAAATTGAGAATGGTAATGTGAATGATGGAAATACGAGCTACCTGTGTATAACCTGAGTATGGAAATGTGAATAATAGCAATACAAGCTGCATATGTCTAACTTGAGAATGGAGATAGAAATGATGAAACCTGGTATGGCATGGCATGAGGAATATGAGCATGAACCCGATGGGGAATTAGAAGTAGAGCTCCTGGAAATAAATGGAATGGATCTGGAAATGTGAGTGGGGAAGTGAGCTGGCCCTTGAGTACGGAGTACCAAGGAGAGTGATTGTCCCCCTGTTTAGTGTAGAGCGGAGCTAGCTGCCCTTGGGCTGGGACTCGAGGTTAGGATTGGCCACTCTGTACCGACTTCTTGGCCCTCGCGTACACAGTACCGGGGAGAGCTACTAGTGTAGGGAGAGAGCTAGCCACCCCACGGGGCCCGGGGTTCAGCTAGCCGCCTTACACCGACTTGTTAGGTCCACTGGGCAAACCAGGGTTGTTAGGCGAGGTGCGTGGACTGTGGAGGGGCATGACCCTCGTTTAATTCTTAGGGGCTAGACCCCTGTTACTGAGAGGGCTAAGCCCTATACTGTTCCGTGTTGTACTTTGGGCGCACCCGTTAGCGGAAACGATTGACTGTGAGCCAGTGCAGGGTAGCTACCCGTGCGCTTATAGCACGTGCCGTAGTCACCATTACGTCTGTCCGTGACCTTGGGGTGGTTGACTGGGTGTAGGATCACCACGGGGGACTCTCCCGACTAGGAGAGCACCACGTGTGCCTTCTACTCTTCGGAAAAGACTGCAATCAAGATCGTTCCCACGAGGAACATTCGAGATCAAGAAAGAGATCTGATAAATAAGCCAATGGGTAAAAAGGAATAAATTGTAAAAGAAAGTAATTGAAAAACAATAGCTACCTGTCGACTTTTACTACTTTAGTTAGTTGGTTGCCACTCTACTCAGCGTTCGCTGACTTTGTGTACTCATAACCCTTTTCAGGTCTTGGTGTTGAGCAGCCAGATTCTGTGGCTGCAGAGGGTGCTGGGTCCAGTAGAGCCCAGTAGCTGTAGTTCTTTTGTTGTACTCCTTTTGTAGTAGTGAGTAGACTCTTGTACCTTTATGTCCTGTACTTTTACGTTCTATACTTTATGTTCCTGTACTTTGTTACTTTCTACTATTGTGGTGGTGATATGTACTGTAGCAGTTTTTACTTCTTTACTCTGTACCTTTTTACTGTTAGTTGCATGGCATAGTGAATGTAGTTTACTTTCCTGCTTTTTGGTTATTTTTCATTGGACGACTGGGTCTTGGGATCAGTCGAGTTGGTCCAATCTCGTGTCCTGTAGTGATTCGGGAATCGAGTCCTAACAAGATGGTATCAGAGCAAGGTCGTCCCGAGAAGTGAACCAACTAGCTTGAGAATAACCAATTCATGTGCTTGTAACTAGAGTAACCACCACAACGTACCTTTTGACATCCGTTTGAGGTTCTTCTGCTAATTGTCTGTTAGAATTGACGTCTTCTTGTTCTGTTGTTCGAGTCTCCTTGCAAGAGATGCCTCGACATGGAGTCATTGAGGCGGGTCGCGGATGCAGCCGTGGATAAGGTCGGAGGGGCGGACGTGTTGAGCCCGATGTTTCTGTGGACCAGCCACTTCTTCCAGGCGTTTAGGCCCAGGACCTCACCCAGCTGATACGCAAGATAGTACGAGAGGAGCTCTACCCGCTTCCACAGGCGCCTCTCCCTGAGAATGTGGAGGGGGAGTCCTCTGTGGGACCACAAGACCGATGCAGTGCTGGACGTGGGGGAGGGGGTGGTCCTCCACCGCTCCCACCGCACTCTGACACTTCCGGGCACGAGCCCTCCCTGCTTGGAGGCATGCCCGTTTCCCCACTACAGCGACATTACGAGCTTTTCGGACATTTACCTTCAAGGGGGATGAGGACCCGACTGAGGCAGAGGACTGGTTAGAGCAGATCGAGAAGGTGTTCGACACCCTTCACCCCCCTACAGAGTGCCGTGTGGCCTTTGCCACGTACCAGCTGGAGAGCGTGGCACAGGTGGTGGAAGGTGGTCAGAGGTCAGGAGAGGGCAGAGCCGACGTAGGACCAGTTTGTCACCCTCTTCTGCGAGCAGTACTTCCCACAGACGTGGCAGGATCAGAGGAGGCGGGAGTTCCACACTCTCCACCACGGGACGATGACTGTGAGCGCGTACCGTACGCGTTTTCTGGAGCTGTCCCGTTTCACTGTGACAGCTATGGCTATTGAGGAGGAGCGCCTGTGGAGGTTCACCGAAGGGCTCTAGCCTGCTATTCGGGGGTATGTCGAACCCCTGAAGCTGCCCACGTTCTCAAGAGTGGTAGAGGCAGCTATGACCTATGAGGAGACCAACCTGGCTGCACGTGACACTAACAGCAGACGGAAGAGGCCCTACCAGCCAGACTACTCACAGGGCCAGCGAGAGAGGAGGCACGTGGCGCCCGCAAGAGAGCCGTCACGCTTTGCGGGGTCGTCAGTGGCCTTTGGGGGCCCTCGACAGGAGCTAGCTGCCAGCATTGGACCCCCGCCCAACCGTCAGCAGGGACCTACCGAGGGCAGGAGTTGAGTTCCCCTCTGCTACCATTGTGGCCAGCTGGGCCACATTAGGAGGGACTGCCTGTCTAGGGCTAGAGGTCAGCAGATGCTCCCCGCATCGAGCACTGGAGGCTGAGCAGGAGGCCGTGGTTCCCAGGCACGTGGGGGAGGACAGCAGTCGCAGGGAGGGTACCGGCAGCGGCTACTCGTCCGACGCAGAGTGTGGCTACTTCTTCCACACTGAGAGCTGAGGGGCGTATCAACGCCTTGACACACAGAGACGCCCGAGCTTCAGGTTCAGTGGTGGTAGGTATGGTTACAGTTTCCGGCAGATTAGTTTACACACTTTTTGATTCCGGCGCCATGCACTCGTTTGTTGCTGCAAGTTTTGCTGTCAGTTTGGGACAGGACTATGTGTTGGTAGAGGATCCTTTCGTGATCAAAGGTCCGAGTGGTCAACTGTTTGTAGCTAAGGAGGTTTACACAGACTATGAGGTCAATATTGGGGGACATAGCCTCCTTGCTGACCTGATTGTGATACCGATGGAGGACTTTGGCATGATTCTGGGGATGGATTGGTTGTTCGCTTACCATGCTTTGGTGGACTGTTTTGAGAGGAAGATCGTCTTCTCCATACCGGAGATGCCTTCTTTTGAGTTTCATGGACAGTTGGTGGACGGAGGCTTCAGGTGCATTTCTGCACTTTGAGCAGTGAGACTTTTGGGCCAGGGGTGTGAGGGCTTTCTGGCTTGTGTAGTGGCAAAGCCCAGCCCCATGGCAGACTTTCTGAGCATCTCGGTGGTCAGAGAGTACCCTGACGTGTTTCCAGAGGAGCTGCCAGGACTACCGCCCGATCGTGAGATAGAGTTTGAGATCTCACTGGTACCAGGGACTGGCCCCATTTCTACATCACCTTACAGGATGGCACCACTTGAGCCGCGAGTGCACAAGTCCCAGTTGCAGGACCTATTGGAGAAGGGCTTTGTGAGGCCCAGTGCGTCTCCGTGGGGAGCCTCGGCGTTATTTGTGAAGAAGAAGGATGGTACCCTACGCCTTTGTGTGGACTACAGACAGCTGAATAGGGTCACCATCAAGAACAGATATTCGTTGCCGAGGATCGATGATTTGTTTGACCAGTTGCGAGGTGCTACGGTGTTCTCCAAGATAGATTTGAGATCTGGCTACCACCAGTTGAGGATCAGGGAGACCGACATCTCCAAGATAGCTTTCCGCACCCGGTACGGACACTACGAGTTTTTGGTCATGCCATTCGGGCTGACCAACGCCCCCACTGCCTTCATGGATTTGATGAACCGGTTGTTCAGACCGTATCTAGATCAGTTTATGGTGGTATTTATTGATGATGTGCTCATTTACTCGCGGGATCAGGCGCAGCACGGACAACACTTGCGGATGGTTTTGGACACATTGAGACGACGTAGGCTGTATGCCAAATACAGCAAGTGCAAGTTCTAGTTGAGGCAAGTGACCTTCTTAGGTCATGTGATTTCAGGGGATGGCTTGGCTGTGGATCCAACCAAGGTAGAGGCAGTGCTTAGGTGGGAGAGACCACGTATAGTGACAGAGATCCGCAGTTTCTTAGGACTGGCAAGCTACTACCGGTGGTTTATCAAGAGTTTCTCGCAGATTGCGGTCCTATGACACAGTTGACCTGGAAGGACGTGCCCTTTGTTTGGACAGACGCTTGTGAGGCGTGTTTTCCGGAGTTGAAGGAGAGGTTGACTTCGGCTCCTGTACTTACCATTCTGGACAACAGTGGCGGGTTCGTTGTGTACACGGACGCTTCGTTGCAGGGGTTAGGGGGTGTGCTCATGCAGCGGGGTCACGTTGTCGCTTACGCTTTGTGGCAATTAAAGCCCCATGAGCATAGCTACCCTATCCACGACTTAGAGCTGGTAGTTGTTGTCTTCGCGCTGAAGACATGGAGGCACTACCTGTACGGTGAGACTTTTGAGATATTCACAGATCATAAGAGCCTCAGGTATTTGTTTGATCAAAAGGAGCTTAACATGAGACAGAGACGTTGGTTAGACCTCCTGAAGGACTATGACTGCAGCATCTCCTACCATCCGGGGAAGGCCAATGATGAGAACCTCATCATGAGCCATAACTAGCTCATTTTGACCCAATACAAAGGATAAAAGCTCCTACATATCTCAAGGAAAGGCTTAACTCAGAGAATTCTGAGTTTGAGAAGGAAACCAGTCATAAGGGGTAAAAGTGCAATTTTACCAGTATAATCTGCATACAGGGTAATTCAGGGCCCAAACACAGGTCAAAACAGCTTAATAAGAATAAAAGTGGGATGAGATGATCTAGCAAGGGCTACAGCACTTCCAAGGAACCAAATGATAATCTGTAACCCTAAAACGACCCACTTCAATTCACAAGGTTCGGGGCAAAGTAAAAATAGAATAAACCCTCTAAAATTCATAGAAAAATAATCTCTAGGGTTTAGAACCTTCAATTTGGCCTTTAGAACCCATTTTGACCTACATTGAGAACCATGCCCAATTAATAACTTAATTTGGGTCTTTACGCAAATTGACCGGTCAAACAAGGTTTAATATGAAAATGAAATTCACCATCAGATTCCTTAGGTCCTAATTAGTCATGTATAAAAACTTGAGCCTAAGAAGAAACCTCCTTGACCGACTTTACACTTTGGTCCTCGTATATTTACTCTTTGGCCCTCAACTTTTGAACCCTCGCATTTTAGCCCCTAACTCTCCTTCGTTCTTTGCAATCAGGTCCCTCCTGCAAAACCCTGCCAGCACCATGCTCCGGCGACCTTGCGCGGAGCATGGTGCCGCGCAGGGTGAGGTAGGGGACCTGGCAAGTAAACCGGGGGTGCCCTGCGTCGTCAGCCGTCGCAGGAGCACCCCCATGGTCATTGTAGCCCCCCATACCGGCCGTGCGAACGCACGGACGGTATGGGTTCGTGTTCCGACCATTCTCCGGCGAGGGAGACACGTCGTCTCCCTCCGCCTTCCTCCCTGTTTCATCCCTATAAATACCCCCCGCTGCTCCACCGACCAGGGCAGCCTGGATCTGACGGAGAAAACCCCCAGCTTTCTTCTCTTCTTCCTCCGGCAGACGCTCACCAGCTCCGGCGGCTTCCTCCCCCTCCACCTCTTCGCTCTGCCGCAATACCAGCAGCAGAAACTTCCTCCCCTGTTCTTCCCGCGCCACGCCGCACCCAGCTGGCGCCTCTCCAGCCCTCTGCTCGCCGCCGCCCCTCTCCCTGAGCATCGTCTTCTCCGGCGACAGTCGATACGACTGTCGCCCTGTTCCTCCCCCTTCGTCCCTGCAAGTAAGTTAGACCTACTCCCCTTCTTCTCCTCTTTCTTCCCCCGCTTTCAATTTAGTCAATTAAACCCTCGACCGCTCCTGTTCACCCTCATCCTCTCCGCCTCCGACCACCCTCCGGCGAGCCGCTCCCATCACCTCAGCGACCCACACGGCTCGCCGACCACCGCAGAACCTCCGCCTCCTCACCCTGATCCTCTTCCGCCTCTCCACTTCCCACCAAACACCCTCTGCAGATCCACCGAACACACCCACTTCCTCGCTCACAGTTTGACCTAGGACGACCTGTTAGCTCCATCTCGCCCCCTGCAGACCCCCTGACCACCTTCGCCGTGCCACGGCGAAGGTCCCCCACCTGTCTGATTTGGCCGAGAGGCCGTTCTTCTGTGACCAGGTGACTCGCCCGCCGTCGCCATTACTGCGCAGGCAGAGCTGCTTCACCTGCAGGTGCAGGCACGCCTTCGCCCAGGGTTGACTCCCAGGTTGCGCAGGGACTCTCCGCGAAACGTCCCTGGTTCACAGACGGGGCGAAGGCCGCGCGGGAAGCCACGATCGCCCACTGCTCCATCCGCGACGCGCGCTCAATTGGGGTGGGACATTTAGTCCCACCTCGGAACCTCTCGGAGGCGCGCGGACGCATAAAGGCAAAAAGTGCCTTATGCTGTCTGCCTCCTGACCACGGGGTGAGGTCCCTCTCACCCGACCCGACCCGGCCTCGTCCGTGACCACGCTCCGCGGACCTGGCCCGACCCGATTAGACTGACCTGCACTCCTCGCCCACCACGCACGCCGGTGGGCCTGGACCCGGGCCTGACCCGAACCCGATTACCCGGTAGCGCTCTGGGAGAGCTTCCGAAGAGTGATTTCAGAGAGAAAGAGAAACGCGGGGGAGGGGGGTAGAGTAGGTTTTTGCCCTCTGATGCTGAACTCTTGAGCGTGCAGGCACAGGTGAAGGACTGCGGAAGAAGAAGAACTGAAGCGGCACTGTAGCATCCGCGGGTTAAGTCGTCTGATTGGAAAATCAGACGACGTACTGAAGACAGGTGAAGACAAAGAAGAAGAAGAAATGAAGAGAAGCAAGAAGCAAGAAAAGAAGAAGAAGATCTGAAGAAAAAGAAAGAAAGAAAACAAGGAAGAACAGAAGACAGAAGAAGAAGAGCACGAGGGGAAGATCTGAAGAAAGCAGAAGAAGAAGAAGAAGAAAAAGAAAGAAAGAAAACAAGGAAGAACAAAAGCCAAAGAGGAAGAAAGAAGAGAAGAAGAAGAAGCCAAATTTTCATCTCTCTCTCTCTCTCTCTCTTTATTTTTGTAATAGAACTTGTATATCTCTAGAATACAACTTGCTCCCTGAGCTCGACCTCGGGAACTCTTTCATTTTTCCGAGTAAAAAATTTTTATATGAAACGTTGGTAACAACCGGCTTTACTACAATGTTATAACAAATACAAAACCGACGTCTTCATTTTGGCGCCGCTGCCGGGGAGCAACGGCTATTCTAGAGGTAAACATTCCTGTTTCTTTTAAGTTCTGATAATCTCCTCTCTTTTGTGCAGCTACAGGAACTCAAGAAGACAAGCAACCACACAACCACTCCGAAGACAGGTAAAATCTTTTCTCTCACTATTAACCCCTACACTCTAAAGAGGAAGAAAAGAAAAGAACAAGCAATATAGGGCTAACCTGTCTTCCATACTTAGTAACCATAAAAAGTTGCATGTTTTCAACTCATCACTCCTGCACACTATTAAGGGTATTTAAGGGCTAACACATTCTTGCTTGAGCCCTAATTGCCCAACAAAGAGTTAAATGGACCAAGTAGAGCCAACATAAGGTCAAACATTAGGATTTCAGTAGAGACACACCCCTTAATCAAGAATTGAGGAAATCCAAAAGAGGTGTGCCCAAGCCATTGATTGAAAATAATTAACAAGAAAAATCCTAAACAATTGGCTCTCTCTAAACACTTGAACCCTAAAAGACAGGACCCAAAAAGCTCTCAAAGAAAACAAGAGGTAAAGTTGACCCCTTTGGGTTAACCAACCTTAAATTAGGTCACTCTTTGCACTTAAAAAGACTAAAGTTCAAGTGAAACCTTAAGCACCCTGATCTTAAAATTGGTAGACTTAAGAGGTCAAGATCCCCATTCTGGTCTACCTGGAACCGCAGTGACAAGAGAGGTCGGGTGGGGGAAACCCTGTAACCCGTGGGGACGCTCTACCGTGTAGGGGTCTTCGCGGGACTCTCCCTCTCTGGCTGCCCAGGTAATTCTCAGGTGGACGATCTTTCTGATCAAGGGGTCCATCTGCCCCGCACCTCTATAGTCACCCAACACATTTTTGGGTGTCTTGATTGGGTCCAGCACCTTCTAAACTTACCTCTCCCAACTGTGCATGTACGGAAGGAGGTCTCTAAGACCACCCTTAAGACCTCCATTAGAAATTCGCTCTCGTCAAGGCCAAGCCTCGACGCCCGTATTTGTGCAGCAACACCCTCACATTATTCTCTCTTCTGATTCAGAACCAAGTTCTTCTTCTTCCCCCATCATGGCTCAGCCAGTTGAGGAAGAAAATAATCTGGAACACCAGCTCCAGCGACTCAATGACCTCTTCCAAAACTTCGTGCACCCACCACAGCGTCCTATGATGCGGGACCACTACAATCCTGCTGCGGTGGCCATTGAGCCTCGAGTTAGAATCCCGATTGGAGGACCTGATTCCGAACTAAAGCCCAACATGATTCACGCTATACCTAAATTCCATGGGCTTAATTCTGAAGATCCCTTCCAGCACATCAAACAGCTAAAGCATCTGGCCCACACTTTTGGATCAGATGCGCAAAATCGGGATATTCTTCTCATGAAGATGTTCTCCTTTTCTCTTATGGACAAGGCCGCCCATTGGTATCAAACTCAGACCCGGCCGATCAACACTTGGGAAGAACTTCAATCCGAGTTTTTGAAAAAGTTCTTTCCCGTTGGTCGGACCAACGCCTTGCGCCATCAGATTACACACTTCACTCAACAATCAGGAGAACCTCTCCATGAGGCATGGGATCGTTTTCAGGATCTCATGAGGAAGTGCCCCCATCACGGAGTTCCTAAATGGGAACAAGTCCAATCTTTTTACCAGGGACTCCGTGAGGACATCCGCCTTTTCGTCAATGCAACCTGCGGAGGAAACATCATGGGTCAACATGAAGACACCGTATGGGAGATTCTCGAAAACATGTGCGAGAACTCCATCAACAATGACTCCATGGGATTATTCGACAGGACGAATACCCGCGCAGCGACGAATCTTAAGGGAGCACATGAGACGCAGGACCTGTCCGCATCAGTCGACCTGGAGTTAATGGCCAGTCGATTGGACAAGGTCTCAATTATTGAAAAGAAGGTGGATGAGCTGACTCAGCACTTGCAGCGAGCCACCTCTGCGCGTAACTCCTTTGCACAACCTCCTTCCACACAGGAGACTGTGCAAAACATCCTCCACCGATCCTCCCCTGGGATGGATCCATATCCATCCCCATCTGATTCTTGGACTGGAAGATCATCCGATCCTTTCTTCACCAGCCGGGGGAACTCCATTCCCCCTTTCCCTGATTCTCAGGAGGTTCCTCAGACCTGCGAGGACCTCAACGCCATCCAGAACGACCCATTCTCCAACACTTACAACCCTGGATGGCGAAACCATCCCAATTTTCAGTGGGCGGGAAATCCCCAAACCCAAAGACCACCTTTTCAGTCCCGCCCACAGCCCTCTCATCACTACCAGCCGCCTCAGCCTCGGCCCAACCCTACTTATCCATCAGGGCCAAATCAAGATCAAATGTCCTTAATCCTTCAGACTCTGGCTGACATTCAAAAATCGAATGCGGCCATTCAAAAACAGCACAAGGACGAGCTTACTGAAGTTAAAACTCAACTGGCCCAGTTGGCAAATTCTCGCCAGCCAGGCACACTCCCTTCCCAACCCCTTCCTAACCCAAATAACGTGCCAACCCAGAAGCGCGTTATGAATCCAAATTTAGGCCACGCTCAATGGATTTATCAGGCCCCTACTGCCCCATCTCCAGACGAGATGGAAGCCTCAACTTCGCGTGCGGGATTTCAGCAGCAGCCACCCCTCCTACCAAACCCAAACCAAAATCAGGCCGGATTAAATTCTGTAACAACACGTAGTGGTAAGACAACTCAGGACCAGCATTATCCAAACCACTCCCAGCCTGATAACCATGACCCTAGGATAGTTAGCCAAGGTACCGCTGCTCCAGACCCACAACCTGGACCTATCCTAGAGGAACCAACCAAGATCCCGTTTCCCGAGGCCCTGACCAAGGGAAAGAAGACCACCAAACCCGTGGCCCCTGAGGAGGACCTGGTCAAGCTCTTTGAGCAGGTCCACATAAACATCCCCTTAATGGATGCAATCCGCCACGTACCAGCTTACGCACGATTTCTAAAGAATATATGTACACCCCAGCGTAAGCCGCGAACCAAGGGAGGGAGCCCAATTGTTCTGTCAGAGCAAGCCAGCTCTGTAATCCTTAGTAGACTCCCACCCAAGGCAAAAGATCCTGGAACTCCCCTGATCTCCTGTAAGATAGGTGGTACCCAATTTGATAGAGCATTGTTAGACTTAGGTGCATCTATAAATCTGATACCCACATCCTTACTTGACCATCTGGAAGAATCTGAGCTGAAACCAACCGAGATGACATTACAATTAGCAGATCGATCTATAAAGTCACCAAAAGGGATTCTCGAGGATGTTATCGTGAGAGTGCGGGATTTCTATTTTCCAGTGGACTTTATAGTCTTAGACATGGATGCACCTGAGAACCCTAGGGATACACCAATCATTCTAGGGAGACCTTTCTTGGCTACTGCTAGAGCCAACATCAGCTGTGAGGAGGGCCAAATAGAGCTTAAGTTTGGAGATCAAACACTGAAAATTGATATATTTAAGGCCCAACAAGGAATTAATTGCGGCGTCATCGAGCAAATTTGTGACATCAAGACTTTGGTTGATGAATCACACCTCCAGAATGACTTGAGTATGCCTCATCAACCACAGAAGGATCTTGACCCGCAAACAGAGGAGTCCAATCCGGATGTGAACAACCCAGTAACTCCCACCCTTGAACCTCACATCTATACTGAACCACCCGCTGCTGCTGAAAACCCCATCCTCGAACTGAAACCCCTTCCTGCTCATTTGAAATACATCTTTTTGGGTTCTAATCAGACCCTTCCTGTGATCATCAATTCCAACCTCAATCCTGAACAGGAATCCCGTCTGATTGTTGTCCTCCAGCAACATCGCAGAGCCATCGGATGGACCCTCGATGATTTGACTGGAATAAGTCCCTCTTATTGTACTCATCATATCTATTCAGAAGAGGGCACACGACCTTCTCGTGAAATGCAGAGACGCTTAAACCCCAATCTGCAGGAGGTCGTGAAAAAGGAGATCATCAAGTGGTTAGATGCCGGGGTCATCTACCCGATCTCCGATAGTCGTTGGGTGAGCCCAATTCAGGTCGTGCCTAAGAAGGCAGGACTCACCACTATAACGACTGAGACCGGAGAAATCATTCCTACCCGATTAGCCAACTCGTGGAGAGTCTGTATAGATTACCGTCGACTCAATTCCTCCACGAAGAAGGATCATTTCCCACTACCCTTCATTGATCAAATTCTCGAAAAACTAGCGGGAAATAGGTTCTTCTGCTTTCTTGACGGGTACTCCGGTTATAACCAGGTGGCAATCCATCCTGAGGACCAAGAAAAGACCACATTCACCTGCCCCTTCGGAACATACGCTTTCCGAAGGATGCCTTTCGGTCTTTGCAATGCACCCGCTACTTTTCAGCGATGCATGCTTGCCATATTCTCAGATATGGTAGGTGATTATCTGGAAGTCTTCATGGATGACTTTTCAGTTTTCGGAGCATCATTCGACGATAGCCTCCAACACTTGGTCCAGATACTCAGGCGGTGCATCGACGTGAATTTGGTTCTTTCTTGGGAGAAGAGCCATTTCATGGTGCCTGAGGGAATTGTCCTGGGACACTCAATTTCGGAGAAAGGTATCCAAGTGGATCGAGCTAAGGTTAATCTGATTTCTCACCTTCCTATGCCTAGCTCGATCAGGGACATCCGATCCTTTTTAGGGCATGTCGGTTTTTATCGACGATTTATCCCTGATTTTTCAAAAATCGCACGCCCCCTGACCACTCTTCTCTCCAAGGATGTTCCCTTCAAAATCTCCAAGGAATGCACTCAAGCATTTGAAATCCTGCGTGACCGAGTCACCCAAGCCCCGATCCTACAGTCCCCTGATTGGTCTCAACCCTTTGAGATCATGTGTGATGCATCCGACTTCGCTGTAGGAGCGGTTTTGGGGCAGAAAAATGACAAGAAACCTGTGGTCATTTACTACGCCAGCAAAACACTCGATGAGGCTCAGCGTAACTATACAGTTACTGAGAAAGAGCTGCTAGCTGTAGTATTTGCCCTAGAGAAGTTCAGATCGTACCTTCTGGGTTCCCATGTCATCATATACTCAGATCACACGGCTGTGAGGCATCTCCTTGCAAAGAAGGACGCGAAACCTCGATTGATCCGATGGATCTTGCTGTTGCAAGAATTTGACCTCGAGATTCGCGATAAAGCGGGAAAACAAAACGTGGTAGCTGATCACTTATCCCGTCTTCCTTCTGAAATGATAGACCCTTCCGGACCCATCACTGAGCATTTTCCCGATGAGCACCTGCTGACTATTGGTACTAGCCTTCCATGGTTTGCTAATATTGTAAATTACTTGGCATCTCATCAGACCCCGTCCGATTGGCCGAAGGCCAAGAAAGACAAATTACGCTCCGATGCCAAGTATTACATTTGGGAGGACCCGTACCTCTTCCGCATAGGTGCCGATCAGATCATCCGGAGATGTGTCCCGGAAGGGGAAGTCAACAATATCCTCTCTTTCTGCCATGACCAGGCATGCGGTGGCCATTTTGCCGGGCATAAAACCGCATCAAAAGTCCTCCAGTGCGGCTTTTACTGGCCCACACTGTTCAAAGACGCATACAGTCATTGCAAGGCATGCAGTCGTTGCCAGACTTTGGGCAACATGAGCCATCGCGACATGATGCCTATGCAACCGATTCTAGTATGCGAAATCTTTGATGTTTGGGGGATTGATTTTATGGGCCCCTTTCCTGTTTCGGATGGTTTCGAATACATTCTGTTGGCTGTGGACTACGTGTCCAAATGGATCGAAACCATACCGACCCGAACCTGTGATCACAAAATCGTTCTCAAATTCATTCATCAACACATTTTCTCAAGGTTCGGGATTCCTCGTGCAATAATCTCTGATGGGGGGACCCATTTCACAAATGCTCAGTTTAGGTCACTGATGACCAAATACGGGGTGTCTCACCGAATCTCTACTCCTTACCACCCCCAAACTAATGGTCTAGCTGAGCTGTCGAATCGGGAGATCAAGAAAATCCTACAGGTCACTGTTCGACCTGACAGGAAGGACTGGTCGTCCCGACTTCCGGAAGCATTGTGGGCCTATAGGACCGCCCACAAGACCCAATTGGGCATGTCTCCCTTTAGATTGGTGTACGGAAAGGCATGCCACCTTCCCGTCGAACTGGAGCATAAAGCCTATTGGGCAGTACGGAACTGTAATCTGGATCTTTCTAAGGCTGGGACCCACAGAAAACTCCAAATCAGCGAGATCGATGAATTGCGCATAGACGCGTACGAGAACTCGCAAATCTACAAGGAGCGGGTTAAAGCCTTCCACGACAAACACATCTCAAGAAAGATCTTTCATCCTGGTCAAAAGGTCCTACTCTTTGATTCCCGACTCAAACTCTTCCCAGGAAAACTGAGATCTAAGTGGGTCGGACCATATTTGGTCCGACAGGTTTTTGGAAATGGAGCAATCGAAATCAGTCCACTCAGCCACGATTCTGAACCTTTCATCGTGAATGGTCAAAGACTCAAGCCGTTCATTGATGTAACTTCTACTGATTTGGCTGAGGCATCTTATATCCTCCTTTCCCCTTGAGCTTATTGCGCCCAGCCGATGGCGTAAAACTCAGCGCTTAACGGGAGGCAGCCCATCATTCTCTTTGAAAACCTGAAACTTGTTCTGACACCTTTCAGCACTCGAAGTTCACCCTTGTAGACAGCCGACCCCAACTCAGATGTTTGCATCTGGGATTTGAAATCGTCCGCAAAAATTCAACCCGACCCATTCACTCATCCAAATTTCTGTCTTAAGGAATGAACTAAGACCCCCTAGGTTACAATGAGGACATTGCAAATCTTAGGCATGGGGGGGTAGGAAAGTGCAAAAACGTGTAAGAAAAGGTTTCAAACAAAAAATTCACATATGCCAAAAAAAAAAAAAAAAAAAAATTCTTCGAAAAAGAATAAGAGAAGAGGAGAAGGAAAATTTTGTGAAGGAGAAAAGAAACAAAATGAAAAAGGAGCACAAAATTATGAGAAAAAAAGAGTGATAGTCATTAGTAAGAAACTAAGGAATTAACCTAAGTTCTAGACCTCATTCAAGAAAATAACTGAAAAGTGCACAATAAGATTAGTAAGAATGCAAACCTTAGGCATTCTTGAATAGACTCTTAGTACTCATTAAGATCTGGACACTCCTCAAGAGGTTGAGGAAAATGAAAAGCTGAAGTATTAGGTCTAAGGCTTAGGAAGTATTCGGCCTCGTTAACTAATTTTTGGTTTACGGGACTCAGTAACCTAAGCACCCTAATCTCACACACAGCCTGGTTCAGTAAGCGTAAAAATCAGAATCACGCAGAAGCGTCGCAAAAATCTGAAAAGAACACCTAGAATAGGAATGGCCGATCAACACAAGTTGATTTGGACGAGTTCCCAGCGCGGAGAGGCGGGAAATCCCCTCGAAGATGCGTAACAAAATATCATCTCCTCGGTGCTTGTCTCTTAGGATATTTACATATCCTACGGGGGGCATGTAAGCACTCTGCTGGTTCAGATTCCATGGATGGCATTATCTCGAAGTGTCAATTGCCAGGGTCTGGATTCGGCCACGGAATACCATGGATGGGATTATCTCGAAATCTCAATAGCCAGGGTTCCGGGGGTTGCCATGGGCGGTGCTATCTCGAAGCATCGATCGCCAGGAACCCTTGAGGATTGATGATGGGAGCAAGGAATCTGATACAGACCGTGTTGAAAAGCCAATCCTAGGCTAGAACTAAAAAGAAAAAGAGAGAGAAAACTCTCCAAACAGAAAAAACTTTCTATCTCTCTCTTACAAAACGCACTGCGAACTGGGCCAGGGCTAAAATCATTTCAAGCACGGGTGCTTTAACCACGAAGTCCAATAAACCTTAGGTTAGTTCTTGCGGGCCTTAAAAACCTTTGCTAAAAGACTGAGGCTAAGGCTAGACAGATTTGGATCTTGATTGGTACTAGAGTATCTTTTAGGCCTATGGTCAGCATTCTAACCTAATCTATGCTCAAATAAAAAAGGCACTTATCTAAAACCATTAAAAACTTCATGGTCTAGAACAAGGGTTGAAACCTTAAGTTTTTGCTAAGGGACTAGCAAAAGCTAGGCATGGGGGTATGATGAGAACCTCATCATGAGCCATAACTAGCTCATTTTGACCCAATACAAAGGATAAAGGCTCCTACATATCTCAAGGAAAGGCTTAACTCAGAGAATTCTGAGTTTGAGAAGGAAACCAGTCATAAGGGGTAAAAGTGCAATTTTACCAGTATAATCTGCATACAGGGTAATTCAGGGCCCAAACACAGGTCAAAACAGCTTAATAAGAATAAAAGTGGGATGAGATGATCTAGCAAGGGCTACAGCACTTCCAAGGAACCAAATGATAATCTATAACCCTAAAACGACCCACTTCAATTCACAAGGTTCGGGGCAAAGTAAAAATAGAATAAACCCTCTAAAATTCATAGAAAAATAATCTCTAGGGTTTAGAACCTTCAATTTGGCCTTTAGAACCCATTTTGACCTACATTGAGAACCATGCCCAATTAATAACTTAATTTGGGTCTTTACGCAAATTGACCGGTCAAACAAGGTTTAATATGAAAATGAAATTCACCATCAGATTCCTTAGGTCCTAATTAGTCATGTATAAAAACTTGAGCCTAAGAAGAAACCTCCTTGACCGACTTTACACTTTGGTCCTCGTATATTTACTCTTTGGCCCTCAACTTTTGAACCCTCGCATTTTAGCCCCTAACTCTCCTTCGTTCTTTGCAATCAGGTCCCTCCTGCAAAACCCTGCCAGCACCATGCTCCGGCGACCTTGCGCGGAGCATGGCGCCGCGCAGGGTGAGGTAGGGGACCTGGCAAGTAAACCGGGGGTGCCCTGCGTCGTCAGCCGTCGCAGGAGCACCCCCATGGTCATTGTAGCCCCCCATACCGGCCGTGCGAACGCACGGACGGTATGGGTTCGTGTTCCGACCATTCTCCGGCGAGGGAGACACGTCGTCTCCCTCCGCCTTCCTCCCTGTTTCATCCCTATAAATACCCCCCACTGCTCCACCGACCAGGGCAGCCTGGATCTGACGGAGAAAACCCCCAGCTTTCTTCTCTTCTTCCTCCGGCAGACGCTCACCAGCTCCGGCGGCTTCCTCCCCCTCCACCTCTTCGCTCTGCCGCAATACCAGCAGCAGAAACTTCCTCCCCTGTTCTTCCCGCGCCACGCCGCACCCAGCTGGCGCCTCTCCAGCCCTCTGCTCGCCGCCGCCCCTCTCCCTGAGCATCGTCTTCTCCGGCGACAGTCGATACGACTGTCGCCCTGTTCCTCCCCCTTCGTCCCTGCAAGTAAGTTAGACCTACTCCCCTTCTTCTCCTCTTTCTTCCCCCGCTTTCAATTTAGTCAATTAAACCCTCGACCGCTCCTGTTCACCCTCATCCTCTCCGCCTCCGACCACCCTCCGGCGAGCTGCTCCCATCACCTCAGCGACCCACACGGCTCGCCGACCACCGCAGAACCTCCGCCTCCTCACCCTGATCCTCTTCCGCCTCTCCACTTCCCACCAAACACCCTCTGCAGATCCACCGAACACACCCACTTCCTCGCTCACAGTTTGACCTAGGACGACCTGTTAGCTCCATCTCGCCCCCTGCAGACCCCCTGACCACCTTCGCCGTGCCACGGCGAAGGTCCCCCACCTGTCTGATTTGGCCGAGAGGCCGTTCTTCTGTGACCAGGTGACTCGCCCGCCGTCGCCATTACTGCGCAGGCAGAGCTGCTTCACCTGCAGGTGCAGGCACGCCTTCGCCCAGGGTTGACTCCCAGGTTGCGCAGGGACTCTCCGCGAAACGTCCCTGGTTCACAGACGGGGCGAAGGCCGCGCGGGAAGCCACGATCGCCCACTGCTCCATCCGCGACGCGCGCTCAATTGGGGTGGGACATTTAGTCCCACCTCGGAACCTCTCGGAGGCGCGCGGACGCATAAAGGCAAAAAGTGCCTTATGCTGTCTGCCTCCTGACCACGGGGTGAGGTCCCTCTCACCCGACCCGACCCGGCCTCGTCCGTGACCACGCTCCGCGGACCTGGCCCGACCCGATTAGACTGACCTGCACTCCTCGCCCACCACGCACGCCGGTGGGCCTGGACCCGGGCCTGACCCGAACCCGATTACCCGGTAGCGCTCTGGGAGAGCTTCCGAAGAGTGATTTCAGAGAGAAAGAGAAACGCGGGGGAGGGGGGTAGAGTAGGTTTTTGCCCTCTGATGCTGAACTCTTGAGCGTGCAGGCACAGGTGAAGGACTGCGGAAGAAGAAGAACTGAAGCGGCACTGTAGCATCCGCGGGTTAAGTCGTCTGATTGGAAAATCAGACGACGTACTGAAGACAGGTGAAGACAAAGAAGAAGAAGAAATGAAGAGAAGCAAGAAGCAAGAAAAGAAGAAGAAGATCTGAAGAAAAAGAAAGAAAGAAAACAAGGAAGAACAGAAGACAGAAGAAGAAGAGCACGAGGGGAAGATCTGAAGAAAGCAGAAGAAGAAGAAGAAGAAAAAGAAAGAAAGAAAACAAGGAAGAACAAAAGCCAAAGAGGAAGAAAGAAGAGAAGAAGAAGAAGCCAAATTTTCATCTCTCTCTCTCTCTCTCTCTTTATTTTTGTAATAGAACTTGTATATCTCTAGAATACAACTTGCTCCCTGAGCTCGACCTCGGGAACTCTTTCATTTTTCCGAGTAAAAATTTTTTATATGAAACGTTGGTAACAACCGGCTTTACTACAATGTTATAACAAATACAAAACCGACGTCTTCAGCCAACGTGGTGGCTGGCGCTTTGAGCCGGAAGGCGCTCGCTCACTTGGCTAGCTTATAGGCACAAAGTTGGAGGCTTATGGAGGAGTTGGGCAGTTGGCGACCCTTAGAGTTACAGGGGCACTGTGGGGTAGTGACAGTGACACAACAGACGAGACCAGAGCTGATAGACCGCATCATTACAGGACAGATGACAGACACGTACCTACAGTTGTTGCGAGATAGAGTACTGTCAGGGGACCTTGGAGACTTCTCCTTTACTGACAAGGTACTACGCATGAGGGGACGTTTGTGTGTTCCTAGAGACGAGGAGTTGTTGAGAGAGCTCTTGACTGAGGCACACGGTTTCAGGTTCACCATACATCCCAGGAACACGAAGATGTATCATGATCTGAGACGTGACTTTTGGTGGAGGGGGATGAAGCGGGATGCAGGTGAGTTCGTGCAGCAGTGTTTAGTGTGCCAGCAGGTGAAGGCTGAGCATCAGAGGCCTGCAGGTCCGTTGCAGCCACTTTCCGTGCCAGAGTGGAAGTGGGAAAGCATCACCATGGACTTGGTGATGGGGTTGCCCGTTACCCAGCGAGGACATGATGCAGTCTGGGTGATTATAGACTGATTGACGAAAATGGCATGTTTCTTATTGATCCGAGTCACCTTGGGACCAGCACAGTCGGTAGAGAGGTATATTCATGATGTGGTACGTCTGCACAGAGTTTCGCGCGAGATTGTATCCAACCAGGATATCCGTTTTACGTCCTAGTTTTGGGCTGAGTTTCAGCATGCTTTGGGGACACGATTGAGGTTCAGTACGGCATACCACCCCTAGACGGATGGACAGTCAGAGCGCACGATACAGACACTTGAGGACCTTTTGTGGGCCTGTGTACTGGACTGGAGGGGTTCTTGGGAGGAGCACTTACCCCTGGCAGAGTTTGCATATAATAACAGCTATCACTCGAGTATCGTCATGGCACCATACGAGGTTCTGTACGGATGGAGGTGTACTGCGCCCTTGAGTTGAGTTGAGGTGGGGACCAAGTGGGAGGTTGGCCCCCGGTTGATCCGGCAGAGTTAGGAGGTGGTTGAGAAGATTCACAGATGACTTTGCACTGTCAGGAGCAGACAGAAGAGTTATGCCGATCAGAAGCGCAGAGAGGTGAGGTTCGAGGTTGGGGATCATGTCTTTCTACGCATTTCACCCATGAAGGGCCTACAGCATTTTAGGGTGAAAGGGAAGCTCGCGTCGAGGTTTGTGGGCCCCTTTGAGGTCCTGGAGTGGGTAGAACCCATTGCTTATAGGCTTGCCCTTCTTCCCCAGCTTTCTGGTGTGCACGACGTGTTCCACATTTCCAACCTCAGGAAGTACATCGCTGATCCCAGTCATGTTCTGAGCCACAAGAGTGTCGAGGTGGGTGACGACCTGACCTACCTCAAGCAACTAGTGCAGATACTAGACAGAGTCGTCCGGAGTTTGAGATGAAAGCAGGTGCCCCTAGTGAAGGTCTTGTGGAGGAGCCAGAGGCACGTGGAGGCTACCTGGGAGCTTGAGGCGGCGATGTGAGAGCGGTACCCAGAGCTTTTTGAGGGTACGTCTTTTCTAATCGGCTTCGGTCCTCTTTAAGTTTGTTATGCGTATGCTGTTCTTTTTCCACACCCTAGCTAGCTCAAGTTTCAAGGACGTCTTCCTTTAAGTTTGTTATGATGTTAAGACCCGTGTTGTTTGAGCCTTTTAAGACATCTGGACTATGGATCAGAAGTATGGACACCTTCCCAGACGTCTGGAAATCAAAAATTTTGAGTACGAGCTCACGCCTGCACGCGGGCTGCGTGCAGGCAGTACTCTCGTTTTCCTCCTCTCTCTCTTTTTCCCCCCTCCAGCGAACCCTAACCCCAACCTTGAAAAACCCCCCTCCTCTCTCGTTCTCCTCACTTCAAGCGACCAGTTGCTTCTACCCTTCCCCTTCACCCCAGCACGAGCGAGTGAGCTTGAGAGCGACGTGAGGAGAGGAGGAGGAGAGTGAGCTCGCGAGCTCGTGTGGGAGCTTGCCGGGAGCGCACGACCGGAGCGGCGAGCGCGCGAAGAGGAGTGCGTTAGGGGAGTCCTCCCCAACACTGCTGCAGCCAGAGTTGCACGCGAGGGGAGGCGAGGTGTGGCCACGCGCGGCGAGAGCGAGCGGGAGCATGTTCTGGTTCTGGTTTTCTCCCAGAATCAGACATCTGGAGCGATGTCCAGACGACAGGGCGGACATCTCAAGGCAGTTCCAGACGTCTGAGGAGAGGGCTTCACGAAGGTACATCCTCTTTGCGAATACGGCCATGCAGGCCGCTCCGCTGCTACCCTGTTGCATGGCCTTTTTGAGGAGATTTGGTGGATTTTGTGCAGGATTTGCTTCGAGAAGGTACGGGACACACCCTCCCACGCATTTCAGACGTCTGGGCAACGTCCTAGATGGCTGGAAGCACTTCTAGACATCCGGAGAGGTGGTTGGACGACTGGAGCTAGGTCCAGACAGTCCAGAAGAGTTTCTGGATGTCTGGGGTGGACGCAGCGACTGAGGTACGACACTGGACACTTTTAAGACAACTGGAAGTTGTTCCAGACATCTGATTTTGCGTCAGTAACCCTGTTTTGACCCGTTTAGGGTCCGTTTGAGGTCTGTTTTACGCAATTAAGATACCATTGTGTCCCTGGTGAGTTCCTCTACTTGTTAGAAGGCTTTCCATACTATTATGATAGTTCCCTTGTGATTGTTCCTTGTTATAAGACTTCATTCCATTGCGGGTTCGGGGCTTGTTAAGGCACATGAGCCTACCGTTCAAGCCCCCACTACTCCTGGGTTTACTGGTAGAGTGACTTCCCCTAATTTAATTATAAACCTGAATGCATGCGTGGAATGAATGATTAGAACCTAGGATATGGCATGAATCCTAGGACGAGAAATACTGGAAATGTCTATATTGGATGAATGAATTGCACTCTTGAATGAGTAGATAGAAATGATAACAACTGCCTGTAAATGAATAATAGCTGCCTGTGAAATATGAAGTACTTGTGCTAGTTAACTGTTGCATGTAACTTTCCTGTTGTATACATTAAATGACATAATACGGGCTACATGTATATAAATTGAGAATGGTAATGTGAATGATGGAAATACGAGCTACCTGTGTATAACCTGTGTATGGAAATGTGAACAATAGCAATACAAGCTGCATATGTATAACCTGAGAATGGAAATAGAAATGATGAAACCCGGTAGGCATGGCATGAGGAATATGAACATGAACCCTATGGGAAATTAGGAGTAGAGCTCCTGGAAATAAATGAAATGGATCTGGAAATGTGAGTGGGGAAGTGAGTTGGCCCTTGAGTACGGAGTACCAAGGAGAGCAATTGTCCCCCTGTTTCTTGCAGAGCAGAGCTAGCCACCCTTGGGTTGGGACCCGGGGTTAGGATTGGCCACTCTGTATTGACTTCTTGGCCCTCGCGTACACGGTACCGGGGAGAGCTACTAGTGTAGGGAGAGAGTGTTAAGACCCGTGCTGTTAAAGCCCTCTAAGACGTCTGGCATTTGGGTTAGACGTCTGGTCAGACGTTTGGACATCTTCCCAGACGTCTGGAAATCAAATTTTTTCATGTACATCCTCGCATCTACACGCGTGCTGCACACAGACAGTACGCAGCCGCATTTTCTTCTCTCTCCTCTCGCCAATGAAACCCAAACCCACGTCTACTTAAACCCCCCTCCTCTCCCACGTTCACCTCACCTTTAGCCACCCTTCTTCTTCCCCAGCGAGAGCGGTGAGCAGCGAGTAGCGAGGAGCAGGCGTGAGTGGCATGGGAGGAGAGGAGGAGCAGTGAGTGGAAGGAGGGTGAGCACACGCGCGAGCTCATGAGAGAGCTCGCCGGAGAGCTCACGGCCGGTCGGGCGTGCGCAAGGCGGAGAGGTGCGCCGGGGAGGTTCTCCCCGACACTGCTGCAGCCAGAGCAGCAGGCGAGCGAGCACGGCGCGGCCGAGCGTGGCACGAGAAGACGAAGGCAGCTTTTGGTTCTAGGATTTTCCCAGAATCAAACATTTGGTTTGACATCCAGATGACGCATACGACGTCTGGAGGAGGTTCCAGACAGCTGAGAGGTAAGTTCCACGACACATACCTTCTTTACGAATACGACCATGCAGGCTGTTCCGCCGAGGCACTGTTCCGTGCCATTTTGAGGAGATTTTGTGTCGCTGCATGCAGGATTCGCTTCGGGAAGGCGCGGGACACACCCTCCCATGCAGTTCAGACGCCTGGGCGAGGCACCAGATGGCGGAAAGCGTCTCCAGACATCCGGAGAGGGGGTCGGACGTCTGGAATTAGGTCCAGACAGTTCAGCAGAGTCCCTGGATGTCTGAGGAATAGCACAGAGTTGAGGTATGGTTCTAGACTTCTTTTAAGACGTCTGGAAGGTGTTCCAAACGTTTGATATGAATTAGAATTACTATTTTGACCCGTTTAGGGTCCGTTTGAGGTCCGATTTCCACAATTAAGATTCCGTTGTTCTCCGTTTAAGTTTCTCTACTTGTTGGAATACCTCTATCCTGTTCTGAGTGGTATCTTGTGATCGATCCTTGTGCTAGGACTTCGTTCCGTTGCGGATTTAGCGTTTGCTAAGCCACGTGAACCTGCCGATCAAGCCCCCATTACTCCTAGATTTACTGGTAGAGTGGCTTCCCCCATTTTAAATTACAAACATGAATGCATATCTGGAATGAATGTTAGATCCTAGGGTATGGCATGGATCCTAGGGTATGGCATGAATCCTAGGACTAGAAACACTGGAATGGTTGTATGGAATGTATGAATTGCAGTCTTGGATGAGTAAATAGAATAATAACAATTGCCTGTAAATGGATAACAGCTGCCTGTGAAATGTAAAGTACTGTTGTTAGCAACTGTTGCATGTAAATTCCTACTGTTTACAATTAAATACGAGCTGCCTGTATATGAATTGGAAATGGAAGATTGAATGTTGGAAACATGAGCTACCTGCGAATAAACCTAGAATGTGAATAGTAAAGTTACATGCTACATGTGTAGAACCTGAGAAATGGAAATAAATGGAATGGAACTGGAAATGTGAATGGGGAAGTGAGTTGGCCCTTGAGTACGGAGTACCAAGGAGAGCGACTGTCCCCTTGCTTAGTGCAGAGCAGAGCTAGCCGCCCTAGGGTTGGGACCCAGGGTTAGGATTGGCCACTTTGTACCGACTTTTTGGCACTCGCGTACACAGTACCGGGGAGAGCTACTAGTATAGGGAGAGAGTTAGCCTCCCCATAGGGCCCGGGGTTCAGCTAGCCGCCTTACACCGACTTGTTAGGCCCACTGGGCAAACCAGGGTAGTCAGGCGAGGGTGCACAGATTGTGGAGGGGTGAGACCCCCGTTTGGTTCTTAGGGGCTAGACCCCTGTTACTGAGAGGGCTATGCCCTATACTAGTTCCATGCTGTGCTATGGGCGCACCCGTTAACGAAAACGACTGACTTCGTGCCAGTGCGGGGTAGCTACCCATGCGTTTATCGCGTGTGTCGTAGTCACCGTTATGTCTGTCAGTGACCTTGGGGTGGTTGACTGAGTGTAGGATCACCACAGGGGACTCTCCCGGCCAGGGGAGCACCACGTGCTACTTCTACTCTTCGGAAAAGACTACAATCAAAATTGTTCCCACGAGGAACATTCGAGATTAAGAAAGAGACCTGATAAATAAAACAAGTGATGAAAGAAAGAATAATTAGTTAAAGAAAGAAAGAAATTGAAAAACAACAGTTACCTGTCCACCTTTACTGTTTTAGTTAGCTGGTTGCCACTCTACTCAGTGTTCGCTGACGTTTTGTACTCATAACCTTTTTTAGGTCCAGGTGTAGAGCAGCCAGAGCCTATGCCTGCAGAGGGTGCTGGGCCCAGTAGAGCCCAGTAGTTGTACCTTTTTGTTGTACTCCGTTTCCTGTTGTTGTGAGTAACTTTGTTACACTTCCGTACTCTTTCATTCTGAACTTTATATTCCTGTACCTGTTTAATTTTCTACTGTTGTGGTGGTGTGTACTGTAGTAGTCTACTTCTTTACTACTGTACTTTATTACTGTTGTTGCTTGCATGGTGAATGTGGTTTATTTTACTGCTTTTTGGTTACTTCCTCATTGGACGATTGGGTCTTAGGATCAGTCGAGTCGGTCCGGTCTCCTGTCCTATAGGGATTTGGGAACTGGGTCGTAGCAAGATGGTATTAGAGCAAGGTCGTCCCGAAGTGAACCAACTAGCTGGAAAATAACTAATTCACGTGCTCGTAACTAGAGTAACCACCACAATGTACCTTTTGACATTTGTTCTGAGGTTCTTTCGTTGAATGTCAGTTAGAATTGACATCTTTTTTGCTCTGTGTTCGCGTCTCCTTGCAGGAGATGCCTCGATGAGGGGCAGTGAGGTAGGTCGTAGACGTGGCCGAGGACGAGGTCGGAGGGGCGGGCGCGTTGAGCCCAACGTCTCAGTGGACCAGCTACTACTTCCGGGCATTCAGGCTCAGGACCTTGCCCAGCTGATACGGGAGATCGTACGAGAGGAGCTTCACCCGCCTCCACGAGCGCCTCTCCCTGGGGCTGCGGAGGGGGAGTCCTCTATGGGACCATGAGACAGACACAGCGCTAAACATGGGGGAGGGGGTGGCCCTCCACCGCCCCCACCTTCCTCCGACACTTCTGAGCACGAGCCCTCCTTACCTGGAGGCGTACCAGTTTCTCCACTTCGGCGCCATTTCGAGCTTTTCGGACAGTTCCGTAAGCTGATGCCCCCCTCCTTCAAGGGGGATGAGGACCCGACCGAGGCAGAGGACTGGCTCGAGCAGATCGAGAAGGTGTTTGACATCCTTCGCCCCCCTGTGGATTGCCGTGTGACCTTTGCCACGTACCAGCTGGAGAGCGCGGCACACAGGTGGTAGAGGGCAGTCAGAGGTCAGGAGAGGGCTAAGCCGACTTGGGACCAGTTTGTCACCCTCTTCTGCGAGCAGTACTTCCCCCAGACGTGGTAGGACCTGAGGAGGCGGGAGTTCCACACTCTCTGCCAAGGGACGATGACCGTGAGCGTGTATTGCACACATTTTCTGGAGCTGTCTCGTTTCATCGCGACAGCTGTGGCTACCGAGGAGCACCTTTGGAGGTTCACCAAGGGGCTACGGCCTGTTATTCGGGGGTATGTCAAACACCTGAAGTTGCCTACGTTCTCGAGGGTGGTGGAGGCAGCTATGACATATGAGGAGACCAACCCGTCCGCATGTGACACTGACAGCGGACGGAAAAGACCCTACCAGCCAGACTACTCACAGGGCTGACGAGAGAGGAGGCACGTGGTACCCGCAGGAGAGCCGTTACGCTTTGCGGGGCCGTTCGTGGCCTTTGGGAGCTCCCGACAGGGGCCAGTTGTGAGCACCGGACCCCCGCCCAGCCGTCAGCAGGGACCTACTGAGGGCGGGAGTCGAGTTCCCCTTTGCTACCAGTGTGGCCAGCCGGGCTACATCAGGAGGGACTGCCCATCTAGGACTGGAGGTCAGCAGATGCTCCCCGCGCCGAGCACTGGAGGATGAGCAGGAGGTCGCGATTCCCAGGCACGTGGGGGAGGACAGCAGTCGCGGGGAGGATACCGGTCAGCGGCTACCCGTCTGACGCAGAGTGTGGCTGCTTCGTCCACACCTAGGGCTAAGGGGCGAATCAATGCCCTGACACACAGAGACGCCAGAGCTTCAAGGTCAGTGGTGGCAGGTATGGTTAAAGTTTCCGGCATACTAGTTTACACACTTTTTGATTCCGGCGCCATGCACTCATTTGTCGCTGCCAGTTTTGCTGTTAGTTTGGGGCAGGACTGTGTGCTGTTAAAGGATCCGTTTGTGATCAGAGGTCTGGGTGGTTAGCTGTTTGTAGCTGACGAGGTTTACACAGGTTGTGAGGTCAGTGTTGGGGGACACAGCCTCCCCGCTAATCTGATTGTGATATAGATGGAGGACTTTGGTGTGATTCTGGGGATGGACTGGCTGTCTGCTTACCACGCCTTGGTGGACTGTTTTGAGAGGAAGATCGTCTTCTCCATACCAAAGTTGCCTTCTTTCGAGTTTTACGGACAGCTAGTGGATGGAGGCTTCAAGTGCATTTCTGCACTTCAGGCAGCGAGACTTTTGGGCCAGGGGTGTGAGGGCTTCCTGGCTTGTGTGGTGGCGGAGCCTAGCCCTGTGGCAGACTTTCAGAGTATCCCGATGGTCAGAGAGTACCTCGACATGTTCCCAGATGAGTTTCCAGGACTACCACCCAAGCGTGAGATCGAATTTGAGATCTCACTGATACCGAGGACCAGCCCCATTTCTACAACACCTTACAGGATGGCACCCGTTGAGCTGCGAGAGCTCAAGACCCAGTTGCAGGACCTTCTGGAGAAGGGCTTTGTGAGGCCCAGTGCGTCTCCATGGGGAGCCCCAATATTGTTTGTGAAGAAGAAGGATGGTACCCGATGCCTTTGTGTGGACTACAAATAGCTGAATAGGGTCACTATCAAGAACAGGTATCCGCTGTCGAGAATTGATGACTTGTTTGACCAGTTGCGAGGTGTTACGGTATTCTCCAAGATAGACTTGAGGTCTAGTTACCACCAGTTGAGGATCAGGGAGACAGACGTCTCCAAGACAGCTTTCCGCACCTGGTATGGACACTACGAGTTTTTGGTCATGCCGTTTGAGCTGACCAACGCCCCCGCTTCCTTCATGGATTTGATGAACCGGGTGTTCAGACCGTATCAGGATCAGTTCGTGGTGGTATTTATTGATGATGTGCTCATCTACTCTCGAGATCAGGCGCAGCATGAACAGCACTTGAGGATGGTTTTAGACACACTAAGACGATGTAGGTTGTATGCCAAATACAGCAAGTGCGAGTTCTGGTTGAGGGAGGTGACCTTCTTGGGTCATGTGATCCCTGGGGATGGCTTGGCTATGGACCCAACCAAGGTTGAGGCAGTGCTCAGGTGGGAGAGACCGCGTACAGTGACAGAAATCCGCAGTTTCTTGGGACTGGCAGGCTACTACCGGCAATTTATCAGCGGTTTCTTGCAGATTGCACTTCCTATGACACAGTTGACCCAGAAGGACGTGCCCTTTTCTTGGACAGATGCTTGTGAGGCATGTTTTCAGGAGCTGAAGGAGAGGCTGACTTCGGCTCTCGTGCTTACCATCCCAGATAGCAGTGGCGGGTTTGTTGTGTACACGGACGCCTCTTTGCTGGGGTTAAGGGGTGTGCTCATGCAGCGGGGTCACGTTGTCACTTACGCTTCACGGCAACTGAAGCCCCATGAGCATAGCTACCCTACCCACGACCTGTAGCTAGCAGCTGTCGTCTTCGCGCTGAAGACTTGGAGGCACTACTTGTACGATGAGACTTTTGAGATTTTCACAGATCATAAGAGCCTCAAATACTTGTTTGATCAGAAGGAGCTCAACATGAGACAGAGATGTTGGTTAGAGCTCCTGAAGGACTATGGCTGCAGCATTTCCTACCATCCGGGGAAGGCCAACGTGGTGGCTGACGCCTTGAGCCGGAAGGCTCCCGCCCACTTGGCCAGTTTACAGGCGCAAAGTTGGAGACTCATGGAGAAGGTGGGCAGTTGGCGACCCCTAGAGTTACTAGGGCACTGTGAAGCAGTGACTGTGACCCGACAGACGAGGCCAGAGCTGATAGACTTCATTATCACAGGACAGATGGCTGATCCATACGTACAGTCGTTGCATGACAGAGTACTGTCAGGGGACCCTGGAGACTTCTCCTTTACAGACGAGGTGCTACGCATGAGGGGACGTTTGTGCGTTCCCAGGGATGAGGAGCTATTGAGAGAGCTCTTGACTGAGGCACACGGTTCCAGGTTCACCATACATCCCGGGAATACAAAGATGTATCATGATTTGAGACGCGACTTTTGGTGGAGGGGAATGAAGCGGGATGTAGGTGAATTCGTGCAGCAATGTTTAGTGTGCCAGCAGGTGAAGGCCGAGCATCAGAGGCCTGCAGGGCCGTTGCAGCCACTTCCAGTGCCAGAGTGGAAGTGGGAGAGCATCACCATGGACTTGGTGGTGGGCTTGCCCGTTACCCAGCGAGGACACGACGCAGTCTAGGTGATCGTAGACAGATTGACGAAGACGGCACGTTTCTTGCCGATCCAAGTCACTTTGGGACCAGCACAGTTGGCAGAGAGGTATATCCGCGACGTGGTACGTCTGCACAGAGTTCCGCAGGAGATTGTATCTGATCGGGATACCCGCTTTACGTCCCAGTTTTGGGCTGAGTTTCAGCAGGCCTTGGGGACACGGTTGAGGTTCAGTATAGCATACCACCCCTAGACGGACGGACAGTCAGAGTGCACGATACAGACGCTTGAGGACCTTTTGTGTGCTTGCGTACTGGACTGGAGGGGCTCTTGGGAGGAGCACTTTCCCCTGGCAGAGTTTGCATATAATAACAGCTATCACTCGAGCATCGGCATGGCACCCTACGAGGCTCTGTACGGACGGAGGTGTACTGCACCCTTGAGTTAGGTTGAGGTGGGGACCAAGTGGGAGGTTGGCCCCAGGCTGATTCGACGGAGTCAGGAGGTGATCAAGCAGATTCACAGGCGACTCCGCATTATCAGGAGTAGGCAGAAGAACTATGTAGATCGGAAATGTAGAGAGGTGAAGTTTGAGGTTGGGGATCACGTCTTCCTTCGCGTTTCGCCCATGAAGGGCCTGCAGCGATTTATGGTGAGAGGGAAGCTCGCGCTGAGGTTTGTGGGACCCTTTGAGGTTCTGGAGCGGGTTAGACCCGTTGCTTACAGGCTTGCCCTTCCTCCCCAGCTTTCTGGTGTGCACGATGTGTTCCACGTGTCCAACCTCAAGAAGTACGTCACCGATCCCAGTCACGTTCTGAGCCACGAGAGCGTCGAGGTGGGTGACGACCTGACCTACCTCGAGCAACCAGTGTAGATACTAGATAGAGCCGTCCAGAGTCTAAGACGGAAGTAGGTACCCCTGGTGAAGGTCTTGTGGAGGAGCCAGCGGTACGAGGAGGCTACCTGGGAGCCTGAGGCGGTGATGCGAGAGCGGTACCCGGAGCTCTTTGAGGGTACGTCTTTTCGGACCGGTTTCGATCCTCTTTGAGTTTGTTATGCGTATGTTGTTCTTTTTCCGCACCCTAGCTAGATTAAATTTCGGGGACGAAACTTCCTTTGAGTTTGTTATGTTGTTAAGACCCGTGTTGTTAAAGCCTTCTAAGACGTCTGGGATTTGGGTCAGACGTTTGGACATCTTCCCAGACGTCTAGAAATCAAATTTTCTCGTGTACGTCCTCGCGTCTGCGCGCATACTGCACGCAGACAATACACAGCTGCATTTTCTTCTCTCTCATCTCACCGATGAAACCCTAACCCGCGTCTACTTAAACCCTCTCCTCTCCCTCGTTCACCTCACCTTCAGCCACCCTCTTCCCCAGCGAGAGCGGTGAGCGGCGAGTAGTGAGGAGTGGGCGTGAGCGGCGTGGGAGGAAAGGAGCAGCGAGTGGAAGGGAGGTGAGCACGTGTGCGAGCTTGCTGGAGAGCTCACGGCTGATTGGGCGTGCGCAAGGTGGAGAGGTACGCCAGGGAGGTTCTCCCCGACACTGCTACAGCCAGAGCAGCGAGCGAGCGAGCGCAGTGCGGCCGTGCGTGGCACGAGAAGATGAAGGCAACCTCTGGTTCTAGGATTTTCCTAGAATCAGACATCTGGACTTACATCTAGACGACGCATACGATGTCTGGAGGAGGTTCCAGACGACTGAGAGGTAAGTTCCGCGACACACACCTTCTTTGCGAATACGACCATGCAGGCTGTTCCGCCGAGGCATTGTTCCATGCCATTTTGAGGAGATTTTGTGTCGCTGCGTACAGGATTCGCTTCGGGAAGGCGCGGAACACGCCTTCCCATGCAGTTTAGACGTTTGGGCGAGGCACCAGATGGCGGAAAGCATCTCTAGACGTCCGGAGAGGGGGTCGAACGTATGGAATTAGGTCCAGACGGTTCAGTAGAGTCCCTGGATGTCTGAGGAGCAGCGCAGAGTTGAGGTATGGTTCTGGACTTCTTTTAAGACGTCTGGAAGGTGTTCCAGACGTCTGATATGAATCAGAATTACTGTTTTGACCTGTTTAGGGTCCGTTTGAGGTCCGATTCCCGCAATTAAGATTCCGTTGTTCTCCGTTTAAGTTTCTCTACTTGTTGGAATACCTCTATCTTGTTCTGAGTGGTCTCTTGTGATCGATCCTTGTGCTAGGACTTCGTTCCGTTGCGGATTTGGGGTTTGCTGAGCCACGTGGACCTGCCGATCAAGGCCCTATTACTCCTGGGTTTACTGGTAGAGTGGCTTCCCCTATTTTAAATTACAAACATGAATGCATATCTGGAATGAATGTTAGATCCTAGGGTATGACATGAATCATAGGATTAGAAACACTGGAATAGTTATATGGAATGTATGAATTGCAGTCTTAGATAAGTAAATAGAATAATAATAATTGCCTGTAAATGGATAACAGCTGCCTCTGAAATGTAAAGTAATGTTGTTAGCAACTGTTGCATATAAATTCCTGCTGTTTACAATTAAATACGAGCTGCCTATATATGAATTGGAAATGGAAGATTGAATGTTGGAAACACGAGGTACCTGCGAATAAACCTGGAATGTGAATAGTAAAGTTACATGCTACATGTGTAGAACCTGAGAAATGGAAATAAATGGAATGGAACTGGAAATGTGAGTGGGGAAGTGAGCTGGCTCTTGAGTACAGAGTACCAAGGAGAGTAACTGTCCCCCTATTTAGTGCAGAGAAGAGCTAGCCGCCCTAGGGTTGGGACCCGGGGTTAGGATTGGCCACTTTGTACCAACTTTTTGGCCCTCGTGTACACAGTACCAGGGTGAGCTACTAGTGTAGGGAGAGAGCTAGCCACCCCACAGGACCAGGGGTTCAGCTAACCACCTTACACCGACTTGTTAGGCCCACTAGGCAAACCAGGGTAGTCAGGCGAGGGTGCGCGGACTGTGGAGGGGCGAGACCCCTGTTTGGTTCTTAGGGGCTAGACCCCTATTACTGAGAGGGCTATGCCCTATACTGGTTCCGTGTTGTGCTTTGAGCGCACCCGTTAGCGGAAACGACTGACTGCGTGCTAGTGCAGGGTAGCTACCCATGCGTTTATCGCGCGTGCCGTAGTCACCGTTATGTCTATCAGTGACCTTGGGGTGGTTAACTGAGTGTAGGACCACCACGGGAGACTCTCCCGGCCAAGGGAGCACCACGTGCTACTTCTACTCTTCGGAAAAAACTGCAGTCAAGATCGTTCCCACGAGGAACATTCGAGATCAAGAAAGAGACCTGATAAATAAACCAAGTGATGAAAGAAAGAATAATTAGTTAAAGAAAGAAAGAAATTGAAAAACAACAGTTACCTGTCCACCTTTACTATTTTAGTTAGCTGGTTGCCACTCTACTCAGCGTTCGCTAACGTTTTGTACTCATAACCTTTTTTAGGTCCAGGTATAGAGCAGCCAGAGCCTACGGCTGCAGAGGGTGCTGGGCCCAGTAGAGCCCAGTAGTTGTACCTTCTTGTTGTACTCCGTTTCCTGTTGTAGTAACTTTGTTACACTTCCGTACTCTTTTATTGTGAACTTTATATTCCTGTACCTGTTTAATTTTCTACTGTTGTGGTGGTGTGTACTGTAGTAGTCTACTTCTTTACTGCTGTACTTTGTTACTGTTAATTGCTTGCATGGTGAATGTGGTTTATTTTTCTGCTTTTTGGTTACTTCCTCATTGGACGACTGGGTCTTGAGATCAGTCGAGTCGGTCTGGTCTCGTGTCCTGTAGGGATTCGGGAACTGGGTCATAATAAAGAGCTAGCCACCCCACGGGGCCCAGGGTTCAGCTAGCCGCCTTACACTGACTTGTTAGGCCCACTAGGCAAACCAGGGTAGTCAGGCGAGGGTGCGCGGACTATGGAGGGGTGAGACCACTATTTCATTTTTAGGGGCTACACCCCTATTACTGAGAGGGCTAGGTCCTATACTGTTCCGTGCTGTACTTTGGGCACACCCGTTAGCAGAATCGACTAACCGCGTGCCAGTGCGGGGTAGCTACCCGTGCGCTTTATCGCTCGTGCTGAAGTCACCGTTACGTTTGTCTGTGACCTTGGGGAGGTTGACTGGGTGTAGGATCACCACAGGAGACTCTCCTAGCCAGGAGAGCACCACATGTGCCTTCTACTCTTCTGAGAAGACTGCAATCAAGATTATTCCCACAAGGAACATTCGAGATTAAGAAAGAGATCTGACAAATAAGCCAATGGATAAAAAGGAATAAATTGTGAAAGAAAGTAATTGAAAAACAATAGCTACCTGTCCACTTTTACTACTTTAGTTAGTTGGTTTCCACTCTACTCAGTGTTCGCTGACTTTGTGTACTCATAACCCTTTTCAGGTCTTGGTGTTGAGCAGTCAGATTCTATGGCTGCAGAGGGTGCTGGGTCCAGTAGAGCCCAGTAGCTGTAGTTCTTTTGTTGTACTCCTTTTGTAGTAGTGAGTAGACTCTTGTACCTTTATGTTCTGTACTTTTACGTTCTGTACTTTATGTTCCTGTACTTTGTTGCTTTCTATTACTGTGGTGGTGATATGTACTGTAGCAGTTTTTACTTCTTTACTGCTGTACCTTTTTACTGTTAGTTGCATAGCATAGTGAATGTGGTTTATTTTCCTGCTTTTTGGTTATTTCTCATTGGACGACTGGATCTTGGAATCGGTTGAGTCTGTCCGATCTCGTGTCCTGTAGGGATTCGGGAACCGGGTAGTAACACTAAGTGCCGCGTGAAGTGTGGAGCGAATGTGTGTGAGTGAGGGTGGAGGCGCTTGCTTTGCACGGATATCGGGGAATATCAGCAACTGGTGCGAATATTCCCACGATATGATGCGCGGTGGAGGGGTGAGTGCCCAGGAATATGGGTGCTATTTGTGAGGTGTATAGAGGGATGTGGGTAAGTGGATGTATATATATATATGTATGTATATGTATATATATATATGTATATGTAAATATACGTAAGGGTTAGAGTATGTGAGTGGATATATATATATATCTGTGTGTGTGTGTATGCGTGAGTGTATGAGTGTGTGTGTATCAGTGTGTATGTGTGTGCACTGGAGGAAGGGGCAGCAGTTTAAGCCGTCTGCCACGCTGAGCCGACATCTGGATGCGCAGGAGTTGAGGTGTGCGCATGCGCGTGGGCGAGTGAAGCGCAGCGCACTGCTGCGCGGGTGTGTGAGGCGCAGCGTGCTGCGGAGTGCGGCGCACAGCGCTGTGGGCGGGGATGCGGTGACCGGCTGGAGCAGGTGTGGGAGAGGAGAGAGAGCGCCGTGCCATCGGCTAAGTGAGAAACTTGCCGGTGGCTACAATGTGGCGTAGACCACGCGCTATAGTGCGCTACAGTGTGTGCGTGGTTTGGCAATCGGCTGGAGCAGGTTTTGCGTGCGCAGCGCGCTGTGGAGCACCTGCGCGTGCGGGAAGAGGTCGTGCGTCGTCTGCTTGGGCGCGCGGTGACCAGTTGGAGCTGCAGGCAGTGCGTGGGCGAGCTAGAGCTTGAGAGCTTGAGAGCTTGAAGCTCTATACTAATGGTGGAGGAGATGAAATAAAAAAGAAACCAAATGAGAAGCCACCACGCCCACCTGCTCACGAAAGAGCTGGGTGGTGATGGAACTTATAGTGGTGGTCTGAGACCACTATGAGTTTTCTCCTGCGCACGGTGTGCCTCTTCTCAACTTGTGAGAAGAGGAACTGTGTATGGAGAGGGAGAGGGAAGGAGGTTGGCCAATTGTTGACTAAGGGTGTGGGTGGTCTGAAGGTGGATGCGGCCTGCAGCAAGGGAGTGCAAGGTGTTTTAAAGAGGGAGGGCACGCCTCACGCCATGCTGCTGGCAGGAGGAATGGCGAGGAGAGGTGCGGGCACCATACCCTACAGCTTCATGAAAGAAAAATGAAAAATGAAAAATGAAAAATGAAAAATGAAAAATGAAAAATGGTGAAATTGCAATGCCACACTTAAAGAAAATGTTAATAATAGAAGTGGATTGGATGGCCAATTATTCTCACTCTCTTCCCCTCTTTATAAATGCATGCAGGTGTATATTTACAAATGCAAGTAGGGCTACATAAGATGCAATGGCAGTGCTAGGAAATAACACAAGATGGCATATTTACTGGTGTATTTTTGCTGTGCAAACATACCCCCATGCCTATCTTTTGCTAGTCCCTAGCAAAACATTTTGTATTGTGTTTAGAAATGATCTTAACTTGAAGATTTTTTCTGAAGCGACATGAATGTGTTTATCCGTTGGATATTGTGAGAACCAATTGCAGAGAAGGCTACCGGTACATCAAGTCTTATATGATATAGAACATCTCTCGACTAACCAGGACTCTTGATATTTAATCTTTAAGTACGATTTCCAGGACTCCAAGGGTTTTGCCGTACTCGAGAGTAAAGAGATTATGCTTTGTGCATAATGAAGGATCAAGACCGACTAGATGAATATTAAGGCTCAAGCCCAAGGTTTCACAAATTTTTAAGTACCGATTGGTCCCAGCTTCAACTTGTGTCTTTGGATTAACCCTCAGAAAGATGATGGAATATCTCAACCCTACTGTTACTATTTTTGTGGCTCAAAGAATTTATGGTAGAACAGGGTATTTGTAATGTGTCCTGAGAGCTTTTTGGGGAGAAGAATTTACATATATTTGGAGAATATACTGACTTATTCGTAAGTTTTTTTTTTTTTTGAAATAGGTGTCAGTATATCTCTTACAACTTTATTTGGAGGAGCTCACTTATTTGGTGGGTGAGTTTTTTTTTTTTTTTGTGGAAAGGGTTTCTCCTAAAAACAAGGCTAAAGACTGGGATAAAAAGTCTACCTGTACGCACAGGTAAGGACTCCACCTTCCCTAATGAACACTAGGGTTGAATCTTATGTTCACCTAGTCTTTCTCGATATGTGTAGTGTGAACCAAGATTACTTAGGCTCTCAAGTAGAGGCAAACCAACAAATCCTGTACTGGTGACTTAGGAACAAGAATACGTCCTTGATTAGGAGAGATTTTGATCCATCTTATCAATGCTTAAGTAAATTAAGCCAAGCCTGAGCGAATCAAGCTTCTGTGGCCTGGAAAGTCTTCAAAACAGTGGTCGAATATCCATAAACACTTATTGTAGTCTTGTTTCTGCTTTTAGATCATTGTTAAATACCTTTTTTTTTTATTATTTTTTTTGAATTAGGCTATGTACATATTTATAGATGAATATGTATAATGGATGTAGAAGCTGCATGATACTCATTAATACCCAGATCCTATGGATGACTATTCACCCCCCCATGCCAAATGTTGCTATGTCCTCATATGCAAGCAGGGTAAAGCAAGGTCAAAGGATCATGGTACAAGAGCTTAGGTGCGAGGTATATAGCAGGGTGGTAGGGTGGGTGGATGGTGGGTGGTGAAGTGAAAAGTGAAGAAGTGCAAAGTGAAGTGAAGTATAGGCGATAGTGGAGGAGTATTGCTAGGGTGCCTCCCAACGAGCGCTGAATTTAACGTCCCCAGCTGGACTCAGAGTGAGGCACGAAGTTAATTACCCTCTAGCAGGGTAACAGTTTCACCAACGGGGGCAGGCTCATGAGTAAGATAGGGTTTTAACCGCTGCCCATTGATCGTAAATTTATGCCCAGATTTGGGATCTTCAATTTCGACGGCCCCATTGGGAAATGGTCTTGAGACCAAGTAGGGACCAGTCCATTTGGACTTCAATTTCCCTAGAAAGAATTTGAGCCGGGCATTGTAAAGCCAAACTTGCTGAGATGGTTGAAATTCCTTCCGCCGAATTCGACTGTTGTGAAAGGCCTTAGTGCATTGTTTGAAAGTTAAGGCAGAATCATAGGCTTCACGACGGAGTTCTTCCAGCTACTGGAGTTGGAGTTTCCTTTCTCGACCACACAGGTCTGGGTCGAGGTTACATTGGCAAACCGCCCAATATGCGCAGTGCTCCAACTCAACAGGCAAATGACAAGGCTTCCTGTAAACAATTCTATAAGGAGACATACCAAGGGGAGCCTTGAAGGCGGTCCGATACACCCAAAGAGAGTCGATCAGCTTGTCGGACCAATCCTTACTGTTAGGCTGAACCGTTTTTTGGAGAATTTGATTGATTTGCCAGTTCGATACCTCAACCTGGCCGTTCGTCTGAGGATGATACGGAGATGCGATACGATGGTGAACTCTACACTTCCTCAGAAGTTCCCGAAAAGAAGCATGGGTAAAATGACTTCCTCCATCAAAGATAATGGCTCGAGGGATCCCAAAGCGTGCAAAAATGTGGTCTTTGACAAATAGAGTAGATATGACATGGTCAGCATGGCACGTGGGAATAGCCTCGATCCATTTCGAAACATAATCAACAGCAACGAGGAGGATGTACTCAAAGCTGTTGGAAGGAGGAAAGGGACCCATGAAATCAATTCCTCAAATGTCAAAGATTTCAGTAGCTAGGATGGGTTGCAAGGGCATCATGTCACGACGTGACATTGACCCTAATGACTGGCACCTAGTGCAATGTTTAGCATAATTGTGCGCATCCTGGTGAAGGGAGGGCCAAAAGAAACCACATTGCAATACCTTGGCTGCAGTTTTCCTCCCAGAGAAATGGCCTCCGCAGGCCTAATCGTGACAAAAGGATAGCACACTGGGGAAGTCGCTGTCAGGAATACGGCGGCGGATGATCTGGTCAGCACCTACTCGAAAAAGTAGTGGATTATCCCAGAAATAATACTTTGCTTCTGCGATGAGACGCTCGTGCTGGTTGTTGGGCTAGCCACATGGAAGAGAGCCAGAAGCAAGGTAATTGGCAATGTCGGCATACCAAGGTCCACTTGCCACATTAATTGCCAGTAGGTGCTCATCGAGAAAAACCTCATTAATCAGCAGGGCAAGTCTAATGTGGTCGGGGTCCAGTCTCGAGAGATGATCAGCAACCACATTCTGGGTTCCGGCCTTATCACAGATCTCAAGTTCAAATTTTTGGAGTAAAAGGATCCAACATATCAGTCTAGGCTTGGCATCCTTTTTGTGCATGAGATGATGAATGGCCACGTGATCAGTGAATACAGTAACATGCGGCCCAGAAGGTAAGACCGGAATTTCTCCAGCCCAAAGATGACTGCCAGTAGTTCTTTCTCAGTGGTTGTATAATTACGCTGGGCCTCGTCCAACATCTTACTGGAGTAGTACACCATGAAGGGGTGTCTATCGCATCTTTGTCCCAAGATGGCTCCGACTACAAGGTCGGAAGCGTCACACATGAGTTCAAAGTTGAGGGACCAATTAGGTGGCTGGAGAACTGGGGTCTTGGTGATAGCCTCACGCAGTTGTGTGAATGCTCGCATACAGTCAGGGCCCATATCAAAGGGTACGTCGATCGATAGGAGATGAGTTAAAGGTTTAGAAATTTTAGAGAAGTCTGATGAATCTCCTTTAGAAGTCGACGTGTCCTAAGAAGGAGTAGATTTGTTTGACAGAGCTAGGCATAGGTAAATCAGCAATCACATCAAGATTAGCTCTGTCAACTTCAATACCTCTATCGGAGATGATGTGATCGAGAACAATTCCCTCGTGTACCATAAAATGACTTTTCTCCCAAGAAAGCACGAGGTTCACATCAATACATCTCCGAAGGATACGGGTCAGGTTGGCAAGACAATCATCAAATGAAGGTCCGAAGATCGAAAAGTCATCCATGAAGACCTCAAGAAAGTCACCCACCATATCATGAAATATCGCCAGCATACATCTCTGGAAAGTTGCTGGCACATTACAAAGTCCAAATGGCATTCTTCTAAATGCGAAGGTGCCAAAGGGGCAGGTGAAGGTGGTCTTTTCTTGGTCCGGAGTGTCAATAGCCACCTGGTTATATCCAGAGAGGCCATCCAAGAAACAGAAAAATTTATTTCCTGCTAACCCTTCGGGATTTGGTTAATAAAAGGTAGCGGAAAGTGATCTTTCTTTGTTGCAGCATTTAGTTTCCTATAATCTACACACACTTTCCAAGATGTAGGAGTACATCTAGGGATGGATTCGCCCATGTCATTGACATGGATGGTGAGTCCCGCCTTTTTGGGCACGACATGAATCAGGCTTACCCAGGGGCTATCGCTGATCGGGTAGATTATACCCGCATCAAGCCACTTAATGATTTCCTTTTTAATGACCTCCCGCATGTTAGGGTTGAGATGTCGCTGCATCTTGCAGGAATGTCGAGCTTCCTCCTCTGTATATATATGGTGAGTGCCGTAGGAGGGGCTAATACTAGTTAAGTCAGATAAGGACCATCCGATGGCTGCCTTGTGTTCCATAAGGACCTTTGTTAGTTTGCACTCTTGCTTCCTAGTCAATTTTGAACTAATAATTACGGGGATCGTTTCATTTGGTCCCAAGAAAACATATTTAAGTGTGTCAGGCAGCTCTTTCAGCTCGGGAGTGGATGGTGAAAGATCTAGCATTTCTTGGGACGAGAGTGTTCTAAGCGGATCAGAAGAAAGAAGGGCAGGAGGAAGAAGTTGGCCCTCAGATTGGCCAAGAAGAGGGTCATCTTGGATTGATGGATCCAAAAAAGGATAGCCCCAGTGATCAGTATGTGGGCTTAAGGTCCCAGTGTGGAGTCGCATGTCTGCTTGATTTGGCGAGAAAGAAAGAGCAATCCGGACTTCAAGGGGGTGGATCGGAGGCGAGCAGCCCGAATATGACTCAGACTACGAGGTGTGGGAAGCGGAGAAAACCTCGTCCGAAATCTGGTCAGGAGAAGGTAAGGGTAAGGGGAGGGATGGGGAAACGTCACAGTATATGTCCGGTAGGCAATGGTCTGTGTTTAAGGGTAATCCACAGCAGTTAGAATAGGTCCCTATTAGTCCGATACACGTGATGACGGCCGTGTCCTCGTCAGACATGTCATCCTCGATGCAATCGCAATCAAAATTCTTGGTGGCCTTGAAGATGTTTAGCTTGAGCTTCTCAGAGCCAACAATGATCTCAATGCAACCCGAATCACAGTTGATATGGGCGCGGGCTGTGGCCAAGAAAGGTTGACCAAGAATGATCGGACAATCAGAAAGTGAGCTAGGAACTTCCATATCCAAAATAAGAAAGTCAATAGGAAAACAGAGACTGTTGACCCTAACCACCACGTCTTCCACCACACCCTTCGGTATTTTGACAGAACGATTTGCCAATTGCAACGTGACAAGGGTGGGTTTCAGATTTCCTAAGGCAAATTTCTCGAGCATGATGGTTGGTATAAGATTGATGGAAAATCCTAGATCAAGCAGAGCACGGTTAAAATTGCAGCCTTGGATGCTACATGAAATAAGCGGTGTGCCCGGATCTTTCTGCTTCGATGGTAGATTTGATAGTACAGTACAACTCGCATGAGGTGAGAGGACCACCGAATTCTTTGTTTTCTTTGACTGTCGCCTGGGTGTAGTGTAGCCTTTGAAAAATCGGGCGACAGTTGGCATATGGTCGATAGCCTCTAACAGGGGTACTTTGATCTCAACATCCCTGAATAAATTACGCAGGTTATCAAAGGCCTGCGTATCCTTTTTCTTGCCTTTTGGCTCCCTCGATAGAGCCTCAAGGAATGGGACCGATTCTGGCACTAGTTTGGATGTATCGTCCTTACGAGAATGCAGTGTGCATTCCAAATGAGAGGGTGATGAGGAAGATGGGCCAGGATCAGGTCGAGGCAGATCGACGGTTTGCTTACCATTCCTTGTAGTAATCGCATTGGACGTCGCAGGTCCAGTGGGATCATAGGGTGGAGGAGGGTTCGCAATAGGGACATAAGGGTGATGTGTTGCTGCGGGATTAGCCTGGAATCCTAGTGGAATGCTTGGAGCTTGCAGAATCTGATGAACCTGGCCCTGAGAAGGTCGTACCTGTGGTTGCGAACCACAGGGTACGAAATTTCGTGGGTTAGGAGCAGGTTGGGCTGGAAGAGTGCCCTGAGATCGAGTCGTCATGCGTAGTTGACTGATCTCAGCATTCTGCTGCGCCAATTGGTGCTGAAGAGAGGTCATGTTTTCTTCATGGCGCTTGGACATTTTCGTCATCATTCGCATCAATTTATCAAGAGGACTTAATGCGTGTTCTGTTTGAGGTATGCAAGGACCCGATGGCAGATTTGCCACAGGATTAGACTAGGCCCTTGGGATGACGGGTGCGGACGGTCGCATTGGCCCACTCACGAGGTTTTAGCACTGCGGGTTACTGGACCATGCGAAGTTAGGATGATTTCTCCACCCTGGGTTATAAGTAGCAGAGAACAGGTTGTTCCCCAGGGCACAAACGTCTTCTAAGCCAAAAGATGAGTCTACATGCATATATGCATCGAGCACACGAAGACTTGGTTCTCCGTGTCAAAATCTTGGCTTGCAGAAGCTAGGTCCACATTACTTACCGAATCGCTTGGTGTGATACTCGGTAAGGATGGTCTCACCGGATTCTTGGAAATCAGTCTGGTATTTGACGGATTAAGGTTGTGACGGAGTGATGGGGTAGAGGTGTTTGCCATAGAGAGGGCAGGATTGACCAGACGATCGTCCAGCTTCTTGTGCACGATGGAGACTTCATCTAATTTTTGTGCAATTAAGTTAAGATCTATGGATGAATGGGAGGATCCTGTGTCAACTTTGTGAACATTGCGAAGCAGGCTGGTACGATTAAAGGTGACAATAGAGGCATTGTTCATTGAGTTTTCACTCATGTTCTCAAATAATTCAAATGCTCCATTCTCGTCTTTATTCATAAAATTTCCTCCGCAGGAAGCATCTGCAATCTGCTTCAAAGTTTCATTTATCCCATAATAGAAGATCTGGGCTACATGCCACTTAGGCAGACCATGGTGTGGACATTTCCGGAGGAGGTCATTATACCTTTCCCATGCCTCATGAAACTGCTCGCCGTTTTGTTGTGTGAAAGAAGTTATAGCCCGTCGAAGCGCATTGATTTGCCTATTTGGGAAGAGTTTCTTGAGAAATGTTGTTCGCATCTCTTCCCAAGAATGGATGGTTCTCCCAAGGGTGCGCAACCATTGCGACGCTTTATCCCGTAATGAAAACGGGAACATTTTCATGAGGACAATTGATAGCCCGATATCTCTTGGTTTAACAGTTTCAGCTAATCAGGTTAAGTCTTCCCAATGGAGAAAGGGATCTTCACTTGCAAGACCATGGAAGTGAAAGATAATTAGGTCAATGACATTAGGTTTTAATTCAAAATCATCCATGCCCATGGGAACTCGAATTTGCCCAATGGTCTCTGTAGCAGCGGGATTTTGATAAGAGCTAAGAGACCTAGGCTCCTCCCATTTGGGAGGGTTCTACATTTCTTCCAAGGTTTCCCTAATGGCTTCAATCTGCTCATTATACAATTCCATTTGGGCTTGGAGGCGAGTTATGGGGTCTACGGCTCCACCACCACCTAGTGGGATTTGAGGGGGTGGTTTCCTCCCTCGGGATTTGGGGGTGGGCGTGCAGCCATGTTTGTGGAGGAGGATGATGATTCAGTTTCTATCCTTCTAGAATTATTAGACAATTCAAACAATTCAGGATTTTGTGACCTCCTCCCAAACATGCACTACCGCAGGAAGAATTGGGGAGATAAGAAGGGAAAAGGGGATGAGAGAAACAATGACGTAAGGATACACTTGATGACAAATCAAAGCAATCAATTTCCTAACCTTTACAATGTGCCCTTAGACCTAAAGATCTAAGTTACCTACTATCACTACCTACGGAACCAATTGAGAGCACCGCAGAACCACCGGGCTAGATTGAAAGGCCGTTTGCCCCAGTCTTAGACACCTGATAGCACGTAGGAACCTACACCAATACGTAGGCGCTACACGTAGGTAGTTAGACCTTCAATCCTTAATAGGGGTCAAGTTGCTACCAGTTTTAATTTAGAGGCTTAGGATCAAGTGCTCCAGGAATGTGAAGGGCGTTGTATACGGGTAATGCCCCAGTGCGTTGATTTTGAAAGTGTGTAAATCAAGCATGCAACGGGGAAATCTCCCCGAATTGGAGTTTGAGATGGTGAATGGCTTTTAGAATTTCAGCCTTAAGTAGCATGGATTTTAGGATTCCACTGAATTACCAATTCAACCAATCTCTGATTTTCGAGAAAACACAAGTTCTTTATGCCCAACAAACCCTTCTTCAATGTGAATTAGTTAATGCATGCTAAAATGCACTGGGCTTCCTTAGATGGAAATTTCTAAGTGTGGATGCACGAGTCTATTTTAATTCAATGTGAAAGGGAGCAAAAACACTTTCATTCAAGTGCTCCCAATCACCAAAATGATAATCCACACAAGGCTCAACCACCAAATGATGTAAAAAATGAAAATGTTGGGGTTGATAGATTTAGGATCAAATTTGAGGCAAATGAAGAGTCGTGGTGGGGTTGGAATCAACTCAATTCCAAGTCTCCCCACCAAAAACGTGATCCCGAAATGCGAATAAATGATGCAAGGAAGGATGGCAATCAATCAATTTTTTATCTTGCCTAAAAAAAAACTTCACACAATGAAAGATCCAAGAATCCAGATTCTTGAATTTTTGCTATGCGAAGTTTGCGGGAAAAAAAGGGGCGGTGAGAGTGATAACAAATAATCAATAAGTGGTTTTAGTCCACTTGCCCCAAGAAATTCCCAAGAATTGTTTTTAGGTTTTTTTTTCTTTTTTTTTTTTTAGGGTGACAAGATGACCTAAGTTACTAAGAGGGAAACACCTACCTCCTCAGCAACGTGTGCGAAGCTCCAATGCGTCACCGGTGACTTCACGTTCTCGCGCCCACCTTGGATTTGCCCACGTCTCCAACCTCCTCTGCATGTTTCCTCCTTACAACAGGTACACCTGCACAAAAGCAAACAAAAATACCCATGAAGAGAAGGGTGGAAGAAGAGAAAATCAAAGGAAGAGAGTAGAGACTTACTCCAAATAGCGCTTCCCCGGCAACGGCGCCAGAAAAGCATGATGCGTACTCGAATAGGCTTTATTAAAATTGTGATATTAATGTCGAAGTAAGTATAGTGAGTTAATCTAAATCGAGTCTACACCAGTTTTAAAAAAAAATTTTTTACCTGGCCTATTTGATTTTCGCTTGATCACTTTTCGGCCCAGGGTCGATCTCAGGGAGGTGGGATTAGGAGAATTGCGAAGTTTCTACGTCTTTCCTAAGACGTATCTCTTCCTTGCGCTTATTATGTTTTTTGTTTTTTTGATTTTTAGATTTTTTTTCTGATAATCTTGTTTTTAAGGCACACCCTCAAATAGATCCTTGGCTATATGCCAAAATACGAGTCTTGTCTCGCCACACGTGAGATTGTGTGCCTGCAAATCAAGATTTATCTTTTCTATTTTATATATTTTTTTAGTCTTTTTTAGTAGCAGGAAGGAAAGATAAATTGAAATATATTGCAGTGAAAAGAAATACTTAGCTTAGCATATCTCTATATATGTATATATAGTAGATATAGAATATGTATATTATATATATATATTATATAGATAGGGGTGAAGATGGAAATGTTAATGAAATGTATCACGGTGTCAAGTTGGTCCACGTCTAATATGACGCAACCAACAAGATTAAGTGCCGTGTGAAGTGTGGAGCGGATGTGTGTGAGTGAGGGTAGAGGCACTTGCTTTGCACGGATATTGGGGAATATTAGCAACTGGTGTGAATATTCCCACAATATGATGCGCGGTGGAGGGGCGAGTGCATGGCAATATGGGTGGTGTTTGTGAGGTGTATAGAGGGATGTGGGTAAGTGGATGTATATATAAGTATATATATGTAAATATATATATATGTAAATATACGTAAGGGTGAGAGTATGTGAGTGGATATATATGTGTGTGTGTGTGTGTGTGTGCGTGAGTGTATGAGTGTGTGTGTGTATCAGTTTGTATGTGTGTGCGCTGGAGGAAGGGGCAGCAGTTTAAGTCGTCTGCCGCGCTGAGTCGATGTTTGGATGCACAGGGGTGCGCGGGCGCAGGAGTTGAGGCGTGCGCATGCGCGCGGGTGAGTAAAGCGCAACGCACTGCTGTGCGGGCGTGTGAGGCGTCGCGCGCTGCGGAGTGCAGCACACAGCGTTGTGGGCGGGGATGCGGTGACTGGCTGGAGCCGGTGCGGGCGAGGAAAGAGACCGCCGCGCCACCGGCTAAGTGAGAAACTTGCCGGTGGCTACAGTGTTACGTAGACCGCATGCTACAGTGCACTACAGTGTGCGCGTGGTCTGGTGATCGGCTGGAGCAGGTTTTGCGTGCGCAGCGCGTTGTGGAGTGCCTGCGCGCGCTGGAAGAGGTCGTGCGAGGTCTGCTTGGGCGCACGGTGACCGGTTGGAGCTGCAAGCAGTGCATGGGTGAGCTGGAGCTTCAAAGCTTGAGAGCTTGAAGCTCTGTACTAATGGCCGAGGAGACGAAATAAAAAAGAAACCAAATGAGAAGCCACCACGCCCACCTGCTCATGAAAGAGCTTGGCGGTGATGGAACTCACAGTGGTGGTTTGAGATCACTTTGAGTTTTCTCCTGCGCATGGTGTGCCTCTTCTCAACTTGTGAGAAGAGGAACTATGTATGGAGAGGGAGAGGGAAGGAGGTTGGCCAACTGTTGACTGAGGGTGTGGGTGGTCTGAAGGTGGATGCGGCCCGCAGCAAGGGAGTGCAAGGTGTTTTAAAGAGGGAGGGCACGCCTCACGCCATGCTGCTGGCAGGAGGAATGGCGAGGAGAGGTGAGGGCACCATACCCTGCAGCTGCACGAAAGAAAAAGGAAAAATAAAAATGAAAAATGAAAAATGGTGAAATTGAAATGCCACACTTAAAGAAAATGTTAATAATAGAAGTGGATTGGATAGCCAATTATTCTCTCTCTTCCCCTCTTTATAAATGCATGCTGGTGTATATTTACAAATGCAAGTAGGGCTATATAAGATGCAATGGTAGTGCTAAGAAATAGCGCAAGATTGCATATTTACTGGTGTATTTTTGTTATGCAAACAATTGCGTTAATGTTGTTATGCAACCGTTTAGGGCTATATAAGTTGCATATTTTTGTTATGCAACCGTTTAGGGCTCATTCGGAGTCCGTTTTCCGCGTTTCGAGTTGCATTCTTTCCGGAATAAAATCCTCTACCTGTTTACAGTAATTATATACCATTCTGAGAAACTCCTTGTGTTTGATCCTTGTGTTAGGACCCTATTCATTGCAGTCTTGGGGATTGCGGAGGCGCGCGGGATTTCCGACCACGCCCCCAGTACTCCCATTGTAGCTGGTAGAGTGGCTTTTAATTTACTTAATTCAAAATTGTTACAATTGTGGAACAATTAATAGAGTCTAGGGCACTGCATGAACCTTAGGATTGAGAAACTAGATTGAATGATAGATCCTAGGGTATTGCATGAAACCTAGGACTAGAAACTAGATTGAATGCTAGATCCTAGGGTACGGCATGAATCCTAAGACTGGAAAACTAGTGATCTGTATATAAATATTGTAGTCTTGGAAAGGTGGAAAGGAAATAATAGCTGCCTGTAAATTGATTTAGCCGCTGCCTGTTATGAAGGAGTAAATATGATTGAGAACATGGATTGTATGAACGTAAAACTGGAACGGTGAAACCTAAATGTGCTGAGTTAAAGAGCTGGAACCCTACGGGGAATTAGGAGTAGAACTCCTGGAAAGAGAATGGATGGAACTGAGAAAGAAAGACGTGGAAGTGTGTTGTCTCTGAGGTACGTGGTACCAACGAGAGTACACATTACCTCTTAGTGTAGAGGGGAGCTTGCCGCCCTCTGGTTGAGACCGGGGGTGGGTTTGGCCACTGTACACCGACTTGCTGGCCCTCGCGTACGCAGTACCGAGGAGAGCTACTAGTGTAGGGAGAGCACTAGCTACCCTACGGGCCACGGGGTTCTGTTAGCCTCCTACACCGACTTGTTAGGCCCACTGGGCAAACCAGGGTAGTCAGGCGAGGGTGCGTGGCCTGTGGAGGGGTTGGACCCCTGTTACTGAGAGGGCTCTGCCCTATACTGGTTCCGTGCTGTGCTTTGGGCGCACCCGTTAACGGAAACGACTGACCACGTGCCAGTGCGGGGTAGCTACCCGTGTCTTTATCGTGCGTGCCGTAGTCATCGTTACGTCTGTCAGCGACCTTGGGGTGGTTGACTGAGAGTAGGATCACCACGGGGGACTCTCCCGGCCAGGAGAGCACCACATGTTACTTCTACCTTTCGGAAAAGACTGCAATCAAGATCGTTCCCACGAGGAACATTCGAGATCAAGTGAAGGATCTGAGAAATAAATAAATCGTGAAATAATAGAAGGACGTAAATAAATAAAGTAAAATATAACAGCTACTGTACACTCTACTGCTTCCTTAGTTTTTAGCTGCCACTCTACTCAGCGTTTCGCTGACGTGTTATACTCGTTACTTTTTAGGACCAGGTGTTGAGCAGCAAGGGTCAGCGGCTGCAGAGGACGCTGGGCCGAGTAGGGTCCAGTAGAGTTACCCGCAGTTCTTTTTGTACTTTTTGCCACTGTAGTGAGTAGTTTCCTTGTTACTCCTTGTACTTCTTTATTGTAAACTTCATGTTATGTACCTATTTGTTGTTCTACTGTTGTGGTGGTGTATACTATAGTAGTTCTTTTTCTTACTGCTGTATTTTGTTACTGCTAGTTATATTCATGCTGAATGTGGTTTATTTTACTGCTCTTTTGGTTACTTCCTCGTTGGACGACTAGGTCTTGGGATTAGTCGAGTCGGTCCGATTCTCGTGTCTCGTAGGGACTCGGGAATCGGGTCGTTACAAGAGATTTAGGATCAAATCTGAGGCAAATGAAGAGTCGTTGTGGGGTTGGAATCAACTCAATTCCAAGTCTCTCCACCAAAAACGTGATCCCGAAATGCGAATAAATGAGGCAAGGAAGGATGGCAATCAATCAATTTTTTATCTTGCCTACAAAAAAACTTCACACAATGAAAGATCCAAGAATCTAGATTCTTGAATTTTCGCTATGCGAAGTTTGCGGGAAATCATGGGGCAGTGAGAGTGATAGCAAATAATCAATAAGTGATTTTAGTCCACTTGCCCCAAGAAATTCCCAAGAAGTGTTTTTAGGTTTTTTTTTCTTTTTTTTTTTTTAGGGTGACAAGATGACCTAAGTTACTAAGAGGGAAACACCTACCTCCTCAGCAACGTGGGCGAAGCTCCAATGCGTCACCGGTGACTTCACGTTCTCGCGCCCACCTTGGATTTGCCCACGTCTCCAACCTCCTCTGCATGTTTCCTCCTTACAACAGGTACACCTGCACAAAAGCAAACAAAAATACCCATGAAGAGAAGGGTGGAAGAAGAGAAAATCAAAGGAAGAGAGTAGAGACTTACTCCAAATAGCACTTCCCCGGCAACGGCGCCAGAAAAGCATGATGTGTACTCGAATAGGCTTTATTAAAATTGTGATATTAATGTCGAAGTAAGTATAGTGAGTTAACCTAAATCGAGTCTACACCAGTTTTAAAAAAATTTTTTTTACCTGGACTACTTGATTTTCGCTTGATCACTTTTAGGCCCAAGGTCGATCTCAGGGAGGTGGGATTAGGAGAATTGCGAAGTTTCTACGCCTTTCCTAAGACGTATCTCTTCCTTGCGCTTATTATGTTTTTGGTTTTCTTGATTTTTAGATTTTTTTCTGATAATCTTGTTCTTGAGGCACACCCTCAAATAGATCCTTGGCTATATGCCAAAATACAACGAGTCTTGTCTCGCCACACGTGAGACTGTGTGCCTGCAAATCAAGATTTATCTTTTCTATTTTATATATTTTTTTAGTCTTTTTTAGTAGCAGGAAGAGAAGACAAATTGAAATATATTGCAGTGAAAAGAAATACTTAGCTTAGTATATCTCTATATATGTATATATAGTAGATATAGAATATGTATATTTATATATATGTTATATAGTTAGGGGTGAAGATGGAAATGTTAATGAAATGTAGCACGGTGTCAAGTTGGTCCACGTCTAATATGACGCAACCAACAAGATTAAGTGCCGTGTGAAGTGTGGAGCGGATGTGTGTGAGTGAGGGTAGAGGCACTTGCTTTGCACAGATATCGGGGAATATTAGCAATTGGTGTGAATATTTCCACAATATGATGCACGGTGGAGGGGTGAGTGCACGGCAATATGGGTGGTGTTTGTGAGGTGTATAGAGGGATGTGGGTAAGTGGATGTATATATAAGTATATATATGTAAATATATATACATATATATATATATATGTATATATATTTATGTATATGTAAATATACGTAAGGGTGAGAGTATGTGAGTGGATATATATATGTGTGTGTGTGTGCGTGCGCGCGCATGAGTGTGTGAGTGTGTGTGTATCAGTGTGTATGTGTGTGCGCTGGAGGAAGGGGCAGCAGTTTAAGTCGTCTGTCGCGCTGAGTCGATGTTTGGATGTGCAGGGGTGCGCGGGCGCAGGAGTTGAGGCGTGCGCACGCGCGCGGGAGAGTAAAGCGCAACGCACTGCTGTGCGGGCGTGTGAGGCGTAGCACGCTGCGGAGTGCAGCACACAGCGCTGTGGGCAGGGATGCGGTGACCGGCTGGAGCGGGTGCGGGCGAGGAAAGAGAGCGCCGTGCCACCAGCTAAGTGAGAAACTTGCCGGTGGCTACAGTGTTGCGTAGACCACATGCTACAGTGCACTACAGTGTGTGCGTGGTCTGGTGATCAGCTGGAGCAGGTTTTGCGTGCGCAGCGCATTGTGGAGCGCCTACGCGCGCAGGAAGAGGTCGTGAGAGGTCTGCTTGGGCGCGCGGTGACCGGTTGGAGCTGCAGGCAGTGCGTGGGCGAGCTGGAGCTTCAGAGCTTGAGAGCTTGAAGCACTGTACTAATGGCGGAGGATACGAAATAAAAAAGAAACCAAATGAGAAGCCACCACGCCCACCTGCTCACGAAAGAGCTGGGTGGTGATGGAACTCACAGTGGTGGTCTGAGACCACTGTGAGTTTTCTCCTGCGCATGGTGTGCCTCTTCTCAACTTGTGAGAAGAGGAACTGTGTATGGAGAGGGAGAGGGAAGGAGGTTGGCCAACTGTTGACTGAGGGTGTGGGTGGTCTGAAGGTGGATGCGGCCCACAACAAGGGAGTGCAAGGTGTTTTAAAGAGGGAGGGCACGCCTCACACCATGCTGCTGGCAGGAGGAATGGCGAGGAGAGGTGAGGGCACCATACCCTGCAGCCGCACGAAAGAAAAAGGAAAAATAAAAAATGAAAAATGAAAAATGGTGAAATTGCAATGCCACACTTAAAGAAAATGTTAATAATAGAAGTGGATTGGATGGCTAATTATTCTCTCTCTTCCCCTCTTTATAAATGCATGCTGGTGTATATTTACAAATGCAAGTAGGGCTATATAAGATGCAATGGCAGTGCTAAGAAATAGCGCAAGATTGCATATTTACTGGTTTATTTTTGCTGTGCAAACAGTTGCGTTAATGGACCAATCATAGAATAAGAACGAAGGATTGGGATTTAACAGAAGATTGAGATTTGATTAGGATGCAAGACAATTTATGAGTTGTCAGGCAGCTTTGAAATGTCCCATCGGATGATAGTGGTAGGAAATGAGGGGTATTCCCTCCCTTGTCGATCAATCCTCCCTTAGCGATGCATTATTTGCGGTTGGTTGGAGAAGATGAGAGACAAGCAGAATCAAGATCTTCTTTGGTTGACCACTCGTAGTTGTCATCAATACTCCCCTCTCAGTTCCTCTTAACTCACTCTTTTTCAATCATCCTCATCATCAAAAGCATTAATCAATGCTTCACCAATCGTATGGAGCGAGAAGCTTCTTCACCTCTACGACCTCTCGTCATGCAAGGTTAGAGCACTCCCTCCCCATTAATGATGTTCATCTACTCCTTTCCATCTTTCGTTGTCCTATTTTCCTCTCTCATTTTAACCCTCACCTCTCATTCCTTTTTCTTTCTATGCACGATTGTGATTCATTGTCCCTCCCTTGTCAATGTCTAACAGAAACCCTATCGAATCTCAAAAGGGTGGCTTGGAAGTTGGGACGATGCAAGGAGGCGTGGTTTGCAGGCAGGTGGTCTTCTTACTGTTCAGGCAAATATTTGAGTTATATATTTAGAGTTTTTTATTAGGGTTTAGGACTTACAATGTGGGTTTTGATCATGGTTTCTGACAATGAATTTAGGGTGAGGGTTTTCTCGATTTCGGGATTAGGGTCTTTTTGGAGGGATTTGGGGGAAGGGTTTCTTGCACTATTGGGATTAGGGTTTAGCTGAGGTATTTGGGGGAAGGGTTTTGTATATTGCTAGGATTAGGGTTTTCATTTAGCTGTTGGGATTAAAGTTTTCTAGAGGCGATTGATCGGGTGAGGGTTGAGGAGATGGGTCACTAACAGTGGAGGGCCGCGTGGTCGATGAAGCTTGGGTGTTCGGTGTGGAGGTTGGAGATGATGCGTCATGGTCATCGGATTAGAGACAAATGCCAGCGAGTCACATGAGCAGCTACTACTAAGCCAAGTCTTAAGTAGCAACTTAGGCGTGATCGTCGCACAGAGATACCGCTAGTGGGAGCATGAGACCAAGGTTGGAAGTGAGATTGAAGGTTATCTCGAAAGGCTCTAAATACCATGATAAAGTAAGTGAAAAAACTCTTTGATCGTGCACACCAAGAGTGGTGGTCGATCATTCTTATTTATAGATGATATTTTACAAGTGATAAGCCCATATCATTGGGATTTGAAGAACAAATCGATTCCGAAGTTCAGGGAGTAATCTCTTGACTCCAGTTAGTTACAAGGACGTGTTTACAAGAAATATCTAATCAAAAAAATATCTATCAACTATTATCCTAGCATATAAGTGGTTGATACTTCTATTCGTGGACATGCTTTTGAGATTCCTTTTTTTTTTTTTTTTTAAAGCTTCAATTTGCTCCTATGCATTTTAAGCTTCTGTTTGTGCAAGTAGAATTGGTCTTGGGAATTCTTACATTTATGCTGGATGAAGTTATGCATTTGCAAGGTTAAGGAAGTGACGTCAATCTCTTATGTTTACCAATTTCTTCTGTAAATGCTAGCACTCTAGTCCGATGGTAGTACTTTTCATGGAATTCGGTCAGTCACTGGTCAAGGTCCAGTTCCCTTCAATGTTTTCGGCTTCCTTTCTGCCAATTAGCCTCTCCAGCCCCAATCTAGCTAGTCACCTACCCGGTGCATGCTTATATCTTCATTCTCTTGAACATGTCATATCTATTATTTTTGCAATTTATAACAAAAAGGGCAGTTATGCACCCTTCATGTTCGTACCTATGTTTCTCTCAATTGTCAAACACACAAGTATGTTTATCTCCATACAGATTTCTTGCCACGTGATTTCTTCGCAATTTATTCTCATATTTCATTTTCTTATCTAAACCATCAACTTAGGCAGCAATTAAGTACATTTTTGATAGCTCCTTTTATCGTAATTCCTTTGTGGGTACAATACTAGTTTTATCTTTTACCATAGGGGTTTTAAGCCTCTATAGTTTATTTACCATATGCCCTGGTGAGTGGAGATGGAAGGGCACACACCAACACACCAAAAGTGGTGTGTGCAGTACAGATAAGTGTCCTTACATAATAGTTTTGTATTCCTACCTTCTGTATACACCTTAGCTTGTTGTGCTTGTGGTAGGAGATCAATAGAGATGCTTTGGGGCACAAGTTGTTGAATGCAACATTGAAGATGGATCTTTTTCTCATTGAAGACTAATTCGGAAGGGCACATGTCCATCCAGGACATGTGCACATGCAGTAGATAAATCCCAATCCTAATCATTTTGATCAATTCAGATAGAAAGAATACATCATTTGTCATAATCAAGAAAGGCAATTTACATGAAGATAAAAGATAATTTTTAGTTGTCACTTATGGTTGACACCACTTCTTTGATAACATATTATTGGATATGACAAAACTAACATACAATATAAGTATGCAGTAGAAAAGCCAATAGCCCATTTATTCATTTTCAGATAGCTAAATAAGGTTCCTTAATAAATAGAAAGCTCTTTCTTGCAAGAGTTCGTCATGAATGCAGAGGAGGAATGCTGAAGAAATGGAGGAAGATGATGCAAGAGAGGAGGAAGGTATTATTTCCTAGTCCCTTGGTCACTTAGCAAATTGTAAGTTGCTGCCTTTTGTGAAAATGATTTTTTACTCCTTAACTTTGTATGTGCTTAATGTGGACTTTCAAATTACAAGCTCCTGTCTACTACTAACTTTATATGAGGGCAATCTGAGTCGATTAGAGGAGTTGTCTGCTAATAACATTGTATGTGCTTGGTGAAATTTTCTAATTTTTTTAGGTTCTTGTTTACAAACAATATATGGATATAATAGTGATTGTTTGATGATTGATTCAGACTATGGAAACACCAAATCAATTAATTTTTTGTCTGTTCCTTTCATGCTAGAGGTATCCTTAATCCTTGGAAGGTTTCACCAAAATCAATTCCCTCTTCTCTCTTAAATATAAACTACTATTTAATTTCTTTAGAATCACCATATTGGTCTAACTCTCGGCCTTTGAGACCAACGTAATTTTTGTCTTGACCTCTCTGTTGTATTGGCTCTAATTTCAATTGAATGAGTGAATTAAAGCAAGCAAATTGTAGATTATCAATTGAGAGTTGGGATGGTACCTTTCATGCTACAAGGCCAAATAATTACTGATGTTTGTTAGATAGAATTTTATAGGTCTTTACCTGTTTAATTTTTTTTTTTTATAACCAAGAGTTAAACTTATTCATCCTACACTCCTTGAAGGCAACAAAAGGTAGAGGGACTAGGCCAAGACCTATCGAGTACAAGCAAAACGAAAAATGAACCATGACTTGTGGCCTAATATAGTAAAAGGAAAAAAGAAAACAGGCAGGCCTGAAGATGTCAACCATGTCCACCGAAGGGCAAAGACTGAATGGGGCTAACACCGTTCAATTGACATGGAGGAACTCCAAGGCTGGAGAGGGTCCACCAAAGACATCATACCTCGAAGTTTCCCTCAACGTTAATCCTTTGAAGTGATCTAACAAACCACTAAGCAACGTATTAACATGATGGTAACTCCAAGGCTCGACAACACAAAAATGAACAGTAAAACAAGCAGCCAACAACCAAACTAAAGAGCCACCAAAAAAGGAGTGGCAAAGGAGTTGAGGTAGACAGACCCCTAACTCATGTAGGAAGATCATCCCTTGAGGTGATGATAGCCCAAGTCAAAGCACAATTAGGGTTGACAATGGCTTGTTGCACTCACTCTTGAGCGAGGATTTTCACTAAGGTGTTGATGACCCTGTGAATACAATAAAAGAATTTAATTAAGGATTTAAGTGTCAAAATGTGAATAAAATTCTTATCTACAGCCTTATAAATCAAGGAAATATTGCCAAAATTAGTATGGTTCTAGTTGATAAGATACTTTTTAAGGTGATTAGACTGAAGGAAAAACATCGAAAGGGGATCATGGTTGTTAACAATAGAGCCACTTAAGTTCTAGTTTTGCTCAACTTGAGCCTTAAATTCAGCATCCCTTAGCCACATATTCTAGAAGCAAAAAGGGGCTAGACCTCAAGAGGAGTCGACCTAAAAGGAGACGAGGATGGGGGAGTGGTTTGAATTGCTTCTCAAATGATAACAACCTAGGGGCGATATTGAATTCCATTTAGTGTTGATTAGAAACCTATCAAATTTTTGGTATATGCATTGACTTCCTTGTTGACCATTACACCAAGACCATTGATTACCATCTAAAGGGAGATCCAAAAGAGCATTCGAACCAAGATAGTCTTGAAATTTTTGAGCAATAATAGGAAGAGGAGTCTACCACCCAATTTCTCATTGGTCGAAAGGATACAATTAAAGTCTCCCCCAAGCAACCATGGACCCAAGAAAGAGGAAGACAGTGGTCCCACATGAGTTGATGAGAATGGAAATCATAGGAAGCATACATTCCATAAATATATAATGACATCATAAATGTGAAAAGTGACCTCAGGACAACCATAAATGCCGAGAAGTATCACATATAATGACATCAAAAAAGTTGAAATAAGCCTTGGGAAGAAATAATCGATTGTTGCAAGTTCTCGGGTTGAACTTTTGACACATTGGAAAATAATTTAACTAAAATTTTGGTTATAACCTATTCCAACTGAACATCCTTGTGTTTGGGTGATTCTCTTGAAACTTTCTTCTATATACCCTCACCTACTCTATAATTCCATAAATAATGAGTGTTTTGGAGTGAAGATTATAATCACATTTGAATTACAAGCCAGAAAAGCAATAGCTTCAAAAGACTGATATTTGCATTGTTTAGAACTATTTTACAAAGTTTTTTGCCCTTGTGGTAGTTATACTCAAAATGATACACTTTCAAGGAATTTGTCCTCAAGTTGTGGTTCTTTTGCATTTTTGTCTCATGTACAATCACAAAAGTTGCTTTTTTGAGATGAAACTTGACTTAGGTGTCACTCATGTTTACTTTGCAATTGGAAGCATGCAGAGTCAAGTTTTTTTTACTGAAGACCCTTTCCCCTTGATTTTTTTTCCAATGGAATGAGTTTGAAGTTTAGAAAGTTAGCATGGGGTTGTTTAGTTGTTTCGAGAAAAAAACAAACGAGCTCACATTATCCACGTCATCTTACTACTTTAGCTTTTTCTATAATTTGAGATTGTATTTGATTTGCTGGAAATTGATCTTATCGGTATTTTAGGTAGAATCTTCTAACTATCATGTATGCTTCAATGGCATGTAGTTAAGCATGTAAATAGGTTTTCCAATTTGTGCAAAAGCTACCAACTATTAGGTATTTTGTCTTGCAAACAAAATATGAAGATTGCTTTCTTGTTCTTTGGAAAAGTTTGTACATTTATTAGCATGATCAGTTTCTCTTTGCATGGCTAATGTCATTGTGCATAAGACTAAATGACTATGCCACCTTACGATGTGTAGGTGTAGAATTGCAATGATCTTTTTTATTGCATCAAATTGTGTTGATTTCTAGATTTAGCCACTGATTTCTAGATCTACTCCTACAAACTTTGAGAAATCCTAGTAGGGCTAATCTTTGTAATATGTTCCACCTTGAATGCTATTGTTTCTTTATTTATTTGCCAATTTTACCACTTTTGGGGGACCATGGGTTGGGCAAAAATTGTTTTAAGGTATGCCTTTCCACTATTTGATACTCCAATGCAATTCTTGTAATGGCCCTCTCTTTTTGATGAAGGAATGAAGGAGGTGGATGGCTATTGTTAACGTGCTAATGTCGAATAAAAACTCACGTCGTTTATATGTGATTAAAGTGGAGTTAACATTTGACTGTTTTTTTTACTCAAAGATATTACTTTAAAATCCAAGGTTGTCTCAATGAGTAATTATTTACACAAATGCCACTATTTAATTTTTATTAAATTTTGTAAACTTGCGGTAAGGATGAACTCTCCAATAATCCCAATAAGTTTAAAGTCACACTTTAATTTACGAAAATAAGATGTGAAATCTAGTGTGAAGAATAAATAAATGACCATAAAGTTTTTCATTTTATTATTTAATACTCAATTAAAATAATAAAGAATTACTGAGATCCAGCACTAAATTATCAGTTGCACTAAAATTTTATATGTAAACAAATCTTCAACCAATTCAAGCAATGTTAGTCCCTGAATTGTTGCAATTTGGTCCCTACCTCCTCTCAAAAAGGTCCCTACGAGAATTCTTTTCCTTCAAAAAGATTTGTTACGATCCGGTTTCCAAATTCCTACAGGATCCGAGACTGACTCGACTCGACTAATCCCAAGATCCAGTTGTCCAATAAGAAAATAACCAAAAAGCAGGAAAGTAAACCACATTTACTAGGCTAAGTAACTAACAGTAAAAGAGTACAACATTAAGGAAGGAAAAGCTACTAACAGTACATATCACCACCACAACAGTACAGCGAAAACAAAGTACAACAACGCAAACAGTAACAAGAGTCTGAACTCACTAACAAAAAAAGTACAACAGGAAGACTACTGCTGGCCGCGACTGGGCCCAGCACCCTCTACAGCTGGTGACTCGGGCTACTCAACACTTAAACCTGTAAAGGGGTATGAGTGAAACGGAGTCAGCGAATGCTGAGTAGAGTGGTAACCAAATTAACTAAAGCAGTAAAAGCTAATAGATAAACTATCTGTTCCAATTACTTTATTTCACAAGTTATTCCTTTTCACCCATTGGTTTATTTTTCAGATCTCTTTCTTGATCTCGAATGTTCCTCGTGGGAACGATCTTGATTGCAGTCTTTTCCGAAGAGTAGAAGGCACACGTGGTGCTCTCCTGGTCGAGAGAGTTCCCCCGTGGTGATCCTATGTAACGACCCGGTTCCCGAGTCCCTACGAGACACGAGAACCGGACCGACTCGACTAATCCCAAGACCTAGTCGTCCAACGAGGAAGTAACCAAAAGAGCAGTAAAATAAACCACATTCAGCATGAATATAACTAACAGTAAGAAAGTACAGCAGTAAGGAAAGAAACTACTACAGTATATACCACCACAACAGTGCAACAACATTTATCATATAACATGAACTGCAGGTAAAGAAAAGTACAGCGGAAACAAGAACTACTCACTATAACGGAAACAAAGAGGTACAAAAGACAGTGGTAACTCTACTGGACCCTACTCGGCCCAGCGTCCTCTGCAGCCGTTGACCCTGGCTGCTCAACACCTGGTCCTGAAAAAGGTAACGAGTGTAACACGTCAGCAAAACGCTGAGTAGAGTGGCAACTAAAACTAAAGACAACAGTAGAATGTACAGTAGCTGTTATGTTCTATTACTTTCTTTATTCACATTTTTCAATTGTCTCACTATTTCATTTATTCCCCAGATCTTTTTCTTGATCTCGAATGTTCCTCGTGGGAACGATCTTGATTGCAGTCTTTTCCAAAAAGTAGAAGTAGCACGTGGTGCTCTCCTGGCCGGGAGAGTCCCCCGTGGTGATCCTACCCTCAGTCAACCACCCCAAGGTCACTGACAGACGTAACGGTGACTACGGCACACGCGATAAACGCATAGGTAGCTAACCCGTACTGGCACGCGATCAGTCCTTTCCGTTAACAGATGCGCCCAAAGCACAGCACGGAACCAGTCCAGGGCATAACCCTCTCAGTAACAGGGGTCCAACCCCTCCACAGTAACCAAACCGGGGCCTTGCCCCTCCACAGTCCGCGCATCCTCGCCTGACTACCCTGGTTTGCCCCAGCGGGCCTAACAAGTCGGTGTGGGAGGCTAGCAGAACCCCGGGGCCCGTGGGGTAGCTAGTACCTCCCTACACTAGTAGCTCTCCTCGGTACTACGTACGCGAGGGCCAGCAAGTCGGTACAGAGTGGCCAGTCCTAACCCCGGGTCCCTGGGGCGGCTAGCTCCGCTCTGCACTAAACAGGGGGACAGTTGCTCTCCTTGGTACTCCGTACTCAAGGGCCAGCTCACTTCCCTAAAACTATTCCATTCACCTTCCAGGAGTTATACTCCTACTTCCCCGTAGGGTTCCATCCTTTTTACTCAAACGTCCAGGTTTCACTTTCCAGTTTCACATTCTTACAATCCATGTTCTCAACCACGTTATTTATTCACAACAGGCAGCTGTTAATTCAAATTACAGGCAGCTTTATATCTCTTTCCATTTTCCAAGACTGCAGTATTATACATTCCACTAGTTTTTCCCATCCTAGGATTCATGCCATATCCTAGGATCTATCATACAATCTAGTTTTCCAGCTCTAGGATTCATGCAACACCTAGGAGCTATCATATATTTCTCATTCCTAGGATTCATGCAACGTCCTAAGTTCTAGTTATGGTTCCATACTTTAACAGATTTTATTAATAACTTAAAGCCACTCTACCAGGTACAACGGGAGTAATGGGGGAGTGATCGGGAATCCCGCGTGCCTCCGCGACTCCCAAGACTGCAATTGAAGAGGTCCTATCACAAGGATCAAACACATGGAGTGTCTCAAAACAGTGTATAGCTACTGTAGACGGGTAGAGGAATTAATTCTGAAAAGAACGCAACTCGAATCGCGGAAAACGGAACCCAAACGGGCCCTAAACGGGTCAAAAACGATGACACTGTGCAAAATCTGACGTCTGGAAAATCAGACGTCTGGAACTTCTTCCAGACGTCTTAAAAAGTGGATCAGAGAATTACCTGTTCAGCGTGGTTTCCCAGACCTCCAGAAGTCTGCGGGGACGTCTAGCCTATCTCCCAGACGTCCGATGGTCACCCCGGACGTCTGGAGGTCACTCCCGCCGTCTGGTACAACAGACAGACGTCTGATTCGCGTTGGATGGCGAATCACCGAGCCTGCGCACACCCATCTCCCTCCCTCAGTACGCTCAGTCGACAGGAAGGAAGAAGAAGACGGAAAACTCACCTTTCAGACGACTGGAAGATCTACCAAACGTCGCCCTCGTCGTCTGCCTATCAACCCAGACGTCCGATTCAGGAAAATTTTCCAGAACAGGGCACCACCCGGCTTCCGCTCGTGACGCCGCCCGCGTCGCACCTCGTGCGCCTGCTGCTCAGACCACAACAGTCCCCCCCTCCGCGTCGCTCCGCGCCCCCTGCGCCCTCCGCCGGCCGGCCCTAGCAGCCCCGGCGAGCTCGCCCTCACGGCAGAGCTCCTCTCTCACACGCAGCACCTCCCCCGCGCTCACTGCAGCCGTCGCTACCACGCTCACGCTCTCTGGCTGAAGGAGAAGAGGGAGGAGACGGGGGAGACGACGGGAGGGAGCGCATGGCCTTTTAAGGCCTCGCGAGGAGGAGAGAGAGGATGCGGCAGGCGTCTGCAGCCGCAGGGAAGAGGGAATCAACGAATATCCGGTCTGCGCGCTCAGGCACGCAGACGACTCGCGCGTGTCGAAATTAACGGATTTCCAGACGTCTGGAAGCGATCCCAGACGTCTAGTCAGACGTCTGGACCACCTCCCAGACGTCTTAAAATACGTCTGGGGCACACGTTCGTTACAATATAACAAACTCAAGGGAAGTTTCGTCCCCGAAACTTGCGCCAACTAGGGTGCGGAAAAAGACGTCCAAATAACCATAACAAACTCAAAGAGGACCGAAGCCGGTCTGAAAAGACGTACCCGCAAAAAGATCCGGGTACCTCTCCCGCATTGCCGCCTCAGGCTCCCAGGTAGCCTCCTCGTACCGCTGGCTCCTCCACAAAACGTTTACCAGGGGTACTTGCTTTCGTCTCAAACTACGGACGGCTCGGTCTAAAATCTGCACTGGCCGCTCGGGGTAGGTCAGGTCGTCGCTCACCTCGACTCTCTCGTGACTCAGTACGTGACTGGAATCGGCTACGTACTTCCTGAGGTTGGACACATGGAATACGTCGTGCACACCAGAAAGCTGCGGGGGAAGGGCAAGTCTGTAAGCAACGAGTCCAACCCGCTCCAAGACCTCAAAGGGCCCCACGAACCTCAGCACGAGCTTCCCTCTCACCCCAAACCGCTGTAAGCCCTTCATGGGCGAAACACGAAGGAAGACGTGGTCCCCAACCTCAAACTGCACCTCTCTGCGTCTCCGATCCGCGTAGCTCTTCTGTCTGCTCCTGACAGTGCGGAGTCGTCTGTGGATCTGCTCAACTACCTCCTGACTCTGCCGGATCAACCTGAGGCCAACCTCCCACTTGGTCCCCACCTCAACCCAACTCAAGGGTGCCGTACACTTCCGTCCGTACAGAGCCTCGTTGGGAGCCATGCCGATGCTCAAGTGATAACTGTTGTTGTATGCAACTCTGCCAGGGGCAGGTGCTCCTCCCAAGAGCCCCTCCAATCCAGTACACAGGCACGCAAAAGGTCCTCAAGTGTCTGTATCATGCGCTCAGACTGTCCGTCCATCTGGGGGTGGTAAGCCATGCTAAACCTCAACCTCGTCCCCAAGGCCTGCTAAAACTCATCCCAAAACTGGGATGTAAAGTGGGTATCCCGGTCGGATACGATCTCCCGCGGAACTTCGTGTAGTCGTACCACATCACGGATATACCTCTCTGCCAACTATGCTGGTCCCAAAGTGACTCGGATCGGCAAGAAACGCGCCGTCTTCGTCAGTCTATCCACTATTACCCAGACTGCATCGTGTCCCCGCTGGGTAACAGGTAAGCCCACCACCAAGTCCATGGTGATGCTCTCCCACTTCCACTCTGGCACTAGAAGCGGCTGAAGCGGCCCTACAGGCCTCTGATGCTCAGCTTTCACCTGCTGGCACACTAAGCACTGTTGCACGAACTCACCCACATCCTGCTTCATCCCTCTCCACCAAAACTCGCGTCTCAAGTCGTGGTACATTTTCGTGTTCCCGGGATGTATGGTGAATCTGGAACCGTGTGCCTCAGTTAGGAGCTCTCTCAACAGCTCCTCGTCTCTGGGAACGCACAACCGTCCCCTCAAACGTAGCACCTGGTCTGTGAAAGAGAAGTCACCTGGATCTCCTGACAGTACTCTGTCGCGTAAAGACCGCAAGTACGGATCGGCCATCTGTCCTGTGACGATGCGGTCCATCAACTCTGGCCTAGTCTGCCGTGTCACCGTCACTGCCCCACAGTACCCTCGTAACTCTAGAGGTCGCCAACTGCCCACCTCCTCCAAAAGGCTCCAACTCTATAACTGTAGGCTGGCCAAGCGTGCGGGCGCCTTACGGCTCAAGGCGTCAGCCACCACATTGGCCTTTCCCGGGTGGTAGGAGATGCTGCTGTCGTAGTCCTTCAGGAGCTCCAACCAACGTCTCTGTCTCATGTTGAGCTCCTTCTGATCAAAAAGGTATCTGAGGCTCTTGTGATCTGTAAAAATCTCAAAGGTCTCACTGTACAAGTAGTGCCTCCAGGTCTTCAGCGCGAAGACAACAGCTGCCAACTCTAGGTCGTGGGTAGGGTAGGTATGCTCATGGGGCTTCAGTTGCCGCGAAGCGTAAGCAACAACGTGACCCCTCTGCATGAGCACACCTCCTAACCCCTGCAAGGAAGCATCCGTGTACACAACGAACCCGCCACTACTGTCAGGAATGGTGAGCACGGGAGCCGAGGTCAACCTCTCCTTCAGCTCCAGAAAACACGCCTCACAGGCATCTGTCCAAGCGAAAGGCACGTCCTTCCGGGTCAACTGTGTCATAGGGCACGCAATCTGCGAAAATCCTCTGATGAACCGTCTGTAGTAGCCAGCTAGTCCCAGGAAACTACAGATCTCAGTGACTGAACGCGGTCTCTCCCACCTGAGCACTGCCTCGACCTTGGCTGGGTCCACCGCCAGGCCATCTCCAAAGATCACATGACCCAAGAAGGTCACCTCCCTCAACCAGAACTCACACTTGCTGTATTTGGCGTACAGCCTGCGTCGCCTCAGAGTATCCACAACCATCCGCAAGTGCTGTTCGTGCTGTGTCCGATCTCTAGAATAGATGAGTACATCATCTATGAAAACCACCACGAACTGGTCCAAGTACGGTCTAAATACCCGGTTCATCAGGTCCATGAAAGCAGCGGGGGCATTGGTCAGCCCAAACGGCATGACCAAAAACTCGTAGTGTCAGTACCGGGTGCGGAAAGCTGTCTTGGAAACGTCGGTCTCCCTGATCCTCAACTGGTGGTATCCAGACCTCAAGTCTATCTTGGAAAACACCATGGCACCCCGCAACTGGTCAAACAAATCGTCGATCCTCGGCAGCAGATATCTGTTCTTGATGGTGACCCTGTTCAACTGTCGGTAGTCCACACAAAGACGTAGGGTCCCATCCTTCTTCTTCACAAACAGTACCGGGGCTCTCCAGGGAGACGCACTGGGCCTCACGAAACCTTTCTCCAGAAGGTCCTGCAGCAGAGACTTGAGCTCTCGCAGCTCAAGCGGTGCCATCCTGTATGGCGCGGTAGAGATGGGGCTGGTCCATGGTACTAGTGAGATCTCAAACTCGATCTCACGCTCGGGCGGTAGTGCTGGTAACTCGTCTGGAAACACGTCAGGGTACTCTCTGACCACCGGGATGCTCTGGAAGTCTGCCACAGGGCTGGGCTCTGCCACCACACAAGCTAGGAAGCCCTCACACCCCTGGCTCAAAAGTCTCGCCGCCCGAAGTGCCGAAATGCACCTGAAACCTCCGTCCACTGGCTGTCCGTGAAACTCGAAAGAAGGCAACTCCAGAATGGAGAAGAGAATCTTCCTCTCAAAACAGTCCACCAGGGCGTGGTAAGCGGACAGCCAATCCATCCCCAGAATCACTCCAAAGTCCTCCATCTGGATCATAATCAGGTCAGCTGGCAAGCTATGTCCTCCGACGCTGACCTTGCAATCCGTGTACACCTCCTCAGCTACAAACAGCTGACCACTCGGACCTCTGATTACGAACGGATTCTCTAACAGTGTATAATCCTGGTCCAAACTAACTGCGAAACTGGCTGCGACAAACGAGTGCGTAGCGCCGGAATCGAAAAGCGTGTAAACGAGTCCGCCAGAAGCTGAAACCATACCTACTACCACCGATCCCGAAGCTCTGGCATCCCTGTGTGTTAGGGCGTTAATACGCCCCTCAACTCTAGGTGCAGACGAAGCAGCCACACTCTGCGTCGGACGGGTAGGTGCTGGCCGGTACCCTCCTTGCGACTGCTGTCCTCCTCCTCGCGCCTGGGAACCGCAGCCTCCTACGCGCCCTCCAGTGCTCTATGCGGGGAGTATCTGCTGACCTCCTGCCCTAGATGGGCAGTCCCTCCTGACATGGCCCGGCTGGCCACACTGGTAGCAGAGGGGAACCCGACTCCCGTCCTCAGTGGGTCCCTGCTGTCAACTAGGCGAGGGTCCGGTGCTGGCGACTGGCCCCTGTCGAGGGCCCCCAAAGGCCACTGATGGCCCTGCACAACGTGACGGCTCTCCTGCGGACGCCACGTGTCTTCGTTCTCGCTGGCCCTGTGAGAAGTCTGGCTGAAAGGGCCTCTTCCGCCCGCCGTCGGTGTCTCGCGCGGACGGGTTGGTTTCCTCGTAAGTCATAGCTGCCTCTACCACCCTCGAAAACGTAAGCAGCTTCAGGGGTTTGACATACCCCAGGATCGCAGGCCAGAGCCCCTCGGTGAACCTCCAAAGGTGCTCCTCCTCAGTGGCCACTGCTGTTGCTGCAAAGCGGGACAGCTCCAAGAAACGCGTGCGGTATGCGCTCACAGTCATCGTCCCTTGGCGGAGAGTGTGGAACTCCCGCCTCCTCTGGTCCTGCCACATCTGGGGAAAGTACTGCTCGCAGAAGAGGGTGATGAACTGGTCCCACGTCGGCTCGTCCCTCTCCTGTCCCCGGACCACCCTCCACCACCGGTGTGCCGCGCTCTCCAGCTGGTACGTGGCAAAGGCCACGCGGCACTCCACCGGGGGGCGAAGGGTGTCGAAGATCTTCTCCAGCTGCTCAAGCCAGTCCTCTGCCTCGGTCGGGTCCTCATCCCCCTTGAAGGAGGGGGGCTTCAGCTTCCGGAACTGTCCGAAAAGCTCGATGTGGTGCTGTAGGGGAGGTGCTGGTGCACCTCCAGGCGAAGGTGCCTCGTGTACAGAAGTGTCGGAGGAAGGTGGGGGCGGCAACGTCCCATCCCCTCCCTCGTGTCCAGCGCCGTGTCCGTCGCGTGGTCCCACAGAGGACTCCCCCTTTGCAGCCCCAGGAGGAGGCGCTCGGGGCGGTGGGTGGAGCTCCTCTCGTACAATATCTCGTATCAGTCTGGCGAGATCCTAGGCCTGGATGCCCGGGAGTGGTGGCTGGTCCACCGAGACGTCAACAACAGCACGTCCACCTCGCCGACCTCGCCCTCGGCCGCGCCCGCGGCCAGTCTCGCCAGTCCTACGATGAGGCATCTCCTGCAAGGAGACGCGAAACAAAACGAAAACGTCAAAACAGACGGTACCTAACAAAACTTCTAAGAGCTTGATGAGAACCTCATCATGAGCCATAACTAGCTCATTTTGACCTAATACAAAGTATAAAAGCTCCTACATAACTCAAGGAAAGGCTTAACTCAGAGAATTCTGAGTTTAAGGAGAAAATAAGTCATAAGGGGTAAAAATGCAATTTTACCAGTATAATCTGCATACAGGGTAATTCAGGGTCCAAACATAGGTCAAACAAACCAAATAAGAAGGAAAGTGGGATGATCTGATAAGGGCTACAGCAATTCCAAGGAACTAAATGATAATCTGTAACCCTAAAACAAACCCACTTCAATTCACGAGGTTCGAGGCAAAGTAAAAATAGAATAAACCCTCTAAAATTCATAGAAAAATAATCTCTAGGGTTTAGAACCTTCAATTTGGCCTTCAGAACCCATTTTGACCTACATTGAGAACCATACCCAATTAATAACTTAATTTGGGTTTTTGCATAAATTGACCAGTCAAACAAGGTTTAATCTAGAAATAAAATTCACCATCAGATTCCTTAGGTCCTAATTAGTCATGTATAAAAACTTGAGCCTAAGAAGAAACCTTCTTGACCAACTTTACACTTTGGTCCTCATATATTTACTTTTTGGCCCTCAACTTTTGAACCCTCGCATTTCTGCCCCTAACTCTCCTTCATTCTTTGCATTCAGGTCCCTCCTGCCAAAACCTGACCAGCACCATGCTCCAGCGACCTTGCGCGGAGCATGGCGCCGCGCAGGGTAAGGGGGAGGGTCTGGCAAGACAACCGGGGGTGCCCTACGCCGTCAGCCGTCGCAGGAACACCCCCTGGTCGCTGCAACCCACCATACCGGCCGTGCAAACGCACGGACGGTATGGGTTTCCATCTCCGGCGTCCTCCGGCGAGGGAGACACGTCGTCTCCCTCCGCCCTCCTCTCTGATTCCGCCTCTATAAATACCCCCGTCGCTCCACCGTTCTGGGGAGCTCGGTCCTGACGGAGAAAGACCCCCACTTCCTCTCTTCCCACTCCGACAGGAAGCTCTCCAGCTCCGGCGGCCTCCCCTCTTCCTCCTCGTCGCTCTACCGCACTACCAGCTACAGGGTTGCCCTCCCTCGCTCTTCCCGCGTCACGCCGCACCCAGCTGGCGCCTCTCCCGCCCTCTCCTCGCCGCCGCCCCTTCCCCCGGGCATCTTCTTCTCCGGCGACAGTCGATACGACTGTCGCCCGCTCCGGCCCCTCCTCGTCCTGCTAAGTAGGTAGAACTCCTCCTCTTTCTCCCCTCTTCCTTTTCCTCATTTTACATCTTTACTGTTACCCCGATCCGACCAATCGCCCTCACCTTCTCCATCTCCGGCCCCTGCTCCGGCGACCCACTCCCATCACTCCAGCAACCCACACGGCTCGCCGACCACCGCAGAACCTCCGCCTCCTCACCCTGATCAACCTCCGCCCTTCCACTTCCCCCAAATCACCCTCTGCAACTCCACCGAACAAACCCATCTCCCGACCCACAGTCCGACCTAGGGTAGCTCTTAGGCTCCGCCCCGCCGCCTGCACACCCCCGACCACCTTCGCCGTGCCACGGCGAAGGTCCTCCGCGTTTCTGATTGGGCCGAGAGGCCGTTTCTCTGTGGGCAGGTACCTACGCTCGTCGCCGCCATTGTTGAAGCGAAGCAGCTTCAACCTGCTGTTCCAGGTGCGCCGCGCCCAGGTTACGCTCCCAGGCTGTGCGGGGGCATTTCGGCAAAGCGTTAGGCGGCAGTTGAGGCGAATCCCTCGCGCGAAGGCCTCGCGTGTAACGACCCGGTTCCCAAGTCCCTACGAGACACGAGAACCGGACCGACTCGACTAATCCCAAGACCTAGTCGTCCAACGAGGAAGTAACCAAAAGACAGTAAAATAAACCACATTCAGCAAGAATATAACTAACAGTAAGAAAGTACAGCAGTAAGGAAAGAAACTACTACAGTAGGTACCACCACAACAGTAAAACAACATTTATCATATAACAAAAACTACAGGTAAAGAAGGTACAGCGGAAACAAAACTACTCACTAGAACAGAAACAAAAGGGGTACAAAAGGCTGTGGTAACTCTACTGGACCCTACTCGGCCCAGCGTCCTCTGCAGCCGCCGACCCTGGCTGCTCAACACCTGGTCCTGAAAAAGGTAACGAGTGTAACACGTCAGCAAAACGCTGAGTAGAGTGGCAAACTAACTAAAGGCAACAGTAGAGTGTACAGTAGCTGTTATGTTCTATTACTTCCTTTATTCACATCTTTCAATTTTTCTCACTATTTCATTTATTTCTCAGATCCTTTACTTGATCTCGAATGTCCTCGTGGGAACGATCTTGATTGCAGTCTTTTCCAAAAGTAGAAGTAGCACGTGGTGCTCTCCTGGCCGGGAGAGTCCCCCGTGGTGATCCTACCCTCAGTCAACCACCCCAAGGTCACTGACAGACGTAACGGTGACTACGGCACGCGCAATAAACGCACAGGTAGCTAGCCCGCACTGGCACGTGGTCAGTCGTTTCCGTTAACGGGTGCGCCCAAAGCACAGCACAGAACCAGGGCAGAGCCCTCTCAGTAACAGGGGTCCAACCCCTCCACAGTAACCAAACCGGGGCCTTGCCCCTCCACAGTCCGCGCACCCTCGCCTGACTACCCTGGTTTGCCCTAATGGGCCTAACAAGTCGGTGAAGGAGGCTAGCAGAACCCCGGGGCCCGTGGGGTAGCTAGTACTCTCCTAACACTACTAGCTCTCCTCGGTACTACGTACACGAGGGCCAATAAGTCGGTACAGAGCGGCCAATCCTAACCCCGGGTCCCTGGGGCGGCTGGCCCCACTCTGCACTAAACAGGTACAGGTACTTCCCTTGGTACTGCGTACCCAAGAGACAGTACAACTACATCTCAGTTCCATTCCTTTTTCCTTCCAGGAGTTCCACTCCTAATTCCCCGTAGGGTTCCAGCTCTTTATCTCAGAACATCATATGTTTCACTTTCCAGATTCACGTTCTCAAAATCCATGATCTCAAACATGTTTCTTTATTCATAACAGGCAGCTGTTAATTAAATTTACAGGCAGCTTTATATATTCCTTTCCATTTTTCCAAGACTGCAGTAATATACATTCCACTAGTTTTTCCATCCTAGGATTCATGCCATATCCTAGGATCTATCATACAATCTAGTTTTCCGGCCCTAGGATTCATGCAACACCTAGGAGCTATCATTCCATATATTTCTCATTCCTAGGATTCATGCAATGCCCTAGGTTCTAGTTATGGTTCCATACTTTAACAGATTTTATTAATACTTAAAGCCACTCTACCAGGTACAACGGGAGTAATGGGGGCGTGATCGGGAATCCCGCGTGCCTCCGCGACTCTCAAGACTGCAACCGAACGAGGTCCTATCACAAGGATCAAACACAAGGAGTGTCTCAGAACAGTGTATAGCTACTGTAGGCGGGTAGAGGAATTAATTCTGAAACGAACGCAACTCGAATCGCGGAAAACGGAGCCCAAACGGGCCCTAAACGGGTCGAGAAAGACGATACTGTGCAAAATCAGACGTCTGGAACTCCTTCCAGACGTCTTAAACGGTGGATCAGAGAATTACCTGTTCAGCTTGGTTCCCCGGACGTCCAGAAGTCTGCAGGGACGTCTTTCCTATACCCCAGACGTCCGATGGTCCACACGGACGTCTGTAGATCACTCCCGCCGTCTGGTACAACTTCCAGACGTCTGATTCGCAAAGGATGGCGAATCAGCGAACCTGCGCACAGCCAACCCCCCCTCCCTCAGTACGGTCAGTCGACAAGAAGGAAGAAGAAAGCGGAAACTCACCTTTCAGACGTCTGTATGATCTTACAGACGTCGACCTTGCCCTCTGGATATCAACCCAGACGTCTGATTCTGGAAATTTTTCCAGAATCAGAACCCTGCTCGGCCTCCACTCGCGACGCCGCCCGCGTCGCACCTCGCGCGTCTGCTGCTCAGCCCGCAGCAGGTCCCTCTCCGCGTCGCTCCGCGCCCCCTGCACCCTCCGCCGGCCGGCCAAGCCGCTCCGGCGAGCTCGCCCTCACGGCAGAGCCCCGCCCTCGCACGTCGCACCTCCTCCGCGCTCACTGCGGCTGCCGCTGCCGCCCTCGCGTCCGCTCGCTCTCGCGCACAGGAAGGAGAAGAAGGAGGAGGCGGTGGAGACGGGAGGGGAGGCGCGCCCTTTTAAGGCCGTGCGAGGAGGAGAGAGAAGGTGGTCGCAGCGCGCCTGCAGCCGCAGAGAGAGAGAGAGGAATCGCAGGTCTGCGCGCACAGGCACGCAGACGAATCTCCCGTGCGAACATAACTGTTCTCCAGACGTCTGTAAACGATCCCGGACGTCTGGTCAGACGTCTGGATGTGATCTCAGACGTCTGGTCCGACGTCTGGGCCACCTCCCAGACGTCTTAAAAGGCGTCTGGGGCACACGTTCGTTACAATATAACAAACTCAAAGGAAGTTTCGTCCGCGAAACTTGCGCCAACTAGGGTGCGGGAAAAAGATGTCCAAATAACCATAACAAACTCAAAGAGGACCGAAGCCGGTCCGAAAAGACGTACCCGCGAAAAGCTCCGGGTACCGCTCCCGCATTGCCGCCTCAGGCTCCCAGGTAGCCTCCTCGTACCGCTGGCTCCTCCACAAAACCTTTACCAGGGGTACTTGCTTTCGTCTCAACCTGCGGACGGCTCGGTCTAGGATCTGCACTGGCCGCTCGGGGTAGGTCAGGTCGTCGCTCACCTCGATGCTCTCGTGACTCAGTACGTGGCTGGGATCAGCTACGTACTTCCTGAGGTTGGACACGTGGAACACGTCGTGCACACCAGAAAGCTGCGGGGGAAGGGCAAGTCTGTAAGCAACGGGTCCAACCCGCTCCAGGACCTCAAAGGGCCCCACGAACCTCGGCGCGAGCTTCCCTCTCACCCCAAACCGCTGTAAGCCCTTCATGGGCGAAACACGAAGGAAGACGTGGTCCCCAACCTCGAACTGCACCTCTCTGCGTCTGCGATCTGCGTAGCTCTTCTGTCTGCTCCTGACAGTGCGGAGTCGTCTGTGGATCTGCTCAACTACCTCCTGGCTCTGCCGGATCAACCTGGGGCCAACCTCCCACTTGGTCCCCACTTCAACCCAACTCAAGGGTGCCGTGCATTTCCGTCCGTACAGAGCCTCGTAGGGAGCCATGCCGATGCTCGAGTGATAACTGTTGTTGTATGCAAACTCCGCCAGGGGCAGGTGCTCCTCCCAAGAGCCCCTCCAGTCTAGTACACAGGCACGCAAAAGGTCCTCAAGTGTCTGTATTGTGCGTTCTGACTGTCCGTCCGTCTGGGGGTGGTAAGCCGTGCTAAACCTCAACCTCGTCCCCAAAGCCTGCTGAAACTCAGCCCAAAACTGGGACGTAAAGCGGGTATCCCGGTCAGATACGATCTCCCGCGGAACTCCGTGTAGTCGCACCACATCACGGATATACCTCTGCCAACTGTGCTGGTCCCAAAGTGACTCGAATCGGCAAGAATCGTGCCGTCTTCGTCAATCTATCCACTATTACCCAGACTGCGTCGTGTCCTCGCTGGGTAACAGGTAAGCCCACCACCAAGTCCATGGTGATGCTCTCCCACTTCCACTCTAGCACTGGAAGCGGCTGAAGCGGCCCTGCAGGCCTCTGATGCTCGGCTTTCACCTACTGGCACACTAAGCACTGCTGCACGAACTCACCCACATCCCGCTTCATCCCTCTCCACCAGAACTCGCGTCTCAAGTCATGGTACATTTTCGTGTTTCCGGGATGTATGGTGAATCTGGAACCGTGTGCCTCAGTCAGGAGCTCTCTCAACAGCTCCTCGTCTCTGGGGACGCACAACCGTCCCCTCAAGCGTAACACCTGGTCTGTGAAAGAGAAGTCCCCTGGGTCCCCTGATAGTACTCTGTCGCGCAAAGACTGCAAGTATGGATCGGCCATCTGTCCCGTGATGATGCGGTCTATCAACTCTGGCCTGGTCTGCCGTGTCACCGTCACTGCCCCACAGTACCCTCGTAACTCTAGAGGTCGCCAACTGCCCACCTCCTCCAAAAGGCTCCAACTCTGTAACTGTAGACTGGCCAAGCATGCGGGCGCCTTACGGCTCAAGGCGTCAGCCACCACATTGGCCTTTCCCGGGTGGTAGGAGATGCTGCAGTCGTAGTCCTTCAGGAGCTCCAACCAACGTCTCTGTCTCATGTTGAGCTCCTTCTGGTCAAAAAGATATCTGAGGCTCTTGTGATCTGTAAAAATCTCGAAGGTCTCACCGTACAAGTAGTGCCTCCATGTCTTCAGCGCGAAGACAACAGCTGCCAACTCTAGATCGTGGGTAGGGTAGGTATGCTCATGGGGCTTCAGTTGCCGCGAAGCGTAAGCGACCACGTGACCCCTCTGCATGAGCACACCTCCTAACCCCTGCAAGGAAGCGTCCGTGTACACAACGAACCCGCCACTACTGTCAGGGATGGTGAGCACGGGAGCCGAGGTCAACCTCTCCTTCAGCTCCAGAAAACACTCCTCACAGGCGTCTGTCCAAGCGAAAGGCACATCCTTCCGGGTCAACTGTGTCATAGGACGCGCAATCTGTGAAAATCCTTTGATGAACCGTCTGTAGTAACCTACCAGTCCCAGGAAACTGCGAATCTCAGTGACTGAACGCGGTCTCTCCCACCTGAGCACTGCCTCGACCTTGGCGGGGTCCACCGCCAGGCCGTCTCCAGAGATCACATGACCCAAAAAGGTCACCTCCCTCAACCAGAACTCGCACTTGCTGTATTTGGCGTACAGCCTGCGTCGTCTCAGAGTGTCCAGAACCATCCGCAAGTGTTGTCCGTGCTGCGTCCGATCTCTAGAATAGATGAGTACATCATCTATGAAAACCACCACAAACTGGTCCAAGTACGGTCTAAACACCCGGTTCATCAGGTCCATGAAAGCAGCGGGGGCATTGGTCAGCCCAAACGGCATGACCAAAAACTCGTAGTGTCCGTAGCGGGTGCGGAAAGCTGTCTTGGAGACGTCGGTCTCCCTGATCCTCAACTGGTGGTATCCAGACCTCAAGTCGATCTTGGAAAACACCGTGGCACCCCGCAAATGGTCAAACAAATCGTCGATCCTCGGCAGCGGATATCTGTTCTTGATGGTGACCCTATTCAGCTGTCGGTAGTCCACATAAAGGCGTAGGGTCCCATCCTTCTTCTTCACAAACAGTACCGGGGCTCCCCAGGGAGACGCACTGGGCCTCACGAAACCTTTCTCCAAAAGGTCCTGCAGCTGAGACTTGAGCTCTCGCAGCTCAAGCGGTGCCATCCTGTATGGCGTGGTGGAGATGTGGCTGGTCCCTGGTACTAGTGAGATCTCAAACTCGATCTCACGCTTGGGTGGTAGTCCTGGTAACTCGTCTGGAAACACGTCGGGGTACTCTCTGACCACCGGGATGCTCTGGAAGTCTGCCACGGGGCTGTGCTTTGCCACCACACAAGCTAGGAAGCCCTCACACCCCTGGCTCAAAAGTCTCGCCGCCCGAAGTGCCGAAATGCACCTGAAACCTCCGTCCACTGGCTGCCCGTGAAACTCGAAGGAAGGCAACTCCGGAATGGAGAAGACAATCTTCCTCTCAAAACAGTCTACCAAGGCGTGGTAAGCGGACAGCCAATCCATCCCCAGAATCACACCAAAATCCTCCATCTGTATCATAATCAGGTCAGCTGGCAGGCTATGTCCCCCGATGCTGACCCCGCAACCCGTGTACACCTCCTCAGCTACAAACAGCTGACCACTCGGACCTCTGATTACGAACGAATTCTCTAACAGTGTATAATCCTGGTCCAAACTAACTGCGAAACTGGCTGCGACAAACGAGTGCGTAGCGCCGGAATCGAAAAGCGTGTAAACGAGTCTGCCAGAAACTGAAACCATACCTGCTACCACGGATCCCGATGCTCTGGCGTCCCTGTGTGTTAGGACGTTGATACGCCCCTCAGCTCTAGGTGCGGACGAAGCAGCCACACTCTGCGTCGGACGGGTAGGTGCTGGCCGGTACCCTCCTCGCGATTGCTGTCCTCCTCCTCGTGCCTGGGAACCGCGGCCTCCTGCGCGCCCTCCAGTGCTCTGCGCGGGAAGTATCTGCTGACCTCCTGCCCTAGATGGGCAGTCCCTCCTGACGTGGCCCGGCTGGCCACACTGGTAGCAGAGGGGAACCCGACTCCCGCCCTCAGTGAGTCCCTGCTGTCGGCTAGGCGGGGGTCCGGTGCTGGCGACTGGCCCCTGTCAAGGGCCCCCAAAGGCCACTGATGGCCCTGCACAACGTGACGGCTCTCCTGCGGACGTCACGTGTCTCCGTTCTCGACGGCCCTGTGAGAAGTCTGGCTGAAAGGGCCTCTTCCGCCCGCCGTCGGTCTCTCGCGCGGACGGGTTGGTCTCCTCGTAAGTCATAGCTGCCTCTACCACCCTCGAAAACGTCGGCAGCTTCAGGGGTTTGACATACCCCCGGATCGCAGGCCGGAGCCCCTCGGTGAACCTCCAAAGGCGCTCCTCCTCAGTGGCTACCGCTGTCGCTGCAAAGCGGGACAGCTCCAAGAAACGCGTGCGGTACGCGCTCACGGTCATCGTCCCTTGGCGGAGAGTGTGGAACTCCCGCCTCCTCTGGTCCTGCCACATCTAGGGAAAGTACTGCTCGCAGAAGAGGGTGACGAACTGGTCCCACGTCGGCTCGTCCCTCTCCTGTCCCCGGACCGCCCTCCACCACCGGTGTGCCGCACTCTCCGGCTGGTACGTGGCAAAGGCCACGCGGCACTCCACCGGGGGGCGAAGGGTGTCGAAGATCTTCTCCAGCTGCTCAAGCCAGTCCTCTGCCTCGGTCGGGTCCTCATCCCCCTTGAAGGAGGGGGGCTTCAGCTTCCGGAACTGTCCGAAAAGCTCGAAGTGGCGCAGTAGGGGAGGTGCTGGTGCACCTCCAGGCGAAGGTGCCTCGTGTACAGAAGTGTCGGAGGAAGGTGGGGGCGGCAGGGGCCCATCCCCTCCCTCGTGTCCAGCGCCGCGTCTGTCGCGTGGTCCCACAGAGGACTCCCCCTCTGCAACCCCAGGAGGAGGTGCTCGGGGCGGTGGGTGGAGCTCCTCTCGTACAATATCCCGTATCAGTCTGGCGAGGTCCTGGGCTTGGACGCCAGGGAGTGGTGGCTGGTCCACCGAGACGTCAACGACAGCACGTCCACCTCGCCGACCTCGCCCTCGGCCGCGCCCGCGGCCAGTCTCGCCAGTCCCGCGACGAGGCATCTCCTGCAAGGAGACGCGAAACAAAACGGAAACGTCAAAACAAACGGTACCTAACAAAACTTCTAAGAGCTCATGTCAAGAGATATGTTGTGGTGGCTACTCTAGCTATAAACATGTGAATTGGTTATTTTCCAGTCAGTTGATTCACTTCTCGGGACGACCTTGCTCTGATACCATCTTGTAACGACCCGGTTCCCGAGTCCCTACGAGACACGAGAACCGGACCGACTCGACTAATCCCAAGACCTAGTCGTCCAACGAGGAAGTAACCAAAAGACAGTAAAATAAACCACATTCAGCATGAATATAACTAACAGTAAGAAAGTACAGCAGTAAGGAAAGAAACTACTACAGTAGGTACCACCACAACAGTAAAACAACATTTATCATATAACAAAAACTGTAGGTAAAGAAGGTACAGCGGAAACAAAACTACTCACTAGAACAGAAACAAAAGGGGTACAAAAGACTGTGGTAACTCTACTGGACCCTACTCGGCCCAGCGTCCTCTGCAGCCGCCGACCCTGGCTGCTCAACACCTGGTCCTGAAAAAGGTAACGAGTGTAACACGTCAGCAAAACGCTGAGTAGAGTGGCAAACTAACTAAAGGCAACAGTAGAGTGTACAGTAGCTGTTATGTTCTATTACTTCCTTTATTCACATCTTTCAATTTTTCTCACTATTTCATTTATTTCTCAGATCCTTTACTTGATCTCGAATGTCCTCGTGGGAACGATCTTGATTGCAGTCTTTTCCAAAAGTAGAAGTAGCACGTGGTGCTCTCTTGGCCGGGAGAGTCCCCCGTGGTGATCCTACCCTCAGTCAACCACCCCAAGGTCACTGACAGACGTAACGGTGACTACGGCACGCGCGATAAACGCACAGGTAGCTAGCCCGCACTGGCACGCGGTCAGTCATTTCCGTTAACGGGTGCGCCCAAAGCACAGCACAGAACTAGGGCAGAGCCCTCTCAGTAACAGGGGTCCAACCCCTCCATAGTAACCAAACCGGGGCCTTGCCCCTCCACAGTCCGCGCACCCTCGCCTGACTACCCTGGTTTGCCCTAATGGGCCTAACAAGTCGGTGAAGGAGGCTAGCAGAACCCCGGGGCCCGGGGGGTAGCTAGTACTCTCCTAACACTACTAGCTCTCCTCGGTACTACGTACACGAGGGCCAACAAGTCGGTACAGAGCGGCCAGTCCTAACCCCGGGTCCCTGGGGCGGCTGGCCCCACTCTGCACTAAACAGGTACAGGTACTTCCCTTGGTACTGCGTACCCAAGAGACAGTACAACTACATCTCAGTTCCATTCCTTTTTCCTTCCAGGAGTTCCACTCCTAATTCCCCGTAGGGTTCCAGCTCTTTATCTCAGAACATCATATGTTTCACTTTCCAGATTCACGTTCTCAAAATCCATGATCTCAAACATGTTTCTTTATTCATAACAGGCAGCTGTTAATTAAATTTACAGGCAGCTTTATATATTCCTTTCCATTTTTCCAAGACTGCAGTAATATACATTCCACTAGTTTTTCCATCCTAGGATTCATGCCATATCCTAGGATCTATCATACAATCTAGTTTTCCGGCCCTAGGATTCATGCAACACCTAGGAGCTATCATTCCATATATTTCTCATTCCTAGGATTCATGCAATGCCCTAGGTTCTAGTTATGGTTCCATACTTTAACAGATTTTATTAATACTTAAAGCCACTCTACCAGGTACAACGGGAGTAATGGGGGCGTGATCGGGAATCCCACGTGCCTCCGCGACTCTCAAGACTGCAACCGAACGAGGTCCTATCACAAGGATCAAACACAAGGAGTGTCCCAGAGCAGTGTATAGCTACTGTAGGCGGGTAGAGGAATTAATTCTGAAACGAACGCAACTCGAATCGCGGAAAACGGAGCCCAAACGGGCCCTAAACGGGTCGAGAAAGACGATACTGTGCAAAATCAGACGTCTGGAACTCCTTCCAGACGTCTTAAACGGTGGATCAGAGAATTACCTGTTCAGCTTGGTTCCCCGGACGTCCAGAAGTCTGCAGGGACGTCTTTCCTATACCCCAGACGTCCGATGGTCCACACGGACGTCTGTAGATCACTCCCGCCGTCTGGTACAACTTCCAGACGTCTGATTCGCAAAGGATGGCGAATCAGCGAACCTGCGCACAGCCAACCCCCCCTCCCTCAGTACGGTCAGTCGACAAGAAGGAAGAAGAAAGCGGAAACTCACCTTTCAGACGTCTGTATGATCTTACAGACGTCGACCTTGCTGTCTGGATATCAACCCAGACGTCTGATTCTGGAAATTTCTCCAGAATCAGAACCCTGCTCGGCCTCCGCTCGCTACGCCGCCCGCGTCGCACCTCGCGCGTCTGCTGCTCAGCCCGCAGCAGGTCCCTCTCCGCGTCGCTCCGCGCCCCCTGCACCCTCCGCCGGCCGGCCAAGCCGCTCCGGCGAGCTCGCCCTCACGGCAGAGCCCTGCCCTCGCACGCCGCACCTCCTCCGCGCTCACTGCGGCTGCCGCTGCCGCCCTCGCGTCCGCTCGCTCTCGCGCACAGGAAGGAGAAGAAGGAGGAGGCGGTGGAGACGGGAGGGGAGGCGCGCCCTTTTAAGGCCGCGCGAGGAGGAGAGAGAAGGTGGTCGCAGCGCGCCTGCAGCCGCAGAGAGAGAGAGAGAGGAATCGCAGGTCTGCGCGCACAGGCGCGCAGACGAATCTCCCGTGCGAACATAACTGTTCTCCAGACGTCTGTAAACGATCCCGGACGTCTGGTCAGACGTCTGGATGTGATCTCAGACGTCTGGTCCGACGTCTGGGCCACCTCCCAGACGTCTTAAAAGGCGTCTGGGGCACGCGTTCGTTACATCGCGTAAAGCTGCGATTACCAGCTGCTTCCTCCGCGCAGGCGCGAAATTGGGGTGGGACATTTAGTCCCACCTCGGAAGACTCCGAAGCGGCACAACGGTATAAAGAGAAAAAGTGCTGGAGGCTTGTTGCCTCAGCACACGGGGTGAGGTCCCCTTCACCCGCCCGGTTACCCGGTCTCGTCCGCGCTCACGCCCCGCGGACCTGGCCCGACCCGACTTAGACTGACCTGCACTCCTCGCCCACCACGCACGCCGGTGGGCCTGGACCCGGGCGCGACCCGTACCCGGTAACCCGGCAGCTCTGGGAGAGCTTTCCTAAGAGCAGATTCTGTGAGAGAGAGACGCGGGGGAGGGTAGAGATAGGTTTTGCCCCTCTCTGATCAAGCGGTGCAAGTTTGCAGGCACAGGTGAAGAAGAAGAACCGGAGAAGAAGACTGACGGAAGAAGAGCAGCCAGGACTGCTCGAAGAAAAGAGGAAAAGGCGAAGAAGAAGAAGACGAGCGAGGCAGGGAAGAAGGACGACGAAAGCTGAAGGAAGGAGCACCGAGCGACACTGTAGCAGCGGTGGTTTAAGTCGTCTGATTGGAAAATCAGACGACGTCCTGAAGGCAAAGAAGGAGAAGGAAGGCGAGGCAGAGGAGGAACACAGAGAGGCCAAGTGAAGACTCTGCAGAAGAAGAAGAGCACGAGAAGAAGATCTGAAGAAAGGAAAAGAAGAAAGAAAGAAGAAGAAGAAGAACATCACCACTGCAGATAAAGAAGAAGAACAAAGGAAGAGAGCAGAAGATCTGGGAAGGAAGAAGAGGAGAAGCAAATAGAAAAGAAGAAAAGCCAACAAATTCTCTCTCTCTCTTTCTTTATTTTTGTAAAAGAAACTTGTACCCCTAGAATACAACTTGCTCCCTGAGTTCGACCTCGGGAACTCTTTATTTCCGAGTAACAAATTGTATTAAACTTGTAATCACCTCTCTATACTATACTGCGACGAAATAATAAAACTATAGAGGAAGGTCGCCACCAGAGCTCATGTCAAGAGATATGTTGTGGTGGCTACTCTAGTTATAAACATGTGAATTGGTTATTTTCCAGTCAGTTGATTCACTTCTCGGGACGACCTTGCTCTAATACCATCTTGTAACGACCCGGTTCCCGAGTCCCTACGAGACACGAGAACCGGACCGACTCGACTAATCCCAAGACCTAGTCGTCCAACGAGGAAGTAACCAAAAGAGCAGTAAAATAAACCACATTCAGCATGAATATAACTAACAGTAAGAAAGTACAGCAGTAAGGAAAGAAACTACTACAGTATATACCACCACAACAGTAGAACAACATTATAACATGAACTGCAGGTAAAGAAAAGTACAGCGGAAACAAGAACTACTCACTATAACGGAAACAAAGAGGTACAAAAGACAGTGGTAACTCTACTGGACCCTACTCGGCCCAGCGTCCTCTGCAACCGCTGACCCTGGCTGCTCAACACCTGGTCCTGAAAAAGGTAACGAGTGTAACACGTCAGCAAAATGCTGAGTAGAGTGGCAACTAAAACTAAAGACAACAGTAGAGTGTACAGTAGCTATTATGTTCTATTACTTTCTTTATTCACATTTTTCAATTATCTCACTATTTCATTTATTCCCCAGATCTTTTCCTTGATCTCGAATGTTCCTCGTGGGAACGATCTTGATTGCAGTCTTTTCCAAAAAGTAGAAGTAGCACGTGGTGCTCTCCTGGCCGGGAGAGTCCCCCGTGGTGATCCTACCCTCAGTCAACCACCCCAAGGTCACTGACAGACGTAACGGTGACTACGGCATGCGCGATAAACGCACAGGTAGCTAACCCGTACTGGCACGCGGTCAGTCGTTTCCGTTAACGGGTGCGCCCAAAGCACAGCACGGAACCAGTCCAGGGCAGAGCCCTCTCAGTAACAAGGGTCCAACCCCTCCACAATAACCAAACCGGGGCCTTGCCCCTCCACAGTCCGCGCACCCTCGCCTGACTACCCTGGTTTGCCCCAGCGGGCCTAACAAGTCGGTGTGGGAGGCTAGCAGAACCCCGGGGCCCGTGGGGTAGCTAGTACCTCCCTACACTAGTAGCTCTCCTCGGTACTACGTACGCGAGGGCCAGCAAGTCGATACAGAGTGGCCAGTCCTAACCCCGGGTCCCTAGGGCGGCTCGCTCCGCTCTGCACTAAACAGGGGGACAGTCGCTCTCCTTGGTACTCCGTACTCAAGGGCCAACTCACTTCCCCAAAACTATTCCATTCACCTTCCAGGAGTTCTACTCCTACTTCCCCGTAGGGTTCCATCCTTTTTACTCAAACGTCCAGGTTTCACTTTCCAGTTTCACATTCTTACAATCCATGTTCTCAACCACGTTATTTATTCACAACAGGCAGCTGTTAATTCAAATTACAGGCAGCTTTATATCTCTTTCCATTTTCCAAGACTGCAGTATTATACATTCCACTAGTTTTTCCCATCCTAGGATTCAGGCCATATCCTAGGATCTATCATACAATCTAGTTTTCCAGCCCTAGGATTCATGCAACACCTAGGAGCTATCATAAATTTCTCATTCCTAGGATTCATGCAACGTCCTAGGTTCTAGTTATGGTTCCATACTTTAACAGATTTTATTAATAACTTAAAGCCACTCTACCAGGTACAACGGGAGTAATGGGGGCGTGATCGGGAATCCTGCGTGCCTCCGCGACTCCCAAGACTGCAACTGAAGGAGGTCCTATCACAAGGATCAAACACAAGGAGTGTCTCAAAACAGTGTATAGCTACTGTAGACGGGTAGAGGAATTAATTCTAAAAAGAACGCAACTCGAATCGCGGAAAACGGAACCCGAACGGGCCCTAAACGGGTCAAAAACGATGACACTGTGCAAAATCAGACGTCTGGAACTTCTTCCAGACGTCTTAAAAAGTGGATCAGAGAATTACCTGTTCAGCGTGGTTTCCCAGACATCCAGAAGTCTGCGGGGACGTCTGGCCTATCTCCCAGACTTCCGATGGTCACCCCGGACGTCTGGAGGTCACTCCCGCCGTCTGGTACAACAGACAGACGTCTGATTCGTGTTGGATGGCGAATCACCGAGCATGCGCACACCCATCTCCCTCCCTCAGTACGGTCAGTAGACAGGAAGGAAGAAGAAGACGGAAAACTCACCTTTCAGATGACTGGAAGATCTACCAGACGTCGCCCTCGCCGTCTGCCTATCAACCCAGACGTCCGATTCAGGAAATTTTTCCATAACAGGGCACCACCCGGCTTCCGCTCGCGACGCCGCCCGTGTCGCACCTCGTGCGCCTGCTGCTCAGACCACAGCAGTCCCCCCCTTCGCGTCGCTCCGCGCCCCCTGCGCCCTCCGCCGGCCGACCCTAGCAGCCCCGGCGAGCTCGCCCTCACGGCAGAGCTCCGCTCTCGCACACAGCACCTCCTCCGCGCTCACTGCGGCCGCCGCTGCCGCCCTCGCGCTCGCGCTCACGCTCTCTGGCTGAAGGAGAAGAGGGAGGAGACGACGGGAGGGAGCGCGTGGCCTTTTAAGGCCGCACGAGGAGGAGAGAGAGGACGCGGCAGGCGTCTGCAGCCGCAGGGAAGAGGGAATCAGCGAATATCCGGTCTGCGCGCTCAGGCGCGCAGACGACTCGCGCGTGTCGAAATTAACGGATTTCCAGACGTTTGGAAGCGATCCCAAACGTCTGGTCAGACGTCTGGACCACCTCCCAGACGTCTTAAAATACATCTGGGGCACACGTTCGTTACATCCTACACCCAGTCAACTACCCCAAGGTCACGGACAGACATAGCGGTGACTACGGCATGCGCGATAAGCGCACAGGTAGCTACCCCGCACTAGCATGTGGTCAGTCGTTTCCGCTAACAGGTATGCCCAAGTACAGCACGGAACAATATAGGGCCTAGCCCTCTCAGTAACAGGGATCTAGCCCCTCAGAACCAAACAGGGGTCTCGCCCCTCCACAGTCCGCGCACCCTCGTCTGACTACCCTGGTTTGCCCAGTGGGTCTAACAAGTCAGTGTAGGGTGGCTAGCTGAACCCCGGGTCCCGTGGGGTGGCTAGCTCTCTCCCTACACTAGTAGCTCTCCCTGGTACAGTATACACGAGGGCCAAGAAGTCGGTGTAGAGTAGCCAATCCTAACCTCGGGTCCCAACCTAAGGGCGGCTAGCTCCGCTCTACACTAAATAGGGGACAGTCGCTCTCCTTGGAACCACGTACTCAAGGGCCAACACACTTCCCACTCTCATTTCCAACTCCATTCCAGTTATTCGCAGGAGCTTTACTCCTAATTCCCCGTAGGGTTCATGCTCGTATTTCTCATGCCATTCCATACCAGGTTTCATCATTCACCTTTCCATTCTCAGATTATACACATGTAGCTCGTATTTCCATCATTTAACATATACACCAAGTAATGTCACAGGTAACTATTTAACTAGCACAGGCATTTCATATTCCACAGGCATCTCTTGTTTATTAACAGGCAGTTGTTCATATTTCTATTCATTCATTTAAAACTGCAATTTCAAAACACGCATACAACAGTGCAATTACTTCTCGTCCTAGGATTCATGCCACATCCTAGGTTTCTAGTTATCCAATTTCACATATGCATTTAGGTTTAATAATTAAATAAAGGGGAAACCACTCTACCAGACAACCCGGGAGTATTGGGGACTCGAACTGTAGGCTCATGTGCCTCAGCAAGCCCTGAACCCGCAATCGATCGAAGTCCTATACCAAGGAACATGCCACAATGGAACATTTAGAACAGTATAAAAGGCCTTCTAATAAGTAGAGGAACTCACAAGGAAAACACTGATATCTTGTTTGTGTAAAACAGACCTCAAAGGAATCCTAAACGGGTCAAAAACAGGGCTACAGACCCAAATCAGACGTCTGACACAAGGTCCAGACATCTTAAACGTAACCAGAGTCTCACCTCAAGTTTTGTGTCGACCTCAGACATCCAAAACCTCTTCTTAACCGTTTAGACCCAGCTCCAAACGTCTGACCTCTCCTCCAGACGTCTGGGAGTGCTTCTGGTCGTCTAGTAAGCTATCCAGACGTCCGAAGCGTATGGGAGGGCATGCCCCACGCCTTCCCGAAGCTGTCTCTGCACGCAACAGGCAAAATCCACCACTTTTAGCCATGCAGATCGAGGCTGCGATGCAGCCTGCATGGCCGTATCCACAAAAGGAACATACCTTCGCGGAAAGCTGCTTTCAGACGTCCGGTGTAGTCACCAGACGTCCGCCCCGTCGTCTGGACGTCACACTAGACATCTGATTCTAGAAAAAAAATCCCAGAATCAGAGCGACCTGCTGTTCTCCCTCGCCGCACACAGCCGCGGCCTCGCCTCCTCGCCTGCAACTCTGGCTGCTACAAGTGTTGGGGACATCTCCCCCGATGCGCTCCTCCCGCACACGCCGCTCCGGCCATGCATCCTCCGGCGAGCCCCCACAAGCTTGCGAGCTCAAGCTCTTCCTCCTCTCCTCACGTCGCCGCTCTCGCACTCTCTCTCGCGCTCGCTCCTCTCGCTGTGGTGGAGAGGAAGGGAAGAAGGTGGCTGGGGTGAAGTGGGGAAGAGAGGAAGGGGGAGAGGGCCTTTTATAAGGTGCGTTAGGGTTTGGATGGAGGAGAGAGGAGGGAAAGAGAGAGAAGAGAGGTACTGCCTGCGCACAGCCCACGCACAAACGTGAAGGCTCATACCAAAATTTCGATTTCCAGACGTCTAGGAAGGGGTCCAGACGTCTGACCGACAGTCCAGACGTCTTAAAAGGCTCAGGACAAAACAGGTCTTTACAAGATCCCTGCTAGCAGTTTCAAAGGAGGAGGGGCTTCTCCTTCTCTGACGAGGGTCGTCGGTGTTGAGCTCCTGCTGGCTTTAAGGTCAGATGAACGGCGGAGGGAGATCGTCTGATGGTCGTCGACTTGACGGCGGTATAGGAATGGTGGTCGGCACAATGATGGACACGTGGGAGGTGACCAAATTCGGGGATGACAGCGTGGCTCCGACGAGGTTCCAGCCTGACCTAGAGGGCAAAACACAGGTCGTGCGACCCCAATTAAACATCCAAAAGCTCTGATGTGTCACACTGGAGCAAAACCTTATGACTATGGACAGTGGCGTGTCGGTGGGGACTTGTGAAGAACTCCTCACAACCATCAATGGCAGCACGTGGCGAGGGTGGTGGAGGTGATGAGTGTGCAAATTGAAAGGTCCTTAAGCTACACCTAATCACGAAAAACAAAAAAACCTAATCTAATTTGGAGGAAGAGGGTGGGAGGTTACCTACAGAGCTTAGCTGACAACGATGAGAGGGGAGGAGGAATTGGAGCTGAGGAGAGGACGTCGGAGGTTAAAACTTCATAGGAAGCTTCGTAAGATGAAGGGGAGAAGAAGCCCTCTATCAATTGCAGCAATAGAGTGGTGGATGAGTGTGGTGAAGGAGCTTCAAGGTTCACATTAATGGCGACTTGAAGAGGAAGTAGAAGAGGAGGAACATGCTAATTGTGAGCACGATTTTTGCTCGTAGGATCTTGGAGATTCTTTATAGCCATAGAGCTGAGCTCGAGGGCTCCAGAAATTGAGAAAACGGCTAGAGGTCTTGCGAGTTGAACATGGAGGCTTTGACCATGGATTCTGGGGTCAAGAGGCGATCGTTGGCGACGAGGCCACCATCGTTCAACGCAGGGAAGGGTGAGGAGTAGGTCCTCCAAGTTTCATGACGATCCGCGGAGCAAGTCAACGGGAATTCGAGGTCAAAGATCACCCATCTGAGTTGCTCACATGACCATGGTGCGCTGGAGGAGATGCTAGCAGGGGGTTCTTTGCAAAGAATATGAGAAGTTAGGGGTGTTTTAATAAGGAATTGGGATTCAAGGGTCAAATTACAAATTAGGTCAAGATGAAGTCCAAATAAACCCAAATTTTTATGGTAACCTAATTCAAGCCTAAGAAATTTAATGGTGACTTCAATTTTAGGTTTTTATGAAGTTTGCATGGCCAATTTACAATTTGACCTAAAATGTATCAAATACCTACCTAAGTCTTTCTTTAAGAACAAAATAGGTTTCTTTTGTCAAATTTATTATTCTAAACCTTGTAAAATATTTTTAAAGGTTTAGATTACAATTATTTTTATCAGAACCCTTTTAATTAAAGTGGAGCTAAAATTTGGATTTATAATTAAGAAATAACATTTAAATTGAATGGAAATTCTAAGTCACTCAATATCAACTCACTTCTAGGAAATTAAAGTTTAATTGACCTTTAATTATTCATAGGTTCATCCGTTAGTTATTTTACACTTGAAATTTATCTATTAAAATAATAGAATTAACCTAATTTAGTTTAATTCCTCTTGATTTAACCCTCATTGAATCATATCCTTTAATGTGTTAATAAGGTGAATTTAACTCTGAAATTTAGTCAAATTGAGTTAGATGTAGAGAATGATGACAATTCCGTCAGCTATTGAACCTTGGTAGCCATCCTTTTACCACCGCTGTCATGGTCACCATCATCGTCATTGTCGATTGCTCCCTTGAGGTGATCATTTGGACATTTTGGGGATGACACAAATCGGGATTTGGACCCTTCTTGTTTTCTTTATATCATGTAATGGTCTCCTTGATTTTAAATTGATTCCAGATTATTAGATTCATATCTTGATGGTTACTTATTTAATAGGGAGAGCTACTGGACAGAATCTTCCATGTCATGTGCCTAAAATAATGCACCTTCACAGGCAATTCTATGGAAGTCACATGGCAAAGGAATTAAAGTTAAGGGGCCCTTATCTATGAGTACAACAGTTTTAATCATGGATCACAACATAAAAGGCCTCCATGTTAGCGATTACGTCAGCTGCACCGCCAGGATCCAAAATCTTCCATTAAAGGTTCACTAAAAACAACAATATCAAAGAAGGATAACTATCAAACAATGGCGCCACCATGAAATTTTTTGAAAAATTCAATTAAAAGTTTTTCTTCTTATGGTCGTGTTAGACATTGTTGTGCCCTTAGTTGAAGCAATGTTGGATATTCAAGTTGTTTCATTTCCTATTTTTGGAGCTTAAAAACAATGGGTGGTATCTTATCAGAAAAAGTGTTATTGCTCTTTGTACCTAGAAGTTGCTTCTTTTCACCCCTTTTTGTTGATTAGGAGGTGCTTGGGCATTATGTGCGAATCAAGCTTTTACAATCTCCACTGTAAAGACTGTTGAGAAAAAGCTAGGAAGATACCTTTTGTAGTCTCTATCGTGCAAAGGCTACCTGCGGAAATTAAGCTTCTCTTCCATGGAGAGAGATGGAAAATGTTATGGAAGGAGGTGACTTGCCTCAATCTTAATTCTTATTATTCTACAATTTTTTCCTTTGTAAAGCCATGATCTAGTGATGACATGAACTAAATTAGATTTTACAAGATCTAAAATTTCAGTGATTAGCTGTATCAATTTCCTTGATATATGGTAAACAAAGTGTAGAAGTTTTCTTCTATTTTTTTAAATAAACAATGTTATGATGTTGATCTATTATTTTCTTGACTTTCATTCCTTTTGGTTGTCAAACCCTTCTTGTTTTTTTAAAAGAACCCTTCTATTATCATTCTACGATACAATGAATCTTTAAGACCATTGCATTTAGCTCAATTTTTGGGTTATAGTTTTCCGATCCAAGTGATTTGATGTTGAAAGCCGTGAATGGGCAAAGAGCGTATGGTCTTCCCTTCATCTTCTTTTATAAGATTATGAGTTTGATGCAATGGACTAGGGCTTTTTTTTGAGATACAAATTCTCAAGATGTTACAAAAGGGTTAGTTGAACAATATAAAACTACAGCAGGTATTAGAAAAATCCATCCAAACGATGTTCCAAAACATTAGCATCGGATGTTCAGGTAAAAATTATCAATGCTCAAATCTACTGCAAGAATAACTTGGAGCCAAGCCCTCAAAAATCACCGAATCAAAGATATAGATAAGAAGCAAGATAAATAATCATGTAGAAGATATAGATTATTTGTTTGTTTGTTTATTTGTTTAGTTGAATGAGTTGAAGAGAAATGATGAGTATAGATGGAGAGGCTTATGTGTATAGAATTGGAGATTGATGTTATTCCATTTTTCTTTAGATAATTTTACCAAATCACAAAATGAAAATCTTTTTATACTTCCTCTTTGATGATAAAGGACTTTGTTCATGAAATGGAAGAGCAATGTCGTACGTCAAGACATGCAAAGTTCAGAATCTTGCAGGAGTCGAATACTCTTTTCCCATATCATTTCTTTTAATATTGAAGCTTTAAATCATTATTATTTTTGAAATTATTAGGAATGACTTCAAGATTATTCATTTTCTGACCACTCCTAATTTGTGTTAAATTTAGATTCATGAAACATGAATAACACCGGTGATCTGGTAGTAGAATAGTACCCTTCCACAGTACAAACCTAGGTTTGATTCCCTCTTGGTGTATCTTTTCTTTGGTTCCAAGTTAAAGCATACATTTTTTAATCTTTATTTTTTAAGAATTTCTTTATTTCAAACACAAAAATGGGGGTTTGTTAAAGGATGCGGTCATAAAGTACAACAAAATTATAAATAATTACATGATACTAATTTCTTACATGCTTCATGACAATCATGCAACTTGTATTTTGAATTTCAGGAAATGTTATGTTCATACAAGGATGTTTGGTAAACTATTTTTAGGGCAAAATGCCATGGAGGTCTATAAAGTGCAGAAAGGATACATAAAGAATAACATCCATAGATCATGGTATTTATTCATGTTAAATCAAAATTAAGGAGTAGAGCCTTAAGCTTGTATAAAGGATGATTTTATCAATACAATAATTATATCATGAAGCATTTCAAGGAAGGATGACAATGAAAATAGCGTGGCCATTAAGTGCAATGTATTGGCACCCTATTTTCTTTGGCCTATTGATATATAAGAATGCATAGTTTATATTTATGTTAGTTTTATTTAAGGTGTTGATTATCAGAATAGGGTATGAATTGCATTTGACCATGTGAAAGGGAACCAACCATAAGCTTTGTAGTAGGTATGAAACCACGATAAAAATATGAACTCCTTGGAGGATTGGGATTAAAAAATATACTTAGATTTTCTTTTCTTCTTTTTGTGTGTGATTAAGGTGTTAGGTGATTGCTATTATCAATGTTTGGAACATGGTCATACTTTCAAGTGGGTTGAATTCTTATACAAATGTTGAATTCTCCTGATTTCAATATTTACATTTGAAAATTGTTGCTAGAGATTGATGTGTATACATCTAATTAGCCTAAAATGCCTATTTATGCATCTTCCTAGGTCTATAGAAGCATCATGTATTATAAATATTGCATAACATACAGCATCATGCATTTAGATGAGCTTGTACAAATTATAGGTTAATTTATCCTTTTTGTGGCCAAGGGACAAGGCAATATTATTTTGGGGTCTCGGATTTAAGATCCAACCGTACGGATCTGATTAGAGCGACGATTGGAGTCCAACGCTTCCGAGATCACCCTGATCAGACTTTCGTAGCATCAGATGCAGTCTGAGGAAAATTAAAAGTTAAGGGGCAAGGTGGTGTAAAATATGTACCTCAACTGAAAAATCCAACCACACGGATGGATTCGGATCGATGATCGCAGCCCAACGGTACAAAAATCGATCCAATACGACCTCCGTGGCACCACTTACAAGCATTTGAAGATGGGCGGCCTAGATGGTGCCATGTGGCACCATTCTAGCCTCCTAAGGCCACCCGCAGGACTCCCTCTTCACCTACCCAATCAAATCCTAGTCGTCGATTGATGATCCAATGGTTGAGATTCAATCTCAACCGCGCTTCATAAAGATCTAGAGATTAAACGCTTGAGTGATCTCGACCGTTAGATCGCAAGCACTTGAGCATTAAATCAAAAACATGACAAATGAGCGGCCTCAGCTGTTACGACCTGATCCTAGATCCCTTCCGAACCCGAGATCGGCTCACCTCAACTAATCCCAAGACCTAGTCATCCAACGAGAAATAACCAAAAACAAAAAATATTCCACAACCACACATGCAATGTAACTAAGCAGAAATAACCAAAAGACAGTAAAGGAAACAGAACGAAATGTTTCACGATATTACATGCCATCACAACTACAACATCAGAAAGTAAAGCGAAAATGTAACTGAAATAGTCATACATATATCGAGTACTCACTACAACAACAGAAGCACGGAAACAAAAAGGGAACAACAACTAAGGCTGGGCTTGACTAGGCCCAGCTCCCTCTGTAGCCGATGGGATTGGCTGCTCAACTCCCTGACCTGAATAATGTTACAAAATCCGTGGTCAGCTAATACTGAGTAGAGTGGTGGTTAAGCCATTTACATTCAATTATCAAAAGACAAGTAACTAATTAATTATTCATTTCCATTTAGCTCAACTAAGTGGTTCTGATTTGTTTATTCTCTTAAGGATCCCTTCATTTCTTGATTTTGCCTGTCCCTCAAGGGAACGATCTTGATTTCAATCTTTCTCGTGATGTAGGATGTACGCGTGGTGCTCTCCTGGTCAGGAGAGTCCCCCGTGGAAGTCCTACACCCAGTCAACCACTCTAAGGTCACGGTCGCAATGTAGCAGCGACTACAGCATGCACGATAAGTGCACGAGTAGCTACCCCACACTGGCATGCGGTTAGTCATTTCTGCTAGTGGGTATGCCTAAAAGTACAGCACAAAACAATACAGGGCCTTGCTCTCTCAGAACAAGGGTCTCACCCCTCAGAACAAAACAGGGCTCTTGCCCCTCCACAGTCCGCGTACCCTCATCCGACTATCTTGGTTTGCCCAGTGGGCCTAACAAGAGTCGGTGTAGGGTGGTTACTCCTAACCTCGAGCCCCTTGGGGCGGCTAGCTCCCTCCCTACACTAAGTATCTCACCTCGGTACCACATACGCGAGGGCCAAACAGGAGTCGGTATAGAGTGACTAGGCCTAACCCTAGGTCTCAACCCAAAAGGCGGTTAGCTTCCCTCTACACTAAAGGGATAGTCGCTCTCCTTGGTACCGTGTACACAAGGACCAGCTCACTTCCTATCTACATACGAGATTCTTTCTGTATATAGGAGTTCTCCTAGTTCTCCGTAGGGTTCATGCACTATATTCATTTCATTTCGTTTCTCAATATTCGGATCTCATTGTTCACATCCTGATTTTCACTTATATAACAGGCAGCTCATGTTTTAATAACTAAACAAGCAACACATCAAGTATCTATACACATGCTAGCAATTAGGGTTTAACACGCATATCCATGTAAACAGTGTAGCTTAAGTCACATTCATACATTTTCGCCTTAGGGTTCATTCCACATCCTAGAGTTCAATCAAATTATTCTAAGCATGCACTTTACTTATTTAAATCTTAACATTAAGGTAAATCACTCTACTAGGATACACAGGAGGAATGGGGGCCTGAATCGCAGATCTGGTGGTATCTGCAGGTCCCAAACATGCTACAGGCTGGAGACATATACTAGTGACTAAATTACATCAGATGAGTTCAAAACAGTATATGATTGACACTAACACGTAGAGAAACTCGAGTGAAAAATAATGGTACTTCGTTTGCGTAAATTCGACTCCGTTTGGGCCTTAAACGGGCCAAAAACGTGCCCACAGACCAAAATCGGACGTTTGGGAATAGGCCCAGACGTCTTAAATGAAGTCAGTAACTCACCTTGTGTTCCTGCATTGCTGGCAGATGTCTGGAACCCCTTTAAAGTCATACTAGGGTCTTTCCAGATGTCTGTCAGTGCATCCAAACGTCCTAAAGCACCTCGAAGAGCATGGTTACGCACCTTTCCAAGGTCTGTACCTACTCATGCATTCGTAAGTTTAAAACAACGACAGCGTAGCATTATGTACTTCATGTGCACGCATGCATGAGCATACAGAACTCATACCTCGGCACTCTGTGTATTTTTAGACATTCAGCTTTAGCTTCGGACGTCCCGTTGCTGCCTCAGGTGTCTGGTAGATGCTCCAGACGTCTGATACTAGAAAAATCCAGTACGCAGAACTCCTTCACGGCTTTCATCTTCTCGCAAGTTTCACCTGCAAAGCCCACAGCAGCTGCAGGAGGCTGCGGATCCTTCTCCTGCAGCCTCCTCTCCTCTAGTGGGTGCTTGCAGCTCCTCCGGATGCGCCTCATCCCTCTCATACGAGCTCCCTTGAGTGAGCACTCTCTTCTCTCATGCCCTCGCTCTCCCTCTCCCACGACTGCAACTCCGACCGCGGCAAGGGCAGTCCCCAAGCATGCGAGCTCTCCTGCTCGAGCTCTTCCGGCCGTGCACTCTCAAGCTCCCCTGAGCTCTCTCCTTCTCTCCCATGCCCTCCCTCTTCCTCACTCACATTCTTTCCCTCCCTCCTCCGCTCGTGATCTCCTCTCCTCCATGCATGGCTGCAAGTGGAGACAGGAAGGCTGTGAGTGCTCGCTGGCAGCAAGGTAAGGGTGGGGAACGAAGGTGGAGGTGGTGGTCGTGATGATGGAGAGGGTGGCATGGGGTTTAAGTAGAGGGAGTGGGTTAAGGTTAGAGTTTGGATGGAGAGGTGTGTGTACGTGAGTGTGTGTGGTGTGTGAGGAGAGAGAGAGCAAAAATTGCAGAATTTCCCCCGTAAACCCTTCTCCCAGCAAGGCCCAAAAACTAAACCAAGGGGATTTAAAATTGCGTTCACACCCCTATCTTTTCCAAAAAGCCTCATACGGTCCTTGGGAAGGGTCATTTCAACATCGTAGTGGGCAGGCATCCTTTCACAAAGAGAGCAGCAAGGGTTTGAATCCTTGCGCACCTCAAATTGAAGCAGCGAGCAGGCACGCGAAATTGCGTCGTTCAATCGGCGATGAGCGGGCGCGGTGCGGCCACGTGGCACAGCTAAGGGTGCTAGATGGAAGCGTAGCACGCACGTGCATGATGAGGCGCCATCACACGCTGGTGCATGTAACATTTGAAGCTGAAGTGCACTCTCACAATCTAAGCCATCCGATCGAACGATCGGATAGTTGAGATTGATCGGGCACGATGAGGCGTGCGAGCAAGTGAAGGCGAGCGACCGGGTGACGTGGCTGTATGAGGAGCGTCGGATTGAGGTCTTACGGTCCACGTTGAGGCAAGGCTTCAGCAACACTTGCCTTCAATGACGCAAATAAACGTCACTAAAGGCCTTGTATTAATTTGAACCCTTAGAAAGACCTTTCTACCCCTTTTTCCTACAACTATAAAAGGATCACCCCTACCACATATTTCACCATCCCTTCTCTTCTCCTCTCACCCTCTTCAAAGCTCTATAGAGTTAATTCCATACCCGGGATGCTCCACTAGAGTCTTAAATATAATTTTTTCATCTTTTCATCCCCGTTCGTGGAGCACCCACGGTTGTTTTCTTGCAGCCATTCGAGAAGCAGATCCTGCCACAACGTCACCCTACTTCGTTCTCCATCCTCTAGCTCCGTTCTCCCTCATCCAGCACCTCATCCCTATCGTCTGGGCACTTCGTCAATGCGGCTCGTCCTCCAAGCAGCGGTCGAGGAGGATTTTCTCATCCCTCTCTTTTTATTGCTTTTTAGTGTAGATTTCCAGCTTTCTAATTGTAGCAAGTAGATGTAATGGACATTATTCTATAGTTATCAGATATTTGTTCAATCTCTCTCTTCTATGGTTCATTAGTTGTATTATTCTATTTCTCTCTTCTAGTATTTATTATTTAAGTAGAATTGCTAGTGTAGATTTAATTTGACCAGCTAATCTACTTCGTGACAATAATTCTAAACATTATTTTTAATCAAATGTTTGCCTCCTTGTGTTCGACTTAGGACTCACTTTGAGTTTTGATTATAAATTTTATCTGATTGACGAATTTTTACGCAACTACAAAGATAAATTTTCGAAGTCAATCTTTTAGCGTACAAAATCTTATTTGTCAGAGATAATTTGGTTAATTTATATTAATTAATTTATAACTATATTGGAAATTTCATTTATGTATAATATATAATTGATGTTTAATGGAAATAGGTCATTGATAGTATATATTTTAGTAAGGATATTAATGAATATTACATGAAAGACATACCTTAACGGTTGTAGTGACAAATAAAATTGCCAATTATGTTAACAATTTTTCTCATTGGTGAACATATAGCATTACATTGACATAAATAGTCGGTGATAGCATCTACACCAACGGTCAAAATCATTGTTGTTGGTATAAACGATCATTGCAAAGTTGCCTGCTATTAGAGCACTAGATACAACGTCAACGACTTTTACCACTCGAAGTATTTGATGAGGTGTGGCTCATCATAGCTAAAATGCCCAAGTTAAGCTAGAAACTAGGTTAAACACTACATTATTAACATGATAAAAGGGTTAAGTGTGGAAATTAAGGAAAAAGACCTAAAACATCAAATTGATAAATATGCATAATTAGGTTAATTAATGAGATATTCTATTCACAAATACAAAATAATGATCCAATTGTAAATTGAACTCATTTTTGCGTTCAAAAGTTCAAATCAAGAGTGAATCATGTTCTAATATGTGCAATTAATCTCTAATAAAAATCTCATAGCATTAAGCATCAATAGGGCCTTGCATTCATGATATTACATTTAAGTCCTCATACATTAACATTTTATTTGCACATTTAAACCTCCAAGGACCTTTTTGAGAAGCTGCAAGGGTCTTTTTGCAAACCTTCAGGGACTAACCTGTACTGATCTCCTCACTTATGGGTTTATTATGCAAACTTTACATCATTTCACTCTTTGAGGGCCAGTGTGCAAATTACCCAACAAACTTGATGCTCGCAAGTCTACTGTTCATGCAAAGAACATGAAGCTCAGCGACCGTCAATCCTCTTCCTCATCCATCCAACGGCTGATTGTGATCCTTTGATCCTGTGCCTTTGCGTGAAGGATCATAACAGACCCTAGATCTAATCTGACGGTGGACTTTTGACTTGGAGCTTCCCGCCTTCCCATCTTCCTTTCATCAATCATCCACCCTAATTGAGATTAATCACACCTAATGGTTCCCAGACCACTCGCGCACCTATATAGGAAGCACCTCAAACCCCCTCATGGGCCATCAGCTCCTCTCCTACATTTCTTGAGCTGGTCCCTTCCACCCTTTGGTTCGTCTCCTCACTCTGCCTCCAACTCCATCACTTGGGTGGTGGAATCCACTTCCTTTGACTATCCTCGCCACAAAGGATCTCGTAACTCCCTAGGGCGACTTTAACTCCACTAGAGAGTTTTCGCTCCGCTGGAGCTCTCCCCCATTCGTCGCTACGACCACCAACTACAGATCTTCTTAAAGGTCCCATTCCTTTGATTAGATTAGGATCTCTTGCTTTCTAGATTAGTTATAGTGTTAGTTAGTGTAGTGTAGATCAATTAGAGTAGAATTAATTAGTTAATTCACGAATTTGATTGATTAGTTAGGAGTAGAATAGCTTAGGTAGGTTTTCACCAATCCACCTCCTTTGATCAGTTCAGATCAAAGTAGATGAATTTGCTTTCACTCATTTGTTCACTAATCTCTCTCTTCACCTCATGATCACATTCTACTCTTCCTCGTGAATGTAATTCACTTATCCTCTCCAACATAGCATTCAATAGATTTGAAGCTCATCAGCTTTCAGATCTATTGAAGCGCTCAAAATCAATTTGAGGGCATTCCATTCAGCCTAGACAATCATCAATGTCCTCACCATGGATTTAATTAAGCTGGATTCACTTGAGTTATGCAGATTTGTTTCTCATGCTTGATTAAAAGATTACAATTCCATTTGGTTTTAATGCATTTCAATCGAGTGAATCGAGTTTATCTTTGTGTAATCGGATTTAATGTGATGGGTTTGAGCATCTAGTATTGGATTTTTTTTATAATTTACTCAGCTCGCACCCAATTTTAGTTTTGTTACTGTTCTTAAGGTAGCTTTGGTCGAGGAGAATCAGATACACTGATTCGAGGTCAAAGTAATGACCTATTATGCTTTAAGGGATAGTAATAGGCTCCTGCACACTAATTAATAGCATGCGGGTACCTTACATGATCAAATCACATTGGAGATCTCATATTAAAAGCCCAAAATAGGGAAACATTGGTTTGACACCTCAAACTAATGTCAATCATTTATTTGAGCACAAAATGAGTTTTAAAAGATATTAATGAAGATTCTAATGCATGTTGCAAGTGGAATTTAAGGTTAGTTTGATTCATCCCTCGTATGTTGTCTATGACAAAGAGGAATAATCAAATTAGGATTCTAGAGTTTGTCACTGTGAAATGGGGTTTTGAATGGATTTCAGAACTTCTTTGGAAGTTTTGCAATTGATTTCAAGTGGATTTTCATTGTTTGTTTTAGATATGAGAATAAGCAGCAATAGCTGCTTTGTTCTCTGATTTGAAGCACTAATTTGACGATGAAAGATTTTTTATGGATTTAATTGCACTCAGGTTTAATTTCCAGATCTAAGTTTGGTGTTTTAAGCACCAAATCAGACACTATTTGATCTGATTTGGGTCACTGATCAGCATCGCAGTTGATAGTAGCATCAACTGCAGTGTGGAACTGATTCCAAGGGATTTTGAGCTGGGTTTGAATTTTGTTTGAGTTGCTGATGTTGTTGTATATTAGAACATTTTATGTAAAAAGCATTCCTATACAATTAATTGATTCAAATCTGATCGGAAATGCTTTGTAATGGACTTTGAATTGTCTGTCAGCAACTCAGATCATATAAACTGTCCAAATGTGTATTGTGATGAAATCAAGGTTGAAAATCATGTTATAATACTTGATTATGTTGTGTTTTGATGGATAAATGTTCCTGCATGTCTACATCCCAATTTTAGACTTTAAATTTGTTTTAAATTGTTTGTGACCCATTTTGATTCTTTTTCAGCATGTATAAAATAAATTAATTGTCCAAAATACAATTTGAAAGAAATTAGAAGATAAAATCATGTTTATTGGCTCAAAACTCTTGTATGTGATTTGCTGAAAGTTTTAGACAATTTGAACTTCAATTCCAACCATAAGAACTCGCTTTAGAGGCTTAGGTTCTTAGTTGAATAACCCTTTTAAGCCTTGTGTGTGTGACTTTGAAAAACACAAAAAAATTCTAGAAAAATTATAAATAAATAAAAGAAACCTTTCTTGAGTAAGATTAGACATTTCTTTAAGTGGTTGTAAAGTTGAAAAGTATTCCGAACCCTCAGCTTGGTAAAATATATTACCGGACGGTTTGGTATACTTTGAAACTTAATAAAAGATTTTAATCTAAAAACACAAAAAAGAGTCTCTTGTTCTCTCATCTCAACCTTTGTCTCTGTTCTCCTACCTCTATAGAATATATAAATACCATAAAAATCCAAAAATACTCAAAAATATCTAAAAATACTATGTATAGTGTATTTATACTTGTAAATATAATTTACTACTAAGCTATATGTAAATAATGTAGTATATGTAAATAGTGTACATAAATAACTTATAATTGTATTATATATATTTAAATAAGTATTTAGGATTATTTATTGTATATATAACCTTATTATATAATTGTATAATAATTTATACTAAAGTAAATGTATATAATACTAAGTAATTATAAATAACTATGTACATACCTATAACCATATCTATTACTGTACATACATACTTAACTAATTAGTATATACTGTATGATACTTGTACATTAATTTATTTATGTATTTATTGTAGGTAATTAAGTTATTAAGTTAAATAGGTAAATTATTAACTTAAAATAAAATAAATTAGTAAATTAAGTTATTACTAGAGTAATTTATATTGTATATGTATATATATTAATTTTAAATATTTTCAACTTATTTACAACATCTTTATACTGTATAATAGTATTTCTAACTTAATTTTGTATTTACCTCTCAAAAACATGCATTTAAATGCATATAAATTAAAATAAATGTTCTAAAATAAATTAAAAATCTATAATAAATACCTTAATATGTTAATTAACTATTTATAAAGTCAATTTCATGATTAATTTATCAATTTGTATATTAATTAAGGAATTAAACCCTAAACTAATATATATAAATCCCTAACTTTAATTAATTTTTATATATAATTAAATAACTTATTTTTATAAACTAACTATGCAATTGAGTAGCCCTACATAAGGGCTTTCTAAAGATGTAATTTAATTGAAAATTGGACCTAATTTAAGCTCGCAAATTGAGGATCAAAACTGGCTTCAAACCACACTACGACACGCTGATCAGTGCTCAATTAAGTGTCGAGTTAGTATCACATCGGTTGCAATGGAGTACTTTGCACCAAATAAATTGAATCGAGTGGGAGGGTGTTACAACCCGGTTCCTGAATCCCTACAAGATCCGAGATCGGCTCAGCTCGACTAATTCAAAGACCCAATCGTTCAACAAGAAATAACCGAAAAGTAGGAAAATAAACCACATTCACTATCCAATGTAACTAACAATAAAAGCGTACAAGCAGTAAAGGAAGTAAAAGCTGCTAGTCAGTACATACCACCACAACAACAGGAAAGTAGAACAAAAGTACAGTAACAGGAACAATAAACAAAGTCTGAAACTCACTAGCAGAAAGAGAGTACAACAGTAAGAAAACTACTGCAGGGCTCGACTGGACCCAGCACCCTCTGCAGCCGGTAACTTGAGTTGCTCAACTCCTGGACCTAGAAAGGGTTATGAGAAAATGGAGTCAGCGAATGCTAAGTAAAGTGGTAACCAGACTATCTAAAGCAGTAAAAGCTAGCAGGTAAATTTATCTTTTCTAATTATTTTATTTTACAAGTAATTCCTTTTCACCCCATTGGTTTACTTTCATATTTCTTTCTTGATCTCGCATGTTCCTCGTGGGAACGATTTTGATTGCAGTCTTTTCCGAAGAGTAGAAGGTACACGTGGTGCTCTCCTGATCGGGAAAGTCCCCCATGGTAGTCCTACACTCAGTCAACCACCCCGAGGTCACAGACAGACGTAGCGGTGACTACGGCACGCGTGATAAGCGCATGGGTAGCTACCCCATACCAGCACGCGGTCTGTCGTTTCCTCTAGCAGGTACGCCCAAAGTACAGCATGGAATAGTATAGGGCCTAGCCCTCTCATAAATAGGGGTCTAGCCCCTCATAACCAAACAGGGGTCTCGCCCCTCCACAGTCCGCGCACCCTCGTCTGACTACCCCAATTTTCCCAGTGGACCTAACAAGTCAGTGTAGGGTGGCTAGCTGAACCCCTAGCCCTGTGGGGTGGTTAGCTCCCTCCCTACACTAGTAGCTCTCCCCGGTACCGTGTATGCAAGGGCCAACATAAGTCGATGTAGAGTGGCCAATCCTAACCCCGGGTCTCAACCCAAGGGCCGCTAGCTCCTCTCTATACTTAAAAGGGGATAGTCGCTCTCCTTGGTACCACCTACTCAAGGGCCAGCACACTTCCCATCCACATTTCTAGGCCTTTCCATTCATCCACAGGAGCTCTACTCCTAACTCCCCATAGGGTTCATGATCATATTTACCATATTATTCCATACCAGGTTTCATCATTCACAATTCCATTCATATTCTACACATGCAGCTCGTATTTCCACAATTTAACACATGCGCAAGCGATATCACAGGTAACTGTTTAGTTATCTCAGGCACTTCATATTTTAACAGGTAGCTCGTATTTATTAACAAGCAGTTGCTAACAATTCATAACAATTCAGCTTATTCATTTATGACTTTAATCTCAATCACGCACACAAATAGTGCAACTATTTCTCATCCTAGGATTCATGCCACATCCTAAGTTTCTAGTTATCTAATTTTCATGGCTGCATTCATCTTTTATAAATAGAATAGGAGGAAACCACTCTATCAGACAATCTGGGAGTATTGGGGGCTCAAATGCAGGCCCACATGCCTCTGCAAGCCCCAGACACACAACAGGTCGAAGTCCTATTCCAAGGAACATATCACAATGGAATGTTCAGAACAGTATATAAAGGTTTCTAATATGTAGAGGAACTCACAAGGAAATCACAGATATTTCGTTTGCGTAAAACGGATCCCGATCGGACCCTAAACAGGTCAAAAACATGTCTGCAGACCCAAATCAGACGTTTGGGATAAAGTCCAGATGTCTTAATTGTCAACAGAGTTTCACCTCAGGTTCCTGTGATGACCTCAGACGTCCAGGACTCCTCCACGACTGTTTGGACCCAGTTCCAGACGTCCGACTAGTCCTCCGGTCATCTGGGAATGCCTCCGGTCGTCTGGTAAGCTGTCCAGACGTCCAAAAAGCATGGGAGGGCATGCCGCGTGCCTTCCCAAAGCTGCTCCTGCACACGACAGAGCAGCACACCTCTTTTTAGCCAAGCAAAAAGCCTCTGTGGTGCGGCTTGCATGGCCGTAACTGCAAGGAAGACGTACCTGCACGAACACCTGCTTTTAGACATCCGGTGTCGTCGCCAGACGTCCAGCCCGTCGTCCGGAAGGCACTTCGGACGTCTGGTACTGGAAAAGCTCCAGTATCAGATCGTGCTCCTACTTCTCTCGTCGCGCTCCGCCGCGGCTCCTACTCCACTGTGGCTCCGACCGCTGCAAGGAGTTGGGGACGATGCCCCAACACTCTCCTCCTTCAGCACGTGCCGCGGTTGGCCGTGCAACACTCCAGCAAGCCTCCACAAGCTCGCGACCTTAGCCTTCTCCTCCTCACGCCCACTCCTCCTCCTCGCTCTTTCTCCCTCTCTCTCGCGCGCCTCACGGCAGTGGAGTGGGGAGTAAGGTGGTGGTGGTGGAGTGGAGAGGAGAGGAAGGGGGGTGCTCTTATAGGCAGGGGGTTAGGGTTCGACGAGGGGGAGAAAAGAAGAAGAGAGGAGAGAGAGACGAACTGCGCGCTGTCTGCCTGTAGAAAGCAAATGCGCGTATAGGTTTTTCAATTTCCAGATGTCTGGGAAGGGGTCCAGACGTCTGACTGACAATCTAGACGTCTTAAAAGGCTCAAATCAGAACGAGTCTTCACATCATCACAAACTTAAAGGAAGTTTTATCCCCGAAACTTGAGCTAACTAGGGTGCGGAAAAAGGAATATAAAACGCATAACAAACTTAAAGAGGATCGAAGTCGGTCCGAAAAGACGTACCCTCAAAAAGCTCCGGGTACCTCTCTCGAATCGCCGCCTCAGGCTCCCAAGTAGCCTCTTCGTACCACTGGCTCCTCCACAAAACCTTTACCAGGGGTACCTGCTTCCGTCTCAAACTCCGGACGGCTTTGTCTAGATTCTGCACTAGTCTCTCGGGGTAGGTCAGGTCGTCACCCACCTCAACACTCTCGTGGCTCAGAATGTGACTGGGATCGGTGATGTACTTTCTGAGGTTGGACACGTGGAACACATCGTGCAAACCAGAAAGCTAGGAAGGAAGGGCAAGTCGGTAAGCAATGGGTCCTACCAGCTCCAGGACCTCAAGGGGCCCCACAAACCTCGACGCAAGCTTCCCCTTCGCCCCAAAACACTGCAAGCCCTTTATGGGCGAAACACAAAGAAAGACGTGATCCCCAACCTCAAACTGCAGCTCTCTACATTTCCGGTCAGCATAACTCTTCTGCCTGCTCCTGACAGTGCGGAGTTGTCTGTGGATCTGCTCTATCACCTCCTGACTCTGCCGGATCAGCCTATGGCCAACCTCCCACTTGGTCCCCACCTCAACCCAACTCAAGGGTGCAGTACACCTTCGTCCGTACAGAGCCTCGTAAGGTGCCATGCCGATGCTCGAGTGATAACTGTTATTATATGCAAACTCTGCCATGGGTAAGTGCTCCTCCCAAGAGCCTCTCCAGTATAGTACACAGGCACGCAAAAGGTCCTCAAGTGTCTGTATAGTGCGCTCTAACTGTACGTCCGTCTGGGGGTGGTACGCCGTACTGAACCTCAACCGTGTCCCCAAAGCCTGCTGAAACTCAGCCCAAAATTGGGAAGTAAAATGGGTATCCCGATCAGATACAATCTCACGTGGAACTCCTTGCAGGCGTACCACATCACGAATGTACCTCTCTGCCAACTGCACTGGTCCCAAAGTGACTCGGATTGGCAGGAAACGTGCCGTCTTCATCAACCTGTCCACTATCACCCAAACTACATCGTGTCCTCGCTAGGTAATGGGTAGACCCACCACCAAGTCCATGGTGATGCTCTCCCACTTCCACTCTGGCACAGGAAGTGGTTGCAACGGCCCTGCAGGCCTTTAGTGCTCAGCCTTCACCTACTGGCACACCAAACACAGCTACGTGAACTCTACCACATCCCACCTCATCCCTCTCCACCAAAAGTCGCATCTCAGATCATGATACATCTTTGTGTTCCCGGGATGTGTGGTGAACATAGACCCATGCACCTCTGTCAGGAGCTCTCTCAACAACTCTTCGTCCCTGGGGACGCATAAACGTCCCCTCATGCGTAGCACCTCGTCTGTAAAAGAGAAGTCTCCTGGGTCCCCTGACAGCACCCTGTCTGGCAACGACTGTAGGTACGGATCTGTCATCTATCCTGCGATGATGCAGTCTATCAGCTCTGGTCTCGTCTGCCGTGTCACCGTCACTGCCCCACAATACCCCTGTGACTCTCGGGGTCGCCAACTGCCCAACTCCTCCATAAGTCTCCAACTCTGTGCCTGTAAACTGGCCAAGTGGGTGAATGCCTTTCAACTCAAGGCATCAGCCACCACGTTGGCCTTCCTTGGTTGGTAGGAGATGCTGCAGTCATAGTCCATCAAGAGCTCTAACCAACGTCTCTGTCACATGTTAAGCTCCTTTTGATCAAACAAGTACCTGAGTTTCTTATGATCCGTGAAAATCTCAAAGGTCTCACCGAAAAGGTAGTGCCTCCATGTCTTCAGCGCGAAGACAACAGCTGCTAGCTGTAAGTCATGGGTAGGGTAGCTATGCTCATGGGACTTCAGTTGCCGCGAAGCGTAAGCGACAACATGACCCCGCTGCATGAGCACACCCCCTAACCCCTGCAACAAAGCGTCTGTGTAGACCACAAAATCGCCACTGCTATCTGGGATGGTAAGCATAAGAGCTGAAGTCAGTCTCTCCTTCAACTCCTGAAAACATGCCTCACAAGCGTCTGTCCAAGCAAAGGGCATGTCCTTTAGGGTCAACTGAGTCATAGGACAGACAATATGCAAGAATCCCCTGATAAACCGCCGGAAATAACCTGCCAGTTCCAAGAAGCTGCGTACTTCTGTCATTGTATGTGGCCTCTCCCACCTGAGTACGACCTCAACCTTGGCTGGATCTACAGCCAAACCATCCCCTGAGATCACGTGGCCCAAGAAAGTCACCTGCCTCAACCAAAACTCGCACTTGCTGTACTTGGCATACAGCCTGCGCCGTCTCAAAGTGTCCAGAATCATTCGTAGGTGTTGTCCGTGCTGTGCCTGATCCCGCGAGTAAATGAGTACGTCATCGATAAATACCACCACAAATTGATCTAGATACGGTCTGAAAACCTAGTTCATCAAATCTATAAAGGCAGCTGGGGCGTTGGTCAACCCAAACGACATGACTAAAAACTCGTAGTGTCTGTACCGGGTGCGGAAAGCAGTCTTAGATCTATCTTGGAGAATACCGTGGCACCTTGCAACTGGTCGAAAAGATCATCGATCCTCAGCAGCGGATACTTGTTCTTGATGGTGACCCTATTCAGCTGTCTGTAGTCAACACAAAGGCGCATGGTACCATCCTTCTTCTTCACAAACAACACAGGGGCTCCCCACAAAGACACACTGGGCCTCATAAAGCCCTTCTCCAACAAGTCCTGTAGCTGTGACTTGAGCACTCGCAGCTCAAGTGGTGCCATCCGGTAGGTGTAGTAGAAATGGGGTTGGTCCCCAATATCAGTGAGATCTCAAACTCGATCTCATGATCGGGCGATAGTCCTAGCAGCTCCTCTGGAAACACGTCGGGGTACTCACTAACCACATGAATGCTCTGAAAGTCCGCCACAGGGTTGGGCTCAGCCACCACACAGGCTAGAAAATCCTCACACCCCTAGCTCAAAAATCTCGCTGCCCGAAGCACAGATATGCACCTGAAACCTCCGTCCACCGACTATCCATGAAACTCAAAGGAAGATGTTACGACCTAGTTCCCAAATCCCTACAGGACCCGAGACAGCTCGATTCGACTAATCCCAAGACCCAGTCGTTTAACAAGAAATAATCGAAAAGTAGGAAAATAAACCACATCCACTATGGAAGGTAACTAACAGTAAAAGCGTATAAGCAGTAAAGGAAGTAAAAGCTGCTAAACAGTACATACCACCACCACAATTAGAAAGTAGAACAAAAGTACAGTAACAGGAACCCTGAAACAAAGTCTGAAACTCACTAACAGAAAAGAAGTACTACAACAGTATGGAACTACTGCTGGGCTCGACTGGGCCCAGCACCCTCTACAACCGGTGACTCAGGCTGCTCAACTCCTGGACCTGTAAAGGGTTATGAGAAAGCGGAGTCAGCGAACGCTGAGTAGAGTGGTAACCAGACTATCTAAAGCAGTAAAAGCTAACAGGTAAATTTATCTTTTCCAATTATCTTATTTACAAGTAATTCCTTTTCATCCATTGGTTTACTTTCAGATTTCTTTCTTGATCTCGCATGTTCCTTATGGGAACGATCTTGATTGCAGTCTTTTCCAAAGAGTAGAAGGCACACGTGGTGCTCTTCTGACTGGGAGAGTCCCCGTGGTAATCCTACACCCAGTCAACCACCACGAGGTCACAGACAGACGTAGCGATGACTACGGCACGCGCGATAAGCGCACAGGTAGCTACCCCGCATTGGCACGTGGTCAGTCGTTTCCGCTAGTGGGTACACCCAAAGTACAACACAGAATAGTATAGGGCCTAGCCCTCTCAGAAACAAGGGTCTCGCCCCTCCGCAGTACACCCACCCTCGTTTGACTACCCCGGTTTGCCCAGTGTGCTTAATAAGTTGGTGTAGGGTGGCTAGTTGAACCCTGAGCTCCGTGGGGTGGCTAGCTCTCACCCTACAATAGTAGCTCTCCCCGGTACAGTGTACGTGAGGGAGAACGGAAGTCGGTGTAGAGTGGCCAATCCTAACCCTGGGTCCCAACTCAAGGGTGACTAGCTCTGCTCTACATTAAAAAGGGGATAGTCGCTCTCCTTGGTAACGCATACTCAAAGGTCAGCACACTTCCCACTCACATTTCCAGATCTTTCCATTCATCCACAGGAGCTCTACTCCTAATTTCCCGTAGGGTTCTTGCGCATATTCGCCATATTATTCCATATCAGGTTTCATCATTCACAATTTCCATTCTCGTATTATGCACATGCAGCTCATATTTACACAAATTAACATATGCAACAAGTGACATCACATGTAACTGTTTAGTTATCTCAGGCATTTCATATTCTAACAGGCAACTCGTATTTATTAACAGGCAGTTGTTTACAATTCAACTCATTCATTTATGACTGCAATCTCAAACACGCATACAAACAGTGCAACTATTTCTCGTCCTAGGATTCATGCCACACCTTAGGGTTCTAGTTATCTAAATTTCATAGATGCATTCATATTTTATAAGTAGAACAGGGGGAAACCACTCTACCAAACAATTTGGGAGTACTGGGGGCTCGAACGGCAGACTTACATCCCTCTACAAGCCCCAGACATGCAACAGGTCAAAGTCCTATCCAAGGAACATATCACCACGGAACGTTCAGAACAGTATATAAAGATTTCTAAAATGTAGAGGAACTCACAAGGAAATCACAGATATTTCGTTTGCGTAAAACAGACCCGATCGGACCCTAAACGGGTCAAAAACAGAACTGTAGAACCAAATTAGACGTTTGGAACAAAGTCCAGACGTCTTAAAAGTCACTAGAGTCTCACCTCAAGTCCCTGCGTCGACCTCAGATGTCCAGGACTCCTACTTGATCGTCTGGACTCAGCTCCAGACGTCCGACCTATCCTCCAGTTGTCTGGGAATGCCTCCGGTCATCTAGTAAGCTATCGAGATGTCCGAAACGCGTGAGAGGGCGTGCCACGTGCCTTCCCAAAGCTGCTCCTATGCACGACAGAGCAACAAGTCCCCTTTTTAGCTAAACAAATCGACTCTGCGGTGCGACCTACATGGCTGTAACCGCAAGAAGGTCGTACCTGCACGAAAACTCACTTTCAGACGTCCGATGTCATCATCAGAAGTCCAGCCCGTCGACTGGAAGGCACTCCGGACGTCTGATACTGGAAAAATTCCAGTATTAGAGCGAGCTCCCACTCCTCTCGCCGCGCTCTGCCACAGCTCCTCCCTCTCGGCTGCAGCTCCACTCGCCGCAGGAAGTCGGGGATGGCTCCCCGACGCACTCCGCCTCCCGCACGCGCCGTAGTGGCCGTGCGCACTCCGGCGAGCCTCTCCGAGCTCGCGAGCTCAACCTCCTCCTTCTCTTCACGCCTCTCCTCCTCCTCGCTCCTCGCTCTCGCTCCCTCTCTCTCGCTCGTCTCTCTCACGGCAGTGGAGAGGAAGGTGGTAGTGGAGTGGAGAAGAGAGGAAGGGGGAGAGGGCTCTTATATAGGGAGTGGGTTAGGGTTCGGTGAGGGAGAGAAAGAGAAGAAGAGAGAGAAGAAAAGAGGTCTACGCGCTGGCTACGCGTAGAACCAACTTCGCGTATAGATTTTTCAATTTCCAGACATCTTGGAAGGGGTCCAGACGTCTGACTGCCAGTCCAGACGCCTTCAAAGTCTCAAACAGAACGGGTCCTTATATCATAACAAACTTAAAGGAAGTTTAATCCCTGAAACTTGAGCTAGCTAGGGTGTGGAAATAGAAATATAAACACATAATAAGCTTAAAGAGGACCGAAGTCGGTCCGAAAAGACGTACCCTCAAAAAGCTCCGAGTATTGCTCTCGCATCGCCTCCTCAGGCTCCCAGGTAGCCTCCTCATACCGCTGGCTCCTCCACAAGACCTTCACCAGGGGTACCTGCTTCCATCTCAAACTCCGGATGGCCCTGTTAGTATCTGCACTAGCCTCTCAGGGTAGCTCAGGTCGTCACCCACCTCGACACTCTTATGGCTCAGAACGTGACTGGGATCTGCGACGTACTTCCTGAGGTTGGACACGTGGAACACGTCGTGTACACTAGAAAGCTGGGGAGGAAGGGCAAGCCAGTAAGTAATGGGTCGTACCCGCTCTAGGACCTCAAAGGGCCCCACAAACCTTGGCGAAAGCTTCCCCTTCACCCGAAAACGCTGCAGGCCCTTCATGGGCGAAACACGAAGAAAGACGTGATCCCCAACCTCGAACTGCACCTCTCTGCACTTCCGGTTAGCATAACTCTTTTGCTTGCTCCTGACAGTACGAAGTCATCTGTGGATTTGCTTTATCACCTCCTGACTCTGCCGGATCAGCTTGGGGCCAACCTTCCACTTGGTCCCCACCTCAACCCAACTCAAGGGCGTAGTACACCTCCGTCCGTATAGAGCCTCGTAAGGTGTCATGCCGATGCTCGAGTGATAGATGTTATTATATGCAAACTCTACCAAGGGTAAGTGCTCCTCCCAAGAGCCCCTTTAGTCTAGTATAGAGGCACGCAAAAGGTCCTCAAGTGTCTGTATAGTGCGCTCTGACTGTCCGTCAGTCTGGGGTGGTACGCCGTACTGAACCTCAACTGTGTCCCTAAAGTCTGCTGAAACTCAGCCCAAAACTAGGAAGTAAAACGGGTATCCCGGTCGGATACAATCTCATGCGGAACTTCATGAAGACGTACCACATCACGAATGTACCTCTCTGCCAATTGTTTTGATCCCAAAGTGACTCGGATTGTCAGGAAACGTGTCGTCTTCGTCAACTTGTCCACTATCACCCAGACTATGTCATGTCCTCGTTGGGTAATGGGTAACCCCACCACCAAGTCAATGGTGATGCTGTCACACTTCCACTCTGGCACAGAAAGTGGCTGCAATGGCCCTACAGGCCTCTAATGCTCAACCTTCACCTGCTGTCACACCAAACACAGCTGCACGAACTCACCCACATCCTGCTTCATTCCTCTCCACCAATAGTCACGTCACAGATCATGATACATCTTCGTGTTCCCAGGATGTATGGTGAACCTGGACCCATGCGCCTCAGTCAGGAGCTCTCTCAACAACTCCTCGTCTCTGGGAACGCACAAATGTCCCCTCATACACAGCACCTTATCTGTAAAAGAGAAGTCTCTCCTTACAGTACTTTGTCTCGTAATGACTGTAGGTACGGATCTGTCATCTGTCCTGTGATGGTGCGATCTATCAGCTCTGGTCTCATTTGTCGTGTCACCGTCACTGCCCCACAATACCCCTGTGACTCTCGGGGTTGCCAACTGCCCAACTCCTCAATAAGTCTCCAACTCTTTGCCTGTAAGCTTGCCAAGTGGGCGGGTGCCTTCCAGCACAAGGCGTCAGCCACCACTTTGGCCTTCCCCGGATGGTAGGAGATGCTGCAGTCGTAGTCCTTCAGGAGCTTTAACCAACATCTCTGTCTCATGTTAAGCTCCTTCTAATCAAACAAGTACCTGAGGCTCTTATGATCCATGAAAATCTCAAAGGTCTCACCGTAAAGGTAGTGCCTCAATGTCTTCAGCGCGAAGACAACAACTGCCAGCTTTAAGTCATGGGTAGGGTAGCTATGCTCATGGGACTTCAGTTGCCGCAAAGCGTAAGTGACAACGTGACCCCGCTGCATGAGAACACCCCCTAACCCCTACAACGAAGCGTCCGTGTAGACCACAAAACCGCCACTGCTATCTGGGATGGTAAGCACAAGAGCTGAAGTCAATCTCTCCTTCAACTCCTGAAAACACGCCTCACAAGTGACTGTCCAAGCAAAGGGCACGTCCTTCCGGGTCAATTGAGTCATAGGACGCGCAATCTGCGAGAAACCCCTGATAAACCGCTGGTAGTAACCTGCCAGTCTCAAGAAGCTACGTATCTCTGTCACTGTACATGGCCTCTCCCACCTGAGTACGACCTCAACCTTGGCTGGATCCATAACCAACCCATCCCCTGAGATCACATGTCCTAAGAAATTCACCTACCTCAACCAAAACTCGCACTTACTGTATTTGGCATACAACCTGCGTCGTCTCAAAGTGTCCAGAACCATCCATAAGTGTTGTCCATGCTGTGCCTGAACCCGTGAGTAGACGAGTACGTCATTAATAAATACCACCACAAATTGGTCCAGATACGATCTGAAAACCTAGTTCATCAAATCCATAAAGGTAGCAGGGGTGTTGGTCAGCCCAAACGTTATGACCAAAAACTCGTAGTGTCCGTACCGGGTGCGGAAAGCAGTCTTGGAGACGTCGGTCTCCCTGATCCTCAACTGATAGTAGCCTAATCATAGATCTATCTTGGATAATACTGTGGCACCTCGCAACTGGTCAAACAAATCATCAATCCTCGGCAGTGGATACTTGTTCTTGATGGTGACTCTATTCAGTTGTCTGTAGTCAACACAAAGGCGTAGGGTACCATCCTTCTTCTTCACAAATAACACAGGGGCTCCCCACGGGGACGCACTGGGCCTCACAAAGCCCTTCTCCAACAGGTCCTGTAACTATGACTTGAGCTCTCGCAGCTCAAGTGGTGCCATCCGGTACAGCGCGTAAAAATGGGGCTGGTCCCCGGTACCAGTGAGATCTCAAACTCGATCTCATGCTCAGGCGGTAGTCCTAGCAACTCCTCTGGAAACACGTCGGGGTACTTTCTAACCATCGGGATGCTCTGAAAGTCTGCCACGGGGCTGGGCTATGCCACCACAAAAGCTAGAAAGCCCTCACACCCCTGGCCCAAAAGTCTCACTGCCCGAAAAGCAGATATGCACCTGAAACCTTCGTCCATTGGCTGTCCGTGAAACTCAAAGGAAGGCATCTCTGCTTTGGAGAAGACGATCTTCCTCCTGAAACAATCCACCAAGGCATGGTAAGCAGACAACCAATCCATCCCCAGAATCACGCCAAAATCCTCCATCGGTATCACAATCAGGTCAGCGGGGAGGCTGTGTCCCCCAATACTGACCTCGCAGTCTGCATAGACCTCCTCAGCTACAAACAGCTGACCACCTGGACCTCTGATCACAAACGGATCCTCTAACAACACGTAGTCCTGCCCCAAATTGACAGCAAAACTCGTAGCGACAAAAGAGTGTAGTGTCGGAATAAAAAAGCACGTAAATTAATCTGCCAAAAACGGTAACCATACCTGCCACCACTGAACCGGATGTCCTGGCGTCTCTGTGTGTCAGGGCATTGATACGCCCCTCAGCTATGGGTGCAGAAGAAGCAGCCACACTCTGAGTTGGGCGAGTAGCCGCTGGTCGATACCCTCCCCGTGACTGCTACCCTCCCCCACGTGCCTGGGAACCACGACCACCTGCTCGGCCTCCAATGCTCGGTGCGGGGAGCATCTGCTGCACTCCAGCCTTAGACGGACAGTCCTTCCTGATGTGGCTCGGCTGGCCACACTGGTAGCAGAGGGGGGCTCGACTCCCTCCCTCGATAGGTCCCTTCTGACGATGGGTGGGGGTCCAATGCTGACAACTGGCTCCTGTCGTGGGCCCCCAAAGACCACTGATGACCCTGCAAAATGCGACAGCTCTCCCGCAGGTGTCGCGTGCCTCCTCTCTCGTCGGCCCTGAGAGTACTCTGGCTGGTAGGGCCTCTTCCGTCCACTGTCGGTGTCTCAAGTAGCCAGGTTGGTCTCCTCGTACGTCATGGCTGCCTCCACCACTCTCGAAAAGGTGGGCAGCTTTAGGGGCTTAACATACCCACGAATAGTAGGCCAGAGCCCCTCAGTGACCTCCATAGTCTCTCCTCCGTAGCTACGGCTATCGCAACAAAACGTAACAGCTCTAGGAAGCGCGTGCAATACTTGCTAACAGTCATCGTCCCCTAGTGGAGAGTGTGGAACTCTCGCCTCCTTTGGTCCTGCCAAGTCTGCGGGAAGTACTGCTCACAGAAGAGGGTTACGAACTGGTCCCACGTCTGCTCACCCCTCTCTTGGCCTTTGACTGCCCTCCACCACCTGTGTGCCGCACTCTCCAGCTGGTACGTGGCAAAGGCCACGTGGCACTCTGCAGGGGGCAAAGGGTGTCAAACACCTTCTCAATCTGCTCCAGCCAATCCTCTGCCTGAAACGGGTCCTCATCCCTCTTGAAAGAGGGGGGCTTCAGCTTCCGGAACTGTTCGAAAAGCTCATAGTACAGCAGCAGTGGGGGAACAGGCACGCCTCCAGGCAGGGAGGGCTCGTGCTCAGAGGTGTTGGAGTGCAGTGGGGGCGGTGGAGGACCACCCCCTCCCCTACCTGCTCATCCAGCGCTGCATCGGTCTCTCAGTCCCATAGAAGACTCCCCCTCCACGTCCCCAAGGAGAGGCGCCCACGGAGGCGGGTGGAGATCCTCTCGTACTATGTCTCGGATCAGCTGAGCGAGGTCCTGGGCTTAAACGGCCGGGAGAAGTGGCGGGCCAACTGGCACCTCGGGCCCGGCACATCCGCCCCTCCGCCCTCATCCACGGTCGCGTTCGCGGCCCACCTCAAGAACTCCATGACGAGGCATCTCCTGAAAGGAGACGCGAAAGACAGAACAAAAGAAGTCAACTCTAACAGATTTCAGCGGAAGGAACTCATAACAGATGTCAAGCGGTACGTTGTGGTGGTTACTCTAGTTACATGTACGTGAATTGGTTATTCTCAAGCTAGTTGGTTCATTTCTCGGGATGACCTTGCTATGATACAATCATGTTACGACTCAGTTCCCGAATCCCTACAGGACCTGAGATAGGTTCAACTCAATTAATCCCAAGACTCAGTCGTCCAACAGGAAATAAGCGAAAAGCAGGAAAATAAACCACATCCACTATGCAAGGTAATCCTATTCAGCTGTCTGTAGTCAACACAAAGGCTCAGGGTGCCATCCTTCTTCTTCACAAACAACATAGGGCTCCCCACGGGGATGCACTGGGCCTCATAAAGCCCTTCTCCAACAGATCCTGTAGCTGTGACTTGATCACTCGTAGCTCAAGTGGTCCCATCCGGTACGGTGCAGTAGAAATGGGGCTGGTCCCCGGTACCAGTGAGATCTTAAACTCGATCTCATGATCGGGCAGTAGTCCTAGCAGCTCCTTTGGAAACATGTCGGGGTACTCACTAACCACTAGAATGCTCTGAAAGTCCACCACGGGGTTGGGCTCCGCCACCACACAGGCTAGAAACCCTCACACCCCTAGCTCAAAAATCTTGCTGCTCGAAGCGCAGATATGCACCTGAAACCTCCATCCACCGGCTATCCGTGAAACTCAAAGGAAGATGTTATGACCCGGTTCCCGAATCCCTACAGGATCAGAGATTGGCTCAACTCGACTAATCCCAAGACCCAGTCGTCCAACAAGAAATAACCGAAAAGCAGGAAAATAAACCACATCCACTATGCAAGGTAACTAACAGTAATAGCGTACAAGCAGTAAAGGAAGTAAAAACTGCTAAACAGTGCATACCACCACCACAATAGGAAAGTAGAACAAAAGTATAGTAACAGGAACCCTGAAACAAAGTCTGAAACTCACTAACATAAAAGAAGTACTACAACAGTAAGGAACTACTGCTGGGCTCGACTGGGCCCAGCACCTTCTGCAACCGATGACTCGGGCTGCTCAACTCTTGGACTTGTAAAGGGTTATGAGAAAACAGAGTCTGCGAACGCTGAGTAGAGTGGTAACCAAACTATTTAAAGCAGTAAAAGCTAACAGGTAAATTTATCTTTTCCAATTATCTTATTTACAAGTAATTCCTTTTCATCCATTGGTTTACTTTCAGATTTCTTTCTTGATCTCGCATGTTCCTCGTAGGAACGATCTTGATTGCAGTCTTTTTCGACGAGTAGAAGGCACACGTGGTGCTCTCCTGGCCGGGAGAGTCCCCATGGTAATCCTACACCCAGTAAACCACCACGATCTCACAGACAGATGTAGCGGTGACTACGGCACACGCGATAAGCACACGGGTAGCTACCCCACACTAGCACGCAGACAGTCGTTTCTTCTAGCGGGTATGCCCAAAGTACAGAACGGAACAGTATAGGGCCTAGCCCTCTCAGAAACAGGGGTCTCGCCCCTCAGAACCAAACAGGGGTCTCGCCATTCCACAGTCTGCACACCCTCTTTTGACTACCCCGGTTTGCATAGTGGGCCTAATAAGTCAGTGTAGGGTGGCTAGCTGAACCCCAGGCCCCGTGGGGTGACTAGCTCTCTCCCTACACTAGTAGCTCTCCCCAGTACAGTGTACGCAAGGGCCAACAGAAGTCTGTGTAGAGTGACCAATCCTAACCCCGGGTCCCAACCCAAGGGCGGCTAGCTCCGCTCTATGCTAAAATGGGGACTGTCACTCTCCTTGGTAATGCATACTCAAAGGCCAACACACTTCCCACTCACATTTCCAGATCTTTCCATTCATCCACAGGAGCTCTACTCCTAATTCCCCATAGGGTTCTTGCTCATATTCACCATATTATTCCATATCAGGTTTCATCATTCACAATTTCCATTCTCGTATGATACACATGCAACTCGTATTTACACAAATTAACATATGCAACAAGTGACATCACAAGTAATTGTTTAGTTATCTCAGGCATTTCATATTCTAACAGGAAGCTCGTATTTATTAACTGGTAGTTGTTTACAATTCAACTCATTCATTTATGACTGCAATCTCAAATACGCATACAAACAGTGCAACTATTTCTTGTCATAGGATTCATGCCACACCTTAGGGTTCTAGTTATCTAAATTTCATAGATACATTCATATTTTATAAGTAGAATAGGGGGAAACAACTCTACCAAACAATTCGGGAGTACTGGGGGCTCGAACGGCAGACTTACGTCCCTCTACAAGCCCCAGACATGCAACAGGTCGAAGTCCTATACCAAGGAACATATCGCCACGGAACGTTTAGAACAGTATATAAAGATTTCTAAAATGTAGAGGAACTCACAAGGAAACCACAGATATTTCGTTTGTGTAAAACGAACCCCGATCAAACCCTAAACGTTTCAAAAACAGAACTGCAGACCAAATCAGACGTCTGGAACAAAGTCTAGACATCTTAAGAGTCTCACCTCAAGTCCTTGCGTCGACCTCAGACATCCAGGACTCCTACTTGACAGTCTGGACAAAGCTCCAGACGTCTGACCTATCCTCCAGTTGTCTGGGAATGCCTCTGGTCGTTTGGTAAGCTATCCAGATGTCGGAAACGTGTGGGAGGGCATGTCGCGCGCCTTCCCAAAGCTACTCCTGCGCACGACAGAGCAGCAAATCCCCTTTTTAGCTAAACAAATTGGCTCTGCGGTGCGGCCTACATGGTCGTAACAGCAAGAAGGACGTACCTACGCGAAAACCCACTTTCAGACGTCTGGTGTCATCACCAAACGTCCAACCCGTCGTTTGGAAGGCATTCCGAACGTCTGATACTGGAAAAATTCGAATATCAGAGCGAGCTCCCGCTCCTCTCCCTCGCTCTGCCGTGGCTCCCTCTCGACTACAGCTCCGACCGCTGTAGGAAGTCGGGGACGGCTCCCCGATGCACTCCTCCTCCCACACGTGCCACGGCGGTCGTGCACACTCTGGTGAGCCTCTCTGAGCTCACGAGCTCAACCTCCTCCCTCTCTTCACGCCGCTCCTCCTCCTCGCTCCTCACTCTCTCTCCCTCTCTCTCACTCGTCTCTCTTACGGCAGTGGAGAGGAAAGATGGTGGTGGTTGTGGAGTGGAGCAGAGAGGAAGGGGGAGAGGGCTCTTATATAGGGAGTGGGTTAGGGTTCGGTGAGGGAGAGAAAGAGAAGAAGAGAGAGAAGAAAAAAGGTCTGCGTGTTGGCTGCGCGCAGAACCAACTTTGCATACAGATTTTTCAATTTCCAGACTTCTGGGAAGGGGTCTAGACTTCTGACTGCCAGTCTAGACGTTTTAAAAGGCTCAAATAGAATGGGTCTTTACAGAAGACATCTCCGGTATGGAGAAGACGATCTTCCTTCTGAAACAGTCCACCAAGGCGTGGTAAGCGGACAACCAATCCATCCCCAGAATCACTCCAAAATCCTCCATCAGTATCACGTTCAGGTCAGCTGGGAGGCTGTGTCCCCCAATACTGACCTCATAGTCCGTGTAGACTTCCTCAGCTACAAACAGCTAGCCACCTGGACCACTGATCACAAACAGATCCTCTAACACAATCCTGTCCCAAACTGACAGCAAAACTTGCAGTGACAAAAGAGTATGTGGCGCCGGAATCAAAAAGCACATAAACTAATGTGCCGGAAATGATAACCATACCTGCCACCACTAAACCGGATGCACTGGCGTCTCTATGTGTTAGGACGTTGATACTCCCCTCAGCTCTCGGTGCAGAAGAAGTAGCCACACTCTGAGCGGGCGAGTAGCTGCTAGTCCGTACCCTCCCCGTGACTGCTGCCCTCCCCTGCGCGCCTGGGGACCACGACCACCTGCTTGGCCTCCAGCGCTCGGTGCGGGAGGTATTTGCTGTGCTCCAGCCCTATACGGGCAGTCCCTCCTGATATGGCCCGGTCGGCCACACTGGTAGCAGAGGGGGACTCGACTCCTTCCCTCAGTAGGTCCCTGCTGACGGCTGGGCAGGGGTCCAGTGCTGATAGCTGGCCCCTGTAGGGGGCCCCCAAAGGCCACTGACAGCCTCGTAAAATGCGGCGACTCTCCCGCGGGTGCTGCGTGCCTCCTCTCTCGTCGGTCCTGAGAGTACTCTAGCTGGTAGGGCCTCTTCCATCCACTGTCGGTGTCTCGCGCAGCCGAGTAGGTCTCCTCGTACGTCATGGTTTCCTCCACCACTCTCGAGAAGGTGGGAAGCTTCAGGGGCTTGACATACCCCTAAATAGCAGGTCGGAGCCCCTCAGTGAACCTCCACAGGCGCTCCTCCGACCTTGTCCACAGTCAGGTCTGCGGCCCGCCTCGAGAACTCCACGACGAGGCATCTCCTGCAAGGAGACGCGGAAGACAAAACAAAAGAAGTCAACTCTAACGGATTTCAGCGAAAGGAACTTCAGAACAGATGTCAAGCGGTATGCTGTGGTGGTTACCCTAGTTACATGCAAGTGAATTGGTTAATTTCAAGCTAGTTGGTTCATTTCTTGAAACGACCTTGCTCTGATACCATCTTATTACAACCTGGTTCCCAAATCCCTACAGGACACAGACCGACTCGACTCGACTAATCCCAAGACCCGATCGTCCCACAAGAAATAATCGAAAAGCAGGAAAATAAACCATATTCACTATGCAATGTAACTAATAGTAAAAGCGTACAAGTAGTAAAGGAAGTAAAAGCTGCTAGTCAGTGCATACCACCATAGCAATAGGAAAGTAGAACAAAAGTACAGTAACAGGAACAGTAAACAAAGTCTCAAACTCACTAGCAGAAAGAGAATACAACAACAGTAAGAAAACTACTACTGGGCTCAACTGGGCCCAACACCCTCTGCAGTTGGTAACTCGGGCTGCTCAACTCCTACACCTGTAAAGGGTTTTGAGAAAACAGAGTCAGCGAATGCTAAATCGAGTGGTAACCAAACTATCCAAAGCATTAAAAGCTAACAGGTAAATTTATCTTTTCCAATTATTTTATTTTACAAGTAATTCCTTTTCACCCCATTGGTTTACTTTCAAATTTCTTTCTTGATCTCGCATATTTCTCGTGGGAACGATATTGATTACAATCTTTTCCGAAGAGTAGAAGGTACATGTGGTGGTCTCCTGGCCGGGAGAGTCCCCCGTGGTAGTCCTACACCCAGTCAACCACCCCGAGGTCATAGACAGACGTAGCAGTGACTACAGCACGCGTGATAAGCGCATGGGTGGCTACCCCACACTGGCACGCGGTCAGTCATTTCCGCTAGCGGGTACGCCCAAAGTACAGCATGGAATAGTATAGGGCATAGCCCTCTCAGAACCAGGGGTCTAGCCCCTAAGAACCAAACAGGGGTCTCGCCCCTCCACAGTCCATGTACCATCGTCTGACTATCCTGGTTTACCCAGTGGGCCTAACAAGTCGGTGTAGGGTAGCTAGCTGAATCTCGGGCCCCATGGGGTGGCTAGCTCCCTCCTTACACTAGTAGCTCTCCCCGGTACCATGTACGTGAGGGCCAATAGAAGTCGGTGTGGAGTGGCCAATCCTAACCTCGGATCCCAACCTAAAGGTGGCTAGCTTCGCTCTACACTAAAATGGGGATAGTCGCTCTCCTTGGTACCACGTACTCAAGGGCCAGCACACTTCCCATCCACATTTCCAGGCCTTTCCATTCATCCACAGGAGCTCTACTCCTAACTCCCCGTAGGGTTCATGCTCATATTCACCATATTATTCCATACCAGGTTTCATCATTCACAATTCCATTCGTATTCTACACATACAGCTCGTATTTCTACAATTTAACACATGCGCAAGCGATATCACAGGTAATTGTTTAGTTATCTTCGGCATTTCATATTTTAACAGGCAACTCGTATTTATTAACAAGCAGTTGCTAACAATTCAGAACAATTCAGCTCATTCATTTATGACTACAATCTCAATCACGCACACAAGCAGTGCAACTATTTCTCGTCCTAGGATTCATGCCACATCCTAAGTTTCTAGTTATCTAATTTTCATGGCTGCATTCATGTTTTATAAATAGAACAAAGGGAAACCACTCTATCAGACAATCCAAGAGTACTGGGGGCTCGAACTGCAGGCCCACGTGCCTCTGCAAGCCCTAGCCACGTAACAAGTTGAAGTCCTACACCAAGGAACATATCACAACGGAATGTTCAGAACAGTATATAAAGGTTTCTAATATGTAGAGGAACTCACAAGGAAACCACAAATATTTCGTTTGCATAAAACGGATCCCGATCGGACCCTAAACGGGTCAAAAACATGTCTGCAGACCCAAATCAGACGTCTGGGATAAAGTCCAGACGTCTTAAATGTCAATAGAGTCTCACCTCAGGTTCCTATGATGACCTCAGACGTCCAGGACTCCTCCGCGATCGTCTGGACCCAGTTCTAGACGTCCGACTAGTCCTCCGGTCGTCTTGGAATGCCTCCGGTCGTTTGGTAAGCTGTCCAATGTCCGAAAAGCATGGGAGGGCGTGCCACGCGCCTCCCTAAAGATACTCCTGTGCACGATAGAGTAGCACACCTCTTTTTAGCCAAGCAAAAAGCCTCTGGGGTGTGGCCTGCATGGCTGTAATCGCGAGGAAGACGTACCTGCTCAAACACCCACTTTCAAACGTCTAGTATCGTTGCCAGACATCCAGCCCGACATCCGGAAGGCACTCCGGACATCTAATTCTGGAAAAACTCCAGTATCAGACCGCGCTCCCGCTTCTCTCGCAGCACTCCGCTGCGGCTCCTCCTGCTCCGCTGCGGCTCCAACCGCTGCAGGGAGTTGGGGACGATGCCCCGACACTCTCCTCCTTCCGCATGCACCGCGGTGGCCATGCAACACTCTAGCGAGCCTCCACAAGCTCGCGACCTTGGCCTTCACCTCCTCCTCACGCCCGCTCCTCCTCCTCGCTCTTGCTCCCTTTCTCTCGTGCACCTCACTCACGGCAGTGGAGTGGGGAGTAAGGTGGTGGTGGTGGAGTGGAGAGGAGAGGAAGGGGGGTGCTCTTATAGGCAAGGGGTTAGGGTTTGGTGAGGGGGGGAAAAGAAGAGAGGAGAGAGAGATGATCTGCACACTGTCTACGTGCAGAAAGCAAATGCACGTATAGGTTTTTCAATTTTCAGACGTTTGGGAAGGGGTCCAAACGTCTGGCCAGACGTCTGACTGACAATCTAGACATCTTAGAAGGCTCAAATCAGAATGAGTCTTTACAAAGGGCTACCCAATCGTCAAGCACTGGGCACACCTTACCACCTTATCTCTCCCCTCTCTCTCAAGAGTATAAATGAATATGACTTACGGGGGAAGCAACATCACTATGGACGATTCTCGAGTGGTAAGGATTGCTTTAGAACTAACAACAATATCAATTTGACCAGCTTTAACTTCCATTACTTCACCCAAACAATTCATGATCACCACCGCAAAGCTGAATGACTTAAGGCCACTACAACATAAACTTGGATGATACAATCAACTAGTAACATTAGCAACGAGGCTTGAGGAGGTCAATTGTCCCTCTGTGCTTCAAGTTGGACAAAACATCTTCTATTGAGGCATCACAATGAGAATAGAAATTCACCATTGCTAAAGCTCTGCTCTTCATCTGATTCACATCCTACTTGGTCATCCCATTGACGACATCACAACAATGGAGCCAAAGTGCATGTGCTACATGGAAAGGCAAGCCCATGTCTAGGCCTGCCTCCTTTAAATATCTGATAACTGGAAACACCTTTCTAGCCAGCCCATCTGTAATACATTTGACCTATTTCCAATTGAAAAACAAACTACACGAGAGTAAGAGCAGCAAAAAAAGAGATCATAGGGAGCATCTTCTAGATCTTGCTTGTGTATCTCACATACTGGATCAATAGACAATATCCTTTTGCGCAAACATCTTCTTCAGAGGAAAAGCTATAATTGTTGCCTTCCATAAAAATGTCTTTATTCTAAGAGTAATTTTCAAATCCATATTCTTTTACAACTCCCAATAATAGCCTCCCTATACAACCCATCAAATCCTTGGGATCTTAATAGCACTGATACATTGATCTAATGGAAAATATCTCTTTAGGGTGATCACTACAAATAATTTCATCCTTCCTGCATTTATGTAATGAAGACGCAGCGATACTAACTACTATTTCTAGGGTAATAATTTGTTGAAGAATGTCCATCTTCCCATTCACTTCTTTCAGTGTTGATAAGATCCATTATAGAGCATGGTAACTCACATGCATTGTTCACATGAAGATGTTGAGTTGTTTCATCTCTAATCCATCTATCTCTCTATATATTGACCCTTTCTCATGAACTAGTTAACCACGAAAATCCTATAAACAATTGGTGCATAAGCACCATGATATTTGATTTTAATGATAACGAAACATGTAGTTGTTATATTGTTCTTTGGAAGACTGATATTTCAGAAACAAGGAGCCAAAGCAAGGAACGAAGGACCTAAGTTGATGGATATTGTAAAGACTTATCCTGTTTTTAGCCTTTTAAGACGTCTGGAGTGTTAGTCAGAGGTCTATCCATCTGGACCCTTTCCCAGATGTATAGAAATTAAATTTTTGTATGCCTCCTGCGTTCTGCACGTGAGCGGCACGCAGAACTTCTCTCTCTCTCTTTTTCCTCCTCCCTCCATCCTGCAGAACCTTAGCCCGGCCTTATAAAAGGCCACCCCCTTCCTCTCCTCTCCACTCCACTACCACCCCACCCCCCCACTCCACTACCGTGAGAAAGGGAGCGTGAGAGAAAGCATGAGAGCGAGGAGGAGGAGGGTGCGTGAGAAGGAGAAGGCTGAGGTCGAGAGCTTTGTGGAAGCTCGTCGGAAGCTCGCATGACCATCGCGGTGCGTGTGGGAGGAGGAGGGTGTTGGAGCGTCATCCTCGACCACCTGCAGCAGCTGGAGCTACAGTGGAGTGGGGGGACGCGGCGGAGAGCGGCGAGAAGCGCAGGAGCGCGGTTTGATACTGGAATTTTTCCAGTATCAAACGTCCGAAGTGTCTTCTGGACGATCTGCTGGACGTCTGGCATCAACACCAAACGTCTAAAAGCATCTGTATCGCGAAGGTACGTCTTCTTCGTAGTTACAGCCATGCAGGCCGCACCACAGCTGATCTGTTTGGGCTAAAGTGGGTTGCTGCTTTGTCGTGTGCAGGAGCAGCCTTGGAAAGGTGCGCGGAACACCTTTCCACGTACTTTCAGAAGTCTGGACAGCTTATCAGACGACCGAAGGCGTTTCCAGATGACCGGAGGACTGGTCAAACATCTGCAACTGTTTTCAAACGATCGCGGGGGAGTCCTAGACATCTGAGGTCACTACAGGAGCTTGAGGTGAGTCTCTGTGACTTTTAAGACGTCTGGACTTGCTTCCAGACATCTGGACTTACTTCCAGACGTCTAATTTGGGTTTGCAGACACGTTTTTGACCCGTTTGGGGTCTGATCGGGATCCATTTTATGCAAACAAGGTATCTGTGGTTTCTTTGTGAGTTCCTCTACGTATTAGAAACCTTTATACACTATTTTGAACCTTCCGTTGTGATGTGTTTCCTGGTATAGAACTTCGATCTACTGCGTGTCGGGGGCTCGCAGAGGCGCGTGGGTCTGCGGTTCGAGCCCCCAGTACTCCCGGATTGTCTAGTAGAGTGGTCCACCCCTATTATATTTATTAAATATGAATGCATCTATGAAAATTAGACAACTGGAAACTTAGGATGTGGCATGAACCCTAGGACAAGAAATGGTTGAACTAATTATTTTGCATAATTGAAATTGTATATATATGAATGAGCTAAATTGTTAGCTACTACCTGTAAATAAATACGAGCTGCCTGTTAGAATATGAGCTGCCTGAGATAACTAAACAGTTACCTGTGATATCACTGGTTGCATGTATTAAATTATGGAAATACGAGCTGCTTGTGTATAAACGAGAACTGAACGGTGAAGGATGAAACCTGGATTGGAATAATATGGTGAACATGAGCATGAACCCTATGGGGAGTTAGGTGTAGAACTCCTGTGGTTAGATGGAAAAGTCTGGAATGTGGACGGGAAGTGTGTTGGCCCTTGAGTACGTGGTACCAAGGAGAGCGACTGTCCCCTTTTAGTGTAGAGCAGAGCTAATCGCCCTTGGGTTGGGACCTGGGGTTAGGATTGGCCACCGTATACCGACTCCTGTTGGCCCTCGCGTACACAGTACCGAGACGAGCTACTAGTGTAGGGAGGGAGCTAATCACCCCACAGGGCCCATGGTCAACTAGCCACCCTACATCGACTTGTTAGGCCCTCTGGGAAAACTGGGGTAGTTAGATGAGGGTGCGCGAACTGTGGAGAGGTGAGACCCCTGTTTGGTTCTAAGGGGCTAGACCCCTGTTTCTGAGAGGGCTAGGCCTTATACTGGTTCGTGCTGTACTTTGAGTGTACCTGCTAGCGGAAATGACTAACTGCATGCCAGTGCAAGGTAGCTACCAGTGCGCTTATCATGCGTGTCGTAGTCACCGCTACGTCTGTTGGTGACCTCGGGGTGGTTGATTGAGTGTAGGACTACCACGGGGGACTCTCCTAGCCAGGAGAGCACCACGTGTACCTTCTACTATTCGGAAAAGACTGCAATCAAGATCGTTCCCACGAGGAACATGCAAGATCAAGAAAGAAATCTGAAAGTTAACCAAATGGGGTGAAAATGAATTACTTGTAAAATAAAATAACTCAAAAAGATAAATATATCTGCTACTTTTACTGCTTTAGATAGTATGGTTACCACTCTACTCATCGTTCGCTGACTCCATTTTTTTTTCATAACACAGTTCAGGTCCAGGAGTCGAGCAGCTCGAGCTACCGGCTGTGGAGGGTGCTGGGCCCAGTCGAGCCCAGCCGTAGTTTCAGTACTTTTTGTTATACTCTCTTCACTACTATAGTGAGTTTCAGACTTTTTTGCTACTATTCCTATTACTATTGCTTTCATTCCATTTTTCCCGTTGTTGTGGTGGTATGTATTGAACTAGCAGCTTTTACTTTCCTTTACTGCTTGTACGTTTTACTACTTAGTTACATTGCATATGTGAATGTGGTTTACTTTCCTACTTTTTGGTTATTTCTTGTTGGACGACTGGGTCTTGGGATTAGTCGAGGCGAGCCGATCTCGGGTCCTATAGGGATTCGAGAATTGGGTCGTAACAGTTACGAATGAGGAAGCTAGAAGAAAAAGCTTGAAGATTGTAGTTTAGTTTCTAGTTTTCATTTGATATATTTTCCTTTTCTTTATTTAGATATGTTGTTAAAGAGCCCAAGTATGATATCCTACTCCTAAACAAAACTTAAAATCAAATTAGAAATCCAAAACATTAAATAGATTGCCTAATCGCCCAATATTATTGTGAGACATCTGAAATGCCATTATCAAACAATTGACCTATCCACGAAACTTCCTCTATAATTACCATTGGCAGTTCGACATTCATCTTAGGTAATCAAACGTCTGTAGGTCCATTAGACATCCAATAAGACAATTAGACGACTCATAACTACCCGTTGGATCTTGGAAGCTTAAACCTAGGAAGATCTTATGACAAAGGTCTGGATCCTAAAAAGATTTCCATATCAAACATCCAACCATAGCTTTAGATGTCCTATATGTCGACCAACATCTAGACCAGATGTTCGATCCCACTTCAAACCCAATTCCAAAAAAGATTTGGTTATAGTAATAGATGTCTAATCCTCTTATCAAATGTTTGATACCTTCTTTTAAGGTGTCTGATCACTTAATCAGACATCGTTGGGAAAGTACCTATTAACAACCTTATGGAGCCCTTTCTATCTGATGTCCACCTTTCTAATCAGATGTCTGATATAATAGATAAGATAATTGATAATTAGACCAAAGATCTAATATTGTTCTAATAGTTGTAAATCTTTGTGCAATCTATGTTGATTTCAAGAGTTAATGTTCCAAATCTCTTTCAACAACTATAAGGCCTCTTTAACCAATCTAAAACCTTCTTAACACATCCATAAATAGCCTAGTAGCTCTGATGGTAACACCATCATTCTATATATCTAGCTTAATTTGGCTAAGTTCTAAGATTAAATTCACCTAATTAATATACAAAAGGGTATAATTCAATATAGGCTAAATTAAGAAGAATTATCGCTAAATTAGGCTAATTCTGCTATTTTAACAGACAGATTTAAATGCAGAATAACTTGAGGGTAAACCTATGATTAATTAAAGGTTAAATAAGCTTAAATTTCCATGAAGTGTGTTGATATTGAGTAATTTAGGATTTTCATCCAAATTAAATGTTATTTCTTAATTAAAAAACTTAATTTGGGCCTCACTTTAATTAAAGGAGTTCTCATGAAAATAAAAGTAATTTAAACCTTCTAAAAATTATTAAAAACATTTCATAATATTTAGAATAATCAATATGACAAAAGAATCCTATTTTGACCAAAAATAGAGACTTAGGCGGGAATTTGATATATTTGGGTCAAAACATAAATTGACCAAGAAAATTTCATTAAAACCTAAAATTAAAGTCACCATTAAATTCCTTAGGTATAAATTAGGTTACCATAAAAATTTGGGCACATTTGGACTTCATCTTCACCTATTTGCATTATACTCCTCTAAGCCCAATCTCTTTACAAAGACCACCTTAACTTTTGATTTTTCCTACAAAAGTGCCCCTACCAACATCTTCCTCACCTCTAGCCCCTTCTTCTTCGCGAACGACCAATGACCTCGGCATTAATCGCGAAATACTCACGAGTTTAATCGAGCAACGCCGCCAAGCTTGGAAGACCTCAACATGTGATTTCTCATGCCTTGGTGGCTTCCACGTGTGAGATCCATGCCTCCGTTATCGCCTTCGTCGACCACGTCATTAACCTCTAAATTCGGCAAGCTCTCTTCGTAACCTTGGGCCTTATCTTCTCACGTCTAGGAAATATAAAGCTCCACCGTCATCCTCTGGTTCTCGTCATCAAGTCCTAGCACGTCCCTACCCCTTCCTTCTTCTCTAACGTCGCCGACAACGAACCTTGAAGCTCCTCCATCCTTCGTCGTCGCACGTCGCCGCCAACAAGGCCACAAACCTTCTCCCCTCGTCGTCGTTGTTGCATCACTTTCATCGAGTTTTAGGAAAACATGTCGTAGTATAGTGACGAAAATCACTACAACCTTTAAATTTTATAAAGTGCTCGAAAACACAAGTGAGGCCGAGGTCGTTTGTAGGGAGTAAATGTGGAATTCACACACTAATCACAATTAGAAATAGATGAGCACAATAATGAATCATAATTGAAGATATTCAATGAATCTACTCAGAATGATATTTAATTATAGCAATTGTATCTCAAAAGTTGATGGGATAAAAAGAATATAAAGAACTATAAAAATGGTGATTTAGATCACCAATTAAATCCCCACATCAAGCACATATCCCAATGTATTCAATTTAACTCAAATCAATATCTCAACAGTGGTCTTGAACCACTTATGCAAATATCCACATTACATTCACCCTCAAATAATTCAACTGTACCAAATTAGACGTCAGATTTAATCCCAAAATGCCTTAACCGTCCAAACCTCAAAACAGGCACAAAGGTGCCAAGCACAGAGCAGACCTCAAGTGTTGAGCGCATGGCATGCATCTCGAGGCATAGGGCACAAATCCCAATGAAAAACTTACCCCTACCCTCCTCAAATTCCTTTCTTTCTTCCTGAACCGAGAATAGGGTAGTCGAGTATATGGGTTGTATATAGGAGTCAAGACCCACGGGCAGCGAATCGCAGGTGAGGAGTGAGAGGCATGTGAGGGAGGGACCTTGCCCCTCCGTGTGTCGAGGCAGACAACTGAGGCAACGAAATCAATTTATATGATGTGGGAGCCTTGTCAGTATCCGATGTGGGATTAATCCTACATCCTTCCTTGTGCAAAGCTGCAGAACGTTTGAAGCTCGAATCGGAGTAGTTGTTGCTGCTGTTGTCTCTAATTGACGTTGTAAATGGGTTTGGGGCTTGAAGCCGCAACTGTTGGCAATTAACGGCGGATGGAGGTGGCGTGAAGCAGAGATCCGGTGAGCACCTAAAACATCAAACATGGGCTTTAAGCCCTAATTAGAAGGTTCATCAGTGTCACCGTGAAGTAAGGAGTGCGTCGGTGGTGTCAGTTTGATGAATAATGGTTTGCGGAGGTCGATAATGGCATCTGATGGTGGGTTTGATCGACGGGGTGGAGTGAGTGGAAGATCAAATCAAGTTAGGGGTTTTGTTCGTAGAGACGAGTGGAAGCTTATGGAGGCGTTGGTGAGGCATTTGGTGGTGTATGGCAATGGGGCAATCATGCTGGACGAGGTGGCAAAGTTAGGGAAGACGGAGGAGGAGAGAGTGTTCCGACGATTGAATTGGATTGGGAAGGGGTCAAATCTAACCTAAAGAAGGAGAGGAGGAAGAGAGACCTAGCTACGGATGAAGAGGATAGGAGTTGGTGCCGGCTATGATTGGCTAGCCCTAGAGAGGATGAAATCTTCGATGAGGAAGGACTGTGATGATAGAGGAGGCAGGAGACCCTATGATGGTAAGCGAGGAGCGAATGAAGGAGAGGAAGATGTTCCCTTTGCCTATTGTACATGGTAGAGGGCGACGAAGGGGATTTGAGAAGCTCACCAGAGCTGCGGTAGGAGGCAGCTGAGGGAGAGAAGGAAGAAGGTTTATGGCCTGGAACGAGCTGAGGGGAAGCCTAGGATGTACGCGAGCTTATATAAAGCTCTAATTTGAGCTCAATCAAGAGAATTTATTGTGATTTGATTTGAGTTTCCTTGCGGATTTCAAGAGCTTTTCCTGAGGTCTAGGATCCATCGTAAGATTTAGGATTGAGTTTAATTGCTAGGGAATCTCCTATAGATCATTCCCTCCAATTTTGGAGGGAATTGATTGACAAATCAAGGAGAAATCCTTAATTGAAGCTTGGAGATATGGGTTTGAGGTCTATTGAGACCTAAACATGGCTGTCGGGACCTGTGAAGGATATGAGAGAGTTGGGGGCTCATTTGCAATAAAATTGACAGTTAGGGGTTTAAGTGAGAGAAATGAGATTTTAGGGCCTAAATTACAAAATAGCTCAAGATGGACTCTGATTAGGCCTAAATTTTGGTAATAACCTACTTTGGACCCAAGGAAACTAATGGTGAAGTTGGATTTGAGTTTTGACTACGTCTAAATGATCAATTTGCATAGAAGCCCAAATTAGGGCAGAATCCCATCTGACACTCTGTTGTAGGTCAAATTGGGTTCAGATGGTCAAACCAAGGGTACCAAACCTCTTAGAATATTTTTCTATGAATTTTAGGAGGTTTATATGAATTTAATTCTGACTAGAAGTTCTTGAATTTAAGCAAGTCTGAAATTAAGTTTTTATGTGCTGTTGCGGTTCTCGAAATGCGTGAAATCCCATTTTTGTCTGTGTTAACTCACTTTTTAGACTTTTGACCTCATTTGACCTTCATTTAACCCTTGAGTGACCCCATGGCTAATATGTGTTTGTGATGTGCTGTTAAAATTATAGATTTAACCTTGATTTCTCGTTCTTCTCTCAAATTAGAATAATACGGAGTTAGGACCCTTAGATGATTAGGTAAGAGCTTTTAACAATCAAACCTGACTAAATGTAGCTAGTTAGGGCTTATGATGGTGTTCCCATCAGTCACTGATCTTTCTATCATGGAGGATGGCTTCTATGACTTCTTCCTTTCTCCAAACACCTCGTCGAACCCCTCTTTCTTCCTCGCGTCCGGCTAGCCATGCCAGACGTGCTCCACCCCCTCTCACCCACTTCTAGGTAGGTCATCATCTTCCTTATGTTCTGTAGCATGGCTTAGGCTTTAAAACATAGGTTTTAGCCCCTCCAACCACCATGATCTCCGTCATCTTCTCTGCATCTAGCGGAGCCTCCAACAACCACCGAGCACCTCGCTAATGCACCACAACTGGAAACCAACACCTTGAAACCTCCATCATGCTGCCACGAGTAAAACCCCTCAACTTATTGAGGGGTTCGATGTCATTCAAGCTCCGCCGAACACCACCTCCCATCGCCACCATCCTCATCACCGCTGGTCCTCCACTAGCCTTGTAGTAGCGAATCAACACCACCATGACCTTTAAGGAGTGCCAGCAAAGTTCCTCCACCTCTTGAATGAGAGTTTCGATGCCTCCATCGCCAAGACCTCCACCGTCGTCAATGTCGCCCTCCCTGATGTCAACGAACCATCACCACCCATTTCTGCGACCTGAAGCTTCTCGTGAAGTTTCCTAAGAACACAAGTTGTGTGTTGCGACCTCCAACAAGGAATCTCGATCACCGACACCGCGGATTTGCTCGCCGAAGATAGGTCGTGCAGGTGCTTCAACATGAAGAAGAACATGTCCTTTGCTTACTGGTAGGGATGTGAATGCAAATAAAAAAATTTGTAGGGACCTATTTGCAGCACTCCAAGGATCTAATTGTAGTATTGTGGATTTGAATTACGCATTGGTTGTGAATAGGGTTTTTTATAGTAAATTCTTGTTCAAATAATCTCGATAACTGATTATTTTTTGCTTAACCACACTCACATTTAATTATTTTATTTTGTTAAGCATTAGATAATCGTTTATTCCCTGCACTTAAGGTTGGATTTAATTTCCTCATCTGTAGAACCAAGTGCAATTTTGAACTTATTAGTTTTGAAAATTCACATTTAATATAAGTTTGATTCTAATTAATTAAATAGTGGTATTTGCATACTTTTTGCTCCTAACGATCGACCTCGGATTACTTTCATAATTCGATAATATAAATTTTAAATGTTAAGCTCGCTTTAGTCATCTATACTATGACGCAATGCAAGTTTTTAAAACCCAACTTTAGCACGCTAACATTTTGGTGTCGGGGAGCAACACTCTTACCACTATCATTGTATATAATTTTTATTTTATTTTATATATATTTTGTATATATTTGATTTCTAACTCACTTTCCTTTGAATTTGTTGATCTTCTACTCAACTGAATCTACTAAGTTGTGAGCTCACTTTAATGGTCTCAACCACTTCATCAAAGGACAACCACTCCAAGGGTACGTAGTTTTTCTTTTCTTTTATTCCTTAAACCACCTATCTCCAAAAAAAAAAAAATTCAGCTAAATTTAAATATCTCATTGTATTATTTTGTTGAGTACCAAACACTTGTCATTCATTGCATTTGAATTGCGAAATTTCAATTCACGGGGTTGGGCTTGATTGATAGTATTTTTGAAGAAGTGTGGGGGATTGAACAAAATTAAGAGTAAAAAAAGGGGAACAAATTTATCACACTTATTTGTGTGGTTTGGATCACCTACTTCTTCATTAGACCCAGACCACTTAATCAAGATAAAATTTGACCCATTTTAGTGCCCCAATAGGTTTCAAATATTAGGTTGAAGTGTTAGCCCAACAAAATCTAATAGAAAAAGATCTCTACCATACTTGTGTGCTTTATTTGTTCAATTCAAAGCTTGTTTGAAAATACCTAAACAAGTGTGACTAAAAGAAAATCAGACTAATACTACACTTGGAACGTAAAATTTGGTGACTTAAAATCTGGATAGGATAGAGGGTGGAATAGGTTAATTTTAACCTAAGTTACATCCTTAACCTGTAGGATAGGTCAAGTTGATTTGGGTCATTCTTTAACCCAATAAACTTTGACTAGGTCACAAAAATTGAGCATTCTTAATCCAAGTGGAAACCCAAGGCACTAGTAGGCTCTAAAAATTGGTAGAGACTAGGACCAACTCATTTGTTACTGGTCTGCTTAGACCCATAGTGACAAGGAAAGGGAAGAGGAATGCCTTAACCTGCAAGGGCGCTCTACTATGTAGGGGCCTTTGTGGGACTCTCCTTTCCTAGCTACCCAAGTAGTTCTTGGGGAAAGTGAGTTCTTTGATTTAGAGGCCCATCTACCTCGACTTAGCTGTCACCCAATTCTTTAATTGGGTGCTTGATTGGGTCAACAACACTCCAATCCCCTCTTCTTCTCTAATTAGTGCATGCACAATAGGAGATTACTATGACCCACCTTAGTGACACCTCTTGATATAAAGCCACATCGCGTTCATCCCCCGCTACCCATTGACTTAGAATCATGATTGGACCAAGTTAGCTTTGATTTGCTTGGAGATTTTTTTTCCAACTCCTGATTTCTAAATCAACTTGATTCGACCCATCTTGATTTTACCACCTTTACCTACCAACCCTTCTGATTGTTCGAAGAATTTCTAAGTATATTTTGTGGGAATCCTCCTAAAAATTAGGAAAATGTCCACTATCCCTAAATCTCGTAAGAGTATGAGAGATCAAATGATTAAGTATTTTATTAGACATAGAGAAGAATTTTTTAGAACCTCAAACTCATCTAGCAGAGGTTAAGGTAGTGAACTTGAGATTATGAACACCATTATGAACCACATCCAAAAGATAGCAACCCAGATATCATGTGGTTCAACCCGGGAAACCCTCTTAGCTTAAATGATTGTTGTGAGAAGAATTCATAGAAATGGGGTGTTAGGTCGCTTCGATCGTTTTTCAAAAACACGCGTTGTAGTACAGTTGATTAAAGCAAGATGAACATTTACAATTTATATAACTCGAAATAAAAATATTTCGAGGTCGTTACTGGGAGCAAACTTAATGCGTGATTACCACTATTTTATTTTAACTTATGAACTAGATTGAAAGGATTTGATTTCGTAATTGCTAAATCTAGTCTAATATAATTGTAAGAATTAATACTTAATTGAAGATAATCAGTAAATAAATGTAATTAAGCACTTAATGTTAACTAACTGATGTTTAGAAATTAGATCAACAATCAATAATCGAAACATTTAATTCATTTCTTGCAATTTATGAACTCTTACATATAAGTCCTGGTTAGTCTGCAATTAAGCCCCTGCGAATTTGCAAATCAGTCCCTTCTTCTGCAATTTGGTCCTTCCTCTCTTCTCCTTCTTCCTTCTTTTGCTTCTGCAGGCCGTTAATGGAGAAAGGAGGCGGCGCGGTTCTGAGCTCAAATCTTCAGGCCGAGGTGTCGATGAGTTTCAGCGAGGTGCACCGAGGGTGGAGGAATTGGCGAATTGATGCTGCGACGTGCGGATGTGGCCGACCATGGGACGTCGGAGATGGGTCGGCCGCGAGTGTCGTCGGGTGCATAGGGCGTCAATACTCCACACCGAAGCGACAAGGAGCTTCGCCGTTGTTTACTGAACATGATGGAGGTGGCGATTAGCTGTGACGAAGACCTAGGAGGGCCGACGGACTCGATGAAGACGGTGGCGGCGAGGGGCGTCGGGTGGACAGTTGGTGGTGTCTAACCCCTCAATAAGTTGAGGGCTTTTGCTCCTCATGGCGTGGCGGAAGTCGTGGGGTGGTTGTGAGGTGGTGTTGATGTGAGGAGACCGAAGAAGGCCTCACCGGAGCCCTTACCGGTCGTGGGGGAGAAAACGGGATAAGAGGGGAAATCTATGATAATTCCTAAATTCAACTACCCTAAATTACACTACGGGGGTGGAAGAGTGGAGAGAATTACCTAAAGGTGGACGAGAAGGCAGAGAAACAACCGATTTTGGTCCGCCGGTCGCGAGGAAGAAGACGGCAGCGATGAAGTGGACTTGGAGGTCCTGCGTTGGCAGGCTAGGACCGGATGGAGGAGGAGAGGGAGTTGGCACAACGCTCTTGGCAGGAGCGTGCTCTGAGGACGGGGTAAGATAAGCCGCCGGAGTTGGAGACGAAGATGGTCGCGGCGAAGGAGAAGAGCAGGGTTCACGATCCAATCTCCACTCCCCTGATCAGTGCTTCTCGGGAAAGCTTTATAGGTGGCTTGCTCGCTTGATTGAGGACAAATCATGGCCTTGAAAAGGCAGTATCGAGGGGATTCCGGCGAGGTCTGTGGATGAGGATTTCGGCTGCCATAGATGGTATCAACAGCTAGACGGATCGGCACAATGCTTGACGATGATCGAGGAGTGATTATGCCCGGTTACGCGCGATTTCACCAAGAGAATCGATGGGATTTCATCCATGAAATCCACGCGAAGGAGCTGCTGTCTGCAAGCTGCTCGCGAAGGAAGAAGAAGTGCTGACGTCATCATGACGGCAGCAAAGGACCGAAAACAAAAAAATTTGGACAAAAAAGTAAGAACATTTGGACCAAATTATAATGAATTCAAAAGTTAAGGACTAATGTGCAAAGTAGGTAGGGATGGGGTCCAAATAGTCCCAACTTTTTAGGGTAACCTAATTTAGATCCAAGGAATCTAATGTTTACTTCAATTTTGTGATTTGATGACATTTTTCTTGTAAATTTACAAATTAACCCAAAATACATTAATTATTAACCTTGGTCTTTGATTTAGGTTCAATTGGGTTCTTCTTGTCAAATTTATTGATCCAAATCTTATGAAATATTTTTTCATAATTTTTAAAAGGTTTATATTACTTTTAAAACTAGTTAATTTAAGTGAGGCTGAAATTAGGATTTTTATTTGAGATTTAACCAATTTTAATAGAAACCCTTAATCAATTAATGCAAGCCTAATTATTCTGAATTTGAGCTCATATAACCTTCAATTTAGTGTAGTTTACCCTTTAGTTAATCTGCATTTGTATTAATCTGTTAAAACAACAGAATTAACTGATTTCAATATCATTCATCCCAATTCTTCATGTCATTAAGTTATACCCTTTTGTTTATTAATAAAGTGAATTTATCCTTAGAATATAGTCAAATTGGACTAGTTATGAAGGATGATGGTGTTGCAATCATGGGAGTTTACAATATTTTTCAAATCCTGAATTATGGGAAAATTACCAAGATCTTTTCAAACAACATAGGAATTTGTTAGATCAATTAGAAGACTTGATTAATGAAAAATACCAAAACTCCTACCTAGACCTTGATTATGAATCTAGGAGTAATTTTGAGGATAAACGAGATTTTCTTGAACCCAGGTTCTAGAATAGAGGTTTCTGTGCTGAATCCCTAACCCAAGTAGAACCAAATGATGATTTTGTGCATAAGGAATTACCTAATGTAGAAAATCAACATTTGGGTTGGGAGGATTCCATCACGATGTTCTTTACTTTGAACTAGCAATCGAAATTTTTGAAGCTGGTTCAACTCAGCCAGAATTTCAAAAGACATGTGATGAGTTTGATTGTAACTACCTTGAGGATATAATTCCTGCACCTTATCTTGATAAGGTCTTCCTCGAGCATAGTTCTGAAATCCCAATTGACCTGACTTTAGATTCTAGCGACCCAAGTCCTATACTTGACTAAGAATCTAAACCAAAACCAATTTGGGATGATTATAAGGCTCAAATTAATGAGGATAAAATCTTGGATTCCAGATATGCTGATTTTGATGAGCCTAATTTTGATGATAAAACCTTTCTAGATTTCTTAGAAGAGCATATTGAATTATTTGAATTGAAACCAATTTATGATATAGAATCAAAGGAGTCAGGAATAGATTAGATCTACCCTAGATATTTGGAACCAGAATCTAGGTTAGACCAATCTCAGGTTGATAACTTGGTAGGTGTTGATTCTTCTTGCATTGGTGATCGTAATTCTGATTCAGGTTCAGAAAAATCTTTTCACTCGTGTTCTGCTCTCGGACTCTCCTATGCTGATGCTGATTTTGAGCCTTATTCTGATTTAGGAGAATCGTTATTTCCAAAGAATTATTGCTCAATCTATGACCTCGATGTCCATGAACCATTCTTTGACTTTGATTTCGAGTCATTAATTTGGAGCTCGAAGTAGTTGCACCACTTGATCAGGAAACCACCACCTAGGAATGGTTGCATAAGACTCTCAACAACCGGTCTCCACTACATGACTCCACCGGAATCCATTTTTATTCTGAATCATCTCATTTCGATCCAGTGGAAGTTGATTTTCCACCTCAGTTTGACAATGAGTGAGACATTGATCAAATTGATAGTCAACTGCTGATTACTTTTGATCCCATAGTAGGGTTCCTATATTTTTCATTAATCCATTGCCATTTAAGAATCCCTACTTTGAACTGACTAAACCAAGGCAACCAAATCCTTACTTTTCATTTGTCAAGACCCGAGGCACCAAAATCGCTTTAAGACGTCTGAGAGTTGGCCCAGACGTCTGATCGGACGTCTGGACGCCTTCCCAGACGTCTTGAAATAAATTTTGCGTGCGTATAGGAGCAAATCTGCACGCAGACGCGCGCAGACTGACTTCCCAGCCGCCCTCTTCTCTTTCTTTCTTCCCCCGCCGACTTGCAGAGCCCCCTGGTGCCTACATATACCCCTCCTCTCCCTCACGCCACCCCACTCCCTTCCACCCATCTTCTCCTTCTCCTTGCTAGCGAGAGCGAGAGAGAGAGAAAGCGGTAGAGCGACTGCTGCGAGCTTGTGGGGAGAGAAGCTGCTGTGAGAGGAAGTAGAAGCTCGACTGTGAAGGTGCGAGCCAGCCGGGGCTGCTAGAGCTGGCCGATGGGAGGACGGCGAGTGTGGGGTAGCCCGGAGGAGCTGCTGCAGCTCGGGTAGCAGGCGGATGAGGCGCGGAGCGGCCGTGCGTTGCAGGCGGAGAGTGAACTGGGTCTTGATTCTGGGAAAATTTCCTAGAATCAGACGTCTGGACTTGCGTGCAGACGACCCCTAAGACATCTGGAGGACGGTCCAGACGTCTGACAGGTACGATTTTATTTACCTTCTCCTTTTTACGCGTGTACGGCCATGCAACCGTCCGCCGCGTTCTTCTGCGCTTCATCATGCTGAGAGCAGGTGTGTGTGGGTGCAGGTTCTACTCGGGAGGGCGCGAGGGCTCGCCATCCCACGTGAATTAGACATCTGGCTACAGTGCCAGACGACGGAGAGAACCTCCAGACGTCCGGGGTGACAATCGGACGTCTGGAAACCAAGGTCGGACGTTCCAGCGGGCTTCTGGACGTCTGAAGGACTGCGCAGACTGAGGTATGACCTGATCCACCTTTCAAGATGTGTGGAAGAGGTTCCAGACGTCTGATTTTGGACAGATTCGTCATTTTTGACCCGTTTAGGGCCCGTTCGGAGTCCGTTTTCCGCGTTTCGAGTTGCGTTCTTTCCACAATTAATTCCCCTATCCGTTTACGGTAATTGTGTACTGTTTTGAGAAACTCCTTGTGATTGATCCTTGTGTTAGGACCCTGTTCCGTTGCAGTCTTGGGGGTTGCGGAGGCACGCGGGATTGCTGACCATGCCCCCAGTACTCCCGGTTTCGCTGGTAGAGTGGCTTTTTAATTTATTTAACAAAATTGTTACAATTCTAAAATAATTAATAGAGTCTAGGGCATTGCATGAACCCTAGGACTGAGAAATTAGATTGAATGATAGATCCTAGGGTATTGCATGAATCCTAGGATTGGAAAACTAGATTGAATGATAGATCCTAGGATACGGCATGAATCCTAGGACTAGGAAAACTAGTTGAATATACAGACATTGTAGTCTTGGAAAGTAGAAAGGAAATAATAGCTGCCTTTAAATTGATTAACAGCTGCTTGTTATGAATGAATAAATATGATTGAGAACATGGGTTGTATGAACGTAAAACTGGAACAGTGAAACCTAAAATAGCTAGACGAAAAGAACATGAACCCTACGGGGAATTAGGAGTAAAACTCCTGGAAAGAGAATAGAATGGAACTGAGAAAGTGAAACATGGAAGTGTGTTATCTCTTGGGTACATGGTACCAAAGAGAGCACACCTTACCTCTTAGTGTAGAGGGGAGCTTGCCGCCCTCGGGTTGAGACCGGGGTGGGTTTGGCCACTGTACACCGACTTGTTGGCCCTCGCGTACGTAGTACCGAGGAGAGCTACTAGTGTAGGGAGAGCACTAGCTACCCCACGGGCCCCGGGGTTCTGCTAGCCCTCCTACACCGACTTGTTAGGCCCACTGGGCAAACCAGGGTAGTCAGGCGAGGGTGCGCGGACTGTGGAGGGGTTGGACCCCTGTTATTGTGAGGGCTCTACCCTATACTGGTTTCGTGCTGTGCTTTAGGCGCACCCGTTAACTGAAACGACTGACCGCGTGCCAGTGCGGGGTAGCTACCCGTGCGCTTATCGCGCGTGCTGTAGTCACCGTTACGTCTATCAGCGACCTTGGGGTGGTTGACTGAGGGTAGGACCACCACGGGGGACTCTCCCGGCTAGGAGAGCACCACGTGTCACTTCTACTTTTCAGAAAAGACTGCAATTAAGATCATTCCCATGAGGAACATTCGAGATCAAGAGAAGGATCTGAGAAATAAATCAATTGTGAAATGATAGAAAGACGTAAATAAAGAAAGTAAAAATATAATAGCTACTGTACACTCTACTGCTTCTTTAGCTTTTAGTTGCCACTCTACTCAGCGTTTCGCTGACGTGTTACCCTCATTACTTTTTAGGACCAGGTGTTGAGCAGCCGGGGTCAGCAGCTGCAAAGGACGCTAGGCCTAGTAGGGTCCAGTAGGCTTACCTGTAGTTCTTTCTATACTTTTCTTCCACTGTACTGAGTAGTTTTTCTTTGTTACTCCCTATACTTTCTTTATCGAAAACATTATGTAATGTACATGTTTATTTCCCTTCTGTTGTGGTGGTGTATAGTGTAGTATTTCCTTTTCTTACTGTTGTATTTTGTTACTGCTGGTTATATTCATGGTGAATGTGGTTTATTTTACTGCTCTTTTGGTTACTTCCTCGTTGGACAACTAGGTCTTGGGATTAGTTGAGTCGGTCCGATTCTGGTGTCTCGTAAGGATTCGGGAATCGGGTCTTTACAAGATGGTATCCGAGCAAGGTCGTCTCAAGAAGTGAATCAACTGACTGGAAAATAACCAATTCACATGTCTGTAATTAGAGTAGCCACCACAACGTTTCTTTTGGCACTAGCTCTTAGACTCCTTCGATAGATATCGTTCCATATTGACGCGTTTCCGTTCTGTTTCGCGTCTCCTTACAGGAGATGCCTCGACGAGGGACTAGCGAGGCGGGCCGCAGGCGCAGCCGAGGACAAGGTCGGCGAGTTGGGCGTGTTGCGGCAGATGCCTCAGTGGACCAGCCACTGCTCCCAGCCATTCAGGCCCAGGACCTTGCCCAACTGATATGGGATATAGTGTGAGAGGAGCTCCACCCACCACCTCGAGCGCCTCCCCCTGGGGCTACGGAGGGGGAGTCCTCTATGGGACCACGTGACGGACGCGACGTTGGACGCGAGGGAGGGGATGGGCAACCACCGCCCCTACCTTCCTCCGACACTTCTGTGCACGAGGCACCTTTACCTGGAGGTGTACCAGCATCTCCACTGCAGCACCACTTCGAGCTTTTCGGACAGTTCCGGAAGCTGAAGCCCCCCTGCTTCAAGGGGGATGAGGACCCGACTGAGGCAGAGGACTGGCTTGAGCAGCTCGAGAAGGTTTTCGACACCCTTCGCCCCCCGGTGGAGTGCCGCGTGGCCTTTGCCACATACCAGTTGGAAAGTGCGGCGCACAGGTGGTGGAGGGCGGTCAGGGGATAGGAGAAGGACAAGCCGACCTGGGGCCGGTTCGTCACCCTTTTCTACGAGCAGTAGTTTCCCCAGATGTGGCAGGACTAGAGGAGGCGGGAGTTCCACGCTCTCCACCAGGGGACGATGACCGTGAGTGCATACCGCACGCATTTTCTGGAGCTATCCCGCTTTGCAGCGGTAACAGTAGCCACTGAGGAGGAGCGCCTTTGGAGGTTCACCGAGGGGCTCCAGCCTGCAATTCGGGGGTACGTCAAACCCCTGAAGCTGCCTACGTTCTTGAGGGTGGTGGAGGCAACTATGACCTATGAGGAGACAAACCTGTCCGCGCAAGATACTGACAGCGGGCGGAAGAGGCCCTACCAGCCAGACTTTTCCTAGGGCCGGCGAGAAAGGAGACACGTGGCATCCGCAGGAGAGCCGTCACGTTTTGTAGGGCCATCAGTGGCCTTTGGGGGCCCTCGACAGGGGCCAATTGCCAGCACCGGACCCCCACCCAACCGACAGCAGGGACCCACCGAGGGTCGGAGTAGGGTTCCTGTAACGAGCGCGTGCCCCAGACGTCTTTTAAGACGTCTGGGAGGTGACCCAGACGTCTGTAAAGACGTCTGGGATCACATCCAGACGTCTGACCAGACGTCCGGGATAGTTTACAGACGTCTGGCGAACAGTTATGCTCGCACGGGATATTCGTCTGCGCGCCTGTGCGCGCAGACCTGCGATCCCGCATCTTCTCTGCGGCTGCAGGCGACTGCGACCGTCTCTCCCTCCTCTCCGCGCGGCGTTAAAAGGGGGAGGGGGCGCGCCTCCCCTCCCGTCTCCACCATCTTCCTCCTTCTCTCCTGCCTGTGCGCGAGAGCGGGCGGACGCGAGGGCGCAGCGGCAGCGGCGGCCGCAGTAGGCGCGGAGGAGCTGCGGCGTGCGAGGGCGGGGCTCTGCCGTGAGGGCGAGCTCGCCGGGAGCGGCTTGGCCGGCCGGCGGAGGGCGCAGGGGGCGCAGAGCGTCGCGGAGAGGGACCTGCTGCGGGCGGAGCAGCGGACGTGCAAGGTGCGACGTGGGCGGCGTCGCGAGCGGAGGCCGAGCAAGGTTCTGATTCTGGAAAAATCTCCAGAATCAGACGTCTGGACTGATATCCAGACGGCAAGGTCGACGTCTGTGAGATCATACAGACGTCTGAAAGGTGAGTTCCGCTTTCTCCTTCTTTTTGTCGACTGACCGTACTGAGGGAGGAGGGTTGGCTGTGCGCAGGTGTTCGGATTCGTCATCCTTTGCGAATCCGACGTCTGGAAGTTGTACCAGACGGCGGGAGTGACCTCCAGACGTCCGGAGAGACCATCGGACGTCTGGGATCTAGGAGAGACGTCCCCACAGACTTCTGGACGTCCGGGGAACCAAGCCGAACAGGTAATTCTCTGATCCACCATTTAAGACGTCTGGAAGGAGTTCCAGACGTCTGATTTTGCACAGTATTGTCTTTCTCGACCCGTTTAGGGCCCGTTTGGGCTCCGTTTTCCGCGATTCGAGTTGCGTTCGTTTCAGAATTTATTCCTCTACCCGCCTACAGTAGCTATACACTGTTTTGAGACACTCCTTGTGTTTGATCCTTGTGATAGGACCTCGTTCGGTTGCCGTCTTGAGAGTCGCGGAGGCGCGCGGGATTCCCGACCACGCCCCCATTACTCCCGTTGTACCTGGTAGAGTGGTTTTAAGTATTAATAAAATCTGTTAAAGTATGGAACCATAACTAGAACCTAGGGCATTGCATGAATCCTAGGAATGAGAAATATATGGAATGATAGCTCCTAGGTGTTGCATGAATCCTAGGGCCGGAAAACTAGATTGTATGATAGATCCTAGGATATGGCATGAATCCTAGGATGGAAAAACTAGTGGAATGTACATTACTGCAGTCTTGGAAAAATGGAAAGGAATATATAAAGCTGCCTGTAAATTTAATTAACAGCTGCATGTTATGCATAAAGAATCATGTTGAGATCATGGAATGTGAGAACGAGAATCTGGAAAGTGAAACATATGATGTTCTGAGATAAAGAGCTGGAACCCTACGGGGAAATAGGAGTGGAACTCCTGGAAAGAAAAGGAATGGAACTGAGATGTAGTTTGTACTGTCTCTTGGGTACGCAGTACCAAGGGAAGTACCTGTACCTGTTTTAGTGCAGAGTGGGGCCAGCCGCCCCAGGGACCCGGGGTTAGGATTGGCCGCTCTGTACCGACTTGTTGGCCCTCGTGTACGTAGTACCGAGGAGAGCTAGTAGTGTTAGGAGAGTACTAGCTACCCCACGGGCCCCGGGGTTCTGCTAGCCTCCTTCACCGACTTGTTAGGCCCACTAGGGCAAACCAGGGTAGTCAGGCGAGGGTGCGCGGACTGTGGAGGGGCAAGGCCCCGGTTTGGTTACTGTGGAGGGGTTGGACCCCTGTTACTGAGAGGGCTCTGCCCTGGTTCCGTGCTGTGCTTTGGGCGCACCCGTTAACGGAAACGACTGACCGCGTGCCAGTACGGGCTAGCTACCTGTGCGTTTATCGCGCGTGCCGTAGTCACCGTTACGTCTGTCAGTGACCTTGGGGTGGTTGACTGAGGGTAGGATCACCACGGGGGACTCTCCCGGCCAGGAGAGCACCACGTGCTACTTCTACTGTTGGAAAAGACTGCAATCAAGATCGTCCCACGAGGACATTCGAGATCAAGTAAAGGATCTGAGAAGTAAATGAAATAGTGAGAAAAATTGAAAGATGTAAATAAAGGAAGTAATAGAACATAACAGCTACTGTACACTCTACTGTTGCCTTTAGTTAGTTTGCCACTCTACTTAGCGTTTTGCTGACGTGTTACACTCGTTACCTTTTTCAGGACCAGGTGTTGAGCAGCCAGGGTCGGCGGCTGCAGAGGACGCTGGGCCGAGTAGGGTCCAGTAGAGTTGCCACAGCTTTGTACCTTCTTTTGTTTCTGTTCTAGTGAGTAGTTTTGTTTCCGCTGTACCTTCTTTACCTGCAGTTTTTGTTATATGATAAATGTTGCTTTACTGTTGTGGTGGTACCTACTGTAGTAGTTTCTTTCCTTACTGCTGTACTTTCTTACTGTTAGTTATATTCATGCTGAATGTGGTTTATTTTACTGTCTTTTGGTTACTTCCTCGTTGGACGACTGGGTCTTGGGATTAGTCGAGTCGGTCCGGTTCTCGTGTCTCGTAGGGACTCGGGAACCGGGTCGCAACAGTTCCCCTCTGCTACCAGTGTGGCCAGCCGGGCCACATTAGGAGGGACTACCCGTCTAGGGTAAGAGGTCAGCAGACGCTTCCCACACCAAGCACTGGAGGGCGAGCAGGGGGCCGCGGGTTCCAGGCGCGAGGAGGAGGACAGCAGTCACGAGGAGGGTATCGGCCAGCAGCTACCCGACCGACGCAGAGTGTGGCTGCTTCGTCCGAGCCTAGGGCCGAGGGGCGTATCAACGCCCTGACACACACAGATGCCAGAGCTTCGGGATCAGTGGTGGCAGGTATGGTTTCAGTTTCCAGTAAACTAGTTTACATGCTTTTCGATTCCGATGCTACGCACTCGTTTGTCGCAGCCGGTTTCGCAGTTAGTTTGGGCCAGGATTATATGCTATTAGAGAATCCGTTCGTAATCAGAGGTCCGAGTGGTCAGTTTTTTGTAGCTGAGGAGGTGTACACGGGTTGCGAGGTCTGTATCGGGGGACACAGTCTACCAGCTGACCTGATTATGATACAGATGGAGGACTTTAGCGTAATTCTGGGGATTGACTGGTTGTCCGCTTACCACGCCTTGGTGGACTGTTTTGAGAGGAAGATTGTCTTCTCCATACCGGAGTTGCCTTCTTTCGAGTTTCATGGTCAGCCAGTGGACGGAGGCTTCAGGTGCATTTCGTCACTTCGGGCGGCGAGACTTTTGAGCCAGGGGTGTGAGGGCTTCCTAGCTTGTGTGGTGGCAGAGCCCAACCCTGTGGCAAACTTCCAGAGTATCCCGGTGGTCAGAGAGTACCCCGACGTGTTCCTAGACGAGTTACGAGGACTACCGCTCGAGCGTGAGATCGAGTTTGAGATCTCACTAGTACCAGGGACCAACCCCATCTCCACCACGCCATACAAGATGGCACCACTTGAGCTGCGAGAGCTCAAGTCTCAGTTGCAGGATCTTTTGGAGAAGGACTTTGTGAGGCCCAGTGCGTCTCCCTGGAGAGCCCCGGTACTATTTGTGAAGAAGAAGGATGGTACCCTACTCCTTTGTGTGGACTACCGACAGCTGAATAGGGTTACCATCAAGAACAGATATCCGCTGCCGAGGATCGACGACTTGTTTGACCAGTTGCGAGGTGCCACGGTGTTCTCCAAGATCGACTTGAGGTCTGGATACCACCAGTTGAGGATCAGGGAGGCAGACGTCTCCAAGACAGCTTTCCGCACCCGGTACGGACATTACGAGTTTTTGGTCATGCCGTTTGGGCTGACCAATGCCCCCGCTGCTTTCATGGACCTGATGAACCGGGTGTTTATACCGTACTTGGACCAGTTCGTGGTGGTATTCATTGATGGTGTACTCATCTATTCTCGAGATCAGACGCAGCATGGACAGCACTTGCGGATGGTTCTGGACACACTGAGACAACGTAGGTTGTACGCCAAATATAGCAAGTGCGAGTTCTGGTTGGGGGAGGTGACCTTCTTAGGTCATGTGATCTCTGGGGACGGCTTGACGGTGGACCCAGCCAAGGTCGAGACAGTGCTCAGGTGGGAGAGACCGCGTACAGTTATTGAGATTCGCAGTTTTCTGGGACTGGTAGGCTACTACAGATGGTTCATCAGGGGTTTTTCACAGATTGCGCATCCTATGACACAGTTGACCCGGAAGGACGTGCCTTTCACTTGGACGGACGCCTGTGAGGCGTGTTTTCAGGAGCTGAAGGAGAGGCTGACTTCGGCTCCCGTGCTCACCATCCTTGATAGTAGTGGCGGGTTCGTTGTGTACACGGACGCCTCCTTGTAGGGGTTAGGGGGTGTGCTCATGCAGAGGGGTCACGTTGTCGCTTACGCTTCACGGCAAATAAAGCCCCATGAGCATAGCTACCCTACCCACGACCTGGAGCTAGCAACTGTTGTCTTCGCGCTGAAGACCTGGAGGCACTACTTGTACGGTGAGACCTTCGAGATTTTTACAGATCACAAGAGCCTCAGATACCTATTTGACCAGAAGGAGCTCAACATGAGACAGAGACGTTGGTTGGAGCTCCTGAAGGACTATGACTGCAGCATTTCCTACACCCGGGAAAGGCCAACGTGGTGGCTGACGCCTTGAGCCGGAAGGCGCCCGCACACTTGGCCAGTTTATAGGTGCAGAGTTGGAGCCTTTTGGAGGAGATGGGCAGTTGGAGACCTCTAGAGTTACGGGGGCATTGTGGGGCAGTGACTGTGACACGACAGACGAGGCCAGAGCTGATAGATCGCATCATCATAGGACAAATGGCAGACCCGTACTTGCAGTTTTTGCGCGACAGAGTACTGTCAGGAGACCCAAGGGACTTCTCTCTCACAGACAGGTGCTGCGCCTTAGGGGACATCTGTGCGTTCCCAGAGACGAGGAGCTGTTGAGAGAGCTCTTGACCGAGGCACACGGTTCCAAGTTCACCATCCATCTTGGAAACACGAAGATGTACCATGACTTGAGACGCAAGTTTTGGTGGAGGGGGATGAAGCAGGATGTGGGTGAATTTGTGAAGTAGTGTTTAGTGTGCCAGCAGGTGAAAGCCGAGCATCAGAGGCCTGCAGGGCCGCTACAACCGCTTCCAGTGCCAGAGTGGAAGTGGGAGGTTGGCCCCAGGTTGATCCGACAGAGTCAGGAGGTAGTCGAGCAGATCCACAAGCGACTCCACACTGTCAGGAGAAGGAAGAAGAGCTACCCAGATCGGAAATGCAGAGAGGTGCAATTTGAGGTTGGGGACCACGTCTTCCTTCGTGTTTCACCAATGAAGGGCCTGTAGCGGTTTGGGGTGAGAGGGAAGCTCGCGCCGAGGTTTATGGGGCCCTTTGAGGTCCTGGAGCGGGTTGGACCCGTTGCTTACAGGCTTGCCCTCCCTCCTCAGCTTTCTGGTGTGCACGACGTGTTCCACGTGTCCAACCTCAGGAAGTACGTCATCGATCCCAGTCACGTCCTGAGTCACGAGAGTGTCGAGGTGAGCGACGACCTGACCTACCCTGAGCGACTAGTGTAGATTCTTGACAGAGCCGTCCGCAGTCTGAGACGGAAGCAAGTACCCCTGGTGAAGGTCTTGTGGAGGAGCCAGCAGTACGAAGAGGCCAACTGGGAGTCTGAGCGGCAATGCGGGAGCGGTACCCGGAGCTTTTCGCGGGTACGTCTTTTCGGACCGGCTTCGGTCCTCTTTGAGTTTGTTATCTATATATTTTGTACCTTTCCACACCCTAGTTAGTGCAAGTTTCGGGGACGAAACTTCCTTTGAGTTTGTTATGTTGTTAAGACCCAAGGCACCAAAACTGCTTTAAGACGTCTGGGAGTTGGCCCAGACGTCTGATCAGACGTCTAGACCCGTTCCCAGACGTCTTGAAATAAATTTTGCGTGCGTACAGGAGCGAATCTGGGCGCAGGCACGCGCAGACTGACTTCCCAGCCGCCCTCTTCCCTGTCTTTCTTCCCTCGCCGACTTGCAGAGCCCCCCTTGTGCCTACATATACCCCTCCTCTCCCTCACGCCACCCCACTCCCTTCCACCCATCTTCTCCTTCTCCCTGCTAGCGAGAGCGCGAGCGAGAAAGAGCGGTAGAGCGGCTGCTGCGAGCTTGTGGGGAGAGAAGCTGCTGTGAGAGGAAGTAGAAGCTCGACCGTGAAGGTGCGAGCCTGCCGGGGCTGCTAGAGCCGGCCTGCGGGAGGACGGCGAGCATGGGGTAGCGCGGAGGAGCTGCCGCAGCTCGGGTAACAGGCGGACGAGGCGCGGCGCGACCGTGCGTGGCGGGCGGAGAACGAACCGGGTCCTGATTCTGGGAAAATTTCCCAGAATCAAACATCTGGACTTGCGTCCAGACGACGCCTAAGACGTCTGACAGGTACAATTTTATTTACCTTCTCCTTTTTACGCATGTACGGCCATGCAGCCGTCCGCCGCGTTCTTCTGCGCTTCATCGTGCTGAGAGTAGGTGTGTGTGGGTGCAGGTTCTACTCGGGAGGGCGCGAGGGCTTGCCATCCCACGTGAATTAGACGTCTGGCTACAGTGCCAGACGATGGAGAGAACCTCCAGACGTCCGGGGTGACAATCGGACGTCTGGAAACCAAGGCCAGACGTTCCAGCGGGCTTCTGGACGTCTGAAGGACTGCGCAGACTGAGGTATGACCTGATCCACCTTTTAAGACGTCTGGAAGAGGTTCCAGACGTCTAATTTTGGACAGATTCGTCGTTTTTGACCCGTTTGGGGCCCGTTTAGAGTCCGTTTTCCGTGTTTCGAGTTGCGTTCTTTCCAGAATTAATTCCCCTATCTGTTTACGGTAATTGTGTACTATTTTGAGAAACTCCTTGTGATTGATCCTTGTGTTAGGACCCCATTCCGTTGCAGTCTTGGAGGTTGCGAAGGCACGCGGGATTGCTGACCACGCCCCCAGTTCTCCCGGTTTCGCTGGAAGAGTGGCTTTTTAATTTATTTAACAAAATTGTTACAATTCTGAAATAATTAATAGAGTCTAGGGCATTGCATGAACCCTAGGACTGAGAAATTAGATTGAATGATAGATTCTAGGGTATTGCATGAATCTTAGGATTGGAAAACTGGATTGAATGATAGATCCTAGGATACGGCATGAATCCTAGGACTAGGAAAACTAGTTGAATATACAGACATTGCAGTCTTGGAAAGTAGAAAGGAAATAATAGCTGCCTATAAATTGATTAACAGCTGCTTGTTATGAATGAATAACTATGATTGAGAACATGGGTTGTATGAACGTAAAACTGGAACAATGAAACCTAAATTGGCCAAACGAAAAGAACATGAACCCTACGGGGAATTAGGAGTAGAACTCCTAGAAAGAGAATAGAATGGAACTGAGAAAGTGAAACATGGAAGTGTGTTGTCTCTTGGGTACGTGGTACCAAAGAGAGCACACCTTACCTCTTAGTGTAGAGGGGAGCTTGCCGCCCTCAGGTTGAGACCGGGGTGGGTTTGGCCACTATACACCGACTTGTTGGCCCTCGCGTACGCAGTACCGAGGAGAGCTACTAGTGTAGGGAGAGCACTAGCTACCCCACGGGCCCCGGGGTTCTGCTAGCCCTCCTATACCAACTTGTTAGGCCCACTGGGCAAACCAGGGTAGTCAGGCGAGGGTGCGCGGACTATGGAGGGGTTGGACCCCTGTTACTGTGAGGGCTCTGCCCTATACTGGTTCCGTGCTGTGCTTTAGGCGCACCCGTTAACGGAAATGACTGACCGCGTGCTAGTGCGGGGTAGCTACCCGTGCCCTTATCACGCGTGCCGTAGTCACCGTTACGTCTGTCAGCGACCTTGGGGTGGTTGACTGAGGGTAGGACCACCACGGGGGACTCTCCCGGCCAGGAGAGCACCACGTGTCACTTCTACTTTTCGGAAAAGACTGCAATCAAGATCGTTCCCACGAGGAACATTCGAGATCAAGAGAATGATCTGAGAAATAAATCAATAGTGAAATAATAGAAAGATGTAAATAAAGAAAGTAAAAATATAACAGCTACTGTACACTCTACTGCTTCTTTAGCTTTTAGTTGCCACTCTACTCAGTGTTTCGCTGACGTGTTACCCTCGTTACTTTTCAGGACCAGGTGTTGAGCAGCCAGGGTCAGCAGCTGCAGAGGAGCTGAGCCTAGTAGGGCCCAGTAGGGTTACCTGTAGTTCTTTCTGTACTTTTCTTCCACTGTAGTGAGTAGTTTTTCTTTGTTACTCCCTGTACTTTCTTTATCGAAAACTTTATATAATGTACATGTTTATTTCCCTTCTGTTGTGGTGGTGTATACTGTAGTATTTCCTTTTCTTACTGCTGTATTTTGTTACTGCTAGTTATATTCATGGTGAATGTGGTTTATTTTACTGCTCTTTTGGTTACTTCCTCGTTGGACGACTAGGTCTTAGGATTAGTCGAGTCGGTCCGATTCTCGTGTCTCGTAGGGATTCGGGTCATTACATCATTTCCAAATCTTTTTGAATCAAACTTCGTCTGGTGGGTTCCTCATCTATTCATCCACATTTCTCATCCCGCTAAACTCATTGGTTTTGGTTTGCATAATCAGCCAGTTGATCTAAACAAGCACCTGGTTGGCTTAACCAGGTTAATCATTAAGGTGCTTGTTTTTCAAAACTCCTGCAATTTGATCACTCCTTCCACTTGACCATCTTCCGCCCAGCTGAAGGTAGTAAATTTAGCGCTTAATGAGAGATAACCCATCATTTTTCAAAAACTTGAGACCTTTCATATCCTCATTGAACACCACTATTATTGCACTTTAAAGTCCATATTTCAGAACAACCGACTCCACCTCCAATCATCACATTAGAGCTTGAAATTATCCGCAACAATCATTTTCGACCCGCCTGCCCACCCTTATAAACCCGTTCTAAATTATGAATTAAGCTAATTTCGAGCCCATCCTTTTTGCAATGAGGGTATTGTAAAACTTAGGCATGGGGGTATTAAAGTGCAACTAATTAAAAGTTCGAGTTCTTTGAAACGTTCTTTCAATATATATATATATAAGAGAAAAGAAAAAAAAGAAGAGGATTTCAGGAAGAAAGGGACTAAGGTTGTACATTATTTCTAAAAAGGTATACAAGGGATTTCATCTTTAACAAACTTAAGAATGAGCCAGAGGATCCTATTGTTGAACTTTTTAGGTCTAAAAACTTAGATCAGATCAGTTTATCCCTTAAAAAACTCCTTTTTAACCCTTAATGGTTTTGAGTTTTGTTTAGCGACTTGGGTAATCTTGGCTCAGTTCTCATCCAAAAGTTTTGAATGACTTTTGAAAATCAAGTGTCAACACATGTACACACACAAAAAGCCAACAATCCCAAAAAGAACCAAAAACTACATAAATAAATAATTTCCATGCTATAGTTTGGGTGAAAGATCGAGGTAGTTGATTGGTTTGAGTTCCTGCCATCGAAAAGGAAAAATTTCTTTTGATGACACATTGAAAATATGTCACCACCTCGGCGCTTACTCTAAATCTAAATCACATATCTGTATACGAAGCATATAGAGCACATTATACAGCTTAGGTGTCTCGAACGGTGCTATCTCGAAGTATCGGGCCGGTAGCCTAAGCCCACTAGGAGTGTCCTGTACAACTCTTTTTGTTTGGGGTTGTAGGCTCTTGGGGTGTGTCATGGATAGTGCTTCTCATGAGTGCTAGTGCCAAAGTCCCCTTCGAGGACATGGTGATGGGAATGATGATCTCGACACAACTATATTAGGACTGATCTAAGTCTAGGTATGGAGGAGAAAAACAAAACAAAACAAAAAAAAATTCAATTCTGTTAGAAAAATAAGTAAGTCTTTCAAAGACACATCCAAGCAAATAAAGTTGGCTAATCACAAAACACTGACACTTGGATTTTCAGGGTCACACAAACCGCGATACAAGTTCTTAGGTCAAGAAGGCTCTAACTGCGAAAACAGGTTTTGGGACTTGTAAGAAATAGAAAAGGGTAGATTAGTTGAATTCTTAGGTGGATACGTAGATTCTAATTATGCTAACTTTAGGATCTAAAAGATTTATTCTGTTGTTTTATCTTTAATAAAATCTCATACCTACATTATTTTGAAAACAAGCAAAGTCCTACTTTTCTTTTAATCCACAAAAATAATAATAAATATAGTTGACGAAAGAAGACGTAGGAATCTTCTTACGCTAAACGTTAAAACTACCCTTATGCTGAATATATGTTCTGAATTCTAGAATTTGCTAAGGGATTAGCAAATGTTAGGCATGGGGTATGATGGTAACACCATCATCCTCTATATCTAATTCAATTTGGCTAAGTTCTAAAGTTAAATTCACCAAATTAATATACAAAAGGGTATAACTCAATCTGGGCTAAATGAAGAAGAATTATGACTAAATGGGGCTAATTCTGCTATTTTAATAGAAAAATTTAAATGTAGACTAGTGTAAGGGTAAACCCATGATTAATTAAAGGTCAACTAAGCTTAGATTTCCAAGAAGTTGGTTGACATTGAGTAATTTAGGATTTTCATCCAAATTGAATTAAAAATCCTATTTTTAAAGGATTTTGATAAAAATAAATGTAATCTAAATCTTCTAAAAATTATTTAAAAACATTCCAAAAGGAACCTATTTTGACCTAAAATAAAGACCTAAGCAGATATTTGTACATTTTGAGTCAAAATGTAAATTGACCAGGCAAATTTCATCAAAATCGAAAATTAAAGTCACCATAATTACTTAGGTCTAAATTAGGTTACCATAAAAATTTGGGCTCATTTGAACTTCATCTTCACCTATTTTGCATTTTGCTCCTTTACGCCCAATTTCTTCACAAAGACCCCCTTAACTTTTGATTGTTCTTACAAAAGTGCCCCTACCAGTGTCTTCCTCACCTTCGACCCCTTCTTCTCCGCAAACAGCCGACGACCTCACCGTTAATCGTGAGATACTCGCAGGTTTGATCGAGCAACCCCACCAAACTTGGAAGATCTTCTCAATGCGCGATTTCGCATGCATTGGCGGCTTCCACACGCGAGATCCATGCCTTCGTTATCACCACCATCGTCCACGTCATCGGCCTTTAAAATCGGCAATCTCTCTTTGCAACCTTTGGCCTTATCTTCGCATGTCAAGGAGCTATAAAGCTTCGTCATCATCCTTCGGTTCTCGTCATCAAGTCTCACACGTCCCTACCCCATCCTTTTTCCTCTCCGACATCGCCGTCGACGAGACCTTGTGAAATGACCCTTCCAAGGACTGTTGGGAGTTTTCTGGAAAGTTAGGGATGTAAATGCGAAAATTTTTGACTCTTTGAGTTGAGTGTGTGGGCTTTGCGAGAAAGGAGGGGAATGCGAGGGGGTGTCGCGCTATTTTTCCTTCTCTCTCCTCTCCCTCACCACACTCACGCACACTTTTCCTCCACTCCAAAACCCTAATCCCACTCCTATTTAAACCCTCCACCCCACTCCATCTCCACCTTCATATCCTTCCCCCTGCCGGCGGCCATCTTCTTCCCTGCCCCCCTGCCACAGCGAGTGGAGAGGAAGGAGAGGGACAGGACAAGGAGGAGGAGAGAGGGTGAAAACGAGGGCGCGAGAGAGAGGAGGAAGCTCGGGGAGTTTGAGTGCGTGGCTGGAGGAGCACAGGCGGGGGAGCTCGCACGTGTGGAGCACCTTGCTGCGGGTGCAGCCGCAAGCGTCGGAGTTGCGAGGGGAGGAGCCACGGTCGGAGGAGCTGCAGGAGCCGCGGGAGCTCGAAGGAGCTCTTGTGGGAGGAGGCGAGCATGCACTCGAGGAGGAGGGGCTCGTAGAGAGAGCCTCTCGACCCTCTGCAGCTGTTGGAGCTACTGCTGCCGTGCTGTGGGCGGAGGCGCAAGGAAGACGAGCCATACGAGGAGTTTCTGGATACTGGATTTTTCTAGGATCAGATGTTTGGAGCATCTACTAGACGTCTGGAGCGGCAATGGACGTCCAGAGCTGAAGCTAGACGTCTGAAAACTCGCGGAGTGCCAAGGTAAGCGTCCTGAACGTGCATGCATGCACGTAGGTTACATACGTAACATTGCGCTGTTGAAGGTTTTAACCTGCGAGTGTGTACGCAGGTACAAGCATTGGAAAGGCGTGCAAGCACCCCCTTCGAGGTACTTTAGGACATCTGGAGACAATACCAAACATCTGACAGCACCCCCAGACGACCGGAGGGAGTATTCGACGTCTGGGATCACCCTTAGACAGCTGCAGAGGGGTTCAGACGTCTGAGGAAGCTGCAGGGAAGCAAGGTGGGGTTCTGAGCTCGTTTAAGACGTCTGGGTCTAGTCCCAGATGTATGATTTTAGACAATATGTGCATTTTTGGGCTATTTAAGGCACAAACGGAATCGATTTTATGCAAACGAAATACCATTGTTTTCCGCTAGAGTTTCTCTACGTGTTAGTGTCAATTATATACTATTTTAAATTCGTCTGATGTGACTTGGTTATTGGTATAGGTCGCTAGCCTATAGCTTGTTCGGGGCCCACAGAGACGACAGGACCTGTGGTTCTAGCCCCCATTCCTCCCATGTTTCCTGGTAGAGTGATTTATTGTAATATTAAGATTTAAATAGTGAAGTGCATGTTTAGAACAACTTGATTAGACCATAGGATGTGAAATGAACCCTAAAGAAGAAATGAATGAATATGGCTTGAGCTGTACTGTTTACTTTGAGATACTTGTTAAAACCCTAATTACTAGAAATTATATTTGATACATGATGTGATGCTTCTTCAGTTGTAAAAACATGAGCTGCCTGATATATGAATGAGAATCAGAAGATGGACAACGAATTATGCATGTTGAGAAATGAAATGAAACATACGAGCATGAACCCTACGGGGAACTAGGAGCAGAACTCCTGCATACGGAAGGAATCTTGTAAGTAGATGGAAAGTGAACTGGCCCTTGTGTACACGGTACCAAGGAGAGCAACTATCCCTTTAGTGTAAAGGGGAGCTAGCCACCCCTTTGGGTTGAGACCCAGGGTTAGAACTAGTCACTTTACATCGACTCCTGTTTGGCCCTCGCGTACGTCGTACCGAGGTGAGCTACTTAGTGTAGAGAGGGAGATAGCTGTCCCACGGGGCCCGGGTTAGGACTAGCCACCCTACACCAACTCTTGTTAGGCCCGCTGGGCAAACTGGGATAATCAGACAAGGGTACGCGGACTGTGGAGGAGCGAGACCCCTATTCTAAGAGGGCAAGGTCCTGTGCTATTCCGTGCCATACTTTTAGGCGTACCCACTAGTGGAAATGACTGATCACATGCCAGAGCAGGGTAGCTACCCGTGCGCTTATTGCACGTGCCGTAGTCACTACTACGTCGTGACCGTGACCTTGGGGTGGTTGACTGGGTGTAGGACTACCACGGGGGGGGACTCTCCCGGCCAGGAGAGCACCACGTGTACATCCTTCATCACTGGAAAGACTGCAATCAAGATCATCCCCTTGAGGGACAGTCAAGATCAAGAAATGATCAAATTTTCTAATATAATGAACAAATCAGAATACTTAGTTGAGCTAAATGGAAATAAATAAATTAGTTGATTGTCTTATGTAATTGCATATAAATGGATTAACTACCACTCAACTCAGCGTTAGCTAACTGTGGATTTCAAAACCTTATTCAGGTCAAGGAGTTGACAGCCAGCGCCGCCGGCTGCAGAGGGAGCTGGGCCCAGTTAAGCCCAACCTTAGCTGTGTTCTTTTTCGTTTCAAAGCTTCTATTGTTGTAGTGAGTATTGATATATGTAGACTGTTTCTATTACGTTTCTGTTCCAGTTACATTTCCGCTTTACTTTTCGCTATTGTAGTCGTGATGGCATGTAATAATGTGAGACTTTTCGTTCTGTTTCTTTTACTGTCTTTGTATTATTTTCTGCTTAGTTTCATTGTATGTGTGGTTGTGGAATATTTTATAATTTTGGTTATTTCTCGTTGGATGACTGGGTCTTGGGATTAGTCAAGACGAGCCGATCTTGAGTCTTGTAGGGATCTGGAATCGGGTTGTAACACCTTAGAGCTCCTCCATGCTCCTTCGTCGTTATGCTTCGCCGCCAACCAAGGCCGCAGACCTTCTCCCCTTGTCGTCGCCATTCTTCTTGTCACAGGGATGGCTCCTCTACTTTCTTCCTCGATCCAAACACCTTGTCGGACCCCCCTTTCTTCCTCACATCCGGCTGGCCATGCCAGACGTGCTCCATTCCCTCTCGTCCACTTCTAGGTAGATCATCATCTTTCTAATGTTCTGTAACGTGGTTTACCCTTTAAACATAGGTTTTAGCCCCTCCGACCACCACAATCTTCGTCGTCTTCTCTACATCAGGCAAAGCCACCGGTAACCACTGAGCACCTTGCCCAAGCACCACAACCGACAACCAACAACCCTGAAACCTCCACCATGCTGCCACGAGTAAAACCCCTCAACTTATTGAGGAGTTTGATGTCCTTCAAGCTTCGCCGAACACCACCTCCCATCGCCGCCATCCTCGTCACCGCCGGTCCTCCTCCAGCCTTGTAGCAGCGAATCAACACCACCATCACCTTCAGCGCACCACAACGAAGCTCCTCAACCTCTTAGATGAGCGTTTCTACTCCTCCATCGCCAAGACCTCCGCTGTCGTCAATGCCATCTGCCCCGACGTCAACAGACTATTGTCGCCCATTTCTACGACCTGAAGTTTCTTGAGAACACAAGTAGCGTGTTGCGACCTCCAACAAGGAACCTTGGTCACCAACGACCGTAGATTCACCCACCGGAGATAGGTCCTACAAGTGCTTCAACGTGGAGAAGACATGAAGGCAAACAAAAAAAAATCATAGGGACCTATTTGTAGCACTCTAAGGACCCAATTGCAGCATTGTGGATTTGAATTACGTGTTGGTTCTGGATAGGGTTTTGTATTGCAAATTCTTGTTCAAACAATCTCAGTAACCGATTATTTTGTGCTTAACCACATTCACATTTAATTATTTTATTTTGTTAAGGGTTAGATATTCATTTATTCCCTGAACTTAAGGTTGGATTTAATTTCTTCATTCGTAGAACCAAGTGTGATTTTGAACTTGCTGGTTTGAAAATTCACATTTAATACAAGTTTGAATGTAATTAATTAGATAGTGGTATTTACACACTTTTTATTCCTAGCAAACGACCTTGGATTACTCTCATAATTCTAGAAGGTAAATTTTAAATGTTGACCTCGCTTTAGTCACTTATACTACGATGCGACGCAAGTTTTTAAAACTCAACTTTAGTATGTTAACAAGTTCTCCATTGCAAGAGAGATCATAGAATCAATACTTTCCACCACATTCACATAGAGAGAAGATCATTCAAAGAAATTCATTTCACTGCTCTTCATGGTTCATGCTTTCCTACTAGGAACATCAAATCTCTGCGCCTACACTTTGATATCATAGAGAAATCTCTTAACCTATAGAAGCGAGTAGTTTACATTCATATTATAGCTCTATAGGATAGTTGTTTTTGTTTTTGTTTTGTTGTAAGAGTGTTTAGGTTGTGGGTTCTTGTCTCGTGAAGACAAAATTATATCAATTTGATCCAGTATATTGTTGTATTGAGATATACTACCATCGATTCAAAGTAATGTGGTCAGTGGATTTGATCAACTTGTTCGATCACGGAAAGTCCTAAATCGGGATAACTTAGGTGGTGGTTTTTCTTGATTAGAGTTTTCACCTAAAAATTGTTATGCCCTTCTTGCGGTGATTTTATTTGTGCTTGATATTTCATTTAAACCTCATTGCTCTAATCACTCCCCCTCTAGTGCAACCGACATTTTGTATCAATGCAAGTTTTTACACTTCAGCATAACGCCAAGGATATGATGGAGGGGAAGATCTTCGTGATCGGGTGCAGTGAAGGACAACTGACCTTGAAGCGTCCATATTTTGATGGTACAAACTGTCTTTATTGGACGGTTAGAATGACAACGTTCTTGTAGGCCCATAGCTTCATATTATGGGAAAGATGTCAAACTCACTCGAGGTCCCACAGAAATCCGCAAACAGATACACAGATGAGCAAACAAGGGAGCTCTCGCTAATTGCAAAAGTGATAAATGCTCTTTGTTGCGCACTTAATTCGGAAGAGTTCAATTGGATCTCGCAATGCCAAATCACCTACGGAATACGACATTAGAGGTAACTCACGAAGAAACCATTAAAGTTAGAGCTTCAAAGATTAATAATCTTTTATCACATGAGTTTGAAGCATTTTCTATGGAGCTCCTTCCATCTTTTGAAAATCTTAAAGTTCAAGCACCTCTTCCAAACTCCAAGATCTTTCAAGCCTTTGAGAGAGACTTTGACTTGCAACCTACTGGTTGGGTGAGACCTAACGATATAAGTGCATGCAAAGAAATGCAAGTAGATCTGGTAGATGGTGAGTGTGATGCAGCATGCGTGACAAGATTGGACCAATAAATCACCATATAGCTACGGACCAAACCTTACACGACCAGCCAGAGGAGACCATCATCGAAGTGAGCTACGAGGAAGGAACTAAAGAGATAGTGACAAGAATGACGAGGGCGGGGGACTAAAGTGAGCTTTCGAGATCAGCGACACTACTAATGGGGTTCCCTCGACAAGGTTTGGAAAACAACTTGTTCGTAGATGTGGTGATGGATGGTGGTGGAAGTATGTTATTTCGAATCTTTGATCCTCTTGAAATGAATGACCTAAGCATATATATATATATATATTCATTTTGCCATTGAAATTGCAGTGGACGGTCGAAATGTACCCAGCAATTCCTAAATCCAAAATTACGTCTTACGTACATTTCACATAAGCGCAAATAAACAATTTCCCACCGCAGCACCGGAGACTTTCATTTTGTTTATTATTAAATCCTAATATTGTCACACGACATTCAAGATTTTTTTTATTAATAGCGCCTTCCAGATTTTATCTTCTATTTATACGTACAGAGCACAATTAAGTTCGGATGGGAATTAATATAATAATGAGAGTATTTCAGTCACAATAATGACATGCGTCACATGTGATTTAAAGAGTTAGTCGCGTCACTTTCGTGCTGATTAGTATTGGGGGACCAGAAGTAAGGAGATTTTTTCAGAATTTAGGTAGCGTTTGATCAAGGGAATAATTACGAAGGATAGAAAAGAAATATAAAGAGGCAAAAGAGATTTAAGTATTTTTATTTTATTTAATTATTTAGTTATATTTGTTGTCGTATCAAGAAATTAAAATTATTTATTTCGTGAGATATATGATCGAAGGAATGAACTTATAAAATAAGTTGAGAAATGCAGATAAAAAAATAATTGAGGGAGAGGGAGATAAAATTAATAGGACAAATACAAGAAATAAATTAATTCCATCGTTTTAATGGAATTCATTTATTCTAAAATTTTACCCACAAACCTTCGCACACATGGGCTCCAACATAAACACTCCCAAACAGAGAAATAAAAATGAATTCTACCCTCACTTCGCATATAAACGTGGCCTTAAGAAGCTATTAGACTAACATATCCATACGATTTACCTCTCAGAGCATTATTGTGAGAAGTTATACTTTTTCTTCTTTTGGACAACAAAAAAAAAAAAAAAGTTACATGTAATACTTTATTATTTTTTGCACCAAAAAGGAAAAGAAAGATTTACCCTTAGTTGAAAGAATAAAAGATAAGAAGGATATCCGTCAAGCTCTTCTATGTTAAAATACCCTTCTAAGGTGTAAGTAGTTCCTAATTTTATAATTTTTCACATTTTAGAGCATTCCAGTGGTCTTGGAATCATGTCACACTTTGGGTCTCTACTTTACTACTATTAATTTGCTACTCACTTATCGTTGCTTTAAAGAGATAGACGAGGAAAAAACCGACTCTCATTGATATCTCACGTTCATGGCATATGGTATAAGGACCAAGACGTCTATAACTCTTTAAATTTATGTAAATACAATAAGATCCACTAAATTCTAGTGGAATCATTGGTGAGTACCCAACCATGATAAATTACGATGATTAATTTCTAATTATGTTAAATTAAACATATTATCCTATTAGTGAATGGAGGAATTTATCATTCTAAACTTCGACAAACTTGAAGTTTAAGATTTCTTGAAGATGGTGCAAGGAGGAAGTAATGTAAATTGAAGAAGAAAGGATAAAGAAAAGATTATATTTTGAATAGAACATTTTTATTCCATATTTAGACATTAAAAGAGTTTAGGTAGATGATTAAAATTCGATAGGTGCGGGACAAATAACGGCACGATACTATTCACTCACCCAACCACTTAGATGATTGATAGGGCAGTTTAAGTGTCTAAACCTGCATATGTACAAACTAGCCAATGGTCATTCTCAATGAATTTAGCACATTAGCACACTTGTTCCTGGCCAATCGGAGGCTGAGTTTCAGGGGTGAAGGATGGGTTATAAGAACTCCTGAGGGACATGGATTTGAGAGGTACTAGAGGAGATCTTAGGGTGTGGTGCACGGGGAATGGAGGTTGGCCACATAGAGAAAGCTCGAGGAGCAGTTGATGGGAAGCTTCAGCTCAGCGAGTTAGAATTTAAGATTGGAGCTGTTGATTGTAGTGCTCCTTGACAACGTACGCTCTGCAGCGAACTGGCAGGGTGTGCCACAAATGGATGGTGATTTCAAGATGATGTGATGCGCTTTGTACAGGGACTCATACTACGATAGAATGAATGCAACGTAAGGAGTTCTTCCTCCTCAATTTTACTTTGTTTTGAGTTTAGTCCTTCAAAGTCAAACAAGGGTTTGTCTCAAATTGGTGATATCGGTGTAAAAAATGGAGATGCATTGGTCCTCCTTGGCCATGGAGCAAGCCTCTGCACAATGATGAGATTAAGTTTGAAGCTTCATGCATGGTGAGTCATGTAGTTATTTAATCAAAATTTATAGTTTCCATTTTATGTCCTTTGATCTGTATACTTCTACCTTAAAGTTTGATTTTAAGTTTTAAACCCCTTTTCATCCACGAAGATCCAAAGAAATAGACGCTAACTTGTCTAATATAAGTTGCCGACCTATCAATAAGGATTGAATTATTGGGTGCAAAAGATGACAGAAAACATTTGTGTTATTATGCGACATTTGAGAAACAAAAATCACATTTTGCATCAACCTCAAGGACTGACCGTGAAATCACGTGAATGATAAATCTGGCCTCATAGTTGTGAAAACACACATCGTTTAAAATTATAAAATCGTCTTTGAAAAATATACGAGAATAATATTGAAAGTATAGGTCGTCTCATAGGAAGGTTGCGACATCTAAGTATTTTCTGATCTAACTAAGTCAACTAATTTTCTTTTATAATAAAAGTAAGTAAGCGAAACAATCATGAAGACAAATATAGAAAAATCATGAAAGGAAAACATGAATTTTTATTATCATATGCTACAATACGAAAAACAGACAAAACAGAGAATAACAAGAAACAAAAGAATAAGAGAGTGAAGAGAGTGCAGGAAGAAGGCCAGTGAGATCGTGGCGGGGTGGAGAGTGCCAATGATGGTCGTTGGCAAAAACATGTGCGTGGAGTCGAGAAGTTGGTGAAGATGTGGAGAGACGTGTGGGAAGTCACAGAGAATGCATGAGAAGAGTCGAGCAACCTGCTAGAAAGGAAGGAACTGGTCAGAGGTGCGAGGTCGACGGAGGTCGTCGTGCAATGAGGAGAAGGGGCCGCTATTGGAGAAGGAGGTCGAAGGGAGGAGGGTGGGAAGAAGAAGGGGAGGCCAAAGGAGAAGAGGTCGATCGCGGAGAGAGGAGAGGCATCAGACGTGCTCCGCTGGAAGAGAGAAGTCAAAGGGAAGAGTTTCTCATTCAAGAGTTTTGCATGGATTTTTTTTCTCATTTTCATATTTCGTGCATAACTTTCGGTATGCTTATCTATTTCAAATTTGTTTACGCCAGCAACCTCCTTGACTCGTGTCCTTCCATTAGAGATCAATTTTGAATATATATTTGTGAGAGTACAAAATAATTCATAAGTAGATTGATATTTAATTAATGCAAAATGAAGCATTATAAACCAATCTAAGCACTTAAAATAGCTCCATATGAAATAATTTGATAAATTAAGCCCAAATGTCTTTTCTTGATTGTCAAGTTTCTGCATGTAATTGTAACCTAAAATACACTATTATAATGCAATAATGTTAGGAAATTAACATAATTAAGCATGTTATCTCTTTAAATTACACACTTATCAAAGGACCCTAAGACAAAGGAAGGTTTAAATTCTATGTGAATTCTTATTACAATTAGTAAAACAAGAAATCAAGACATTCTTGATCAATGTAGGGAAATGCAGCAGGTGGCAAATTTTGCAACATAAGGTGATGTAAATGTGGTCCCCACTTAACAATTAGTATTCAATGTAAAGAAATAAAAGAATGTAAGATTTGTTATGTAGTAGCCCCACCAAATTAAAAAAAATCATCACATCACTTTGAACTAAAATGCACAGGTGATAAATCAAATTTGCATAGGTGATAAATCACTTTGCACCGATAATAAATTAACCATTTTACACAAGTGATAAATTATTTTAGGTGATTTTGCACCGATGATAAATTATTCTTGGGTAATTTTACACCAATTCAATCTCATTTTGCAACACCTTTGGAACAATTTTGCACAGGTGCAAAATTGTTCCAAAGGTGATCTAGTGGTTTTGCATACCTGTGCAAAATTATTTTTGCATCGGTGCAAAGTGATTTTGAATGTGATTTCAGTGATTTACACCCATGTAAAATGGGTTCGTTATTAGCTTCAACAATGGTAGACCCCATCCATGTCAGTATTTTTTTACATAAAAATAAGATACATTAAGTGAGAACCATGCTCACAATTCTTTGCGTTGCATTTTACATTACATTTGGCTTTTTTGTACCCACATCCTTGGCTTCTATTTAATTGTGTCGCGCAAATCATGTTCCTTTTGATTCTTGAGCAACTAACCACATAGAGCAACCAATTAGGCATCTATTTGATTTAATACCTGTTAGAGCCCTTTTTGAAAGGAATTCAATTTCTAACCACTCCAATCTGTTTCAACTGGTTCAAGAGTAAACCAAATGATTCAAGACATTCCAATTGTACTATATATCGGTTTAATTAGTATTTGAGTCATTGAAGAAGATATTTTTGAGAAGAAATTGGTTTCCTTTAATGCCATGTCAATGCCCTTTGCACTTATATAACAAGTTTTGAACAAAGATTCATTGCCCATGATCTTTAATTGTTGGAAGGGCATGCATGCTTTTATCTGTTTGAGAGGAGGATTTCACCTGTAAACTGGGTCCTTTTCCTCTTACTCCAACATACAATACAATATAAAGCAAAAAAGCCCTCTGGAAAGCTCTCTTATTCTCTAGTTTTAATGCTTAAGTTCATATTATCTGATGAGATAGGTGGGGAGCTTCTGCTTACAAAATATGGATCATACATCGATTCTAAGGTAAGTCTGATCTTGGCAACAGTCATTGCTTCTGTTCTAATTTCCCTTGCTTGATAACTGGTAATGTCCTTTTAATTGAGAAATCATTTGGACTATCCTTAAGTTCCTTAATTATCCAAGTTATCGCATTGCTATTTTGGATAAGAGTAGGATGATGGTGTATATAAGCTAAATGTTTTTTATTCTGTTATTTACAATAATTGATACTCTAGTGTAAAGAGTACCATTTTCCTACAAGTAGGGACGACATATTCTAAGAAGGTTGTTCCTATAGTAATGGGGTTTGATACTTAGCTGATTCCATGGAGTAGAAAATCGGAATGGGTAAAATGCTTTGTAATGTGTGCGACTGAGATGCTATGAATTATTGGTTATTGCGTATCATTCTAGCTGCATGTGTTGTTGGTATTAAAGGGATACTATTCGTCGTACTTCCAGTTCCATCTACCTTTCATCCCATTTCATCAAAGCAACTCACTCTAATTTATTTATCCAACATGATGTAGCATTCAATAGAGCGATAATTTCCGTTAATCAGAAATTCGAAGCTTTTTGATGAAGTAGAAAGGAAAGTGATGATAATGAGGGCATTGAAATGGGTGATGCATTTGACGGTTAAACCAACACAGTGCTTACTGACTGTACCAACGACTGAATATCTGGATTCAAGAATGTTGATGGTTGATGGTACTCTTAATTAAATAGCTATGAAGATTCCAAAAGATAAGCCTCTGCTATTTTTAAATGATTTTAGATTGAGATTTATTTTTTCAAAAAAAAAAGTCCGTTGGAAGAATTTTGGATGCTGGTTTGCTTTCATTTCAGATAAGACTTAAGTTCTGAGAGTTGATGGATCTGAGGATTTTTTACAGAGCTCTTAACAGTTGAATGCGTGCCCAAAAGTCAAGTTTCTTCTTTTAAATTTTCAGCAAAGAAGGTTTCATTTTCAAATTGGAGAGCTTGGTGCTGCTGATTTTCGTTGACTGGACTTTAGGAGCTCGACTTGTAAGGAGGTTGGATCCTGACTGGATGTTTTGGAATTTTTTCACAAGGGGTTAAATGATTATACTAATTGTCTAATCCTATTGGATAGCTGATTTTAGTATTAGATATGCACCTAAAAGATAATTTCCTTACCTCCTGATTAAGTACTTTTCTGAACAAGGAATCGTGACTTTATAAATTTGGTCTGGAATTTGGATATCTGCTGCCGGTCTTTTCTTACTTTTCAGCTGGAGCTTCTTGCAATCAATTTTTATTTTAAAGTTTGGAGATGGATATTAAAGCTATAAACTTTTGAAGGGCACATATGTGCCCAAAAGATGAGTCTCTATGCTTATGTTTTGGTCTCGAAGGATTTTATTTGTGGAAAATTTGTGGCTGTTGTCATGATTTTATTTTCAGATCTGAAGATATGAATCTTTTAGAAGCTGTTCATAAGTTGCGGTTGATTTGAGTTTCACACTTCTGAATGTTGTGTGAAGTTTTGGCAAAGTTTGATCGGAAGGTGATTGGAGTTCTCTCCTAATATTCTATCGGGTGACAAGGATTTGGTTAAGAAAATAAATTAATTACACGTCAATACGTAAGAATTAGTGACCTAATTCCACCCTCCATAGAAGGTGTATGTATGTGGAAAGGATTCTACTCTCAAAATTTCCACTAAGTATCTAAAAGAGTTTGTCTATTTTGTGTTGCATGCCCATGACGTGAGCAGCCCTTACCTTTTTATACAGGCCATCCTCGGTATCCTCAATAACTAGGATTTGTTATCGAGATCCTTGAGATTGTCCTTTCGCATTCGTGTGATATCTTTAAGATTTTCTTTCCACAACAATCTCATTGTTCCCCGCACGTAACTTCTTCGGATTATCCTTTGATAACAACTCTTAGATTTTTGGCGTGCAACCTGTTTGTTGTTGGGATCTCGCAACGGCTGAATTTGATCATGTTATCCTTGCTTGGTAGGGATTTTGGCAGTGAGAGGCCACCTATCTTATCTTTCGTCAAGTCATTCTTGCTTGACCTCCAAGCCGGTGCTTCGGTTAGTTCTTTTATCAGAATCTATGACCATTCTAATGGGCAGGCATCTTAAGTTGTTCAATCGGATGATCGTTTGACCTCTCTTGTTAGGTCTCACCATCAAAACACACCGACTTCCCCTTCACACCTCATCAGGATGACAACGGCATTGTTGGCTTAGGTAGAAGAGGCTTAGTGGCACAAAGTTAGCATTATATTGATTTTTTATATCTAAAAGTGTTTGTATATAATTTCATTCCATAATATGTACGTTGCAATTCCTCGGTATATCATGTATTTTGTTCCAATAGTTAGATGGATTGTGTGGTATATATATGGATGTTTCTTAATATATGAATTACTATGAATGTGAAGTTAAATGTACGAATATATTTCCAACAAAAATTAATTTTTTTTCCCCTATCAAAAAGATCCCTACCGTTCGAAAAAGGTTACTTGTCGGCAAAAAAAACCTTTGCTCACGGTTACAAACCGTTGGCAAAAGTTTACATCGACAATCTATAATCATAGCCTGAAGTCAGGTACCAAATTTACCACGCTTAGGCTGCAACTTTCGGTGAAGATTTTAAACTGTCATCTTAAACTTTTTTTCGATGGCTGATAATCATGGGCAAAAGGTACTAAATCGTGACAAAAGCTTCCGAAACCGTAGGTAAAACTTTTTCCTAACGATGCTGTAGGCTTTACCAATGATTTTTAGCCATCGAATAAACCAAACCTTTTCGTGGTGACAGATCACGGCAAGGCCTCTCACCATTGCTGCTTCTCGCCATGCACACTGCCTTACCCTCACGGTCGCCGTTCGTTGTTGTGAAGTCAATTTTTCTTTTTTGGTTCATATTCTTAACTCGTTGGTTACATGTCTAATGGTGGTGACTTATTTCACGAACTCAACGAATCCAAACTTCAATAAGTTGCCTTAGTTTGCATTGTTGGATAATCTCTTGGTCATCGCCTATTATATCATCCCATAGTGCAATTAATGATCAAAATTAACTCAATCCACAAGCATATTCGAAAATCTCCATGTCCATGGTCCGTTAATGCATTGTGTTTTTATTTAATAGCATTTTGACTAAGAAAATATTATAAAACGTTGTGCCACGTTCAAACGTATTATCTTTTCTCTTACTTTTTCTTTTTGCTGTTACGACTTGTGGGCTTGCTTTGAAGCTACTCTTCTGGTACGTATGTTGTTTAAAATTTGTGATTCTACGTTCGTGATATTTCTTCACGTATGTGGCAACAATAAAAAAAAAAAATCATAACTTTCTAAAATTTAAAATATTTTGAATTATTTTAAATCATTTTTGAACTGATTCTTGAATTTTAATGATACGTTGGCAATAATCTCCTAGAAATATGCCTTATGAAACTTTGATAAGAATCTTCTATATTTATAACCATTTACACCTAAATACCATGAGTTTAGCTTCCATTGCAGCATTATTATTTCTGAGACATCACAGAAACAACAGCAGATGGGATTAGATTGCCAATTCTTTTAATTATAGGTAAATATGTCCCGCCGAATAAATTAGATTACACCATGGCATGATATAATATATTTTTGTGCATTTATAAATCGACGTTATCTTTTGCCTTGTCGGTTGGTGAGTCCGCCTCATCCACCTTAATTACGAGAGATGCCAATGGATGCGGACTTCTTGAAAAAGGATGTGATGTTACTTTAATCATGTTTTGTTTATATTTTCTTGTCAAATATGGACATGTTCCAAACAGAGGTAAGTCATGAGCAATATAGATTCATTTCATGTAATGGGTATATGTTAAGGCAAAGATCCTCACGTGAATATGACACGCCATTAATATTCATCATCAATTTGACAGAACACAGTCGATTAATGGCAGCTTTCTCACGCATCATCTATGTCATCCGACGTTAGCTAAGTGGAATTATTACCATTAACGTATATATATATATATAGGAGAAAAAACTGCCCAAGTTAGCTTGATGGAATCAACTTCGACGTGAGCCAATCCTAACTCGACCCAGAAAACAACAACGGTCCACATGAGAGATAACCCTCCTAAATCAAATAAAAACAACGTTGAAACTTGGTAGAGATTAAAGATTCAGATGTCGATGATGATGCCATGCATGTTGACAAGTCAGAAAGGGAGCCGGCTGAGAATATATTCAAGGATATCCAAAAATTAATCAATTCAAAATGGTCTGCAATTAATGGCTAGAAAGGTAAACAATGTCGTGCAATTTAATTAGGAGAGTTGAGGAGTTAGGGATGAGGAAATTGTTCTATCATGAAAGGTTAAGAATGGCTCTAATGATGCTGTCGTACATCATGTGAACAGGGGCATGACAGTTGACCCTATGCAGCTACCAAAGAAGAAATGAATTGCCTCGCTTGGAACTACAATAAGCTGTGGAGTTCTTCTGCAATTCTACCTCTTCAAAATCTCTACCATGCCACAACACCAACACTATTTTGGTGCTCCATCTAAAAGAAAGTGCATTTTTTAAATTCCGAAAAAAAAAAAAAAATTGTTGACTTTGATTTCTTTTCAATGGATTCTTTCGGAAAATTTGGGGATTTTGCTTAAAGTACCCTGATTCAAAACAGTGAGACATGGCTTATGCAAACAAAATTGTATTTTTGCTCATATTGTTATAGATAATGGCAATTCATGGTATTTATTCTATGTTTATGGTACTTCAAACGTAGCAAGCAAAGAAAAACCTTTCGGAGTGTACTTGGTATGCTTGTAAAGAACCATGCATATGGTCTTATTTGTATTCAGGATTTCAATACCATTATAGATGTAAAGGACAACAAGGAAGGCTTTACATGTTGGAGAAGGGAATTTGCTTTTCCATAAGGTTTTATCTCCAAATTGGGATTGACATTTTAGGATTCTCATGTCAATATACACTTGGTCAAATAGATGGAAGCAAAAATAATTTAAAACAGAGGTTGGATGGAGCTTTTTTTTTCCTTCACTTTGGTGAGAACATTACGACTTCAAAAAACTCATGAAGTGGGCCAAGAAAAAACTTGAGAGTAGCAAAGAGTCAGGTGTAAAAAATGTAGCAACTCTAGAGGAGTTAAAAAATTGGTGTAAGACCTCCTTTTGGCAAGTACCAATAATTCAAAATTGAGGTACAACTAGAGTTAGAAAATATTCAATCAAATGAGAATCATTTAGAAACTTTCCATGAAGGAAAAAAAAAAGCTACACTAGGAATGCAAGAATTTATTAAATACAAAGGAAATAGGAAAAAGAAGAACTCCATTAAATATCTCCAACTACACGAAATCTCAAGCAAGGCATCCGTTCTTTTATGGCTAGCAAGAGACGGATTTACTCTTCCACATACATCTCTCCAGCAGCCAATGCACTCGCCTCATATTTTGCAGATTTTACGACTAAAAATTTGGAAATTTTCTCTGATCCTTGCCAATTGTCCCGCAGGGCTAAGGGTCTCATCAGGTTCGATAGGCTTCAATTTCCTTATATCATATCTTGCTTTTAATGTTTCTTCTTTGTTGCTTGTTGTTGTTGAACTAGGCCACGAGTTGTGATCCCTCTTTTTCTTGTACTAAGTAGATTTAGGTTTAGTCCCCCTCCCTTTTACATGCCCATTGGGAGTGGAGGAGGAATAAGATTTACTCATGTTTCCTTAATATATATATATATATATATCCAACTAGCCAATGGTTGCATTGTTTCTAAGTAGGAGGACATTGAGATTGGGTTGAGAGTTATAATGAGTTAGATTGGATTTGAGATTTAACTAAACCTACCTGCAACCCAATACAACTCAATTTATAATTTTATACATACATATTTATTATATAATATACATAATATACGAATATATATAACTACATGTATATAATATATAAGGGTACCAAGCTATAGCAAAACCTTGTCTCTTTGACATAGAAATCATCTCGTGCCCTTGAAGCATAGATTGAGCATTAGGTGATCATAATTAAATGGGCATTGACTTATTGAAATAAATGAATTAATGAATAAAGTTAAATAAATGATTGAACATATTAATAGTACCCCTTCCTTTTCTAATGTTATATTATGTTGTTTATCTCTATTTTATTCAATTTTTACTGACTTACTTCCTTGGGTTTCGTACTTAGGTGAAGTTGAACAGTCGAGTGTAGCGACTATAGTTGGTTTTGCTGCAAGGCCCAGCACGGTACTAGAAGCCCATTCGTGTAGACAGTAGTTTTCCTTTTCAATTTTCTAGTATTCTAGAATCCTTTGTCCGTTACAATTGTCTGATGGTGAACTCTTATTGCTTTTGTTAGCACTCTTGTATTTGATACTTTATGAATTTCTATTTAACTATTGATATTTTGAGATTATTTGTTAGTGACTGCAATCCTATTACGTGTTAGATGTTATTTCGTACTCGATGGCTCGAGTTCTATCGAATTTACTCAATCGATGAGACCTAGGTTATCACACTCTTCATTTGGAGGAGTAAAGAGAAATTCGTTGTTGCTAGATCCACAACAGAGCCTAAGTATAAAGTTGTAGTACTTGGAATTATTAAGATGCTTTCAATATAGAAAGAAATGGTGTTGTTTCATGCACTCTTATGAAGCTTAATTTACTATGGTAACAAGTCTGCTGTCAATCTTACTAACAAGACAATACTTCTTGATCGGACAAAGTATGTGGATTGTCTAGTGACCAAGTCCTGATTTCTTCACTTTGGGGCTTGCTTTTGCTCAAATCAAGGAGATAATTAGTAAGTGAGGCATGTACGATATCTATGCCAATTTGAGAGGAACTGTTCAATAATGTATCCAGATATACGGATCTCTAAATGTGGTTCCGTATAAACCCTTTCCTCGTGTAATGTAAACACCCTTCATTTATTGCCTTGGTAAAAAGAAAAAACCTAGCCTCTAAGAGAAAAGGAGGTCTAGGAGCATTGTTCCCATGATTTTCTCACCCCCTATGTAAAAGGCTTTCCACGTAGATCTACACCCCCATGTGTGACATATGATTGCCCTTGTGATCAAGATTATTGGGATTTACATTTCCTAACCTTGAAGATCCGCTATACACGACCTTCCCTTTCTCATTTCTTCTGTGTGATTGGATCTATTTGTGGGCCACATGAGAGACTGCACTTCAAATGATCTACATACATTTTGAGCCTTCAACCATTTCTCATTATACAAAATGATCGATGAATCTCCGTGATTCACTCATGGTCTGCTTATATCACTATGTTTTGGTTACTTGGTCCTTTTTCATGCTAGAGATCAAGCTTGTCCTACAACTACCAGCCCCTTGTTTTGCTTTTTCTTTTTGGTTTTGTTATGTTTTGCTTCTATGGCCTCATAGGTAGTTTCTGTTCGCCTCAAGGGAATAATCAGTCTCTTACATATGTAGTTTCATGCAACTCATTGAATCGAATCTTTAAAAAGAAAAGAAATGAAAATGTGCACAGATGTCGTCTCCCTTAAAAGCAAAGGGGATGGATGGAGTACATGCATGGAAGGAATCTATCTTTCCCTTCAAATTAATTCCGATGTCAAAGGCCAAATGAATTCCCTCCACCAATGATTCATAATAAGGTCGCAACCACGTACGTACTCGACCTCTGGTTCACTGGAAGTGGTTTCATTGTTTCTCATTTTTACTTAAATTGTTTCATCGTAACAAGTATAACAAAGCAGATGCTGCTTAATTTCGTTAGATACGAAAGCTAAGAAACGATTTGCGAACAACAAAGTCATCCTTTCCTTTTAACCGCAACAACCTATATATATGGACTCAAATTCCTAGGCACGTAACAAGGTCAAAAGCTTAATAATAGACAGAATTAGATGCTGTCATAAAACCATCAAACGTGGAACATTAATCGGAAGGGATAGAATAAGAAGGAGGCAGGAAAATGTGGCAAGTATTGAAGTACTGGTGAATGTGTGGGATTTCCGATCCTCAAGTGTAAGGCTCTGAATGATCCATTCAATGTGGAGATGCAAACAAAAATGGAGAAACACCACAGTGAATTAATTCCCATCTTTTCATCTCACCCTCTTCCACTATTGATTTCAAACCATTGGCTGCAGTAGCGGTTGCAGTGCCCAATTCGTTCCTCTAATCACTGTACAGTACTTTATTGAGACTCGAAAGGATTGTGGTCCATATCAGCCAAGGAATTTGTAAGCAGTGGCATCGAACGGGCAAAGCCCAACGGCGGTACCAAAGGACGGATCACAGGGTAAATTATATTATATCTTATTAGATTTGATGGAGACCGATCGATATGCATGTGCGTGCTCTTGATGCCATCCAAACCACGCAGGACTTTTGGATACCCCTATGAAGAGGGAGATTGCAAACTATATATATATATATGATTCCAATTGTACATATATATACATGCATGACATGCATTGTCATGGATATATATTGGGGATGTGATTCATGTGCTTGAACAATGCCTCACGCATGGATGGTCTTGTTGTTTAATTACACGTCTGGTTGAAATCCCATGGTGTACAAGGGATGCAAATGTTCCCTTCTTTGTTTGAGCGTTATCTTCTGCTTGTGTGGTTTATATCTTGCGGTTGTTGGCAATTTGTTCAAAGGCATCCGTGATAATGAAAGAGGAAAATATTTCTAGTTGTGCTCTTGTTGCTAAAGAATGAACACTTGATTACCCCCCTTTATCTGATAATTGGATCATTAATAGTGAAGTCACTGATCACATGACTAGAAATTCATGTTAATTCTTTCAATACAAACTTGGATCAAGGAAAGACAATATTATTGTTGTCGATGGCTCTAGTGTGATAGTCGTAGGAAAAAGGAGAATACACTTGTTAAACAAAGTCAAACTTGAGAATGCTCTACATGTTCTCAATTTGCCTCTAAATTTGTTGTTAGTTATCAAGATTTGCAAGGAACTAAAGTGTAAGATAGATACATCTTTCAAGACCTCAAAATGGGAAAGGAAAGTAGTATTTTCATAAAGTGCAACGGATTGTATAGGTTGCTTGGAAGGGTAGCTCTTGCACTTTAGGCTACGTTACAATCATGAGGAGCTAACTCAGGTAGGGTCAGAGATATTCTCCTATCACACAAATGACTTGGGAATTTACGCTTTCTTGCCTCAAAGAAGTTGTTTCCATATTTGTTCTCAGGAGTAAATCCAAGTTTTGATTTATGAAACATGTCCATTAGCAAAGCACTATAGTACATCATTTCTTGAGTCAAAACACAAGAGTAGTACATCATTCTCCTTGGTCCATTCTAATGTTTGGGGAACCATAAGTGTTAAATTGAAATGAGGCTATAAGAGCAAAGACAATCTTCCTCTCATTATTAAGAGTTTATCCAATATGATTGAAAACCAATTTCATACAAGGATTAGTGTGTTTATATCAAATAATGCTCATGAATACATGGAGAGCCCTCTCATGGAATATTTTAATGTAAGGAGAATTTTACATGAGACTTTCTGTAGCTCCACTCCTCAATAGAATAGTATTGCAGAGAGAATATCACGACTCGGTCCAAAATCCCTACAGGATCTGAGACCGATTCACTTCGATTAATCCCAAAACCTAGTCGTCCAACAAGAAATAACCAAATAACATTCAGTAACCACAATCACACAAGTACAGTAGTTAAGCAGAAAGGAATTTACAATAAGGAAAAAGGAACAATCAGATTATATCATATTACAGCCATCACAACAAAATGAGTACATATAGCAGAAGACAAAGCTATAGAAACTCACCACCAAACAATAGAACTAAAGCTACGCTCGACTAAGCCCAGCATCCTCAGCAGCCGGTGGCTCGGGCTGCTCAAATCCCTGACCTGTACAGAATTAACTAAGACAGCAAATGCTGAGTAGAGTGGCGGCTAAGAAATAACATGCATTTAACAAGTAGTTATCATAAAACTTTCCATTTTCCAATTATATTATTCATGTGGGTACCTAGAGATCTCTAATTAGGATTTGTTAATTAATTAATCTTCTTGTTCCCTATAGGAACGATTTTGCTTGCAGCTTCCTGTGATATAGGATGCCCACGTGGCACTCTCCTAGCCAGGGGAGTCCCACCGTGGTAGTCCTATACGCGGTCTACCACCCCGAGGTCATGGTCATGACGTAGTGGTGACTACGGCACATGTGATAAGCGCGCGGGTAGCTACCCCGCACTGACACGTGGTCAGTCATTTCCGCTAGCGGGTACGCCTCAACGTACAGTGCGGAAGAGTATAGGGCCTTGCCCTTTCAGAACAGAATAGGAACAAGGATCTCGCCCCTCCTCAGTCCGCGTACCCTCATCCGACTACCCTGGTTTGCCCAACGGGCTAACTAGAGTCAGTGTAGGGTGGCCATACCTAGCCCCAGGCCCCCTAGGGCGGCTAGCTCCCCCCTACACTAAGTAGCTCACCTTGGTACTACGTACACGAGGGCTAGTAAGAGTCGTAGAGTGGCCAAACCCACCCCGGGTCCTAACCCAAGGGCGGCAAGCTCCCCTCTACACTACAAGGGATAGTTGCTCTCTTCGGTACCACGTACACGAAGGTCAGCTTACCTCTCTTAACAGCTACCCGTAGGCAGCAAATTTTCAGAACCATTCAGTTCTTCGTATTACGGTGTTCTTGTTTACATTCCCCGTGGGGTTCGTACAGGAGTTTCTTTTTCACATCCGGGTTGGAATATACGGAACAAATAGTTCAATTTCCATTTTATCACAGTAGGGGTCCATGACGAAATCATTTTCAGACATCTAGTGAACATCCCAGACGTCCAGACTAACGTCTGGTGAACATCCCAGACGTCTTAAATGACCAAAGGGTGGTGGGTCATTTCAATATAACAAACTTAAAGGAAGTTTTATCCCCGAAACTTGAACTGACTAGGGTGCAAAAAATATAACGTAGCAACATATAACAGACTTAAAGAGGACTGAAGTAGGTCTGAAGAGTCATACCTTCGAAAAGTTCTGGGTACTGCTCTCGCATCGCCGACTCAGGCTCCCAAGTTGCCTCCTCGTACCACTGGCTTCTCCACAAGACTTTCACCAGGGGTATTTCCTACCACCTCAACCTCCGAATGGCTCGGTCTAGTATTTGTATCGGTCTCTCGGGATAGGTCAGGTCATCTCCTACTTCGAT